>LT934116.1:605516152-605534090 GCA_900231445.1 Triticum turgidum subsp. durum | reverse complement strand
CGGCACGGGCGCGCGATGACGGGGCGGCGCGGGACGCAGGCGGCGATGGGGGCAGCGACGACGTGCGCGGGCGACGACGGCGGGCTCGGGGCGGCGCGGGGCAGGGCTCGGCGGCGACGGCGACGAGGAGCAGAGGCGTCGGGCGAGAAAGAGATGGGTTTTGGCGAAAAGTGCTAAGTCCACTATATATAGCAAAAGCATTGGTCCCGGTTGGTGGCTCCAACCGGGACTAATGCCACCTTTAGTCCCGATTCTTGCCACCAACTGGGACCAAAGGTGTAACGCCCCGAGACTGATGCTCTAGATGCCTTCTATTTATTTTAGTTGTTGCCATGTGTTTATTATGTTTGTTGCACTATCATAATTGTTTTGCATATTTCATTCCTATATGTTTATGCCATGTCCATGTTGAGTGCCTTGTCATGTGTTTGCTTCTTGCACCATGCTCATTTTCACTTGTTATGTTGCATTGTGCCTCTTGTCATTATATTGTATTGTGCCATCTTTGTTTGTTTGCCATGTTCATCTCACTTTGTTATATGTTATATGCTTTGATATGCCTCTTGTCATTTATTGCATCATGATCATCATGTGGGTTGCATTCTTCATATTGGTGTATTGATGTGTGTGCATCAGTCCTTGTTGTCTCTTCTCTCAAGCCATGCCCATGTATCATCACTCCTTCTTCCTTCTTATTCCTTTCATTTTTGCTAGTGCCATTTTCTGTCCTCCATAAATGTTCATTCTCTCCCTAAAAATCCTGTACATTGCCTACACCCTCTCTGCCAATTTTCAGCTCATTTGAAAATGTTTTGGTTGGGTTCAAAAATGGTTTAAGTTTGAATTTAGTTCAAACATGAATTATTTTTCTATCCTTAAAAATGACCAAACCATTTTATTCAAATCCTTCATAGATCCAGGGCCTCAGATTTATCCTCGTCTCATTCTACTTCTTCGCCAAACACTCTGAGTTTTTCTTCCAAGGTTCTATTCATATTATAAATGGATAAGAAGAACAACAGAGGGGGAGAGAGAGTTCCAGCCGAGGCCCAGCTCCTCTCTGCGCAGCGCTGCAGCCCACTTACCCCTTCGATGCAGCCCACCAGCACCATTCCCCTGTTCTTCGTCTTCCCCTTGTACGGCAGGTCATCCAGGATGTCCACGTCGACCTCCTGAGTGATTTGACGGCCGGAGAGCTCCCGTAGGCCCCTATAAATCATGCCCCCAACCCTAGGGTTCCCTGGTTGCTCCATTTCCCCCCTCCTCCTTCTCCTGCCGCCGCCAGGTGAGACCTCTCCATGCAATAGCCGTCACCATGGCCGGGAGGAGCTCAAGGTCGTCCCCGGCTTGTACGCCTCCGTCCTCTGCGTTGCTGCCACGGGGAGAGAGTCGCGGCACTCGACGTCGTCTCCTTCGTCCACGCACGCGTCCACGAGCCTCGGATCGACCTCCCCGACGACCTCTGCTTCCCCTGCTTCCTCTGCTTCACGGACGCCAAGTCGGAGGCCTCTTCTCGTCGCTGACCTCTCCTTCTTCTTCCTCGGGTCTACCTCGCCGCCGGCTAAATTCGTCGCGTCCTCGAGCTCGTTCGACTCCTCCGAGCCCCTCTACGTGAGCAGCCGCGCTTCCCTGTACCTTTTTCTCGTTGGTTGCCTCCTCTGTCGCCGGTTGCTTGCATGCCTGATGGTTCCTCCGTCGTCACTTTGGTCACCGGCAAGGTTGCTATGCTTCCTCTGTTTCTTCAGCACACCAGCGCTTCACCTGTAGCTCGTGCTCAGCACGCACACGCCAGAGCAGCGCCCCGCAGCCCGCGCTCGTGCTGCAGCTCGCCCGTAGCCTCGCCTCGCTGTGCTTCGCCGCCATGGCCGCAAGCTTCTGCCCGCACATGCATGCATGCCCGCGCGCGCCCCACCGCAGCCTCCCTAGCAGGTTTCCGCACCCTCGCCGCATCTCTGCATCCACCAAGGTCGCCGCCTTACTGGACACCATCGACACCGGCGAGCAGCATGCTTTCATGGAAATCAAGGCCTGGCCCTCGATTTTGTTCATATAGCGTGGCGCCCCAGCTTTGGACACCCGCTCACCTTCAGTGCAGTGGCTAGCGCCACTCGCCTCCATCCTGCAGGTCAAGGGATCAAATCCCCTCGGCTACATCTTTTCTTCTGTAATTTTTTGCTTATCCAGAGTAGCAGCCTTTATCCTGTTTCATATAGAGCCGATCCCCTAGCACAGCACATACACGGATCCATCCAACTGGCTAGCGCAGCCAGTACACATCCGAGGGTTCTGGTGTTCGAATCCCAGGCGCCCCAATTTTTGCCCTGTTTTCCCTGTTTTTCTTTACTGTTGCACACCCACACCCACATCCGCTTCGGGCCAATTCTGCTTCTGGGTTTGCACGGTGCATTACTTTCGGCCCGCAAATGTTTTTTTTCCTGTTCACTGCAATTTAGCATTTCTCTAGTGCATGCATAATTACAGGAATATGCCATCATTTTGATTTGTGCATAGCTAAATATCCATGCGTTCAAATAGATCATGTCATATATGTAAAATGCTTAGAATTTTATCTAGTTTTACAATATCCAACTTTCATCCATGTTAAAATATTTAAAATTATTGTTTGCATTAATTTGCATAAATGACATGTTAAAATGATTTATTTCATAACTAAATAACCGTAGCTTCATTTTAAATAAACTTTATATGTAAATGGGGTGGAAAAATGCCTAGTTTAACATGTTGCATTTTATTTCCCTGTCTAACAACAATAAAATATGGTTTAGGGCAGAACAGTACCAAATTCAAAATATACATATGGGGATTTTCCGGAATTGTTGTTTGTTGTTTCCGGCCTCATTTAAACTTGCCTAAATATTTAGTTTACTTTTGTTACATCCTTTGCCATGTTTAACAACATTTAATATTGTTGAGTAGCTTAAACGAGATGAACTAAATAATTGTTGTGAAGTTTCGTCAATATGCAACCTCGTTGCATATTGAGCTCCACTTAACTTGTAGTATTGTTTGTTGCACTTTGCCATGCCATGCCTCATTAAACCGGACATGCATCATACTTGATTGTGCATCATGTCGGGATTATGCTTGTGTGTTTACCATGTTGTTTGTTTCTTTCCGGTGTTGCTTCTTAGTTCCGGTAATGTTGCGATTGTGAGGATTCGTTCGACTACTCCCGTTCGGCTTCTTCATGGACTCGTTCTTCTTCCTTGCGGGATTTCAGGCAAGATGACCGCTACCCTGGATCTCACTACTATCATTGCTATGTTAGTTGCTTCGTTCTATCGCTATGCTGCGTTACCTATCATTTGCTCTTCAAGCCTCCCAAATTGCCATGAACCTCTAACCTTTGACACCATTCCTAGCAAACCATTGCTTGGCTATGTTACCGCTTTGCTCAGCCCCTCTTATAACGTTGCTAGCTGCAGGTGAAGATGAAGATTTCTCCATGGTGGACAGGGTTATGTTGGGATATCACAATATCTCTTATTTTATTTAATGCATCTATATACTTGGTAAAGGGTGGAAGACTCGGCCTTATGCCTGGTGTTTTGTTCCACTCTTGCCGCCCTAGTTTCCGTCATACCGGTGTTATGTTCCCGGATTTTGCGTTCCTTACGCGGTCGGGTGATTTATGGGACCCCCCTGACAGTTCGCTTTGAATAAACTTGTCCAGCAAGGCCCAACCTTGGTTTTACCATTTGCCTCACCTAGCCCTTTTCCCCTTGGGTTTCCGGAGCCCGAGGGTCATCTTTATTTACCCCCCGGGCCAGTGCTCCTCTGAGTGTTGGTCCAAACTAGAGCACCGTGCGGGACCATTCCTTGGCAACTTGGATTAGTCGGTACCTGTACGCTTCGCTTATCCGGTGTGCCCTGAGAATGAGATATGTGCAGCTCCTATCGGGATTTGTCGGCACATCGGGCGGCTTTGCTGGTCTTGTTTTACCATTGTCGAAATGTCTTGTAAACCAGGATTCCAAGACTGATCGGGTCTTCCTGGGAGAAGGTCTATTCCTTCGTTGATCGCAAGAGCTTGTCATGGGCTAAGTTGGGACACCCCTACAGGGTTTAAACTTTCGAGAGCCGGGCCCGCGGTTATGTGGCAGATGGGAATTTTTAATGTTCGGTTGTAGATAACTTGACACCAGATCCGAATTAAAACGCATCAACCGCGTGTGTAGCCGTGATGGTCTCTTCTCGGCGGAGTCCGGGAAGTGAACACGGTTTTGGGTTATGCTTGACGTAAGTAGGTGTTCAAGATCACCTCTTGATCGTTGCTAGCTTCACGACCGTTCCTTTGCTTCTCTTCTCGCTCTTATTTGCGTATGTTAGCCACCATATTTGCTTAGCCGCTGCTGCAACCTCACCACTTTACCCCTTCCTGTCCCATTAAGCTTTGCTAGTCTTGATACCCATGGTAATGGGATTGCTGAGTCCTCGTGGCTCACAGATTACTACAACAATAGTTGCAGGTACAGGTTATGCGATGTTCATGACGCGAGAGCGATGTTTGCTTGTTCTGGAGTTCTTCTTCTGCTTCTTCTTTGATCAGGGGATAGGTTCCAGGTCAGCAGCCTGGGCTAGCAGGGTGGATATTGTTTGAGTTTCTGTTTATGATTCATCCGTAGTCGGATGTTGTTCTTGTATGTTGTATTGTTGTATTCATGTGACATTGTATGTATCGGATGTATCCCCACTATTATGTAATGTTGATGTAATGATATCCACCTTGCAAAAGCGTCTTCAAGATGCGCTTCTATCCTTGGTGGGACCTTCGAGTTCCTTTAGGATAGGGTCGCATCTTGGGCGTGACAAAAGGCCTCTTTTCAGCAGCGCAAAGGGCGGGAAACGAAGACCTTTGGTCCTGGTTGGTGGCTCCAACCGGGACTAAAGATGAGCATTCGTCCCGGTTGGTCCAACCAACCGGGACCAAAGAGTAGCATTGGTACCGGTTGGTGCCATGAACCGGTACCAATGGACCCGTGTAACTACTTTTTTATTTTCTGCAGCTATTTTTTTGTTGATTCTTCCTGCAGCTGTTTTTTTAGTCCCACCTCGTCAAGCGAGAGGCACTCGCAGCTGTTTATAAGCCCTGAGTGCAGAGACGATGACGAAGAGGCTCAATGCTCCTGCACGTTGGATAGCTTCAAGCCTTGAGGAATACGGTAGACTGCACAGAGCTATGTGCAGTGCAGTGGACACTATTCCAAAAGGCTTGAAGCAAATTAACGAGCATTGCGCCTCTTTTTTATTTTTAATGACTTATTACAACTCAGAAATAAAAAGAAAAAAATAAATGTAGCAGAAAAGAAAAAAACTATATAAAAAACTACTCAGAAATAAATAGAAAAAAATAGTTTTGATTAACTTTACTAAAAATGAGCATAGCTGCTTATTTTTAATGACTTATTACAACTCAGAAATAAAAAGAAAAGAATAAATGTAGCAGAAAAGAAAAAAAAACTATATAAATAACCACTCAGAAATAAATAGAAGAAAAAATAGTTTTGATCAACTTTATTAAAAAAATGAGCATAGATGCTTATTTTTAATGACTTATTACAACTCAGAAATAAAAAGAAAAGAATAAATGTAGCAGAAAAGAAAAAAACTATATAAAAAACCACTCAGAAATAAATAGAAGAAAAAATAGTTTTGATTAACTTTACTAAAAAATGAGCATAGATCAGATCTGTTCTGACCGTTGCAGCCGGCGATGGTGGTCATCTCTTCCGTCAGAGGTGGTCGGCCTGAGGCTGGGTGTTCGGATCCCGGGATCCGTCATCTGGCACCAGCTGCGAGTCGGGGAGACGTAGTTGTCGGTGAAAACCGAGCTGACGGCGGGCGATGGCGGCGTTCCATGTCGTTACCATGATGAAGGCATCGTCGTGTGACTATCGTTGACCCACTCGTATTGCTCCGTGGGAAACCCTAGGATCTGGTGTTCAAGACCGGACGATGGCGGCACTGCGGTGTTCTTTCTCTCTTGGGAGCATTGTTTTGTGGAGCAGCGCTGGAAGTCAGAGGAAGGAGGTGGAGCGGCTTTGTCTTGCACGGAGCTTCGGTGGAGCTGTCAAGTCATGCCTGGCCGACAGGTGCTATGCTTGGTCATGCCTGGTCGGAGGTGCTACACACGACAGATCCACCAAGCGCTTCAAGCTGTGTCGGCTGGTGGTACTTGGCAGCATGGCGCTGAGGTGTATCAGTGGCGACTGTGACGTGTTCAGCTGTTTGCGCGGGACTAAAGATGAGCATTCGTCCCGGTTGGTCCAACCAACCGGGACCAAAGAGTGGCATTGGTACCGGTTGGTGCCATGAACCGGTACCAATGGACCCGTGTGACTACTTTTTTATTTTCTGCAGCTATTTTTTTGTTGATTCTTCCTGCAGCTGTTTTTTTAGTCCCACCTCGTCAAGCGAGAGGCACTCGCAGCTGTTTATAAGCCCTGAGTGCAGGGACGATGACGAAGAGGCTCAATGCTCCTGCACGTTGGTTAGCTTCAAGCCTTGAGGAATACGGTAGACTGCACAGAGCTGTGTGCAGTGCAGTTGACACTATTCCGAAAGGCTTGAAGCAAATTAACGAGCATTGCGCCTCTTTTTTATTTTCAATGACTTATTACAACCCAGAAATAAAAATAAAAAAATAAATGTAGCAGAAAAGAAATAAACTATATAAAAAACCACTCAGAAATAAAAAGAAGAAAAAATAATTTTGATTAACTTTACTAAAAAAATAGCATAGATGCTTATTTTTAATGACTTATTACAACCCAGAAATAAAAACAAAAGAATAAATATAACAGAAAAGAAAAAAAATATAGAAAACTACTCAGAAATGAATAGAAGCAAAAAATAGTTGTGATTAACTGTACTAAAAAAGGAGCATATATGCTTATTTTTAATGGCTTATTACAACTCAGAAATAAAAATAAAATAAAATAAATATAGCAGAAAAAGAAAAAAAACTATACAAAAAACTACTCAGAAATGAGCAGAGATGCGCTTATAGAGGAAATTCAACTTAAATTCATAACGAATTTCAAGAGAAATCCGTATGAATTTATGCTAAATTCCCTATATAAGGGCATCTATTTTGATTTTTAGAGGAGCTCAATAAGGAAGAGAGGGAGGGGCTTATAAACCGGTCCGATCCCCCTTCGGTTGGCGAGGTGGGACTAAACTCTGGTCGCAACGAGGACCGACCCTTTAGTCCCGGTTGATGGCACGAACCGGGACGAATGGGCAACCTTTTGTCACACCCTAGCTAGTCATGCATTAGAGTGTTGCATCATGTTTACTCTTTCATCAGAAACTTGAAATGGGGATGACAGAACCCCCAGTCCCCTCTGAAACCAACTAGGGTTTACTAAAATAATTTTCAATGAACCTGAAATGCCCTTCTAAAATGCCCATCATTTTTGCCTTGGTTCAGAACCTCTGCCAAAAGTGGTGCACATTTTTCTAGGCCATCCTAGGGTTTTTGAATTAAATCATAGATATTTGAATTTGGGCATTTAAAATAATATAAAATATTTAAATGCTCAAATATCTCCAAGCTAAAATGTTTCATGTTGGAAATAATCCAACTATGGACCAGGAGTAGTTTGGTGATTTTTGGAGTTGCCTAGGTATTTTATTTAATTCAACAAAGTTGCAGATATATTAAATAAAAACAGAAAACAGAAAATAAATAAAGGGAGAAGCTTACCTGGGCTCCTCCCTGTGCGGCCCAGCCCAGCCGGCCCAGCACTGTGCTGGCCCGTGCCAGCCAGCTGCTTCCCCTCGCCAGAGCAGGCAGGGAGGTGAGCATGGTGCGCCCGAGCTCGCCACGCACCACCCAGCCTCTCTGCATCGCCCTGGTCGCCGTTGCGCCGCGTGGATCGTCTTCTGGTCGTCGCCCCGACCTCGCCGACACCCCATTCACTCTCCCCCGGCTCTCCCTCACTCTCTCTCTCACGGCCGAAGCTCACCGTCGCCGCCGTTCGCCTTAGCCACCGTCTCCGACCACCCCTCGCTCCCCCGACCAGCTCAGAAGCTCCGCCTCGACTCCCTCTTCCTCCCCACCGCTCCACGGGTCCCCGGAAGCCCTGCATCGCCGCCACGTCGCCGTTCCCCTCTTCGGGCTCCGATCATCGTCGCCGTCAAATTCGTCGTCTCCGACGCATCCCCGAGCCCGCTTCGACGCCCACTGCAACCGCGGTGAGCCCCCGGAGCGTTTCCCCCTTCTCCCCTGCTCTCTCCCGACCCCTAGGCCCTAGCCCCACCTCGGCCGAGAGCTTCACGCCGCCGGCGATGTCGCCGTCGTGGCCACGATCGCCGTAGCGCCCAACCGAGCACGCCATCGTGCTCCACATCTCACTAGGAGCACGTAGCACGCTCCAACACCCCCCCTAACACCCTGCAACACCGTTCCCGTGCACGACCGAACCCCGGCGGCCGCAGCCGAGCTCGCCGCCGTCGACTCCGGCCACCCCGACCCCAACGGGCTCCGCCAAGAGCTGCGGGTTGTCCTCAGCTCCACTCCGGTGGCCTCCGCGGTCCATTTGGTGGCCGAAACGACCAAAACCACTCTCGCCGCCGCGCTGATGGTCGCCGCCGGCCAGAACTCCGGCGAGCTGACGTGGCCTAGTTAATTAGCCACTAACCCCCCACCTACTGACGCTGACAAGTGGGCCCCAGGGCCTAGTCAAAGCTAACCAGCCCGGGTCAACGCGGGATTAGCCCTGTGTCACTGACGTGTGGACCCCACACGTCAGGTTTGACCCGAGCCAGCCCTGTTGACCTGCTGATGCCACTGTGACGTCAGGCTGACGCAGTAATTGAATTTCTGGATTTAAATTAAATCAGGAAATTCTAGAATATTATTTAAACTTCAAAAATTCATAACTTTTATTCTGTAACTCCAAATTGGACAAATTATATATGAAAAATGATCAGAAAAATCCAATCTATCCATCTGTACTATTTTCATGCATGATCAAACAAGTTAAATTGATGTTTTAATCAGAACAAGAAAAGGCACTTTAAAAGGGCATAATTGAATTTGGAATTTGAATCTTTGATTCAAATTTGTTCAAACCCTTCTGGTTTTAGTTGCATTAGCCCAACACACTCATATTGCCATGTTCATGCATGCATCATATTGTTGCATATTGTTTGGTGATGCCTGTGTATCGTTATCCTTTGCGACAGGATCTGTCCCCGAGGAGTACCGTGATTACCCTAACGAAGAACCGTATTCGTGCATCGAACCATCAGGCAAGCAACCAACCATTTGATCATATCGATACAATCCCATGTTCTCGCTCCTGCTCTCTTTTACTGCATTAAGACAACGCGATTCAAACTGCTGTGTGCTACGGTAGTTGAACCCATTTCCTCTGCATGACCTGTCATTGCCACAGTAACTAGATGAAACCCACTAGCATGTGTAGGAGTTGATTGAGCCATATGTATGTGTTGTTCCTACCTTGCTATGCCTGCTATGCTTAGAGTCGTGTCAGGTCTGGTTCATCTGGGTGATGGGCTAGAGTGAAATGTTAATGTCGGTAATGAGAGTGGTGTGGTGAACACGATTTGGTAAAGGTATCGATGAGAGGCCATGTAGGAGTACATGGTGGGTTGTTTCATTGAAGCCGACCTTAAGCACTGAGATCTGTATGTGTGATTTAAGAATCAGCTACTACCATACATTGGGCCTTGAAATATGACCCCGCTCGACTTCTTATTCACCCTAGCTCTCTGTCCAGGAGTTGCAAGTAGTTTCTGGTGTTTGTAGCCTACTGGAGGCCGTGGACAGCGCTGACCGTAGGGGTGGGTTGTGATGCGGTAGGTACGTGGCACGGTGTACCGAATACCCGTTAGGTATCTCGGGAACCCTGTTCACATCGTTCGGGGCCGTATGGGAAACCTCGGCCGGACTCCCTGCGGATGGAACCTGAATAGGCGATAAACCTGGACTAGAGGCTTAAGTGTTTAGGTAGGTCGTGGTCTACACCCACGTCGGCTTTCGCTTGAAGTCTGCCGAGCACATGTCGTGTGCAGACGCTAAGTGGTGGAAACATGTATGAAGAAGTACACCCCTGCAGGGTTAACATGATCTATTCGAATAGCCGCGTCCGCGGTAAAGGACTACTTGGTTGCCTATACAGTTCATAGACAAGTAAATGGAAACTACTAAAACCCTCAAGATAAGTGTGAGTGCCGAGGATGGCTCTTCCGTAGGAAGACGGAGGCGGATCCTCGGTAGTGTATTGAAGTGGTGAGTAGTGGACTCGTGTGCGCAAAACTTTTTCAAGTTGGAGTATCGTAGGATAGTCTAGCCAAGAGTCAAAGCTGGCTTGCTGCAATAACTCCACCAACCCTTCTTGATACTATGCATGTATGTAGGATCTGATGTAAGTCTTGCTGAGTACCTTTGTACTCATGTTGCTATACTCTACATTTTACAGAAGACGCTGCAACCCCTTCTGATGGGTTCTATGTAGACGTTGACATCAACGAGTAGGCTAAAGACCCAGGTGGTGACCCTGAGCTTGTGAAGGACCATAGTATAGCTAGGCTTTCCAAGCCTCTTTTATTTTACTAGTTGTCTGTACTCAGACAAGTTACTTCCGCTGCTGGCTTGTATGATTGTATGACTTGTATGTTGGGTCGTGAGACCCGTACCTTTGTGTGTATGTTATGTATGGCTCCCTGAGCCTTAAATAAAGTACTTGTGTCATAGAGTCATGTTGTGATGCTTCGTTGTATTTGCACATATCGAGCATATTGTGTGTATGATTGAAATGCTTGGTATGTGTGGGATCTGACCATCTAGTTGTTTATCTTTAGTAGCCTCTCTTACCGGGAAATGTCTCCTAGTGTTACCGCTGAGCCATGGTAGCTTGCTATTGCTCTGGAGCACTTAGGCTGGCCGGCATGTGTCCTTCTTCGTTCCTGTGTCTGTCCCTTCGGGGAAATGTCACGCTTTGAGTACCGGAGTCCTGTTAGCCCGCTACAGCCCGGTTTACCGGAGTCCTGCTAGCCCAGTGCTACAGCCCGGACCCACTTGCTGATGACCGACATGTTCGAAGCTGGGTCATGGATGCCTGTCCCTGTAAGTCTGTGCCACTTTGGGTTTACGACTAGTCATGTCAGCCCGGGCTCTTTATCATATGGATGCTAGCGACACTATCATATACGTGAGCCAAAAGGCGCAAACGGTCCCGGGAAAAAGGTAAGACGACACCCGTGGGGATACCGTGCGTGAGGTCGCAAAGTGATATGAGGTGTTACCAGCTAGATCGATGTGACATCGAGTCGGGGTCCTGACAGCGTTGGCATCAGAGCCGGACTGCCTGTAGGTTCTCCAAGCCAAACTGGTCGAAGTTGAGTCTAGAAATTCTTTAGTTATATAAGGGAATTGTTTGTGGGTTGGAACGTAAGGCTCTTTTTACTCCTTATACCTTATGACCTTCTGATCTGAGTCAGTCCATTCTTCCACCGGGGGTTAAGGAATTAGGATCTGTTCTCTCTATCAGGATCACGTGTTACTGATCAGTAGTACCTTATAAGTTTGATGGTTATCAGCCTAGTTCAGTTCTACTACCACCTTATGTTGATGGAATGGTTCCAGAACTTGATATGATGATGTTGAGTGTGTACGAAATCCTTTGTCAAATGTCTCAATATCCTTTTTGAGCATTTACAGCTGTTATGCTGCCGAAATTTTGATAGAAATTCTAATGCCTTTGCATTATGATTATGCTTTCAGATGGCCACTCGCGACCTCAATCAAGTGGTTCGCCTGACTCGATGCCTAGATGTACCCGGCCATACTGCTAAGTTGGTCAGGGTAATGACTGAGGCCGGATACCGCTGGTATCCTGAGTACACGGTCGAAGAGCAATTCCGAGATTTTAATCAAAGCCAGTATCTCTGCACTGTCAGGATATTTCCATCCTATCCTGGATCCACTGAGCCTCTTCACTGCTCCTATGGACTCGGGGTTACTATCGAGATGGCTGTGCAGGATGCCGCCTACTCTATGATGACCATTATGCGAGTCAGATCTGGTCTATTTCGGGACTCTGATTTCCGGTATATGCCAGGATCACTTCCGGGAGCACAAGGATATCTCCAGGCTATCTATGCTGACTCCACTCAGGAGGATTCACGGACTCGCACCACTGCTGAGATGCTCGAGGATAAGGACCGTGAAAATCGGGCCTTAAGGTTAGAGCTCTTCAATACCCGTGCTGACCACTGGGCCACTTTGACTCGGTTCGCACCGGCGGTGCAAGCTGGATATTCAGATATGCGCGATCTCTATCCTGTGAGATCTGCTCTGCCGGACGTGATGGTTTGGCGTGATGTAGGAGGCATCACCCCACCTCGCGGTCCCCGCAGGCCACCGTTTGTTGGTCCAAGGCCTCATCCTAGCCCCTATGGTCCACAAGCTCCGCGAGACCGTCTGTTTCCGGATGATCATGTTGAACTTCCAGGCTATGGAGGTGACTTCTACGAGGACTACTACGGATCGGTCTGAGCTAGTAGTAGCATCACTAGTTCGCACTAGCTGTGTCGTCTATCGTCCTGCGTGACTCGTGGGATATGACCTAGTTTGTACTCTTTCCGGAGATGTAGAAAAATAATGTATAGGAGCTTGGAATGCCTCCGATGAGATGTAATCCTTTTCTCACCGTAATAGTACTTTGTTTGGTCTTGTACTAAACCTTGTATGGTGTGTATGACGATGGAATAAAGAAGCAGTTTCTGTATCTACCATGTCATACGGATGATCATCTTGCATTCCGAGTTATTTCTTACATTATGTATTCCATGTCGGAATTTCATCATTCTGACTAAATCATTGTCTTGTTTACCTAGGATGGTCAACACGCGCGCTAACCCTGCTTCCCAAGAGCAGGCCGAAGGCAGTGAAGCCAGAAATGAAACTCTGCCTCATCCTCCTTCACTAGCCGAGGTGATGATGGAAGCCGAGAGAAACAAGCGGGAGACAAACCGTTTGTTGGAGCGTATTGAACAGAATACAGCACACCATCAGAGGGCTAACGTGGTGTCACTCAGTGATTTTATCAAATTGCATCCACCCACGTTCCACCACTCCGTCGAGCCTCTCGACGCTGATGACTGGCTTCGCAGTATCTCTCACAAACTGCGTTCCGCGCTGGTAGCGGAGGCTGACAAGGTCACCTTTGCTGCATATCATCTTGAAGGCCCCGCCAGTCTATGGTGGGAGAATTATGGAGCTATGCGCCCAGCAGGCCATGTCACAACTTGGGCTGAATTCAGCGAGGCTTTCCGCGAACATCACATTCCGGAGGGTCTCATGGACCGTAAACGTGAAGAATTTTGCAGTTTCACCCAAGGCCGACTTTCTGTGGATGCCTATAGCAGGGAGTTTGGTAATCTTGCACGATATGCAACCGAGGAAGTTTCTACTGACGCCAAGAAGCAAGCAAGGTTCCGCAAGGGCCTTAGTCCTGAGCTTCGCCGCGACCTCCGTCTGCATGAGTGCACATCTTTTTCGAAACTTGTCAACAAAGCCATCAGTGCTGAAACTGGTCAGACTGACTACGACGCAACACGTAAGCATGGACGTGACATGGGTTCCTCATCCGGTGCTGGTCCTCAGAAGCGCCGCGTGTGGGTACCCAACACCGCCCTGCCACCCAGGTTCACACCGAGGCCATCTTTCCAGGCGCCTCGCCCCGTTCAACAGTCTGCACCGGCCAAGCCCTATGGGGGTCCAACCAATAATGCTCCTCCACGTACCAGTTCCGTGACTTGTTTCAAGTGTGGGGAATCTGGTCACTATATGCGTGAGTGTCCCCAGACCAACCCCAATCAATCTGCTAAAGCTGTTGGCCATGGCAAGCCGACAGGAAAAGTGTTTCATGCTAAACCGGTCACCACTTCACGTGGCCATGTCAACTGTGTCTCTGCCGAAGAAGCTCAAGAAGATCCCAACGTCGTTCTCGGTACGCTTCTTGTTAATTGCCACCCGGCATCTGTTCTTTTCGATACAGGAGCCTCTCATTCTTTTATATCTGAAAATTATGCTCGTTTGCATAACGTTGCACTCTGTGACTTGCCATCCTCTATGGTAATTCAAACTCCGGGATCCAAATGGCAAACTTCTAGAGTAAGCCATGGAAATGAAATCCAAGTCGACAGACTTGTTTTTCTCGCATCTTTGATAGCCCTTAAATCTTCAGATATTAATATCATTTTGGGTATGGACTGGATGTCAGCTCATCATGCCAAAATTGATTGCTTCTCTAGGACTGTTCAACTCACCCACCCTTCGGGCAAGATAGTCAATGTTTTGACTCGGATAGCCAAGCGACAATTATATTCTCTTAACGCCAACCCTTTGCCAGACCTTGAGGACGTTCCGGTAGTCTGTGACTTCCCGGATGTCTTTCCAGAGGAATTGCCAGGTGTCCCACCTGACAGGGATGTTGAGTTCGTAATAGACCTCATTCCAGGAACCGTTCCGATTGCTAGAAGACCTTATAAGATGGCACCCCTAGAACTAGCCGAGCTTAAGAAACAACTCGATGAGTCCTTGAAAAAGGGTTTCATCCGCCCTAGTTCATCTCCGTGGGCTTGCCCCGTCCTATTCGTCGAGAAGAAGGATGGTACGGACCGGATGGTTGTTGATTACCGACCTGTCAATTTGGTCACAATCAAAAACAAATATCCACTTCCCAGGATCAACGATCTGTATGATCAGCTCGCTGGATCCTCAGTCTTCTCTAAGATGGATTTGAGGTTGGGCTACCATCAAATCAAAATCAGAAACGGGGACATTCCTAAAACGGCCTTTGTTACTCGTTATGGCCAATACGAGTACACCGTCATGTCCTTCGGTCTAACCAACGCTCCAGCCACCTTTTCTCGGTTAATGAACTCAATCTTCATGGAGTATTTGGATAAATTCGTCGTAGTTTATCTCGATGATATACTCATCTACTCCAAGAACGAGGAAGAACATGCCGAACATTTAAGGCTAGTGTTGAAGAAACTTCGAGAGCATCGCCTTTATGCCAAATTTTCGAAATGTGAATTTTGGTTGTCAGAAGTGACCTATCTGGGTCATGTAATATCTGGTAAAGGTATTGCTGTTAACCCTGAGCGAGTTCAAGCCGTCCTTAATTGGACTCCACCCGAATCGGTCAAGCAAGTTCGGAGTTTCCTGGGCTTAGCGAGCTATTGTCGTCGCTTTGTCGAGAACTTCTCCAAAGTTGCTAAACCCCTAACCGAACTCCTCAAGAAAGATAAGAAGTTCGAATGGACTCCACAATGTGAGCACAGTTTTCAGGAACTGAAAAGACGCCTGACTTCTGCTCCCGTACTGGTACCGCCAGACTTCTCCAAAGACTTTGTTATCTACTGCGACGCCTCGCGACAAGGACTAGGTTGCATTCTCATGCAAGATCGACACGTAATTGCCTACGCCTCACGGCAATTGCACCCACATGAGGAGAACTATCCTACTCATGATCTAGAACTTGCAGCCGTAGTCTATGCACTTAAGACCTGGCGACATTACCTCCTCGGTAATTGTTGCGAAATATTCACTGATCACCAAAGTCTGAAGTATATTTTCACCCAACCGGATTTGAATCTCAGGCAGAGACGTTGGGTTGAATTGATCACTGACTTCGACTTAGGGATAACCTATACCCCAGGGAAAGCCAACGTCATGGCTGATGCGCTAAGTCGTAAATCTTATTGTAACAATCTGATGTTACAACAAAGTCAACCGCTTCTCCATGAGGAATTTCGGAAGCTTAACCTTCACATTGTTCCTCAAGGTTTTCTTTCCACCTTGGTGGCAAAACCTACTCTTACGGATCAAATCATCGCTGCCCAAAAGCGAGATAAGGGAATCTCTAAAATCAAAGAGAACATTGCTAGCGGAGGTGCTAGTTGTTTCTCCACAAATGATCATGGTGTTGTGTACTTTGAGAATCGTCTAGTGGTTCCCAAGAACCAGCATCTGCGGCAGTTGATCCTTAAGGAAGCTCATGAATCTCCTCTCACTATTCATCCCGGTAGTACTAAGATGTATCAGGATCTACGCCAGAGGTTCTGGTGGACTAGGATGAAGAGAGAAATTGCTCAGTATATTGCAAATTGCAACGTCTGTCGTCGTGTAAAAGCAGAGCACCAACGGCCTGCTGGCACCCTTCAACCTTTAGCTATTCCTGAATGGAAATGGGATAAAATTGGTATGGATTTCATTACCGGTTTTCCCAGGACCAAGAGAGGGAATAATGCTATTTTCGTCGTGGTCGATCGTCTCTCCAAAGTAGCTCATTTCTTACCTGTTCGTGAGAGTATAACCGCTAGCCAGCTGGCAGACTTATACATCTCCCGAATAGTGTCCCTCCATGGTGTTCCTTTGGAAATCAATTCGGATCGAGGAAGTCTTTTCACCTCTCGATTTTGGGAAAGTTTCCAAAATGCTATGGGAACTCGTCTCTCCTTTAGCACCGCCTTCCACCCTCAGTCGAGTGGTCAAGTGGAACGCGTCAATCAGATTCTAGAAGACATGCTTCGAGCCTCTGTTATCTCGTTCGGAATGGACTGGGAGAAGTGCCTTCCATTTGCCGAATTCGCTTACAACAACAGCTATCAATCTAGCTTGGGTAAAGCCCCTTTTGAAGTTCTCTATGGACGACGATGTCGAACACCCCTTAATTGGTCAGAGACCGGGGAAAGACAATTCTTTGGCCCGGATATGATTCAGGAAGCAGAAGAACAAGTTCGAATCGTTCGTGAAAAGTTGAAAACAGCCCAATCCCGTCAAAAGAGTCAATATGACCGAAAACATAAGGCTATGACTTTTGAGGTTGACGAGAAGGCTTACCTTTGGGTCACCCCTCTGAAGGGAACCCATCGTTTCGGTATCAAGGGCAAATTGGCTCCTCGTTACATTGGACCTTTTCGCATTCTTGCCAAACGAGGAGAAGTTGCCTACCAATTGGAACTACCTCCGCACCTCTCCAGAGTTCACGATGTCTTCCACGTTTCTCAACTCAGGCGTTGCTTCTCGGATCCTATCCGTGAAGTGGACCACGAAACGCTTGATCTCCAAGATAATCTTACATATCGAGAGTACCCCATTCGTATCCTCGATCAAGCCGAACGTACCACGCGACGTCATAATATCAAGTTTCTCAAGGTTCAATGGTCGCACCATTCTGAAGATGAAGCAACTTGGGAAAGGGAGGATCGTCTTCGACTTGAATATCCCGCCTTCTTCTCGGAGGAACCCAAATCTCGGGACGAGATTCTTTTGAGTGGGGCTGAGTTGTCACACCCTAGCTAGTCATGCATTAGAGTGTTGCATCATGTTTACTCTTTCATCAGAAACTTGAAATGGGGATGACAGAACCCCCAGTCCCCTCTGAAACCAACTAGGGTTTACTAAAATAATTTTCAATGAACCTGAAATGCCCTTCTAAAATGCCCATCATTTTTGCCTTGGTTCAGAACCTCTGCCAAAAGTGGTGCACATTTTTCTAGGCCATCCTAGGGTTTTTGAATTAAATCATAGATATTTGAATTTGGGCATTTAAAATAATATAAAATATTTAAATGCTCAAATATCTCCAAGCTAAAATGTTTCATGTTGGAAATAATCCAACTATGGACCAGGAGTAGTTTGGTGATTTTTGGAGTTGCCTAGGTATTTTATTTAATTCAACAAAGTTGCAGATATATTAAATAAAAACAGAAAACAGAAAATAAATAAAGGGAGAAGCTTACCTGGGCTCCTCCCTGTGCGGCCCAGCCCAGCCGGCCCAGCACTGTGCTGGCCCGTGCCAGCCAGCTGCTTCCCCTCGCCAGAGCAGGCAGGGAGGTGAGCATGGCGCGCCCGAGCTCGCCACGCACCACC
>LT934116.1:605409694-605514848 GCA_900231445.1 Triticum turgidum subsp. durum | reverse complement strand
TCGTAGTTTATCTCGATGATATACTCATCTACTCCAAGAACGAGGAAGAACATGCCGAACATTTAAGGCTAGTGTTGAAGAAACTTCGAGAGCATCGCCTTTATGCCAAATTTTCGAAATGTGAATTTTGGTTGTCAGAAGTGACCTATCTGGGTCATGTAATATCTGGTAAAGGTATTGCTGTTAACCCTGAGCGAGTTCAAGCCGTCCTTAATTGGACTCCACCCGAATCGGTCAAGCAAGTTCGGAGTTTCCTGGGCTTAGCGAGCTATTGTCGTCGCTTTGTCGAGAACTTCTCCAAAGTTGCTAAACCCCTAACCGAACTCCTCAAGAAAGATAAGAAGTTCGAATGGACTCCACAATGTGAGCACAGTTTTCAGGAACTGAAAAGACGCCTGACTTCTGCTCCCGTACTGGTACCGCCAGACTTCTCCAAAGACTTTGTTATCTACTGCGACGCCTCGCGACAAGGACTAGGTTGCATTCTCATGCAAGATCGACACGTAATTGCCTACGCCTCACGGCAATTGCACCCACATGAGGAGAACTATCCTACTCATGATCTAGAGCTTGCAGCCGTAGTCTATGCACTTAAGACCTGGCGACATTACCTCCTCGGTAATCGTTGCGAAATATTCACTGATCACCAAAGTCTGAAGTATATTTTCACCCAACCGGATTTGAATCTCAGGCAGAGACGTTGGGTTGAATTGATCACTAACTTCGACTTAGGGATAACCTATACCCCAGGGAAAGCCAACGTCATGGCTGATGCGCTAAGTCGTAAATCTTATTGTAACAATCTGATGTTACAACAAAGTCAACCGCTTCTCCATGAGGAATTTCGGAAGCTTAACCTTCACATTGTTCCTCAAGGTTTTCTTTCCACCTTGGTGGCAAAACCTACTCTTACGGATCAAATCATCGCTGCCCAAAAGCGAGATAAGGGAATCTCTAAAATCAAAGAGAACATTGCTAGCGGAGGTGCTAGTTGTTTCTCCACAAATGATCATGGTGTTGTGTACTTTGAGAATCGTCTAGTGGTTCCCAAGAACCAGCATCTGCGGCAGTTGATCCTTAAGGAAGCTCATGAATCTCCTCTCACTATTCATCCCGGTAGTACTAAGATGTATCAGGATCTACGCCAGAGGTTCTGGTGGACTAGGATGAAGAGAGAAATTGCTCAGTATATTGCAAATTGCAACGTCTGTCGTCGTGTAAAAGCAGAGCACCAACGGCCTGCTGGCACCCTTCAACCTTTAGCTATTCCTGAATGGAAATGGGATAAAATTGGTATGGATTTCATTACCGGTTTTCCCAGGACCAAGAGAGGGAATAATGCTATTTTCGTCGTGGTCGATCGTCTCTCCAAAGTAGCTCATTTCTTACCTGTTCGTGAGAGTATAACCGCTAGCCAGCTGGCAGACTTATACATCTCCCGAATAGTGTCCCTCCATGGTGTTCCTTTGGAAATCAATTCGGATCGAGGAAGTCTTTTCACCTCTCGATTTTGGGAAAGTTTCCAAAATGCTATGGGAACTCGTCTCTCCTTTAGCACCGCTTTCCACCCTCAGTCAAGTGGTCAAGTGGAACGCGTCAACCAAATTCTAGAAGACATGCTTCGAGCCTCTGTTATCTCTTTCGGAATGGACTGGGAGAAGTGCCTTCCATTTGCCGAATTCGCTTACAACAACAGCTATCAATCTAGCTTGGGTAAAGCCCCTTTTGAAGTTCTCTATGGACGACGATGTCGAACACCCCTTAACTGGTCAGAAACCGGGGAAAGACAATTCTTTGTCCCGGATATGATTCAGGAAGCAGAAGAACAAGTTCGTATCGTTCGTGAGAAGTTGAAAACAGCCCAATCTCGTCAAAAGAGTCAATATGACCGAAAACATAAGGCTATGACTTTCGAGGTTGACGAGAAGGCTTACCTTCGGGTCACCCCTCTGAAGGGAACCCATCGTTTCGGTATCAAAGGCAAATTGGCTCCTCGTTACATTGGACCTTTTCGCATTCTTGCCAAACGAGGAGAAGTTGCCTACCAATTGGAACTACCTCCGCACCTCTCCAGAGTTCACGATGTCTTCCACGTTTCTCAACTCAGGCGTTGCTTCTCGGATCCTATCCGTGAAGTGGACCACGAAACGCTTGATCTCCAAGATAATCTTACATATCGGGAGTACCCCATTCGTATCCTCGATCAAACCGAACGTACCACGCGACGTCATAATATCAAGTTCCTCAAAGTTCAATGGTCGCACCATTCTGAAGATGAAGCAACTTGGGAAAGGGAGGATCGTCTTCGACTCGAGTATCCCGCCTTCTTCTCGGAGGAACCCAAATCTCGGGACGAGATTCTTTTGAGTGGGGGTGAGTTGTCACACCCTAGCTAGTCATGCATTAGAGTGTTGCATCATGTTTACTCTTTCATCAGAAACTTGAAATGGGGATGACAGAACCCCCAGTCCCCTCTGAAACCAACTAGGGTTTACTAAAATAATTTTCAATGAACCTGAAATGCCCTTCTAAAATGCCCATCATTTTTGCCTTGGTTCAGAACCTCTGCCAAAAGTGGTGCACATTTTTCTAGGCCATCCTAGGGTTTTTGAATTAAATCATAGATATTTGAATTTGGGCATTTAAAATAATATAAAATATTTAAATGCTCAAATATCTCCAAGCTAAAATGTTTCATGTTGGAAATAATCCAACTATGGACCAGGAGTAGTTTGGTGATTTTTGGAGTTGCCTAGGTATTTTATTTAATTCAACAAAGTTGCAGATATATTAAATAAAAACAGAAAACAGAAAATAAATAAAGGGAGAAGCTTACCTGGGCTCCTCCCTGTGCGGCCCAGCCCAGCCGGCCCAGCACTGTGCTGGCCCGTGCCAGCCAGCTGCTTCCCCTCGCCAGAGCAGGCAGGGAGGTGAGCATGGCGCGCCCGAGCTCGCCACGCACCACCCAGCCTCTCTGCATCGCCCTGGTCGCCGTTGCGCCGCGTGGATCGTCTTCTGGTCGTCGCCCCGACCTCGCCAACACCCCATTCACTCTCCCCCGGCTCTCCCTCACTCTCTCTCTCTCACGGCCGAAGCTCACCGTCGCCGCCGTTCGCCTTAGCCACCGTCTCCGACCACCCCTCGCTCCCCCGACCAGCTCAGAAGCTCCGCCTCGACTCCCTCTTCCTCCCCACCGCTCCACGGGTCCCCGGAAGCCCTGCATCGCCGCCACGTCGCCGTTCCCCTCTTCGGGCTCCGATCATCGTCACCGTCAAATTCGTCGTCTCCGACGCGTCCCCGAGCCCGCTTCGACGCCCACTGCAACCGCGGTGAGCCCCCGGAGCGTTTCCCCCTTCTCCCCTGCTCTCTCCCGACCCCTAGGCCCTAGCCCCACCTCGGCCGAGAGCTTCACGCCGCCGGCGATGTCGCCGTCGTGGCCACGATCGCCGTAGCGCCCAACCGAGCACGCCATCGTGCTCCACATCTCACTAGGAGCACGTAGCACGCTCCAACACCCCCCCTAACGCCCTGCAACACCGTTCCCGTGCACGACCGAACCCCGGCGGCCGCAGCCGAGCTCGCCGCCGTCGACTCCGGCCACCCCGACCCCAACGGGCTCCGCCAAGAGCTGCGGGTTGTCCTCAGCTCCACTCCAGTGGCCTTCGCGGTCCATTTGGTGGCCGAAACGACCAAAACCACTCTCGCCGCCGCGCTGATGGTCGCCGCCGGCCAGAACTCCGGCGAGCTGACGTGGCCTAGTTAATTAGCCACTAACCGCCCACCTACTGACGCTGACAAGTGGGCCCCAGGGCCTAGTCAAAGCTAACCAGCCCGGGTCAACGCGGGATTAGCCCTGTGTCACTGACGTGTGGACCCCACACGTCAGGTTTGACCCGAGCCAGCCCTGTTGACCTGCTGATGCCACTGTGACGTCAGGCTGACGCAGTAATTGAATTTCTGGATTTAAATTAAATCAGGAAATTCCAGAATATTATTTAAACTTCAAAAATTCATAACTTTTATTCTGTAACTCCAAATTGGACAAATTATATATGAAAAATGATCAGAAAAATCCAATCTATCCATCTGTACTATTTTCATGCATGATCAGACAAGTTAAATTGATGTTTTAATCAGAACAAGAAAAGGCACTTTAAAAGGGCATAATTGAATTTGGAATTTGAATCTTTGATTCAAATTTGTTCAAACCCTTCTGGTTTTAGTTGCATTAGCCCAACACACTCATATTGCCATGTTCATGCATGCATCATATTGTTGCATATTGTTTGGTGATGCCTGTGTATCGTTATCCTTTGCGACAGGATCTGTCCCCGAGGAGTACCGTGATTACCCTAACGAAGAACCGTATTCGTGCATCGAACCATCAGGCAAGCAACCAACCATTTGATCATATCGATACAATCCCATGTTCTCGCTCCTGCTCTCTTTTACTGCATTAAGACAACGCGATTCAAACTGCTGTGTGCTACGGTAGTTGAACCCATTTCCTCTGCATGACCTGTCATTGCCACAGTAACTAGATGAAACCCACTAGCATGTGTAGGAGTTGATTGAGCCATATGTATGTGTTTTTCCTACCTTGCTATGCCTGCTATGCTTAGAGTTGTGTCAGGTCTGGTTCATCTGGGTGATGGGCTAGAGTGAAATGATTATGTCGGTAATGAGAGTGGTGTGGTGAACACGATTTGGTAAAGGTATCGATGAGAGGCCATGTAGGAGTACATGGTGGGTTGTTTCATTGAAGCCGACCTTAAGCACTGAGTTCTGTATGTGTGATTTAAGATACAGCTACTACCATGCATTGGGCCCTGAAATATGACCCCGCTCGACTTCTTATTCACCCTAGCTCTCTGTCCAGGAGTTGCAAGTAGTTTCTGGTGTTTGTAGCCTACTAGAGGCCATGGACAGCGCTGACCGTAGGGGTGGGCTATGATGCGGTAGGTACGTGGCACGGTGTACCGAATACCCGTTAGGTATCTCGGGAACCCTGTTCACATCATTCGGGGCCGTATGGGAAACCTCGGCCGGACTCCCTGCGGATGGAACCTGAATAGGCGATAAACCTGGACTAGAGGCTTAAGTGTTTAGGTAGGTCGTGGTCTACACCCACGTCGGCTTTCGCTTGAAGTCTGCCGAGCACATGTCGTGTGCAGACGCTAAGTGGTGGAAACATGTATGAAGAAGTACACCCCTGCAGGGTTAACATGATCTATTCGAATAGCCGCGTCCGCGGTAAAGGACTACTTGGTTGCCTATACAATTCATAGACAAGTAAATGGAAACTACTAAAACCCTCAAGATAAGTGTGAGTGCCGAGGATGGCTCTTCCGTAGGAAGACGGAGGCGGATCCTCGGTAGTGTATTGAAGTGGTGAGTAGTGGACTCGTGTGCGCAAAACTTTTTCAAGTTGGAGTATCGTAGGATAGTCTAGCCAAGAGTCAAAGCTGGCTTGCTGCAATAACTCCACCAACCCTTCTTGATACTATGCATGTATGTAGGATCTGATGTAAGTCTTGCTGAGTACCTTTGTACTCATGTTGCTATACTCTACATTTTACAGAAGACGCTGCAACCCCTTCTGATGGGTTCTATGTAGACGTTGACATCAACGAGTAGGCTAAAGACCCAGGTGGTGACCCTGAGCTTGTGAAGGACCATAGTATAGCTAGGCTTTCCAAGCCTCTTTTATTTTACTAGTTGTCTGTACTCAGACAAGTTACTTCCGCTGCTGGCTTGTATGATTGTATGACTTGTATGTTGGGTCGTGAGACCCGTACCTTTGTGTGTATGTTATGTATGGCTCCCTGAGCCTTAAATAAAGTACTTGTGTCATAGAGTCATGTTGTGATGCTTCATTGTATTTGCACATATCGAGCATATTGTGTGTATGATTGAAATGCTTGGTATGTGTGGGATCTGACCATCTAGTTGTTTATCTTTAGTAGCCTCTCTTACCGGGAAATGTCTCCTAGTGTTACCGCTGAGCCATGGTAGCTTGCTATTGCTCTGGAGCACTTAGGCTGGCCGGCATGTGTCCTTCTTCGTTCCTGTGTCTGTCCCTTCGGGGAAATGTCACGCTTTGAGTACCGGAGTCCTGTTAGCCCGCTACAGCCCGGTTTACCGGAGTCCTGCTAGCCCAGTGCTATAGCCCGGACCCACTTGCTGATGACCGACATGTTCGAAGCTGGGTCATGGATGCCTGTCCCTGTAAGTCTGTGCCACTTTGGGTTTACGACTAGTCATGTCAGCCCGGGCTCTTTATCATATGGATGCTAGCGACACTATCATATACGTGAGCCAAAAGGCGCAAACGGTCCCGGGAAAAAGGTAAGACGACACCCGTGGGGATACCGTGCGTGAGGTCGCAAAGTGATATGAGGTGTTACCAGCTAGATCGATGTGACATCGAGTCGGGGTCCTGACACCTTTGGTCCCGGTTCAAGCCACCAACCGGGACCAATGGTGTTGGGCCAGGAGCGAAGCCCATTGGTCCCGGTTCGTCCCACCAACCGGGACCAATAGGTCTAGACGAACCGGGACCAATGGCCCACGTGGCCCGGCCGGCCCCCGAGGCTCACGAACCGGGTCTGATGCCCCCATTGGTCCCGGTTCTGGATTGAACCAGGACTAATGGGCTGGACCGGCCTGGATCATTGGCCCCTTTTCTACTAGTGGTGACCAACATCCAAAGAGTTTACTAGTGTCACTAAACTAGTTCACATCATCAAGTGATTAAGACTCAATTATTTCTGGGGTTTGATCATGTTTTGCTTGTGAGAGAGGTTTTAGTCAACGGGTTTGCAACATTCAGATCCGTATGTACTTCACAAATCTCTAGGTCATATTGTAAATACTGCTTCCACTCTCCACTTGGAGCTAATCCAAATGGTTTCTCCACTATACGTATCCGGTTTCTCTACTCAGAGCTATCCAGATATGTGTTAAGCTTGCATCGACGCAACTCTTTACATCGAACTCTTTATCACCTCCATAACCGAGAAACATATCCTTATTCCTCTAAGGATAATTTTGACCACTATCTGGTGATGAACTCCTTGATCACCTTTGTACCCTCTTGCCAGACATGTGGCAAGACACACATCAGGTGCGGTACTCAGCATAGCATATGTAGAGCCTACGTCTAAAGCATAGGGGACGACCTTCGTCCTTTCTCTCTCTTCTGCCGTGGTCGAGCTTTAAGTCTTAACTCAGGCAAGAACTCCTTCTTTGACTGATCCATCTTGAACACCTTCAAGATCATGTCAAGGTATGTGCTCATTTGAAAGTACCATTAAGCGTTTTTGATCTATCCTCATAGTTCTTGATGCTCAATGTTCAAGTAACTTAATCCAGGTTTTCTATTGAAAACACTTTTCAAATAACCCTTTATGCTTTCCAGAAATTCTACATCATTTCTGATCAACAATATGTCAACAACATATACTAATCAGAAATTCTATAGTGCTCCCACTCACTTCTTTGGAGATACAAGTTTCGCATAAACTTTGTATAAACCCAAAATCTTTGATCATCACATCAAAGCACATATTCTGACTCCGAGATGCTTCCTCTAGTCCATGGAAGGATCTGGAGCTAGTATACCTTTTAGCATCCTTAGGATCGACAAAACCTTTCTGATTGTATCACATACAACCTTTCCTTACGAAAACTGGTAAGGAAACTTGTTTTGACATCCATTTGGCAGATTTCATAAATGCATCTAATGCTAACATGATTCCGACGGACTTAAGCATCGCTACAGATGAGAAAATCTCATCGTAGTCAACTTCCTTGAACTTGTGAAAAACTCTTCGCCACAAGTCGAGCTTCATAGACGGTGACATTACCGTCCACGTCCGTCTTCTTCTTAAAGATCCATTTATCTCAATGGCTTGCCGATCATCGGGCAAGTCCACCAAAGTCCATGCTTTGTTCTGATACATGGATCCTATCTCGATTTCATGGCTTCTAACCATTTGTCGGAATATGGGCCCACCATCGCTTCTCCATAGCTCGTAGGTTCATTGTTGTCTAGCAACATGACCTTCAAGACAGGGTTACTATACCACTCTGAAGTAGTACGCATCCTTGCCACCCTACGAGGTACGGTAGTGACTTGATCCGAAACTTCATGATCACTGTCATAAGCTTCCACTTCAATTGGTGTAGGCGCCATAGGAACAACTTCATGTGCCCTGCTACACACTAGTTGAAGTGACGGTTCAATAACCTCATCAAGTCTCCACCATCCTCCCACTCAATTCTCGAGACAAACCTTTCCTCGAGAAAGGACCCGATTCAAGAAAACAATCCCTATTGCTTTAGGATCTGAATTAGGAGGTATACCCAACTGTTTTGGGTGTCCTATGAAGATGCATTTTATCCGCTTTGGGTTCGAGCTTATCAACCTGAAACTTTTTAACATAAGCATCGCAACCTCAAACTTTTAAGAAACGACAACTTAGGTTTCTCCAAACCATAGTTCAAACGGTGTCGTCTCAACGGAATTATGTGGTGCCCTATAAAGTGAGTGCGGTTGTCTCTAATGCCTAACCCATGAAGATAGTGGTAATTCGATAAGAGACATCATGGAACGCACCATATCCAATAGGGTGCAACTATGATGTCCGGACACACCATCACACTATGGTGTTCCAGGAGATATTAATTGTGAAACAATTTCCACAATGTCTTAATTGCGTGCCGAAGCTCGTAACTCAGATACTCATCTCTATGATCATATCATAGACATTTTATCCTCTTGTCACGATGATCTTCAACTTCACTCTAAAATTACTTGAACCATTCAATAATTCAGACTTGTGTTTCATCAAGTAAATATACTTAGTATCTACTCAAATCATCCGTTAAGTAAGAACATAACGATATCCACTGCGTGCCTCAGCACTCATTGGACCGCACACATCAAAATGTGTTAGTTCCAACAAGTTGCTTTCCTGTTCCATTTTACTGAAAACGAGGCTTTCAGTCATCTTGCCCATGTGGTATGATTTGCATGTCTCAAGTGATTCAAAATCAAGTGAGTCCAAAATGATCCATTTGCATGGAGTTTCTTCATGCATATACACCAATAGACATGGTTCGCATGTCTCAAACTTTTCAAAAATGAGTTGAGTTCAAAGATCCATCAACATGGAGCTTCTTCATGCGTTTTATACCAATATGACTTACATGGCAGTGCCACAAGTAGGTGGTACTATCATTATTATCTTATATCTTTTGGCATGAACATGTGTATCACTACGATCGAGATTCAATAAACCATTCATTTTGGGTGCAAGACCATTGAAGGTATTATTCGAATAAACAGAGTAACCATTATTCTCCTTAAATGAATAACCATATTGCGATAGACATAATCCCATCATGTCTATGCTCAACGCAAACACCAAACTCGATGGTAGAGGGAGCGTGCGATGCTTGATCACATCAAGATTGGAAAACACTTCCAACACATATCGTCAACTCACCTTTAGCTATCCTCCGTTTATTCCGTAGCCTTTTATCTCGAGTTACTTAGCAACCGAACCTGTATCTAATACCCTGGTGCTACTAGGAGTACTAGTAAAGTACACATTAACATAATGTATATCCAATATACTTCTATCGACCTTGTCAGCCTTCTCATCTACCAAGTATCTAGGGTGATTCTGCTCCAGTGGCTGTTCCCCTTATTACAGAAGCACTTAGTCTCGGGTTTGGGTTCAACCTTGGGTTTCTTCACTAGAGCAGCATCTGATTTGCCGTCTCATGAAGTATCCCTTCTTGCCCTTGCCCTTTTTGAAACTAGTGGTTTTACTAACCATCAACAATTGATGCTCCTACTTGACTTCTACTTTCGCGGTGTCAAACATCACGAATACTTCAAGGATCATCATATCTATCCCTGATATGTTATAGTTCATCACGAAGCTCTAGCAGCTTGGTGGCAATGACTTTGGAGAAACATCACTATCTCATCTGGAAGATCAACTCCCACTCGATTAAAGTGATTGTTGTACTCAGACAATCTGAGCACAAGCTCAACGATTGAGCTTTTTCTCCCTTAGTTTGCAGGCTAAGAAAATTGTCGGAGGTCTCATACCTCTTGACGTGGGCACGAGCCTGAAATCCCAATTTCAGCCCTCGAAACATCTCATATGTTCCGCGAGGTTTCGAAAACGTCTTTGGCGCCTCTACTCTAAACCATTTAACTAAACTATCATGTAGTTATCGAAACGTGTATGTCAGTTGTTCGCAACATCCATAGACTACGTTCGAGGTCCAGCACACCGAGCGGTGCATTAATGACATAAGCCTTTACGAAGTAACGAGGACAATCCTCAGTTCACGGACCCAGTTCGCATAATTGCTACTATCAACTTTCAACTAAATTTTCTCTAGGATCATATCTAAAATAGTAGAACTAAAGCGCGAGCTACGACATGATTTGCAAGAATCTTTTGACTATGTTCAGGATAATTATGTTCATCTTATGAACTCCCACTCAGATAGACATCCCTCTAGTCATCTAAGTGATTACATGATCCGAGTCAAGTAGGCTGTGTCCGATCATCACATGAGACGGACTAGTCATCATCGGTGAGCATCTTCATGTTGATCGTATCTACTATACGACTCATGCTCGACCTTTCGCTCTCTTGTGTTCCGAGGCCATGTCTGTACATGCTAGGCTCGTCAAGTCAACCTAAGTGTTTCGCGTGTGTAAATCTGGCTTACACCCGTTATATGTGAACATTAGAATCTATCACACCCGATCATCACGTGGTGCTTCGAAACGACGAACTTTCGCAACGGTGCACAGTTAGGGGGAACACTTTCTTGAAATTTTAATGAGGGATCATCTTATTTACTACCGTCGTTCTAAGAAAATAAGATGTATAAACATGATAAACATCACATGCAATCAAATAGTGACATGATATGGCCAATATCATATTGCTCCTTTTGATCTCCATCTTCGGGGCTCCATGATCATCATCGTCACCGGCATGACACCATGATCTCCATCATCATGATCTCCAGCATCGTGTCTTCATGAAGTTGTCTCGCCAACTTATTACTTCTACTACTATGGCTACCGGTTAGCAATAAAGTAAAGTAATTACATGGCGTTGTTCAATGACACGCAGGTCATACAATAAATAAAGACAGCTCCTATGGCTCCTGCCGGTTGTCATACTCATCGACATGCAAGTCGTGATTCCTATTACAAGAACATGATCGATTTCATACATCACATATCATTCATCACATTCTTCTTGGCCATATCACATCACATAGCATACCCTGCAAAAACAGGTTAGACGTCCTCTAATTGTTGTTTGCATGTTTTACGTGGCTGCTATGGGTTTCTAGCAAGAACGTTTCTTACCTACACAAAAACCACAACGTGATATGTCAATTGCTATTTACCCTTCATAAGGACCCTTTTCATCGAATCCGATCCGACTAAAGTGGGAGAGACTGGCACCCGC
The DNA here is from genome assembly GCA_900231445.1 of Triticum turgidum subsp. durum. Taxonomy (NCBI): domain Eukaryota; kingdom Viridiplantae; phylum Streptophyta; class Magnoliopsida; order Poales; family Poaceae; genus Triticum; species Triticum turgidum. The sequence continues at coordinate 605,503,329 of LT934116.1, read as the reverse complement.
TAGCCACCTTATGCAACAAGTGCATGTCAGTCGGTGGAACCTGTCTCACGTAAGTGTACGTGTAAGGTCGGTCCGGGCCGCTTCATCCCACAATACCGTTGAAACAAGATTGGACTAGTAACGGTAAGCATATTGAACAAAATCAACGCCCACAACAACTTGTGTTCTACTCATGCATAGAAACTACGCATAAACCTGGCTCATGATACCACTGTTGGTTAACGTAGCAGAAATTCAAAATTTTCTACGCATCACCAAGATCAATCTATGGAGTAATCTAGCAACAAGGGAAGGAGAGTGCATCTATATACCCTTGTAGATCGCTAAGCGGAAGCGTTCAAGTGAACGGGGTTGATGGAGTCGTACTCGTTGTGATCCAAATCACCGATGATCCTAGTGCCAAACGGATGGCACCTCCGTGTTCAACACACGTACAGCCCGGTGATGTCTCCCATGACTTGATCCAGCAAGGAGAGAGGGAGAGATTGAGGAAGACACCATGCAGCAGCATCACAATGGCGTGGTGGTGATGGAGGAGCGTGGCAATCCTGCAGGGCTTCGCCAAGCACCGCGGGAGAGGAGGAGAAAGAGAGGTAGGGCTGCGCCAGGGAGAGGTGGAAAACCTTATGTGTGGCAGCTCCAAAACCTCAAGTATATATAGGGGAGAGGGAGGGGGCTGCGCCCCCCTTAGGGTTCCCACCCCAAGGGGTGCGTCTGCCCCAAAACCCATCTAGGGTGGCGGCCAAAGGGGGGAGAAGGGAAACTTGCCCCCCAAGCAAGGTGGAGGAGCCCCCTCCCCAAACCCTAGGCGCCTTGGGCCTTTGTGGGGGGGCGCACCAGCCCACCTGGGGCTGGTCCCCTCCCACACTTGGCCCACGCAGCCTTCTGGGGCCAGTGGCCCCAGCTGGTGGACCCCGGGACGCTCCTGGTGGTCCCGGTACGTTACCGATAGCACCCGAAACTTTTCCGGTGACCAAAACAGGACTTCCCATATATAAATCTTTACCTCTGGACCATTCCGGAACTCCTCATGACGTCCGGGATCTCATCCAGGACTCCGAACAACATTTGGTAACCACGTACATCTATTCCCTATAACCCTAGTGTCATCGAACCTTAAGTGTGTAGACCCTACGGGTTCCGGAGACACGTAGACATGACCGAGACAACTCTCCGGCCAATAACCAACAGCGAGATCTGGATACCCATGTTGGCTCCCACATGTTCCACGATGATCTCATCGGATGAACCACGATGTCGAGGATTCAATCAATCCCGTATTCAATTCCCTTTGTCTAGCGGTATAGTACTTGCCCGAGATTCGATCATCGGTATCCCGATACCTTGTTCAATCTCGTTACCAGAAAGTCTCTTTACTCGTTCTGTAACACATCATCCTGTGATCAACCCCTTGGTCACATTGTGCACATTATGATGATGTCCTACCGAGTGGGCCTAGAGATACCTCTCCGTCACACGGAGTGACAAATCCCAGTCTCGATTCGTGCCAACCCAACAGACACTTTCGGAGATACCCGTAGTGCACCTTTATAGCCACCCAGTTATGTTGTGACGTTTGGTACACCCAAAGCATTCCTATGGTATCCGGGAGTTTCACAATCTCATGGTCTAAGGAAATGATACTTGACATTAGAAAAGCTTTAGCATACGAACTACACGATCTTTGTGCTAGGCTTAGGATTGGGTCTTGTCCATCACATCATTCTCCTAATGATGTGATCCCGTTATCAATGACATCCAATGTCCATGGCCAGGAAACCGTAACCATCTATTGATAAACGAGCTAGTCAACTAGAGGCTTACTTGGGACATGGTGTTGTCTATGTATCCACACATGTATCTGAGTTTCCTATCAATACAATTATAGCATGGATAATAAACGATTATCATGAACAAGGAAATATAATAATAACTAACTTATTATTGCCTCTAGGGCATATTTCCAACAGATATGTCTAAAGAATTTGATGGTATAAGAGCCCAAATTGCTCGTCTTGAAAAAATGACCACTGAAATTTCGGATATGCAAGCTACCTTAGTCAATAAGATGGCCGCTAAACCGAATTCCTATGAAAATCAAGATGAAGATCTAAAAGATATTGATGTGTCCCCCATTAAATCTTTGTTTTGCAATATGAATCTTGATGAAACTGAAGATGATCTTCCTTTACCTAGAAGGCGTTTTAAGAATTCGGAGTTTCTAGATCTTGATGATGAAATTGATGAAAGTGGGATTGAAACAAATAAAAATCTAGATGTTGCTAAACCCACTATTTTGGATCTCAAGGAATTTAATTATGAAAATAGCTCTTTAATTGGTTGTATTTCCTTGTTGCAATCCGTGCTAGATTCTCCTCAGGCTTATAGTGAAAACAAGGCCTTTACCAAACACATTGTTGATGCCTTCATGCAATCTTCTGAAGAAAAACTTGAATTGAAAGTTTCTATACCTAGAAAACTCTATGATGAGTGGGAACCTACTATCAGAATTAAAATTAAAGATTATGAGTTTCATGCTTTGTGTGACTTGGGTGCTAGTGTCTCTACTATTCCCAAAATTTTGTGTGATTTGCTAGATTTCCGTGACTTTGATGATTGCTCTCTAAACTTGCATCTTGCGGATTCCACTATTAAAAAGCCTATGGGAAGAATTAATGATGTTCTTATTGTTGCAAATAGGAATTATGTGCCTGTAGGTTTTATCGTTCTTGATATAGATTGCAATCCTTCATGTCCTATTATTCTTGGTAGACCTTTCCTTAGAACGATTGGTGCAATTATTAATATGAAGGAAGGGAATATTCGATTCCAATTTCCCTTAAAGAAGGGCATGGAACACTTCCCTAGAAAGAAAATAAAATTACCATATGAATCTATCATGAGAGCCACTTATGGATTGCCTACCAAAGATGTCAATACCTAGATATATCCTTGCTTTTATGCCTAGCTAGGGGCGTTAAACGATAGCGCTTATTGGGAGGCAACCCAAATTTTTTTGTTTTTTGTTTTTGCTTCTGTTTAGGAATAAATAATCCATCTACCTTCTGTTTGGATGTGGTTTTATGTTTTAATTAGTGTTTGTGCCAAGTAGAACCTATAGGATAACCTACGATGATAGTTGATTTGATTTTGCTGAAAAACAGAAACTTTGCACGCACGAATATAATTATGTTAAATCACAGAAACGTGATTTTGCGTTGATTATTTTTTCTACTGTTCAATAAAAAAATTGTCCAGGACTTCCTATTTTGGTAGAATTTTTAGAGTTCCATAAGTTTGCGTTAGTTACAGATTTCTACAGACTGTTCTGTTTTTGACAGATTCTGTTTTGCGTGTGTTGTTTGCTTATTTTAATGAATCTATGGCAAATAAATAGTTTATAATCCATAGAGAAGTTGGAATACAGTAGGTTTAACACCAATATAAATAAAGAATGAGTTCATTACAGTACCTTGAAGTAGTCTTTTGTTTTCTTTCTCTAACGGAGCTCACGAGATTTCTATTGAGTTTTGTGTTGTGAAGTTTTCAAGTTTTGGGTGAATTCTTTTGATGGATTATGGAACAAGGAGTGGCAAGAGCCTAAGCTTGGGGATACCCATGGCACCCCCAAGATAATCCAAGGACACCAAAAAGTCAAAGCTTGGGGATGCCCCGGAAGGCATCCCCTCTTTCGTCCACTTCCATCGGTAATTTACTTGGAGCTATATTTTTATTCACCACATGATATGTGTTTTGCTTGGAGCGTCTTGTATTATTTGCGTCTTTGCTTGTTAGTTTACCACAATCATCCTTGCTGTACACAACTTTTGAGAGAGCCATACATGAATTGGAATTTGTTAGAATACTCTATGTGCTTCACTTATATCTTTTGAGCTTGATAGTTTTGCTCATAGTGCTTCACTTATATCTTTTGAGCGTGATAATTTTTGCTCTAGTGCTTCACTTAGATCTTTTAGAGAACAGTGGTGGATTTGTTTTAAAGAAAATATTGATCTCACATGCTTCACTTAGATTATTTTGAGAGTCGTTAATAGCATGGTAATTTGCTTAATGTTAATATACTTGGTATTCAAGATATGTGAAACTTTCTTTTGAGTGCGTTGAATACTAAGATAAGTTTGATGCTTGATAATTGTTTTGAGATATGAAGATGGTAATATTAGAGTCATGCTAGTTGAGTAGTTGTGAATTTAAAGAATACTTGTGTTGAAGTTTGTGATTCCCGTAGCATGCACGTATGGTGAACCGTTATGTGATGAACTCAGAGCATGATTTATTTATTGATTTTCTTCCTTATGAGTGGCGGTCGGGGACGAGCGATGGTATTTTCCTACCAATATATCCCCCTAGGAGCATGCGCGTAATACTTTGCTTTGATAACTTCTAGATTTTTGCAACAAGTATATGAGTTCTTTATGACTAATGTTGAGTCCATGGATTATACGCACTTTTCCCCATCCTTCCACCATTGCTATCCTCTCTAATACCGCACACTTTTCGCCGGTATCATACACCCACCATATACCTTCCTCAAAACAGCCACCATACCTACCTATCATGGCATTTCCATAGCCATTCCAAGATATATTTCCATGCAACTTTCCACCATTCCATTTATTATGACACGCTCCACCATTGTCATATTGCTAGCATGATCATGTAGTTGACATCGTATTTGTGGCAAAGCCACCATTCATAATTCTTTCATACATGTCACTCATGATTCATTGCATATCCCGGTACACCGCCGGAGGCATTCATATAGAGTCATACTTTGTTCTAAGTATCGAGTTGTAGTTGTTGAGTTGTAAGAAAAATAAAAGTGTGATGATCATCATTATTAGAGCATTGTCCCAAGTGAGGAAAGGATTATCGAGACTATGATTCCCCCATAAGTCGGGATGAGACTCCGGACGAAAAAAAGAGGCCCAAAAAAGAGGAGAAAAGGCCCAAATAAAAAAAATGAGAGAAAAAGAGAGAAGGGACAATGCTACTATCCTTTTACCACACTTGTGCTTCAAAGTAGCGCCAAGATCTTCATGATAGAGAGTCTCTCATTTTGTCACTTTCATATACTAGTGGGAATTTTTCATTATAGAACTTGGCTTGTATATTCCAATGATGGGCTTCCTCTAAATTCCCTAGGTCTTCGTGAGCAAGCAAGTTGGATGCACACCCACTTAGTTTATTTTGTTGAGCTTTCATATACTTATAGCTCTAGTGCATCCATTGCATGGCAATCCCTACTCACTCACATTGATATCTATTGATGGGCATCTCCATAGCCCGTTGTTACGCTTAGTTGATGTGAGACTATCTTCCCTCTTTTTGTCTTCTCCACAACCACCATTCTATTCCACATATAGTGCTATATCCATGGCTCATGCTCATGTATTGCGTGAAGATTGAAAAAGTTTTGAGAATGTCACAAGTATGAAAGAATTGCTTGGCTTGTCATCGGGGTTGTGCATGATTTAAATATTTCGTGTGGGAAGATGGAGCATAGCCAGACTATATGATTTTGTAGGGATAACTCTCTTTGGCCATGTTATTTTGAGAAGACATAATTGTTTAGTTAGTATTGTTGAAGTGTTATTATTTTTGTGTCAATATGAACTTTTGTCTTGAATCTTTCGGATCTAAATATTCATATCACAATTAAGAAGTTTTACATTGAAATTATGCCAAAGTATCACTCAAAAATTCTCTTTTGTCATTTACCTACTCGAGGACGAGCAGGAATTAAGCTTGGGGATGCCTGATACGTCTCCAACGTATCTATAATTTTTGATTGCTCCGTGCTACTTTATCTACTGTTTTGGACTATATTGGGCTTTATTTTCCACTTTTATATTATTTTTGGGACTAACCTATTAACCGGAGGCCCAGCCCAGAATTGCTGTTTTTTTGCCTATTTCATTGTTTCGAAGAAACAGAATATCAAACAGAGTCCAAACGGAATGAAACCTTCGGGAACATGATTTTCTCACCGAACGTGATCCAGGAGACTTGGACCCTACTCCAAGACGTAATAGAGGCGGTCACAAGGGTGAGGCGCGCGCCCCCCTGGGCACGCCCCCTGTCTCATGGCCCCCCTGTTGCTCCACCGACGTACTCCTGCCTCCTATTTGTACCTACGTATCCCCAAACGATCAGAACAGGAGCCAAAAACCTAATTCCACTGCCGCAACCTTCTATATCCACGAGATCCCATCTTGGGGCCTGTTCCGGAGCTCCGCCGGAGGGGGCATCCACCATGGAGGGCTTCTACATCAACACCATAGCCCCTCCGATGAAGTGTTAGTAGTTTACTTCAGACCTTTGAGTCCATAGCTAGTAGCTAGATGGCTTCCTCTCTCTTTTTGGATCTCAATACAATGTTCTCCCCCTCTCTCATGGAGATCTATTCGATGTAATCTTCTTTTTGCGGTGTGTTTGTTGAGACCGATGAATTGTGGGTTTATGATCCAACTTATCTATGAATAATATTAGAATCTTCTCTGAATTCTTCTATGTATGATTGAGTTATCTTTGCAAGTCTCTTCGAATTATCCTTTTTGGTTTGGCCAACTAGATTGGTAGTTCTTGCAATGGGAGAAGTGCTTAGCTTTGGGTTCAATCTTGTGGTGTCCTTTCCCAGTGACAGAAGGGGCAGCAAGGCACATATTGTATTGTTGCCATCGAGGATAACAAGATGGGTTTTTATCATATTGCATGAGTTTATCCCTCTACATCATGTCATCTTCCTTAAGGCGTTACTTTGTTTTTAACTTAATACTCTAGATGCATGCTGGATAGCGGTCGATGAGTGGAGTAATAGTAGGAGATGCAGAATCGTTTCGATCTACTTGTCTCGGACGTGATGCCTATATACATGATCATTACCTAGATATACTCATAATCATGCTCAATTCTATCAATTTCTCAACAGTAATTTGTTCACCCACCGTAGAATATCTATGCTCTTGAGAGAAGCCACTAGTGAAACCTATGGCCCCCGGGTCTATTCTCATCATATCAATCTCCATTACTTTATTACTTGCTTTGTTTTTACTTTGCCTTTTACCTTTTACTTTGCATCTCTATACCAAAATACCAAAAATATCATTTATCATCTCTATCAGATCTCACTCTCGTAAGTGACCGTGAAGGGATTGACAACCCCTAATCGCGTTGGTTGTGAGGAGCTATCGTTTTGTGTAGGTACGAGGGACTTGTGCGTGGTCTCCTACTGGATTGATACCTTGGTTCTCAAAAATTGAGGGAAATACTTACGCTACTTTGCTGCATCATCCTCTCCTCTTCGGGGGAATCGAACGCAGTGCTCAAGAGGTAGCAGCGCACAAATGCTGCTGCCATTGAGGCCCTCCTGCAGGCAGAACTGGATGTCCTTGACTTGAACCGGGCGGCAGAGGCTCGACTTGACGCAGAGCGCGCGGATGCCGCTCTCATCGACGCCCTCCTGCAGGCGGAACCGGACGTCCTGGACTTGAATTGGGCGGCTGAGGCATGACTCGACGCGAAGCGCGCGGATGCCGCTGCCATCGAGGCCCTCCTACAGGCAGAACCGGGTGTCCTCGACTTGAACCGAGTTGTGCTCTCGTCCGTGCAGAGTGCCCGCACGCTCCGAGTGAACGAGTAGCTGGAGTCCGAGGACAACCACGGTGCGGAGACACACATCGACAGCTACGTCTGGTTCGCGCCGGCAGCCAAAGACGACGAGGCCATCTTGTTTCACGAGCAGTGATAGTTTTTCTTTATGTTGTTGTTTTTATGGATCTTTTGCTGTGTAAAAACATATATTTGTTATGCAAGTCGCCTGACTTGGGTCAGTCTACCATTTCAGGCGGTTGGATGAATATCACACGTCTCCTAACCCTTCTTTCCTTCTTCCTCACCTCTTCTTCTTCCCCAACAGACCACCGCACGGGCCGTACGGATACTCCCCAACATGCGGTTGGATAAACATACTCTATGAATGAAAATTATGTGTCAGCGGTAGGATGGCTGAGTTTGGTTTGTTCACATGCGATAGCACGTGTCAGTGAGGGTGTGTTCCCTTGGTTGGGTTTGCGGCGTGCAGGAGCGACTGTGTGAGGGTGCGATGCGACCGTGGCGTGCAGGAGCGACCGTGTCAGGGTGTGGTGTGACCGCGACAGCCGTGTGCAAGTGTACCTCCTTCTCATTTTGAAAAATTTAGGCAAGCTTGGCAAAAATGTGTGGCGAAGTTTGGCAATGCAAGGCCTAGACCCAAACAGGATAAGTACGTACGTACTAGGAGTACTAGTGTTAAAAAAGAAAGGCGGGGTTTTCCTTCGCGGGATTTAATCGATACAAATCCTCGTTTCACGTGTCAATTAATGCGTATTTTTTTCTCCAAAGACCAAAGAGCTAACCATCTCACTCCTGATCGCTTGATTAATGCAGCGCCATGCAAACCAACCTTCTCACTTCCGCATGCATGCAGGGGATATTAATGTCCTTGGTTGCTAGTACGAGGCAAACCCCATCAATTTTTCCTCGATTAGTGTTAGTGGCCTTTTGCAAATTGTAATTTTGATATACTGGCCTTGTGTACAAAACACTGGAGGTAGTAACTATATTTGACTTCTTTCCCTACTGCGGTGACGTCGACGAAATGTTTTTTTGTGTTTTGGCGAAGTGCGTTCGACGGAGGACACCATTGAGGGTGACCACGGTAAGTCGTTCGCAAGTGCCACCTACAAGCCGAGGCAACTGCCTTATTTTCATCCAGGAAGTCTGTTGAACCAAAGGACTAGTACTACTAGGAGTACACAATAGCGTCATCCGTCCAGCTTAGTGCGGTGAGATGGTTTCTCGAAGAAGACGATGGACAAGCGGAGTCAGTGAAGAGTGAAATTATGGTTTCTTCGTACGTGCTTTTGTGATTTGACGCCTCACTGCTTTGTGATTTGTGATAGAAGGGACAGGGGAGTAGACTCTGTGCTCTATACTATACTACATGTGTCCAAGCATGGGAGAAAGAGGAGAGACGTTGCATTTTTCTATTCCTTCAATCAATCAATCAGGGAGCTTCGGTTCCATCTTTTTGGCTTTGGCAACACCGTCCACAATGGTTCCCACGATGCCAAAAGCTATTTTCACATTTGGCTACACATTGTGGATGCCCTTAACCGTACCACTTGGTTTTGCTCCTGTGTGCTATCTATACAAATCTCAATTATATTGATCTAAAAAATTATAGAATCAAGATTAGTAAAAAGGAGGTGATTTTGCCGCGCGGATGGCGGGGGAGGTTTCTTATTTTTAGAGGATGTTGTCCTGGCGGTTTGCTAACATGCGGTCCCACGTGTCAGTGCTTTACCAAGCCGATCCATGTGCCGCATGAGGCAGAACAACAACAGAAGCAACACGTGGTTAAGTTGAAGAAGATGAGGGAGAAGCGGATGCAGCAACGAGTGAAATGATGGTTGCTTCATCCCTCCAACTTCTTTTTTTGGCATTATTACTTCATCCCTCCAACTTAACTGCGGGAAAGGTGCAACTTTGTGATTTGACGGCTCATTGCTCATTTCTATGCAGGCGCCATGACTGGGGTGCTTCACCCCGACTGTTCTGCACTGTATTCCGGTATGGCACGTGGACCCGGTAGCTTGATGTCCCACATGTCGGCGAAAGGGACTAGAAGATTTATGAACTGTCACTTGTACTGTATAGTACTATAGTTTTGCTGTTTCGCACGATCCATCGATACAAACCCGATTAAATAGGAAAGGGCGGGATTTTTCTCGCGCGGTAGATGATACTGGCCATACATTTCAAAGGCAATTTTAATGTATGCAAACTGAATAATTAAGGCCTTTCCCAGTGCTCCATGGTGTACAGGTGCTAAGGATGCCACATAGGCAGAAAAATGATGTGGCAAAGCAATTAAAGAGCAGAGAGAGGATTATGGTGAACCCAACAAGAACCAATGCTAAGCATGTGAACCTAGACAAAAAGACTACCAACCAATACATGAAGGAGTTTTATTACTAAACAATTAAATAGAGAAGGCTTAGCTACAAAACCTAAGCACCAATGCATTGGGGACATTAGTTGCTAAGCATTTTAATGCACTTAGCACCCCACTTTAGCACCAATGCATTTGGAGAGGTCTAAGTAACACTATGATATCTAGTAAAACTAAAAACACATATGATTTATTGTGTTAGAGTGTAGTAGTAGTGCTGTATTGCATAGTTGTTAGATGTAACATGCGAGAATGTGTAGAGATGTAGTTTTGGAGGGCCTACAGAGAGAAAAGCGTAATACAGTCACCAAACTTCAGAATGAGCTGATTACGGTAACTATATACGTTTTGCGGTGATTATACGGTCACTTGCTCACGGTTCAGCATCGGAATGCACTCTATTGACCGGCCAAATAGTCTGCGTGGCGCCATGTTGACTAGTTAAATTGACCACGTTCCTTGTGGGTCCCACCTGTCAGTTCACATAGGGAAAAGGTCGGATAAACACAAATTTACGCAGGCGCGATAAGAGTCCAACCCGTGCGCGGGAATCACCTGGTTGTGTATGTGTCTGTCAGGGCCTGATGTGTGCGCATGCACGTGTAGGTTGAGCACTTGAGCGTGAGAGTGTGTATTGTTCATGTGGTGTACTGGTGTGTGCATGCATGTGTGCGTGTGTGCATGTGAGTGTTGCATGCGTGCATGGCTGCGTGTGTACGTGTGAGTGTTGCATGCGTGCGTGGGTGCATGTGTTTGTGTGAGTGTTGCATGCATGCAGTTCATGTGCATGCGTGCATGTGTGTATAATCACCACACCAGCTCCTGTGTGTTAAAACAGACGGCTCAGCATACCAATACAAGGCCACCTTGTCCGTTGTGCCCGCGGTCATGACTTTGAACCACCGTCCAAATTTTTTTTGTCGTTTGTTTTGATTCTTACTAGCAAGATGCTTGTGCGTTGCAGGTAACATCAAGATGCATTTGTATGACTAGTTTATCTTGTTCGAGAAAACGATGAACGAGGGAAGGCCTTATTTGCAAATGTGGAGAGGTGTGTGGGTACCTTTTTGCAAAATTGCCATAGTTTCTTTCCTATCCATCAGATATAAATCAGACGGCCTATATTGCAGGATGGCAGGCACACCATCATCACCAACTCTGTTTTTTATAAGAGTGTATTTTATTTATGTATTTTATAAGAGTGTAGATGTAGAGTAGTTACAAGCCAACAGGTGGGCACGATGGTAGTGGGATAATGTGATGCAACACTAGAGGTGCCACGTGGAGCGTTTAACTGGTCAACTAGTCATGTCTTAAGCAAATACAAAGTTGTACGGTGAGCCCGTGACTGTATAATAACCACTAAACATAAATGGTGACCGTAATGAGTGGATTCTGAAGTCCAATGTACATATCGTGCTTTCGCTTCAAATACAATTATCGTCATTGCATATATCGCGAGAGAAAGATGAAACATGTGTGAATTTTCTGGGGGCCTACTTTTAGAGGACCTGGAGATAGTTCTGTGTGCATACGTGAAAGGGGCGTATAGGGGGGTATGCGATGGAGAGAGAGAGATGCTCTTCGTTTCTCTTTATTATGACTAACTTTGTATATAGCATAAAAATATACAAATTCACGGTGCGGAATAAATATCATTGTTGGCACCATGCAATGCAAATTAGCGTTCGTACTCCTCCATATAACTTTGTAATATTGTATATATGTAGAAACTCTAAAATAATTTTTTGGCCACACTTTATTCAAAAGGAATGTTGTATGCGAAATAAACGTGAAGAGAGGGCTTTTTAGATCAATGGGGCACGTGATGTAACATGTGTGAATGGATGCATTTGACGGGGCCTAGGGAGGTATGTGTGTGTATTACATATTCGAGAGAGGCATGGATAGAGGGGCAGGGGGGGCATGGGAGCGATAGCACGAGAAATGAGAGTGGTCTAGAGAGAGAGAGAGAGAGAGAGAGAGAGAGAGAGAGACGAATATGACGTCACGACGAGAGATTCCCTTCCCTTGAGTGTGTATATGCAAGGGGGGAGGGAATAGAGGCACCAGGAGAAATATTTTGTGTATGTGGTGTTTGTGTTGGTATGTGTGGGTGTGAGAAGATATTGAGACGTGGGGGCAGAGGGTGTGTCACCACGTGAGGTTTGGTGAGTCGAGGTGAGGCCCTTCGTTCGGTTCCGTCCTGCGCCACATTGGTCGTCCCGTGACGCATTCAGGAAGACCCATGGATGACTAGTCGTACAAGACAAAGATAGCAGAATTGTGAAGGACTCTGTGTCCACTAACAAAACTGGCTAGGATTTGTAACCCTAGGTTTTCGAACTAAGGTAACCCCTTTATCTCTGATATTACCGTTCATCCAACCTAACTTTAAGGGGCATCCTACAGAATGCCCTGCTAGAATCATACTCGTCGATTAGGAAGAGAGGTGTGAGACAATGCGTGAGAGACAGGCCTAAAGATAATGTGCGTACATGAGACACGTAGGCAGGTCCATATATATAGAAAGGGTCTATGGGGATTTTGCGTGTGTATGCTTGCGAGATGAAGAGTGCTTGTGATAAAGGTTAGTGAAAACAAATGTAAATGGTTACAAGAGGGAGGGAGGGTTATATCTAGAGCATGTGTGCGAGAAAGACACCTCGGAGAGTGTGTGTGAGCATGTGTGAGAGACCACCGATGGAGAGTGAAACTACACGTAAAAGACTGCTGTACACATTGATTAAAGATATAAATTGTATCCAAATATTAGGATGGGATCATGATATTTGCAATTCGCGCAAGGAGCGGTCATTGATCCATCAGACATCTCGATTCTATAGAATTTGAGCATGTCTATGTTATTATTCGACACAATCGAATATAAACGTGAGTATAGTTCATGTTGTGTGTGTAAAGCACATTATACATACGAAAGTAACACAATGAACATTATAAATAGCTACCTATGAACTAGCATACATTTGAATTCAACTTAAGGTGGTTTAAAAAAAATCGAACTCAACATGAAGTCCATTCAATTATTTGAATTTGATATCATGGCATTTGTAAATCATACCTAAATTATGGGGGCACCAATCTTTGCTCTGATTTTGTACATAATAGCATATGTAGTCGTGTACAAAATAGATTAAAATTTAGCTCCTCCATTCCAAAATAATCATAGTTATAGGATTTTCAAGTGTCAAAATTTCAAAAAGAAGTGAATAATTTAATGAGGTTTTAAAACATACAAGGTCAAATATAATGTTGTCTATTTAGGTGAATCCTCATAGTTCAAGGGTACTCTAACGTGAATGCTTGTGTATCAAAATTTTGAAGCACCAAAAGAGCCTCTACGAAATCGCGTGAGACCAATGTTTGGTAGTACAAGGAAATTACTTTTCTAATAACTCCGACCCGTGAAACCTACCGGCCCGACGTCCAAAGGTCTAAACTGGGGTAGGTTTGTATCTTCATCTAGACGCCATGCAACCGCCTCCGAAAAACATTCATACACAATGGCCGCCTAAGCACACATGCGCGCGGCCAAAATCGCTCCCGCCCACTATTTGGGACACCTGGGATTACCATCCTACCCCCGACCCGCAGTAGGTCCGAAATTTAAGAGAGGGACAAAGTTTGTACTTTCCCCAAATTTCGAACAAGCACGTCCCATCTTCTATTCAAAAAAGCCAAAAACAAGCGCGTCCCAGACCGAAACATGGTCCCCCCCCCACCCGTCCTATTCCCCATTCGTACTCCGTGGGCGCCAAAACTACCTCTCCACCAGCCGTGAAACCCCGACGTCCTCCGTTCGCCACCCCATCCTACCCATCAACCGCCGCCCTCCTCCATCAAGCCGGAGCCGATACCCCGTCGTCATTGTCCACCGCAACCTCAACCGCAACACCCTCCACGGCTAGTAGTTGAAGCCAAGGCCGAGCCGTCCGTACCCGAGCCAGTTCAACCATGCCGTCCTGCGCCTCACTGTTGCCGCTCCAACTTTTCCACTGTCCACCGCACCGGAGCTGTTCCTGCTACGCCGTCCTTCGCCGCCTTGGATCTGCTTCCCCTCCGCTGATATACGTCCACGGCAACATAGTCAACAATTCGGCAATGGGTTTTTCCAAGGATCCACAGCTCTCCAAAACATCGGTTCCCCCGGGAAAAACAAGAAGATTGCCGCGACATATCGACACCACACTGGCAACCGATAAGGGGACTCCTCTTCCCTTATTCATGCAAATCTTACGTGTCTGCTTGCACGGTATTCATCACACAAAAGACACTAGTTGACCGCTTCTTCTTCATACTAGATGTGCCTAGTAACTCGCGATGCACAAGGTTTCTCCTCATATACTATTTCAACTTAGCTAGAGGTCCGTCGCCCCCCTGAATTTCAATTTCTGGCCAGTTGATTCCCAATTAACGGAAGCATTCCCTGGCGTAACAGGCGCTACTACACCTATTACGCCGGGAAGCAGCGCCTTGGTGTTTATCTTAGGGGCGTGTGCGTCCTAGAGCTACTGGCACCCGATCTGGAGGTCGGCCGGGATTAAAGGGATGGCATGGGGGCGCTGCCAAGCAAGGCGGTGGTGTGAGGTCAAGGGGAGGGCGGGGCGGCGGAGGCAGGGGTCTGGGTCGGTGGTCGCTAGCGGTTCGAGAAAGATCGTCAACAGTGACTGACGGGAGGTAGAAGAAGGCCATCTGCCCGTTCCTTATAGATCATACGCTTCATTAAAAAAATCGACTGACCTATTTATTTTCATTCGACTGTTATCTTAGATATGACCACATGTGGTGGTGTGCTGGAGGAGTACCTGCATTTCCTGTGCTCATATATTACAAAATTATATGGAGTAGAATCTAATTTTGTTTGCCATGCAATTTTGTAGAGCTAACATATGTCTCCTGTCATTTATTTTTCAGCCACCTGCTATCTGCTACTTTTACAGTGCACTAGTTCTGCACACAATTCACCCATACTATCACTGGCTCAACTTCTCTCTTATCTTTTTTACTTCTCTCGAGGCAGACTCTGAAATACCTCACTGTCATATCTGGTTGCATGTTCCATATGGTGTCTAGCTTGTATTCTAAAGGCCGAAGTCGGTGTTTGGGGCTATTTGGTTCTAGGCCTAGCATTACCACACTTTGCCACATATTTTTGCCAAGCTTGCCTAAGGTTAGTTCATCAAAATGAAAGCCACAAGTTGGCAAGGCTAAGGGAGTCTTTCCACATTATTTATGTGTATGCCATGTGGGGTCCAAGTGTGGCTTGCCTAAGGTGTGGCTTGAACCAAACACTCACCTAAGTTAGTCAAACTTGCCTAGCTTTAGGTGTGGCAACATTTGGAAAAGTTAGTCACAAACCAAACAACCCCTTTATTAAGATAAGGAAAGATATTTTTTTACATGACCCACCATCCCGTGAGCACCAGAAGACAAATAGCTAGTCAGGGCACTGGACGAGCCAGTGACAAGCCCAGCAAAGATAGGCATCACCTGGAAGCCAACTAAAAAGCTGCGATGGTGGCGAAGCAGCCCGCCTCCTACTAGGCTCTCAGGTCCTAGATGATCATGCTCACCACTCCAGCCGGATGTCTAGCTTGTATTGCTTCCTATTTGGTTAAATTGGATCTGCTTAGCTTACACATTATACCTTTGAATATGACATGCCTTTCTGTTGTTGGTACAGAGTAGTACATCTGTGTATTAACCATGTTCTTACATCAAACTAATGTTCTTGCGTATCCCTCATCAGTCACTTATGATGAGGCAGGCAGGCAAGGGGACTACTCCTCATTTAAAGAATGCAGCGTCAGCCTCCCGACATGATTCTCAAGAAACAACAATGCTAGATAAAGATAGTGAACGTAGCTCTATAGTTGATTACAACATTTCCCCTACACTAGCATCGCAGGTGCTTGCTCTAACTTGGCAGCATGATATGTGGTTGCATGTTGCATATGGTGTCTAGATTGTAATTCTTCCAATCTGGTTAAACTGCATGTGCTAGTCTGCTTACCTTATACATTATACCTGTTAATGTGACATGTCTTCCTATATTTAGTACATAGTACATCTGTCTATTAAGCATGTCCTTACATAAAACTATTGTTTTTTTTGTATACCGCATCAATCAATATGACTAGACACCTTTAGTATATGTAGTGCGATATTAGTTGCATCTTTCATATGATTTATAGCATGCACTACTTCTAATTTGTTGAAATTCCATTTATGATGGGACGCTTTTAACTTGGCAGAGTCATATTGGTTGCATCTTTCATGTGGTGTCTAGCTTACATGGCTTCTTATTTGTTGGAATGGTTTCTTCTTAGTATACACAAACAGTTGTGAACATGCCATGCCATCCTGTTTTTCGTACATATTCCATCCTGGTATCATGTGTTTGCCTTACATCAAAGTAGTGATTGTCAATATCATGCATGAATGAGTTCTGAAGAGAGAATTTTATTGCTTTTTCCTGTCGGTCTTACTTGACAATTCAAAATCAATAAAGCAGAAGGAAGTTAGCAAGGCAACGGATAAAGGTGCTCCTTCTGAACGGAGGGACTCTACAGTTTCTACTCCTCCACACCCCAAGATGTTTTCCAAGACAACACATGCATAGACACTCAACAAAGCTGTGTTTATGATGAGCACGTCTCCCCTAGTGCACCATCACCAGTGCTCCCTCTAACTTGGCACTGTTATATGTGGTTGCATGTTATGTGCGATGTCTAGCTTGTATTGCTTTGAATTCCATCTTCTTACTTTACACGTTATACTTGAATAAGACACGTGTTCCTGTTTCTAGAACATACAATATCTATCTATCACACCATGTTCTTACATCAAATTACTACTGTTGTGTAACCAGCAACAATCACTTATCATAAGACATGTTTGACTTTGGAGTGTGATATAGGTTACATCTCACATTCTTTTCTAGCTTCTACTACTAATTTGTTGAAATGGCACTTATGACGAGACAATTTTAACTTGGTAGAATGATATTCATTGCATCTTTCATATGGTGTCTAGCTTTCATTGCTTCTAATTTGCTAAAATGCCTTCTCCTTAGTTTACACATCATAAGCTGTGAATATGCAATGTTGTGAATATGCAATGGCACTAATGACGAGAGACCTCTAGCATGGTAGTGTGATGTTGTTTGCATCTTGCATATGATTTATTTCTTGTGCTGTTTCACATTTGTGTAAACGCCATTTATGATGAGACACTTTTAACTTGGCAGAGCGATATTTGTAGCATCTTTCATATGGTGTCTACCTTCCATTGCATTGCTTCTAATTTGTTGAAATGTCTTCTTCTTAGTTTACACATCATAGTTCTGGTTATCTCTTCCGTCCTGTTTTTCATACATATTACATCCTCCTATCATGTGGTTGTCTAACATCAAAGTTTAGTTCGTCTACATCATGCATCAATTTGTTCTGAAGAACTAAATTGTTATTCGTTTTTCTTATCGGCTTGACTTAACATGGCACAGAGAAAGATGAAGAAACCCAGAATGGCAGGGAATGATAAGCGTATGAATCCTGCAGATTCTGCTCGTACTGATGGTGCAATAGAAGATCAAAGTCCAGCGGAAATTCTACAAACACGGCATCCCATGCTACACGAGTTGCAAAAAAAGCCAAACAGAAACAAATAGCTGCCACCAAACAAGCAGAGATAGCCCTAGTTCTTGCAACACCTACCACAGTACTACCAGCTGCACAAGTTACTCGTGCGTCAACTAAGCTAGCAGCACGTTCCCAAGCCCCCTTGCCACCTGAAACTACTTCCCAAGCACTCTTGACACAAGACGAGTTGGCAATATCAGATGAACCTTGTGAGCTTCAACTGCAAGAAAGTTGTTGCTGGAGTCAAGTTACAGTTGCATGCTTCTTTATATGTAGTCTCACAGTTTGATGTACACTAACACTTCCTATGTTCGTTGTTGGGCTAGCACCTAGGCGCAAGAGGAAACAAACATCAGGGATAATGCTCGATAGGTTAACTAAATCTAGAGGAGGAAGAATCGAAATCCGTTTTGAGGCAGGTTTGAAAAGGCCACGTGATGCTACAGAGTCAGCCAAGTTAGTATCAGCGGAAGCGGTTGCCGTTAGGTGTCATGTACGTATCCTCCCAACAAGGATTCAATACAGGAATGACAAAGACGAAACCCAGTTCAACACCTTCCTCAACCATTTATCTGTAAGTATGGTTATGTATGGAAACTAGTAATATCGTCTTGCTCTGTCCCATACTTTCTAGGTTGCTGATAATGAGACTCCCATAATTTTCAACAGATGAGGTTCAAGTTGGATAGCCAAGATGATGCAACCAGACAAGCTTGCACCCATATTTTCAAGTCTGCTCTGCGACACTATCGGTATAACTTGAGGAAAACTCACTTTGAAGGCAAGGCTAACAGTGAACTTTCCCAAACAACTCTAGTGGAAAATATATCGGATGAAGACTGGAGGGGCCTTGTTAAATACTGGTCTGATCTGAAGTATCAGGTACATTATATATATGTGATCAGATCACATGTTGGAGTCTTATTTACGCATGTGCCACACAAATCTATCTTCTTGTAGGTGAACTGTTCAAAGAACAAGGCCAACCGTACGAAAGTGAAATTCCAACAGACAACAGGATCTCGTAGCTATATTGCACACTGCGAGGCTCTTGTAATTAGCTGCTCTTTCACTCTTTTCGCTGTACCATATTATCAGATCTATATTGACTTGATCGAAATGCAGAGGAAAGCCCGCAAGGACCAAAAGGTACCTGAACCAAATGCTATGGAAATCTTCAAGGACTGTCACACCAGCAAGAAGAAGGGCATGACTACACTAGTCAAAGCCGCTGTTGTAAGTCCTTAATCCTCATGCCTTTTAACTACTACTTACTCTGACTTGTGCCTTGAACTGGATGGTTTGCAGCCAATGTCTATTACTCTTTTCAATTTTATACACAATTGTCTTAGCATATCATTGTACCTTACAAGGTTTAAAAGAGAGGAGTGATGTAACTTTGATCTTGACCCGTAATCTAGTTCCGTGCTGGACTTGCCCACACAATGTTACAATTGCCTATTTGTCTGTTCTCAGTTGTTGTGTGATATGAATGATGTCATACTATGCTTACTGTATTATAAACTTCGTCTCTTTATCCTTAGCCCTCAATACAATGTGAAGAAATAGACAATACATGGTCATATGTTTGGAACCCAGTTTTATTATGTACTTTGCAATAAAATACAACTAATATTTTACATGGGCTCACCAGAATAACTTCTGTATATAGACCAAAGGTATTTTGTTTGGTTTTGCTGCCTCCTTAATATCTCTGTTCTAGTACTACTAATGTAAAAACTCAACTTTCAGCGAGCTATGGAAAAAATGGTGGCACCGCCACATTCTGAAGGTGGCGAGGCAACTATAACCGCAATGTCAGCTCTTGCAGCAGTGGGTCAGTACCTGTCCACTAACAGTGCCAAAAGCACGTTCAAACTGCCTCATGATCAAGATATGCAAGCTCAAAGCAAGGTTGTATCTGCGCTCCAGACACAAGTCCATTCCCTAACAGAGACCCTTTGTGAAACAAGGAGAGACATTGTTCGATGTCGTCAAGATATGCATGGTTTTGAAACCAGTCTATCAGACATTTGCTATGTTGTTCAGGAGCCTAGGGGAAATGAAGGCGAGGGTTATGGTGCTCCATCGGATAATACAACATGAAAACATAATAGTCAGGTCAAATGAACTGAGCTTCTGAACTTCTGGTGGTGCATTTATCTGCTAGACTGTTAAGTTTTATGCCAACCTTCCTTTTGTTATATAGTTGTAATTTGTTTTGGTGTGATAAAAAATTTATTCTTAACGTGCAGCCACCGGCTGAAGAAAACAGCAAGCCATTTTGGTATAGTGTAGGGTGTTCCCTATATTTGCACTGGTGGCGATTTTTGATGCCGAGTGGATGTAATCTGTGCAATCGCCTTAATAGCCTAGTGTTAGTTTCGGCCTTATTTATTTCCTAGTCTTCTTTTTCCCTTGTTTGCTAGTGGCCACAACAACCATGGTTCATATACGGGCCGTAGGATCCATGGGTCTCCTACGGGCCGTCGGTAAATGGGCCTCCAACAGGGCCGTATAATCGGTGGGCCTCGGGCCGTTAGATAAATGGGTCTACATGGGCCATAAACGGGCATAATTGGTATCGGCCCATCACTGTAACGGGCCGTAATAGGCCGTAGGACAGCAAAGGCTTAATACTGTCACAGGCATAACGGGTCGTTAATGGGCCAGAATATAGGACGGGCTGGAAACGGCGCAACAGGTTAACAGGCTAGAAATGGTCCGACTCCTGCCATGGGCCGAATTTGTCCCATTATGGGAACAAGCCAGTAATGGGCCGACTCTTGCCATGGGCCGAATTTGGCCCATTAGGGGAACAGGCTAGTAATGAGCCGGAAGTAATCGAGGGCCGAAAAGGAGCCCAAGAACATATGGGCCGTCAATAGGCTGAAAGCTAACATGGGCTGGAAACGGCCCATGTAAATCACGGGCTGTTAACAGGTACATAGAAAATTACTGTTCATTATGGGCTAGAGTCACCATGGACCTGTAAAGGGCCTAAAGATACAAAGGCCTCATATGGGCCGAAAGATGTCGTGGGCCATACATGGGCCAAAAGTGAAATGGGCTGGTGTTATATTCGATGGCCCACATGAAGTTGT
The DNA here is from genome assembly GCA_900231445.1 of Triticum turgidum subsp. durum. Taxonomy (NCBI): domain Eukaryota; kingdom Viridiplantae; phylum Streptophyta; class Magnoliopsida; order Poales; family Poaceae; genus Triticum; species Triticum turgidum. Next base: position 605,482,549 of record LT934116.1, on the reverse strand, counting down.
TGGGCTGATTTCCTTTAGGGCCTAACGGGTCGTGAGTTACCGGGCCGTAAAATGGGCTATTTGCAAAGAGACCGTTAATAGGCTTATCATGGGCCAGCCCGTTAACTTTTGACCAAGTCAAACGGGTCGGCTTTGTAAGCTAAATGGGCCAGTGGTGGGCTGGGGCACATGTCGACATATCATAGGCGCCTATCTGACCCACTGATGAGCTGACACGTGTGTTGTCCGGCCAATAAGAATATTACACGTGGAAATTTCCCATTGGTTGGGGATGTTCCGTTACGGTGGATGCCACGTGTCGGTCACCCTTGACGAAAGCACTTCTGTGACGCGCGATTTATCGTCATGGAAGTGGACACTTCCATGATGATAATTTTGGTAATGTCATGGAACACTTCTACGACAGCACATGTATGACTATCTTGATTCTGTCATAAAATCGTCATGGATGTACATGCATGACAAAAAATGCGACCTACTGTGAAAAACACGTATCATCACGGAAGTGTATTTTTTTTGTAGTGCTTACTAGGGAAATTGTATTTGTTTATGTACTGACACATGTATTTAAATTTCCGATCAAAACAATTCTAGCATAAATAATAAACCTTTATCATGAATAAGGAAATATAAAATAACAACTTTATAGTTGCCTCTAGGGCATATTTCCTTCAGTCTCCCACTTGCATAAGTGTTAATAATCTAGTTCACATCACCATGTGATTAATACCCATAGTTCACATCACCATGTGACCAATATCCAAAAGAGTTTACTTGAGTCAATAATCTAGTTCACATAGCCATGTGATTAACACCCAAAGAGTACTAAGGTGTGATCATGTTTTGCTTGTGAGAGAGGCTTAGTCAACGGGTCTGCCACATTCATAACTGAGGTAACTCTTTACGACGAACTCTATATGATGAACTCTGTATCACCTCCATAACCGAGAGAGTACTGGATTAGTGTAAAAGTTTGCATCAACGTAACTCTTTACGACGAACTCTATATCACCTCCATAACCGAGAAATATTTCCTTAGTCCTCTAATGATAATTTTGACCACTGTCTAGTGATCTACTCCTGGATCACTATTGTACCCCCTTGTCAAACTCAAGGCAATGTACACAACAGGTTTGGTACAAAAACATGACATACTTTATAGATCCTACAGTTGAGGCATAGGGAATGACTTTCATTCTCTCTCTATCTTCTGCCGTGGTCGGGCTTTGAGTCTTACTCAACTTCACACCATACAATACAGGCTAAAAATCCTTCTTTGACAAATCCATTTTGAATACCTTCAAATTCTTGTCAACGTATGTACTCATTGAAAATCTTATCAAGCGTCTTGATCTATCTCTATAGATCTTGATGCCCAATATGTAAGCAGCTTCACCGAGGTCTTTCATTCAAAATTTCTTATTCATGTATCCTTTTATGGTATCCAGAAATTCTATATCATTTCCAATCAGCAATATGTCATCCACATATAATATCAGAAATTCTATAGAGCTCCCACTCACTTTCTTGTAAATACACGCTTCACCGTACGTCTGTATAAAACCGTATGCTTTGATCACCTCATCAAAGCATATATTCCAACTCCGAGATGGTTTCACTAGTCTATAAATGGATCGCTGGAGCTTGCAGACTTTGTCAGCACCTTTAGGATCGATAAAACCTTCTGGTTGCATCATATACAACTCTTCTTTGAGATATCCATTAAGGAATGCAGTTTTAACATCCATTTGACAAATCTACATGGAGTTTCTTCATGTTCTTTACACCAATATGACCTAAATGGGAGTGCCACAAGTATGTTGAACTATCATTATCAACTTTGCATTTATTTGGCATCAATATTATGAATATGTGTATCACTATGATCAAGATTCAATAATCATCAGCTTCTTCATAACTTCTTCATAGTTTGAGGTTCGCCATTGTCTAGTAACATGACTTCCAGAACAGGATTACCGTACCACTCTGATGTGGAACATGCTCTGTTCGACCTAAGAGGTCCAGTAGTAACTTGATCTGAAGTTTCATGATCATCATCATCAGCTTCCTCTCTAGTTGGTGTAGGCATCATGGGAACGGATTTCTCAGATGTGCTACTTTCCAATCTGATAGAAGGTACAATTACCTCATCAAGTTCTACTTTCCTCCCACTCACTTGTTTCGAGAGAAACTCCTTCTCTAGAAAGGACCCATTCTTAGCAACAAAGATCTTGCCTCTGAATCTGTGGTAGAAGGTGTACCCAGTAGTTTCCTTAGGGTATTCTATGAAGACGCAATTCTCTGATTTGGGTTCGAGCTTACTAGGCTAAAGCCTTTTGACATAAGTGTCGCAACCCCAAACTTTAAGAAATAACAACTTACGTTTCTTGCCAAACCATAGTTCATACGATGTCATCTCAATGGATTTAGACGGTGCCCTATTCAATGTGAATGCGGTTGTCTCTAATGCATAACCCCAAAATGATACTAGTAAATCGGTAAGAGACATCATACACCGCACCATATCTAATAAAGTACGGTTACGATGTCCGGACACACCATTCCGCCGTGGTGCTCCAGGTGGCGTGAGTTGTGAAACTATTCCACATTGTTTTAAATGAAGACCAAACTCATAACTCAAATATTCGCCTCCATGATCAGATCGTAGAAACTTTATTTTCTTGTTATGATAATTTCTACTTCACTCTGAAATTCTTTGAGCTTTTCTAATGTTTCATACTAGTGTTTTATCAAGTAGATATACCCATACCTACTCAAATCATCTGCGAAGGTTAGAAAATAGCGATACCCGCCACGTGCTTCAACATTCATCGGAACGCATACATCGGTATGTACTATTTCCAATAAGTCATTAGCTCGCTCCATTGTTCCGGAGAACGGAGTTTTAGTCATCTTGCCATGAGGCATCATTCACAAGTATCAAATGATTCATAATCAACTGATTCCAAAATCCCATTTGCATTCTTCATGTGCTTTACACCAATATGACCCAAATGGGAGTGCCACAAGTATGTTGCACTATCATTATCAACTTTGCATCTATTTGGCATCAATATTATGAATATGTGTATCACTACGATCAAGATTCAATAATCATTAGCTTCCTCATAGCTTCTTCACAGTTCGCAGGTTCGCCATGGTCTAGTAACATGACGTCCAGAACAGGATTACCATACCACTCTGGTGCGGACCATGCTCAGTTCGACCTAAGAGGTCAAGTAGTAACTTGGTCTGAAGTTTCATGATCATCATAATCAGCTTCTTCTCTTGTTGGTGTAGGCATCATGGGAACGGATTTGTCTGATGTGCTGCTTTCCAAATTGAGAGAAGGTACAATTACCTCATCAAGTTCTACTTTCCTCCCACTCACTTGTTTTGAGAGAAACTCCTTCTCTAGAAAGGACCCATTCTAGCAACAAAGATCTTGCCTCTGAATCTATGGTAGAAGGAGTACCCAATAGTTTCCTTAGGGTATCCTATGAAGATGCACTTCTCTGATTTGGGTTCGAGGTTATCAGGCTGAAACCTTTTGACATAAGTGTCGCAACCCCAAACTTTAAGAAATGACAGCTTAGGTTTCTTGCCAAACCATAGTTCATACGATGTCGTCTCAATGGATTTAGATGGTGCCCTATTCAATGTGAATGCGGTTGTCTCTAATGCATAACCCCAAAACGATACTAGTAAATCGGTAAGAGACATCATAGACCGCACCATATCTAATAAAGTACGGTTACGACGTTCGGACACACCATTACGCTGTGGGGTTCGAGGTGGCGTGAGTTGTGAAACTATTCCACATTGTTTTAAATGAAGACCAAACTCATAACTCAAATATTCGCCTCCACAATCAGATCGTAGAAACTTTATTTTCTTGTTACGATAATTTTCTACTTCACTGAAATTCTTTGAACTTTTCAAATGTTTCAGAATTGTGTTTTGTCAAGTAGATATACCCATACCTACTGAAATCATCTGTGAAGGTTAGAAAATAACGATACCCGCCACGTGCTTCAACATTCATCGGACCGCATACATTGGTATGTACTATTTCCAATAAGTCATTAGCTGGCTCCATTGTTCCGGAGAACGGAGTTTTAGTCATCTTTCCCATGAGGCATCGTTCGCAAGTACCAAATGACTCATAATCAAGTGATTCCAAAAGCCCATCTACATGGAGTTTCTTCATGTGCTTTACACCAATATGACCCAAATGGGAGTGCCACAAGTATGTTGCACTATCATTATCAAGTTTGCATCTTTTTGGCATCAATATTATGAATATGTGTATCACTACGATCAAGATTCAATAATCATCAGCTTCCTCAAAGCTTCTTCATAGTTTGTAGGTTCGCCATGGTCTAGTAAGATGACATCCAGAACATGATTACCGTACCACTCTGGTGTGGAACATGCTCTGTTCGACCTAAGAGGTCTAGTAGTAACTTGATCTGAAGTTTCATGATCACCATCATCAGCTTTCTCTCTAGTTGGTGTAGGCATCATGGGAACGGATTTCTCTGATGTGCTACTTTCCAAATTGAGAGAAGGTACAATTACCTCATCAAGTTCTACTTTCCTCCCACTCACTTGTTTCGAGAGAAACTCCTTCTCTAGAAAGGACCCATTCTTAGCAACAAAGATCTTGCCTCTGGATCTGTGGTAGAAGGTGTGCCCAATAGTTTCCTTAGGGTATCCTATGAAGACACACTTCTTTGATTTGGGTTCGAGCTTATCAGGCTGAAGCCTTTTGACATAAGTGTCGCAACCCCAAACTTTAAGAAATGACAGCTTGGGTTTCTTGCCAAACCATAGTTCATATGGTGTCATCTCAGTGGATTTAGACGGTGCCCTATTCAATGTGAATGCGGTCGTCTCTAATGCATAACCCCAAAACGATACTAGTAAATCGGTAAGAGACATCATAGGCCTCACCATAACTAATAAAGTATGGTTATGACATTCGGACACACCATTACGCTGTGGTGTTCCAGGTGGCATGAGTTGTGAAACTATTACATATTGTTTTAAATGAAGACCAAAATCGTAACTCTAATATTCGCCTCCACGATCAGATCGTAGAATCTTTATTTTCTTGTTACGATAATTTTCTACTTCACTCTGAAATTCTTTGAACTTTTCAAATGTTTCAGACTTGTGTTTTATCAAGTAGATATACCCATACCTACTCAAATCATCTGCGAAGGCTAGAAAATAACGATACTCACCACGTGCTTCAACATTCATCGGACCGCATACATCGGTATGTACTATTTCAAATAAGTCATTAGCTCGCTCCATTGTTCCAGAGAACGGAGTTTTAGTCATCTTGCCGATTAGGCATCGTTCGCAAGTATCAAATGATTCATAATCAAGTGATTCCAACAGCCCATCCGCATGGAGTTTCTTCATGTGCTTTAAACCAATATGACCCAAATGGGAGTGCCACAAGTATGTTGCACTATCCTTATCAACTTTGCATCTTTTTGGCATCAATATTATGAATATGTGTATCACTACGATCAAGATTCAATAATCATCATCTTCCTCATAGCTTCTTCATAGTTTGTAGGTTCGCCATGGTCTAGTAACATGACTTCCAGAACAGGATTACCATACCACTCTGGTGCGGAACATGCTCTGTTCGACCTAACAGGTCCAGTAGTAACTTGATCGGAAGTTTCATGATCATCATCATCAGCTTCCTCTCTAGTTGGTGTAGGCATCATGGGAATGATTTTCTCTGATGTGCTACTTTCCAAATTGAGAGAAGGTACAATTACCTCATCAAGTTCTACTTTCCTCCCACTCACTTGTTTCAAGAGAAACTCCTTCTCTAGAAAGGACCCATTCTTAGCAACAAAGATCTCGCCTCTGGATCTGTGGTAGAAGGTGTATCCAATAGTTTCCTTAGGGTATCCTATGAAGATGCACTTCTCTTATTTGGGTTCGAGCTTATCGGGCTGAAGCCTTTTGACATAAGGGTCGCAACCCCAAACTTTAAGAAATGACAGCTTAGATTTCTTGCCAAACCATAGTTCATACGATGTCATCTCAATGGATTTAGACGGTGCCCTATTCAATGTGAATGCGGTTGTCTCTAATGCATAACCCCAAAACGATACTAGTAAATCGGTAGGAGATATCATAGACCGCACCATATCTAATAAAGTACAGTTACGGCGTTGGGACACACCATTAAGCTGTGGTGTTCCAGCTGGCGTGAGTTGTGAAACTATTCCACATTGTTTTAAACGAAGAGCAAACTCATAACTCAGATATTTGCCTCCACGATCAGATCGTAGAAACTTTATTTTCTTGTTACGATAATTTTCTACTTCACTCTGAAATTCTTTGAACTTTTCAAATGTTTCAGACTTGTGTTATTTTCTCAAGTAGATATACCCATAGCTACTCAAATCATCTATGAAGGTTAGAAAATAATGATACTCGCCACGTGCTTCAACATTCATCGGACCGCATACATTGGTATGTACTATTTCCGTTCCGGAGAACGGAGTTTTAGTCATCTTGCCCATGAGGCATGTTCGCAAGTATCAAATGATTCATAATCAAGTGATTCCAAAAGCCCATCTGCATGGAGTTTCTTCATGTGCTTTACACCAATATGACCTAACTGGGAGTGCCACAAGTATGTTGCACTATCATTATCAACTTTGCATCTTTTTGGCATCAATATTATGAATATGTGTATGAGTACGATCAGGATTCAATAAACCATTTACATTGAGTGTATGACTATACAAGGATTTTATTCATGTAAATAGAACAACAATTATTGTCTAACTTAAATGAATCACCGTATCGCAGTAAACAAGAACCAGTGATATTCATGCTCAATGCAAACACCAAATAACTTTTATCTAGGTCCAACACTAATCCCGAAGGTAGAGGGAGTGTGAGATGGTGATCTTATCAACCTTGGAATCACTTCCAACACACATCATCACCTAGTCCTTAACCAGTCTCTGTTAATTTTGCAACTCATGTTTCGAGTTACTAATCTTAGAAAACGAACTGATATCAAATACCTAGGGGCTACTATGAACACTAGTAGTAAAGTACTGTCATGACCGGTTTTCCGGGTATAAATTTCCAGAAAATGGCCGCTGTGCTCACCAGCCCCAGGATTACTGTTAGCTGATGAGGCACCAACTTGATACAGAAATTCCAAGAGAAATACAAAATATGTAGTACAAGACCATTCCGGCCTGTGAGTACAACAAATGGTTCTAGTGGTTGATGGCGGAAGCGGTTTGTGGATCATCTGTGTCTATGGGACTCCACTTCCCACAGGAATAGCTGACCAGGTTAACTCCTATCTTCGCGCGGCTGCTATCCTCCTTGCGTAGGTTCAGGGGTTGTCGTCGCATCGCTCCTCTCCAAGCAAGAAATCTGGCCAAGATAATAGCCAGGGACAAGCCAGTGAGTACTTTGAATGTACTCGCAAACATCATGAACACTAGGATAATATAAACAATAATCATGCACTGAAATATTCTATGATCACATCGTCAGTCATAAATAAAAATTCTTTTATGCATGCAAGCAGGTTATTTATATGCAACATGAATATGCAATAATGGAGTGGGAATTAAAATGCCACAGTCGGGCGTCTGTGCGACACCACATAAAGGGCTTATAAAGTAAATAAATAACAAGCAATGCCACAGTCGGGCGTCTTAGCGTCACCACATACAGGGCTTGTAAAGTAAATAAATAACAAGCAATGCCATAGCAAGCTTCTCAGCGATTCCACATAAAGGGCTTGTAAAGTAAATAAATAACAAGCAATGCCATAGTCGGGCGTCTCAGCGACACCACATAAAGGGCTTATAAAGTAAATAATCACAATGAATATCCAGGAGATAGAACTGTCCCAGGGATATTCAATAATTCAAATAATATAATGGGTTAGTCCATAATAAAAATAAACTTAATTATCACAAGTCATCAGTCATGATTCACGTTCTAGTTTAGTAGTTTCTCCTCCGAAGACCGACACTAAGACCGACACTTGACCCATCCCAGACTGTATTCCTTAACCATGGACATGGCTATTCGAATATATTTAATCTCTGCAGAGGGTGTACTCTTTACCCACGAGTAACGGATTCCTTTAGTCCATCGGGACTAATTCCGTCTATGATATTTTAATTGAAAACACACCTGACTTGCACACACCAGCTTAACTTACCGGTGTCTGGAATCACCCACGACACCTGTCAAGCAAAACTCTAAGTGGGGAGTCTACAACCTCGCGTAGCATGAGATCAAATTTATATCGCGCGCTCTAAGGGGTGGCCTCCCCTCTCGGTCCCAACCAGAAACACCCATGCCCCCTGACCAGATGACTGGCTTTAATCCATGGCCATGGTACCCTCATCCTGGCCCCTCTGTACGGTGTGTGCTAGAAAGGGGTTAACCAATTACTGAACCGCACCCTACCTGTGGCTGGGACTAGTGGTAGTACAAAACAAGTGTGGGGGTTACTGGAACAAGACTCGATCTACGGTCGACTCAGGAGGTTTATGTGTTACCTGCATGATTAGCATAACAAATGTGTTTTCAAGCAACAAACATAACCACCACTCATCATGTCTCACTGTGCCGTACCGGGCACAGTCGTCTCAACGACCAGAGACAAGCTCGTGTCTACCCAAGATAGAGGCTTTCCCGAGTTCCTTCCGGTATGCACAAGAGGCATGTGATGGTGACTACCATCTCAACATATCAAACTCCAACAGCATGAATCATCAATATGCACTCGAGAGTTTGATCATATCATCACAGAAAAATAACGAAAAATTTCGAGACGAGAGGTGTTGTAACCGTATCAAACAACACACGACAATATTATGCCAGGGTTCAGAATGCTTGCCTTCAAGTTGTGTAGAGGCAGGGTGCATCCTAAAACTTTTGAAAGTTTTTTCTCTCTCCAAAAATCCTATTTAAAAGATTTTTGAATCAATATATAGTTTTAAAAAAACAGTACCAATAGGTTGTCTGAATTTTTTCCAGATAAATCTTAAATTAAACTAGACTAAATTTGAGAGAGGTAGGAAAAAGAATCAATTCATTTGGACCTATATTTAAAAAGTTATAGCCAGTCAAAGTTTTGGTAAAAATCTGTTTTTAATAAAAACAGAAAAAAATGTTTCAAACGGGATTACGCTTTCGGGCAGAGGAGACGTACATGAGGTTTTTTACGTCTCCACTTATCCAGCGTGGACCGCGCGGGGAGTCACTGACAGTCGGTCCATGGGCCCCACTAGTCAGGTTTGACTAGTCTCCACTCCCTCCTCTTCCTCTGCCCGAGCAGAGGCGGGACTCCAGCGATCGTCGCCGGCGAACGGCGGTCCCTTGCGGGGAGCTGAGGGCGGGGATGGATCCACGGATCTAGGGCGGGCCTTCCGGTGGTTGTAGGGTCGTCGGGGGTGGAGGGAATCGCCGGTGGCGAGCTCTGCGGTGGAGGGAAGGTTTCGGTGGATTTGGGGGCCCGGGCTAGGGTGATGGTCCGTCGTAGCTGGGGGTCTGGGCGGCTCTGCAAGACGAAGAGGAGTCAAGTGGTGGTGATGTAAAGGTGGGGGAGGCCCTGGTGGCGCCGGGGTGAACCGGGACGAGGCGGCGGCCGAGCTGACCAGAGAGGGTGAAGACAGCCTTTTCCACTTCAATTGATGGAAACGGGGCACTAGGAGGACGGTGTGAGGCTGCCTGAGTGCTTGAAGGAGCTCGGGGGCCTCCTTTTATAGCACATCCATGTCGGTTCGTGGCGTCCGTGGATAAGCTCATCGGCGGACCGCCCTACTGTGCTGCAGGATGATGTGGCGGTGGCTGGCTGGCTTCTGGGGCTAACGACGAACGCTCTACTGTTTAAGGAGGTGAGCTGGCGCGCTGCGGTGGTTTGGGCGGTGCCACCCATGGTAGGGGCGGACGCGGCCGCAGGCGTGCCGCCAAGTGGCTTGATGTGGCGACGCTGCAGGGGCGAGGGGGCGGTCGGGGCTCCTGGCGTGATGCGGCGAGAGGGAGAGGATCAGGATGAGCTTGGGGAACTTATCCAGGGGGCGTGCTGGCTCGGACACGAGCACGTGCAAAACGTGCGCTCTGCTTGCGCTCCGGGCATGCACGGCACTCGTTCGACGAAATGCCAGGGCGACCAAAATTGCTAGAGAGCCAATGCAAATCCACAGGCCTAGGTTAGAGACAGTTAGAAGGCTACTAGACAACTTGGTTTGGACACGGGGAAAGTTCACAACACAAAACCTTCAACCATGCCAAATCTGTCTATGCACACAGGGTGTTTGACAAAATGCCAGAGGCATCTAGCCAGTACTTGGGGTGGTCAAATCTTCCAGAGTGGGGTCTCTTTAGATGAATGAGAGGGTAGTGAGGTTAGTTTGCCAAAAGTAGAAATTTGTTAGTGCAAGTTTTGCAAAACTTCAATTCTGGACAGGGGGTAAATGGCATCATTACATGAACCAAAAATGTCCCAATGGGTTCATGCTCCTGGACTTAGGGGTTTTATAGGGTTGACTACAAGCAGGAGAAAGCACAAGGTCACTTGAGCAAAAATAATTAGGGTTGTAGTAGAAATCACAAGGCTGGACCAGAATGAAAAGGAGGTTGATTCACTCAATTTTTCCAAAGAACATCACTAGGTTTTTGCATAAAGTTGAATTACATGCTAGCACTGACATCCCATAATCTTGGTGGAGGCTTTAAAGAAATATTTAAATAGGCTGTAGTGCAAATTTGCCCACTGGACCAGATTTGAAAATATGGTGTAGAGCTCAAAATTTCTAATCGACAAAAGTTATTTTTGCATAAAAGTGGTTTAAAAACATCACATGACATCTCCAAATTTTGGTTGGAATTTTAAATAAATTTATCAAAAGGGTTGCAGTTCAAATGGTACCCTAAAACCATGGGAGACCATTTTTAAAGAAATAAAGATCAAGAAAATTATTATATAATTAATTCCTCTGATGAAAAGAAAAGTTTTTCTTGAGAGGGTACACAAGTCCAACAAAACATTTGGAAAGTTTTCACTTGGGGTAAAAAACTCCATAATAACCAAGATAAGAATGGTTCTGGAATCAAGAAAACCAAGAAAATGAAAAGTTAAATTTCCTGGCAAGATTTTTATTAAACAAAACATGTTTAAAAATTTTGGGGTGTCACAACACTACCCCCCATAAGAAAAAATCTCATCCTCGAGAGTTGCTAAAAGCTGTTTTAATAAAAATATATGCATTAAAAATGCGGCTACATTGAGAGGGCAATAAGTGGTGTAAAACCACAGTGTGGGACACTGGCGCTGCACGGAAAAAAAATCCACGGTTTGGGGAAAGACGGGCGATTTCCACGTCGGACGCAGTAAATTTAGAATAAATTCTAAATCTTGAAATACGCTGGTCGTACCCGAGAGCACAGTGCTCCCTCTGGCTGACAGGTGGACCTGGGGCCCACTGTTAGTCTCTTCTTCTTCCTCTGGCTCTCTCTTCTTCCTCTCTCCCGCGCGCTTTCCCGCGCTTCCTCCGCTGGTGACGTTTAGCGCGTAGGGCATCTAGGCCATACTACGGTAGTGCGCGGCGTGCTACCTGCCGGTGCAGCGTGCACTCACCTCGCGGGCCAATGCGCTGTCGGCACTACTCGCGGATTCGCCTCCAAACACCGGCGGTCGGGCGACGAGCGGCGCTGGTGGACCTCGCCCACCATACACTGATCTCGAGCTATAAAACGACCAGGAAGCTCCTTTCTTCTTCCTCACACCTGGCCTCGCTCCTCCTTCTTCTTCCTTCTCCTCTATCCCCATTTGCCAAAGCTCGAGGCGAGGCTCTAATGGCAGAGGCGGTGCCGGACTGGTACATGATCCTGGTGTGCGGAGGGCTGGCAGCCGTGCTGGGGCTCTCCGTGCTCTTGTGCGCGATGATCCTCGATGATCGTCGCGATCCTGCCGCTCGAGTGTTGGCTCTCCGCGGTGGCGGTGATCACGAGGAGTAGGTGGATTGTGTCGGGTGCTAACTGTTGTCGGGAGGTTTTCAGTTAGATGCAACATGGTTGCAAGTTTTTGCAAGCAGTGTATGAGTTGTGGTTGTGAGTCTGCTGCCGTGGTACTGCGTGAATAAGAAAAATCCCATGTCGTGAGAAGGCATAAGATGCAGCAACTCCAGGAAAAGAAATCTTACTCCAGGATTTCGGTTAATTTAAAGGAAAAATAAACTACAACAAAAACTACTCACATTAGTAGAAACCAAATAATTGACTCGTCGCACAAACTCAGGGTACCACACATAAGTTACAACACATAAATAACAGTTGCAATAATAAACACAGCAGTGACATCTAAAATGGAAACGGTAACTAGAAGGGGTCCCGAGAAAACGTCTCTGGTACTGGGACACACTCCTCCTCTATCGGGGAAAGTGGATTGACCAGTCGATGAATGCGTCTCTCTTGGTCGAGCCTCAGTGATCTGCCGATGGCGATCTGAGTATTCAAATCCGCGAGGCTCTGGAGATAACCCATCACATGTTGGGTTAAATGCTCTTGAGCGATGACGTACTGGACAAGGTTGGCCAGTACTAGGTCTCTCTCAATTCGTCCACCAGGAAAAGATGTTACTTCTCCGGGTGCTGCACGGCTCGGAAAGTAATAATACCCTCGTTCACTGGCATAGGGTACCGTGAATCGAAGGCGAGCAAGCGCTTCATATGCAGCAGCTTCTATGGCCATATGTGGGGTTGGCATAGATTTCCCCACGAAGGAGACCTCCGTTGGGTCTTGGTTTGAGTTTACGGGAGGGATGTGCGCTGTTGCCCAATATCTCGAGGTGGACTGGGTGATTCTCGATTTGAACAGCTCGTACTGGGGTGGCTGGGTAGAACCCATAGTACTGCAGGTAAAGTCCCACAATATTTTGACAAAACTACCTGGGGTTGCATCTGGTGTTCTCAGATAAATACTAGGGCTTGGCATGGCAAGAAATGGTTGTGAGGACGGTGCACAAGGTGCGGGGTGCTTGGCAAGGTCACGAGGTGGCCTTTTTATAGCACTAGAGCTGGGTCATTTTACCGTGGTGAAAGGTAATGAATTTGCCGGTTCAGCTCCAAGGGTCGGGGTCAAAGCCACAGATAAACACATCTCACTGAAGTGACGTATCATTGTGGGGGTCGACGGGGTGGTTTTTGGTAGCTGTGCCCAGGGTAGAAAATTACACTGCATGCTGACATACCCATGCAAGGTTACTATTTAAAACAGAGGCACAACAACGGGCTGCGTTTATTTATAAGATCACAAGATTATAAAGCGAGGATACATTGAGACTCGACACTACTCGAGTGACTTAGTCTACCTCGTTTATATCCAAGCGGGCGTGCCTTGTGGATGTCGAGGCCTCTCCTCGGGTCTCACTGTCGGGATTAGATGGAGGGGGTTGAGGGGCTGCAGGCTCGGGGTAGCGATGATGACCATCTCGGGGATTGTTGGCGACAACCCTGTTGGAGTGTGCTCCCAAGAGGCGATGAAGCACTTCTGGGGTCATCAAAGCACCTTGGCCGACGACTGGGGCAGACCTCAGGGACTCGATCGGGTGTCCGAACAGCATGACTGGGTTGTCGGCGTCGGGCTCGTCCTCTCCTCTCGCCGGGGCTCGATGAACCAGCTCTCCACGAGCTGCGATCAGATCAATGGTGATTTGATCGAACAGTTCCTCTAGTGCACCTACATAGCGCACTAGGTGCAACAATGCAGGATCCGTCTCGTGATCTCCGTTGGCAACTTGGGGTGGTCTACCATACCCTTCACGTCTGGGGTAGTAGTAGAACGAGCGACAGTTAACTCTGGGCGACAAGTGCCGGAGTTGAACTATAGCCTCTCGTGCTGCTAGTTGGACGGCTTGTGGCTCAAAGGAAGTTGTCCTTCCGGTGAACCTGTAGGGGCGCTCGGGCGCTAGACCCCTACTGTAGATGTGCACAGTGGCCCAGAATTGATAGCTCTCACCGCTCATGGGTCCTTGGTACACAACATATTCTGGGGGCTCTTCTAATGCAAAAGCACGGCGGGTGAGGTTGCGAGTATGGTCACAAAGCCTCCAAGGTTGGTTGCTGTGATCTCATTGTGCACGACGGGGCCAGGCATTATGGCTCGGTTTGGGGTAGAGGCTGTGCTGTGCTGGGTTGAGGCTAGCGTGCCCTTTTTATAGAAAAAGGGGGCGAAGTCTTCCTTCGCACGCTTGCGAATGGGACAATTTAGGTGTCGGTCACTGGCGCGTGATCGACAGGCTAGGCTGATAGGTTGGGCACCGATTGCCAAAAGGTGTCGGGTCACTGTGTGGCTATCTTGCATGAGAAGCTTGGCTGGGGTTCGGTTAAGGTCTGGTGGGTTGGTTTGCCTAAGTTTATTGACCTGGCTAAGGTAGGGTTAGCCAATGGTCAGCCTGGCTCTGATACCAAGTTTGTCATGACCGGTTTTCCGGGTATAAATTTCCAGAAAATGCCGTTGTGCTCACCAGCCCCAGGATTACTGTTAGCTGATGAGGCACCAACTTGATACAGAAATTCCAAGGGAAATACAAAATATGTAGTACAAGACCATTCTGGCCTGTGAGTACAACAAATGGTTTCTAGTGGTTGATGGCGGAAGCGGTTTGTGGATCATCTGTGTCTATGGGACTCCACTTCCCACAGGAACAGCTGACCAGGTTAACTCCTATCTTCGCGCGGCTGCTATCCTCCTTGCGTAGGTTCAGGGGCTGTCGTCGCATCGCTCCTCTCCAAGCAAGAAATCTGGCCAAGACAATAGCCAGGGACAAGCCAGTGAGTACTTTGAATATACTCGCAAACATCATGAACACTGGCATAATATAAACAATAATCATGCACTGAAATATTCTGTGATCACATCGTGAGTCATAAATAAAAAATCTTTTATGCATGCAAGCAGGTTATTTATATGCAACATGAATATGAAATAATGGAGTGGGAATTAAAATGCCACAGTCGGGCGTCTGTGCGACACCACATAAAGTGCTTATAAAGTAAATAAATAACAAGCAATGCCACAGTCGGGCGTCTCAGCATCACCACATAAAGGGCTTGTAAAGTAAATAAATAACAAGCAATGCCACAGTCGGACGTCTCAGCGACACCACATAAAGGGCTTGTGAAGTAAATAAATAACAAGCAATGCCACAGTCGGGCGTCTCAGTGACACCACATAAAGGGCTTATAAAGTAAATAATCACAATGAATATCCAGGAGATAGAACCGTCCCAGGGATATTCAATAATTCAAATAATATAATGGGTTAGTCCATAATAAAAATAAACTTAATTATCACAAGTCATCAGTCATGATTCACGTTCTGGTTTAGTAGTTTCTCCTCCGAAGACCGACACTAAGACCGACACTTGACCCATCCCAGACTGTAGTCCTTAACCATGGACACGGCTATTCGAATATATTTAATCTCTGCAGAGGGTGTACTCTTTACCCACGAGTAACGGATTCCTTTAGTCCATCGGGACTAATTCCGTCTACGGTCTTTTAATTGAAAACACACCTGACTTGCACACACCAGCTTAACTTACCGGTGTCTGGAATCACCCACGACACCTGTCAAGCAAAACTCTAAGTGGGGAGGCTACAACCTCGTGTAGCATGTGATCAAATTTATATCGTGCGCTCTAAGGGGTGGCCTCCCCTCTCGGTCCCAACCGGAAACACCCATGCCCCCTGACCGGATGACTGGCTTTAATCCATGGCCATGGTACCCTCATCCCGGCCCCTCTGTACGGTGTGTGCTAGAAAGGGGTTGACCAATTACTGAACCGCACCCTACCTGTGGCAGGGACTAGTGGTAGTACGAAACAATTGTGGGGGTTACTGGAACAAGACTCGATCTACGGTCGACTCAGGAGGTTTATGTGTTACCTGCATGATTAGCATAACAAATGTGTTTTCAAGCAACAGACATAACCACCACTCATCATGTCTCACCGTGCCATACCGTACACAGTTATCTCAACGACCGGAGACAAGCTCGTGTCTACCCAAGACAGAGGCTTTCCCGAGTTCCTTCCGGTATGCACGAGAGGCATGTGATGGTGACTACCATCTCAACATATCAAACTCCAACAGCATGAATCATCAATATGCACTCGAGAGTTTGATCATATCATCATAGAAAATAATGAAAAATTTCGAGACGAGAGTTGTTGTAACCATATCAAACAACACATGACAATATTATGCCAGGCTTCAGAATGCTTGCCATCAAGTTGTGTAGAGGCAGGGTGCATCCTAAAACTTTTGAAAGTTTTCTTCTCTCTCCAAAAATCCTATTTAAAATATTTTTGAATCAATATATAGTTTCAAATAAACAGTACCAAAAGGTTGTTTGAATTTTTTTCAAATAAATCTTAAAATAAACTAGACTAAATTTGAGAGAGGTTGGAAAAAGAATCAATTCATTTGGACCTATATTTAAAAAGTTATAGCCAGTCAAAGTTTTGGTAAAAATCTGTTTTTAATAAAAACAGAAAAGAAAATGTTTCAAACGGGATTACGCTTTCGGGCAGAGGAGACGTACTTGAGGTTTGACGCCTCCACTTATCCAGCGTGGACCGCGCGGGGAGTCACTGATAGTGGGTCCATGGGGCCCGAGCAGAGGCGGGACTCCGGCGATCATTGCCGGCGAACGGCGGTCCCTTGCGGGGAGCTGAGGGCGGGGATGGATCCGCGGATCTAGGGCGGTCCTTCCGGTGGTTGTAGGGTCATTGGGGGTGGAGGGAATCGCCAGCGACAAGCTTTGCGGCGGAGGGAAGGTTTCGGTGGATTTGGGGGCTCGGGCTAGGGTGATGCTCCGTCGTAGCTGGGGGTCTGGGCAGCTCCGCAAGACGAAGAGGAGTCGAGTGGTGGTGATGGAAAGGTGGGGGAGGCCCTGGTGGCGCCGGGGTGAACCGGGACGAGGCGACGTCCGAGCTGACCAGAGAGGGTGAAGACAACCTTTTCCTCTTCAATTGATGGCAACAGGGAACTAGGAGGACGGTGTGAGGCTGCCTGAGTGCTCGGAGGAGCTCGGGGGCCTCCTTTTATAGCACATCCATGTCGGTTCGCGGCGGCCGTGGATAAGCTCGTCGACGGACCGCCCTACTCTGCTGCAGGACGATGTGGCGGTGGCTGTCTGGCTTCTGGGGCTAACGACGAATGCTCCACTGTCTAAGAAGGCGAGCTCGCGCGCTGCGGTGGTTTGGGCGGTGCCACCCATGGCAGGGGCGGACGCGGCCGCAGGCGTGCCGCCAAGAGGCTTGCTGTGGCGACGCTGCAGGGGCGAGGGGGCGGTCGGGGCTTCTGGCGTGATGCGGCGAGAGGGAGAGGATCAGGATGACCTCGGGGAAACTTAACCAGGGGGCGTGCTGGCTCGGACGCGAGGACGTGCAAAACGTCCGCTCTGCTCGCGCTCCGGGCATGCACGGCACTCGTTCGACAAAATGCCAGGGTGACCAAAATTGCTAGAGAGCCAATGCAAATCCACAGGCCTAGGTTAGAGACAGTTAGAAGGCTACTAGACAACTTGGTTTGGACAAGGGGAAAGTTCACAACACAAAACCTTCAACCATGCCAAATCTGTCTATGCACATAGGGTGTTTGACAAAATGCTAGAAGCATCTAGGCAGTACTTGGGGTGGTCAAATCTTCCAGAGTGGGGTCTCTTTAGATGAATGAGAGGGTAGTGAGGTTAGTTTGCCAAAAGTAGAAATTTGTTAGTGCAAGTTTTGCAAAACTTCAATTCTGGACAGGGGGTAAATGGCATCATTACATGAACCAAAAATGTCCCAATGGGTGCATGCTCCTAGACTTAGGGGTTTTGTAGGGTTGACTACAAGCAGGAGAAAGCACAAGATCACTTGAGCAAAAATAATTAGGGTTGTAGTAGAAATCACAAGGCTGGACCAGAATGAAAAGGAGGTTGATTCACTCAATTTTTCCAAAGAACATCACTAGGTTTTTGCATAAAGTTGAATTACATGCTAGCACTAACATCCCATAATTTTGGTGGAGGCTTTAAAGAAATATTTAAATAGGCTGTAGTGCAAATTTGGCCACTGGACCAGATTTGAAAATATGGTGTAGAGCTCAAAATTTCCAATGGACAAAAGTTATTTTTGCATAAAAGTGGTTTAAAAACATCACATGACATCTCCAAAATTTGGTTGGAATTTTAAATAAATTTATCAAAAGGGTTGTAGTTCAAATGGTACCCTAAAACCATGGGAGACCATTTTTAAAGAAATAAAGATCAGGAAAATTATTATATAATTAATTCCTCTGATGAAAAGAAAAGTTTTTCTTGAGAGGGTACACAAGTCCAACAAAACATTTGGAAAGTTTTCACTTGGGGTAAAAACTCCATAATAACCAAGATAAGAATGGTTCTGAAATCAAGAAAACCAAGAAAATGAAAAAGTTAAATTTCCTGGCAAGATTTTTAATAAACAAAACATGTTTAAAAATTTTGTGGTGTCACAAGTACACATAAATAACATGTATATCAAATATACCTTTGTTCACTTTGCCGTCACTACTGCAGGATGCTGCTACACGACACTACGATCAGAAACCCTTTGAGAAATCGTGTGGGATGCAATAATCGCAAACAGTGGTGTCAGAGAACCGTAAAAAATGTCCAAAACGTTTGCGATGAAAGATGCATCAAACATGGTTCAGATTTTAGTTGCATGTGCGAGGAAGGGCATACGGTTGATCCAGCAGAACTGTTTGCAATGAGGATGAACAACACAAACGGGCAGCCATATCAATGTGTGTGCGATATACGGCATACAGTTCTCTCCGATGAACTGTGTGCTATTAGGCAATGCAATAGAAATGGTCATCCAGATCAAGGTGTGTGTGATATACGACATAGGCTTCATTCGGACAAACTGTTTTTGATTCGGCAAGAGCACGGAAACGGTTCATCTTAACAAGATGTGTGTGATATGCGGCATTTGCGATCAGCCAAAAGAACACAAACGATTCGTGTAAACCAGATGTGTGTGATACACAGCAAATAGCCCACTCGGATAAACTGTTTGCGATGAGAAATTATAACAAATATGGTTACTATAGTAAGTTCATGTGCGATTCTGTTCGTACAAAAAACTTTGAAAAATGCAAACTAATTGCTTGTGTATAAACAATTATCAAAAAGTAACGAGATAGACCTTCTTCAAGCCAATCAACATGTGTTCAAAACATAAGAAATGTCAAAAATTACAAAACAAAGACCTCGATAGACCTTGCTGCTGTAGATCCCTATTTGGACCCTTTATTCACAACACAATGGAAACGGTTCAACTGAACAATATGTGTGTGATACACGGCAAATAGGTCCATGATCAGAAATGTGTGCGAAGACCAATAATAACACAGACGATTACTGCTAATAAGCCATGTGATTTGCTCTGTCTACAGAAGAATAACATGTATATATATATAACTGAAATAAACATCCAATTACATAAGTGACTATACAGATCATTTGCACACACCTCAATAAACAATTGCATGCATTCTAAAGTAGGAGAAATGATCGTGTAGTCATCTACTTCTTCTGACGCTCCCGCCACTTCTCTGTGGCTCGATCCCCCAGCTGGGTCATGAACAAGACACTTCCTCATGTCAACGATCTGCTTGTACATCTCGTAGCTTGTGTACGTGTCATTGGCCGCGTACTTGACGTGTTCTTCATCCAGTCTCTCATGCCAAACACTGTGCCAGGTGTCCTTCTCCTTCTTGCTCTCATCCTTCATCTTCATGTAGGAGGGGTCGATGATGGCCAAGGCGAGGTCAACCAGGGAGTTCAATTTGTTCTTGGCGCTGCCCCAATCCTTGTAGTGGTCTTGGATGTTGACAAGATTCAGGCATTTCAAGGCCGAAACCTTGAGCGCTTTTAGATCGTTGGTGGTGTCCACCGCAGCGAACATGTAGTCGGAGCCGTTGATAAAACTAGAGAAATGCTCGCAAGGCCTTGTGGCCAGGTGGTAGTGCTAGACGAGGACGTCATGTCGCACACACAACTGAGCGACGGGAACCTTCTGATTGTGCCCCGCACCACCGATGGTGTACTCGAGGTCGAAGCCGACCACTTGGTACTTGTCCTCGGCAAGGAACTGCTCCATAGTTTGGACGGAGCTCTCCACCGACATCGGATCGTTCGTGTACACCACTGAGAGGGCCTTCCACCTCACGTGGGTGTCCACTACATGATGCGTGGTGAACTGCCCGCCGTTCTCGTCCTCGGCCGCTGGGAGCGCCACTGGAGCCACGGGGATCGCCATTGGAACCGCTGGATGTCCTCTCTGTATGTGTCGTCGTGGAGGTTCTTATTGTGTCATGTGACGCGAGAGGTGAAGGTAAATGGCCGTAGGAATAAATGGGGACCGGGCAGCCTGGATTCTCGACACGTCCGCATGGCAGTTTTTGCATCGGGTAACTGCATTGTGGAGGCACGCCCGGCGCAACCGCATGCACACAAACATGCGTGATCGTGCCCCGGCACCAAATACTGGCAGCGCGCGTGGAGGGACGAGGGCAGACCACCTCGAGTGACGCGAGAGGGCAGAGCATGCGCGGCGGGACGCGAGCAGACACTACAAAAAAAATACACTTCCGTGATGATACGTGTTTGTCACAGTAGGTCGTGTTTTTTGTCATGCATGTACATCCATGACGATTTTATGATAGAATCAAGATAGTCGTACACCTGTGCTGTCGTAGAAGTGTTCCATGACAGTACCAAAATTATCATCACGGAAGTGTCCACTTCCATGACGATAAATCGCGCGTCACAGAAGTGCTTTCGTCAAGGGTGACCGACACGTGGCATCCACCGTAACAGAACGCCGTTAAGCTATTGGGTCGGGTTTTGGATCCGATAACCCGTTAACAGCCCCGACCAATCGGAAATTTGCATGTGTAAAATTCTTATTGGCCGGACGAAACACGTGTCAGCTCGTCAGTGGGTCAGATAGGCGCCTATGATATGTCGACACGTGCCACGGCCAACCACTGGCCCATTTAGCTTACAAACCTAGCCCATTTGACTTGGTCAAAAGTTAAGGGCTGGCCCATGAAAAGCCTGTTAACGGTCTCTTCGCAAATAGCCCATTTTACGGCCCGTTAACTCATGGCCCGTTAGGCCCTAAAGGAAATCGGCCCAACAACGTCATGTGGGCCGTCGAATATAACACCAGCCCATTTCACTTTCGGCCCATGTATGGCCCACGACGTCTTTCGGCCCATATGAGGCCTTCGTATCTTTCGGCCCTTTATAGGCCCACGGTGACTCTAGCCCATAATGAACAGTAATTTTCTTTTTACCCGTTAATGGCCCGTGATTTACATGGGCCGTTTCCAGCCCGTGTTAGCTTTCATCCTATTGACGGCCCATAGGTTCTTGGGCTCCTTTTCGGCCCTCGATTACTTCCGGCCCGTTACTGGCCTATTCCCCTAATGGGCCAAATTCGGCCCATGGCAAGAGTCGGCCCGTTACTGGCCTGTTCCCCTAATGGGCCAAACTCGGCCCATGGCAAGAGTCGGCCCGTTACTGGCCTGTTACCCTAATGGGCCAAATTCGTCCCATGGCAAGAGTCAGCACGTTTCTGGCCTATTAACCCGTTGCGCCGTTTCCAGCCCGTCCTATATTCTGGCCGATTAACGACCCGTTATGCCTGTGACAAAATTAAGCCTTTGCTGTCCTACAGCCTGTTAACGGCCCGTCACCGTGCTGGGACGATACCAATTACGCCCGATTATGGCCCATGTAGACCCATTTATCTGACGGACCAAGGCCCATCGATTCTATGGCCCTGTTGGAGGCCCATTTATCGACGACCCGTAGGAGACCCATGGATCCTACGGCCCGTATATGGCCCATGGTAGTTGCGGCCACTAGCAAACCAGGGAAAAAGAAGCCTAGGAAATAAATAAGGCCGAAACTAACGCTAGGCTATTAACGCGATTCCATAGATTACATCCACTCGGCATCAAAGATCGCCACTAGTGCAAATATAGGGAACACCCTACACTATACAAAAATGGCTTGCGGTTTTCTTCAGCCGGTGACTGCACGTTAAGAATAAATTTTGTATCGCACCAAAACAAATTACAACTATATAACAAAAGGAAGGTTGGCATAAAACTTAACAGTCTAGCAGATAAATACACCACCAGCAGTTCAGAAGCTCAGTTCATTTGACCTGACTGTTATGTTTTCATGCTGTATTGTCCGATCGAGCACCATAACCCTCGCCTTCATTTCCCCTAGGCTCCTGAACAACATAGCAAATCTCTGATAGTCTGGTTTGAAAACCATGCATATATTGACGACATCCAACAATGTCTCTCCTTGTTTCACAAAGGGTCTCTGTTAGGGAATGGACTTGTGTCTGGAGCGCAGATACAACATTGCTTTGAGCTTGCATATCTTGATCATGAGGCAGTTTGGACGATATTGCCTTAGCAACCAACCCAATATAGTCCTTGAAGATTCCCACAACATTTGGTTCAGGTACTTTTTGGTCCTTGCGGGCTTTCTTCTGCATTTCGAACAAGTCAATATAGATCTGATAATATGTTACAGCGAAAAGAGTGAAACAACAACTAATTACAAGAGCCTCGCAGTGTGCAATATAGCTACGAGATCCTGTCGTCTGTTGGAATTTCACTTTTGTACGGTTGGCCTTGTTCTTTGAACAGTTCACCTACAAGAAGATAGATTTGTGTGGCACATGCGTAAATAGGACTTCAACATGTGATCTGATCACATATATATAATGTACCTGATACTTCTGATCAGACCAGTGTTTAACAAGGCCCCTCCAGTCTTCATCCGATATATTTTCCATTGGAGATGTTTGGGAAAGTTCACTGTTAGCCATGCCTTCAAAGTAAGTTTTCCTCAAGTTATACCGCTATTGTCGCAGAGCAGACTTGAAAACATGGGTGCAAGCTTGTCTGGTTGCATCATCTTGGCTATCCAACTTGAACCTCATCTGTTGAAAATTATGGGAGTCTCATTATCAGCAACCTAGAAAGTATGGGACAGAGCAAGACGATATTACTAGTTTCCATACATAACCATACTTACAGATAAATGGTCGAGGAAGGTTTTGAACTGGGTTTTGTCTTTGTCATTCCTATACTGAATCCATGTCGGGAGGATACGTACATGACACCTAACGGCAACCGCTGACTCTGATACTAACTTGGCTGACTCTGTAGCATCACGTGGCCTTTTTAAACCTGCCTCAAAACAGATCTCCATTCTTCCTCCTCTAGATTTAGTTAACCTATCGAGCATTATCCCTGATGTTTGTTTCCTCTTGCGCCTAAGTGCTAGTCCAACAACGAACATAGGAAGTGTTAGTGTACATCAAACTGTGAGACTACATATAAAGAAGCACGCAACTCTAACTTGACTCCAGCAACTACCTTCCTGATGTTGAAGCTCACAAGGTTCATCTGATATTGCCAACTCCTCTTGTGTTAAGAGTGCTTGGGAAGTAGTGTCAGGTGGCAAGGGAGCTTGGGAACGTGCTGCTAGCTTAGTTGACGCACGAGTAAGTCATGCAGCTGGTAGTACTGTGGTAGGTGTTGCAAGAACTAGGGCTGTCTTTGCTTGTTTGGTGGCAGCTATTTTTTTCTATTTGGCTTTTTTTGCAGCTCGTGTAGCATGGGATGCCGTGTTTGTAGAATTTTCTCCTGGACTTTGAACTTCTATTGCACCATCAGTACCAGCAGAATTTGCAGGATTCATCCGCTTCTCATTCCCTGCCATTCTGTGTTTCTTCCTCTTTCTCTGTGCCATGTTAAGTCAAGCCGACAAGAAAAATGAATAACAATTTTGTTCTTCAGAACAAATTGATGCATGATGCAGACGAACTGAACTTTGATGTTAGACAACCACATGATAGGAGGATGTAATATGTATGAAAAACGGGACGGAAGAGATAACCAGAACTATGATGTGTAAACTAAGAAGAAGACATTTCACCAAATTAGAAGCAATGCAATGGAAGGTAGACACCATATGAAAGATGCTACAAATATCGCTCTGCCAAGTTAACAGTGTCTCATCATAAATGGCGTTTAAACAAATGTGAAGCAGTACAAGAAATAAATCATATGCAAGATGCAAACAACATCACACTACCATGTTAGAGGTCTCTCGTCATTAGTGCCATTGCATATTCACAGCATTGCATATTCACAGCTTATGATGTGTAAACTAAGGAGAAGGCATTTCAACAAATTAGAAGCAATGAAAGCTAGACACCATATGAAAGATGCAACGAATATCACTCTACCAAGTTAAAATTGTCTCGTCATAAGTGCCGTTTCAACAAATTAGTAGTACAAGCTAGAAAAGAATGTGAGATGTAACCTATATCACACTCGGAAGTCAAACATGTCTTATGATAAGTGATTGTTGCAGGTTACACAAAAGTAGTAATTTGATGTAAGAACATGGTGTGATAGACAGATATTGTATGTTCTAGAAACAGGAACACGTGTCTTATTCAAGTATAATGTGTAAAGTAAGCAGATGGAATTCAACAAAATTAGAAGCAACACAAGCTAGACATCACACATAACATGCAACCACATATAATAGTGCCAAGTTAGAGGGAGCACTGGTGATGCTGCACTAGGGGAGACGTGCTCATCATAAACACATCTTTGTTGAGTGTCTATGCATGTGTTGTCTTGGAAATCATCTTGGGAGTGTGGAGGAGTAGAAATTGTAGAGGCCCTCCGTTCGGAAGGAGCACCTTTATCCGCTGCCTTGCTAACTTCCTTCCACTTTATTGATTTTGAATTTTCAAGTAAAACCGACAAGAAAAAGCAATAAAATTCTCACTTCAGAACTCATTCATGCATGATACTGACAATCACTACTTTGATGTAAGGCAAACACATGATACCAGGATGGAATATGTACGAAAAACAGGACGGCATGGCATGTTCACATCTGTTTGTGTAAACTAAGCAGAAACCATTCTAGCAAACAAGAAGCAATGCAAGCTAGAAACCACATGAAAGATGCAACCAATATGACTCTGCCGAGTTAAAAGTGTCCCATCATAAATGGAATTTCAACAAATTAGAAGCAGCGCATGTTATAAATCATATGAAATATGCAACTAATATCGCACTGCATATACTAAAGGTGTCTTATCATATTGATTGATGCGGGATACAAAAAAACAATAGTTTTATGTAAGGACATGCTTAATAGATAGATGTACTATGTACTAAATAAAGGAAGGCATGTCACATTAACAGGTATAATGTATAAGCTAAGCCGACTAGCACATGCAGTTTAACCAGATTGGAAGAATTACAATCTAGACACCATATGCAACATGCAACCACATATCACGCTGCCAAGTTAGAGCAAGCACCTGCGATGCTAGTGTAGGGGAAATGCTGTAATCAACTACAGAGCTACATTCACTATCTTCATCTAGCATTTCTGTTTCTTGAGAATCATGTCGGGAGGCTGACGCTGCATTCTTTAAATGAGGAGTAGTCCCCTTGCCATCCTGCCTCGTCATAAGTGATTGATGAGGGATACACAAGAACATTAGTTTGATGTAAGAACATGGTTAATACACAGATGTACTAGTCTGTACCAAAAACAGAAAGGCATGTCATATTCAAAGGTATAATGTTTAAGCTAAGTAGATGCAATTTAACCAAATTGGAAGCAATACAAGCTAGACATCCGGCTGAAGTGGTGAGCATGATCATCTAGGACCTGAGAGCCTGGTGGGAGGCGGTCTGCTTTGCCACCATCGTAGCTTTTGAGTTGGCTTCCAGGTGATGCCTATCTTTGCTGGGCTTGTCACTGGCTCGGCCAGTGCCCTGACTAGCTATTTGTCTTCTGGTTCTCACGGGATGGTGGTTCATGTAAAAAAATATCTTTCCTTATCTTGGGGCTGTTTGGTTTGTGACTAACTTTGCCAACTGTTGCCACACCTAAAGCTAGGCAAGTTTGACTAACTTAGGTGTGTGTTTGGTTCAAGCCACACCTTAGGCAAGCCACACTTGGACCCCACATGGCATACACACAAAAAATGTGGCAAGATTCCCTTAGGCTTGCCAACTTGTGGCTTTCATTGTGATCAACTAACCTTAGGCAACTTTGGCAAAAATATGTGGCAAAGTGTGGCAATGCTAGGCCTAGAACCAAATAGAAGACCGACTTCGGCCTTTCGAATACAAGCTAGACACCATATGGAACATGCAACCACATATGACACCGCGAAGTTAAAGCAAGCACCTGGGTGGTGGTTCATTGCGAGCGAGGTCATCAACTCTAGAGCTACGTTTACCGTCTCCATCTGCTGACCCTGCACCCTTTATAGCGTTGTAACGTGTCGTGCATACCCACGAAGAAAGCTGGCGCTACTTCTCTCTTTTCTTTGTTGCTTCTCTTTCGGCAGACTCTGAAATACCCTTGCATAAAAACACAATAGTGAGAGTATGGGTGAAGTGTGTGCAGAACTAGTGCACTATAAAAGTAGCAGATAGCAGGTGGCTGAAAAATAAATGAAAGTAGACGTATGATAGCTCTATAACATTGCATGGCAAACAAAATTAGATTCTACTCCGTATGATTTTGTAATATATGAGCACAGGAAATGCAGGTACTCCTCCAGCACACCACCACATGTGGTCATATCTAAGATAACAGTCAACTGAAAATAAATAGGTCAGTCGATTTTTTTAATGAACCGTCCGATCTATAAGGAACGGGTAGATGGCCTTCGTCTACCTCCCGCCAGTCACTGTTGACGATCTTTCTCGAACCGCCAGCGACCACCGGCCCAGACCCCTGCCTCCGTCGACCCGCCCTCCCCTGGACCTCACACCACCATCGTGCTTGGCAGCACCCCTAGGCCATCCCTTTAATTCCGGCCGACCTCCAGATTGGGCGCCAGTAGCTCTAGGCCGCACACGCCCCTAAGATAAACACCAAGGCGCTGCTTCCCCGGAGTAATAGGCGTACTAGTGCCTGTTACGCCGGGGAATGCTTCCGTTAGTTGGGAATTAACTAGCCAAAAATTGAAATTCAGGGGGCGACGAACCTATAGCTAAGGTGAAATAATATATGAGGAGAAACCTTCTGCATCACGAGTTACTAGGAACATCTAGTATCAAGAAGAAGCGGTCAACTAGTGTCTTCTGTGCGATGAATAACGTGCAAGGAGAGACGTAAGATTTGCACGAATAAGGGAAGAGGAGTACCTTTTTCGGTTGTTGGTGTGGTCACCTCCACATGTCGCACCGATCTTCTTCTTTTTACCGAGGAAACCGATGTTCTGGAGGGTGCAGGCTTGGACTAACCCATGGCCAAATTGTTGACTGTGTTGCCGTGGCCATATGTCGGCGGAGGGGAAGCAGATCCGAGGTGATGAAGGATGGTGTAGCAGGAAAAGCTCCGGTGCGGTGGAGGGTGGCGAAGTTATAGTAGCAGTGGTGAGGTGCAGGACGGCGTGGTTGAACTGGCTCGGGTACGGACGGCTGGGCCTCGGCTTCAACTACTAGTCATGGAGGGCGTTGCAATTGAGGTTGCGGTGGACGACGATGTCGGGGTATCGGCTCCGACATGATGGAGGAGGGCGGCGGTTGATGGGTGGGATGGGGTGACAGATGGAGGACGCCGGGGTTTCGCGGCTGGTGGAGAGGTAGTTTTGGCGCCCACGGAGTACGAATGGGGAATCGGACGGGTGGGGGAACCATGTTTCGGTCTGGGACACGCTTGTTTTTGGCTTTTTTGAAGAGAAGATGGGACGCGCTTTTTTGAAATTTGGGGAAAGTACAAACTCTACCAAACATTGGTCTCACGCGGTTTCGGGCGAGTAGAGGCTCTTTTGGCGCTTCGTTCGAAATTTTGAAACACAAGCATTCACGTTTAGAGTACTCTTGAACTATGAGGATTGACCTAAATAGACAATGTTATATTTGACCTTGTATATTTGAAAACCTCATTAAATTATCTGCTTCTTTTTGAAATTTTGACACTTGAAAATCCTATAACTACGATTATTTTGGAATGGAGGAGCTAAATTTGAATCTCTTTTGTACACGACTACATATGCTATTATGTAGAAAATCAGAGCAAAGATTGGTGCCCCATAATTTAGGTATGGTTTACAAATGCCATGATATCAAATTCAAATAATTGAATGGACTTCATGTTGAATTCGATTTTTTAAACCACCTTAAGTTGAATTCAAATGTATGCTAGTTCATAGGTAGCTATTTATAATGTTCATTGTGTAACTTTTGTATGTATAATGTGCTTTACGCACACAACATGAACTAAACTCACGTTTATATTCGATTGCTAAAGCGATGCATTGTCTGGAGTTCAAAATACTAACTATCTGGATCAATTGTGTCGAATAATGACATAGACATGCTCAAATTCGATAGAATCTAGATGTCTGATGGATCAATGACCGCTCCTTACGTGAATTGCAAATATCATGATCCCATTCTAATATTTGGATACAATTTATATCTTTAATCAATGTGTACATTAGTCTTTTACGTGTAGTTTCACTCTCCATCGGTGGTCTCTCACACATGCTCACACACTCTCTCCCGAGGTGTCTTTCTCGCACAGATGCTCTAGATATAACCCTCCCTCCCTCTCATAACCATTTACAACTGTTTCCACTAACCTTTATCAAAAGCACTCTTCCTCTCGCAAACATACACACGCACAATCCCCATCGACCCTTTCTATATACATGGACCTGCCTACGTGTCTCATGTACGCACATTATCTTTAGTCCTGTCTCTCACGCATTGTCTCACACCTCTCTTCCTAATCGACGATTATGATTCTAGCAGAGCATTTTGTAGGATGCCCCTTAAAGTTAGGTTGGATGAATAGTAATATTAGAGATAAAGGGGTTACCTTAGTCCGAGAACCTAGGGTTACAAATCCTAGCCGGCTTTGTCAGTGGACACAGAGTCCTTCACAATTCTGCTATCTTTGTCTTGTACTAGTCATCCTTGGGTCTTCCTAAATGCGTCACGGGCGGACAAATGTGGTGCAGGATGGAACCGAACGAAGAGCCTCACCTCGACCCACCGGACCTCACGCGGTGACGCACCCTCTGCCCCCACGTCTCATTATCTTCTTACACCCACACATACCAACACAAACACCACACACACAGAAAATTTCTCCTGGTGCCTCTATTCCCTCCCCATTGCATATACACACTCAAGGGAATGGAATCTCTCGTCGTGACGTCATATTCGTCTCTCTCTCTAGACCACTCTCATTTATCGTGCTATCTCTCCCACGCCCCCCGTCGGCCCCTCTATCCATGCCTCTCTCGAATACGTAATACACACACATACCTCTCTAGGCCCCGCCAAATGCATCAACTACACATTCACACATGTTACATCACGTACCCCATTGATCTAAAAAGCCCTCTCTTCACGTTTATTTCGCATACAACATTCCTTTTGAATAAAGTGTGGCCAAAAAATTATTTTAGAGTTTCTACATATATACAACATTACAAAGTTATATGGAGGAGTACAAACACTAATTTGCATTGCATGGTGCCCACAATGATATTTATTCCGCACTGTGAATTTGTATATTTTTATACTATATATAAAGTTAGTCATAATAAAGAGAAACGAATAGCATCTCTCTCTCCATGGCATACC
The DNA here is from genome assembly GCA_900231445.1 of Triticum turgidum subsp. durum. Lineage (NCBI taxonomy): Eukaryota > Viridiplantae > Streptophyta > Magnoliopsida > Poales > Poaceae > Triticum > Triticum turgidum. The sequence goes on along the minus strand of LT934116.1, from coordinate 605,452,736 downwards.
CCCCTGTACACCCCTTTCACATATGCACACAAAACTATCTCCAGGTCCTCTAAAAGTAAGCCCCCAGAAAATTCACGCATGTTTCATCTTTCTCTCGTGATGTATGCAATGACGATCATTGTATGTATTTTTGACGGTACCGCATGTGCTAGGTGTGCCCTGTATAGATAGTAGCCCCTGAGACTCTGGTTGCTGTCCAAAGCCGGCAAACAGAGGATCATAGTCTCAGGTAATGATCGCGCTGCTATCATGTGCAGGCGGCTGAGGGCCTGGCTGCTGACCGGACTGCTAATTTTGCCGAACTGAGGCGGCAGCTTGACGTGGCGGATGCCGACATCGCGCTTGTGAACAAGCGGCTTGACAAGGCACAAGGTATGTATTTTTGGATTGTCAGCAAATATTAAGAGGAGCTTGATGCTAGTATCTATAATATGATGTGACTGCAGATGGAGCTGCCGCCGTGGAGACCCTTCGGGCGGAACTTGCCCAAGCCAAGGATCAAGCCAGGAGAAGTGATGCGGCCGCCCTAAAGGCGGCCGAGGAGTTAAGAGCTGAACATGCTGCTCATCGCCAGAGCGAAGATAAAATAGCCAAGATGGCTGTTGAGCCGAAAGATGCCGCCGACCGATATGAGCTCCTTGAAAAGGAAAACCAAGCGAAAGCGGCTGGCCTGAAGAAGGCCTTCAAAGCAGCCAAGGAAACTCGCTCTGAGATCAGAGCGGCAAGGGAGGAGCTTCATCAAGCCAGAGATATCACAGCTGGGAAGCCCTTTCTGTTGCGGACGAAGTTCGAAGATCCGAAGTATGCCCTTCTGGATCAATTATGGAGTGCTGAGGAAGTGTACTTGGACTTGGCAAAGAGTGCTGCTTATGCGATTGAATATTTCAAAGATCAGAAAGATCATGAGGTGGAAAGGTTGTTTTGGTCGCAGTTGAGTGCTCCAAAGTGTCCGCTGCTATTAAATGAACAAATGGCCGAGTGGGCCGAGCTCCATAGGTGGTCCGGGCTTGCCATGAGGTCTATCGTGGATCATCTTTGGCTGAAGGGACCAAGGCCGGACAATTATTTTGGCTTAGTGCAACGATTCCTTCGTGTTGTGCCGCATATCGACACTATAAAGAGGTCGGCTTGCATAGAGGGTGCATGGATGGCTCTTGCCCGTGTTAAAACATATTGGGCAGGGATGGAGGCCACTGCTATTGCAACCCGGGGTCCGGCCGGAGGCCAAGACCCGGCCGAGAACTATTTTGAAGAAGTCCTAGAAGATGCCCATTTAATAGAGGCTCAGTGCTCAAAGAGTACCATGTTCGTGTGACATGTATCTGAATTGTAAAAACAATGGTATTTTGATTATAAAGGTTGTGTTTATACTTTTGCCCAAAAGTATTATAGTGCCTCCTGTGCGGCCGTTTTATGTATGTATATAACCTGAAAGTTTGCAGTCGTCGGCTTCAGCCCCCACGATTGTAATGTGGGGGTGTTCGGAAAAGCGCATAAGCACACTTGATCCAACGTCTTGGTCCATTAAGGAGGTGATAGCGCGGAAAACAAGGCAATCGGACTATATAGCTTTAACACTTTCACTTAGCCATAGGAGTTTGATGGTGGGGCTAATATATAGCCCCTGGTACTTCCGCATTCGTCCGAATTTGGTGCGCGTACGTACATGACCAGGAAACCGGTCCTTCGTTAATGCGGAGGAATCGCGAAGATTCTGCTGAGTCCTCAAGTGGTTGACCAGTCTTGCGCTTTATCGTGACAGTCAGTTTTTGGCTTTCTCTACTAAGGTGCTCATCCAGAAGAACTAGGGCACAATCACAATAGTTCTCCCGGTGCCACCTTAGCCGATAGAGCGGAATGTAAGGTAGCAAACACGGGAGCCAGGCAAACCCAACTATTGACCAAAGAGATGATTCGGAGCTGATGCATATAAGGCCAAACTCGCGATGCCGAACACTCCCTAAGGTATTCGGACTTTACAACATATACTTGGCTGAGTAACGCCCTCGATAATGAGCCCTAGACTTCCAGATACATGCATAGGTCTCGCGTGACGAAATGCCAATAATGCCATCATCCCTCTCGGTTGCGTTGAGTGCCCGGAGGAAGTGAAGCAACAAGAGACATTAAAAAGGTTTACGCAGGGTCTTATCTAAAAGAAACCTTTGAGCGGGGCCCTGCTGCACGTCTGTGCCTTTGTCTCCATTGTGCCATATCCTAGAAGGGTGTAGTACGATGATCATCTGTAAAAAAGAAAAATCCAGGTTAAAGACTTCGTGCAAAACATTGGTTATTCTTAATGAACCATGAAAATGCAATCTATTATTGTATTAGTAGGGTCAAGACGGATTATGGGCTTTTTTACATGCGGGCAGCCCCTAGCACCACCTATTGGGGTATATCCATCGACCCAAGCTCAGGTTTATCTGGGCGGCTACAACTGGTGGTGCGCCGGACTCATCTAACCGTGTCCGCTGTCTTGACGACCGATCATTTATCCTGGTTGGAGAGGCCGTTCAGTGTTCGGCTGCTAGAGCCGCCACATATTCTTCCGCACGTAATGAACACTCTATCTTTCCGCTAACTGTGATGACGCCACGTGGACCGGGCATCTTAAGTTTAAGATAAGCGTAATGCGGTACTGCATTGAAACGAGCGAAGGCCATTCTTCCGAGTAGTGCGTGATAGCCGCTTCGGAATGGAGCGATATCGAAGATTAATTCAGAACCGAATACAACCTCTAGTTCTGGAGAGCCCGTACAGCGGGCCTCTACGCCTGGTATTAGTCCTTTAAAGGTAGTACTGCTTTGGCTGATTCTTGACGGGTCTATCCCCATCTTGCGGACAGTGTCCTGATATATCAGATTAAGACTACTACCGACGTCCATGAGGACTCAGGTAAGATGGTATCCGTCAATTATTGGGTCGAGCACCAAGGCAGCCGAACCTCTGTGTCGGATACTAGTCGGATGATCCCTGTGATCGAAGGTGATCGGCAGGCCGACCATGGGTTGAATTTGGGGGCGACGGGCTGTCAGGACCCCGACTCAATGCTACATCGATCTAGCATGTAACACCTCATATCACTTTGTGGCCTCACGCACGGTATTCCCACGGGTGTCGCCTTACCTTTGCCCGGGACCGTTTGCGCCTTTTGGCACACGTATATGATAGTGTCGCTAGCATCCATATGATAAGGAGCCCGGGCTGACATGGCTAGTCGTAAACCCAAAGTGGCACAAACTTACAGGGACAGGCATCCATGACCCAGCATCGAACGTGTCGGTCATCAGCGAGTGAATCCAGGCTGTAGCACTGGGCTAGCAGGACTACGGTATTCATCGCGTGACATTTCCCCGAAGGGACATACACAGGAACGAAGAAGGACACATGCCGGCCAGCCTAAGTGTTCCGGAGCAGTAGCAAGCTACCATGGCTCGGTGGAAACACTAGGAGACATTTCCCGGTAAGAGAGGCTACTAAGGAAAAACAACTAGATAGTCAGATCCCACACATACCAAGCATTTCAATAACATACACACAATATGCTCGATATGTGCAAATACAACATGGCATCACAACATGACTCTACGACTCAAGTATTTATTCATTAGACTCCGAGGAGCGAGATATTACAAACATAGGTCTCATGACCCAACATTCAGAGCATACAAATCAAAGCACATGCGGAAGGTTAACATGTCTGAGTACAGACATCTACAAATGAAAAAGGCTTAGAAGCCTGACTATCTACCAGATCCTGCCGAGGGCACAAGATCGTAGCTGAGGTAACAAGCTAAACGTCGAAGTCCACGCGGAACTACTAGCGAGACCGAAGTCTCTCTGCAAAAACATAAAATAGGCAAACGTGAGTACAAATGTACCCAGCAAGACTTACATCAGAACTAACTACATATGCATCATTGTCAACAAAGGGGACAGTGGGGTTTAACTGCAGCAAGCCAGCTTTGACTCAGTGGCTATCCTAAACTACGACTGCAAGTAACTCTTTTGAGGTGGCGCACACGAGTCCACATATTCACCATATCAATACACCACTATGGATCCGCTCCCGTCTCCCTACGAGAACGCCATCCATAGCACTCACGCTTATCTTGCGTATTTTAGAGTATCCACTTTCACTTGTCTATGAACTGTTATAGGCAACCCAGAAGTCCTTTACTGCGGACACGGCTATTCGAATAGATGATGTTAACCCTGCAGGGGTGTACTTCTTCACACACGCTCTCACCACTTACCGCCGTTTACACGACATGTACTCGGCAACCTTCAAGCGGAAGCCCAACGTGGGTGTCGGCCACGGCCTACCTAAACACTCAAGTCTCTAGTCCAGGTTTATCGCCTATTCGGGTTCCATCCATGAGGAGATCCGGCCGGAGTTTCGCTCACAGCCCCAAACGATGTGTACAGGGTTCCGTGACACCAAACGGGCGCCCGGTATAGCCGGCCACGTGCCTACTGCATCATAGCCCACCCCTCCGGTCAGCGCTGCCCACGGCCTCCAGCATACTACAAACACCAGAAACTACTTGCAACTCCTGGACAGAGGACAAGGGTGATTAAGAAGCCGAGAGGGTCCATTGGTTTCAGGCCCAATGTGTGGTAGTATCTGTTTCATGGATCACAAACACAGAACTCAGTTCCTGAGGACGACTGCAATGAGACAACCCACCATGTACTCCTACATGGCCTCTCACCGCTACCTTTACCAAATCGTGTTCACACACTTAGCTCACACACAGTAGGACATGTTCACACACCTCTGATCCATCCTCGATGAATCAGACCCGACTCAACTCTAAGCAGTAGCAGACATGACAAACAAGCATGAATGAGTAGGCACAGCAGGGCTCAAACAACTCCTACTCATGCTAGTGGGTTTCATCTATTTACTGTGGAATGACAGGTCATGCAAAGGATAAAGGGGTTCAGCTACCGCAGCAAGTAACAGATGAATCGTTGTTGTCCTAATGCAGTAAAAGAGAGCAGGAGCGAGAGACTGGGATTGTATCAGAATGAACAAGGGGGTTTTGCTTGCCTGGCACTTCCGAAGATAATATAGCTCTTCATCAGTGTCATCGATCTCATCGTCGAAACCACGTCTATCGAGAGGGGACAATTACCGGCAACAGAGAAGAAACACAATCAATGCAATGCACAATATGATGCATGATCATGACATGGTAAAATGAGTGTGTTGGGCTAATGAAACTACAAACAGATGGGTTTGAGCTATTTTGAACCAAATATTCTAAGTTCAAACACATTTGTGATCTTAAATAGTGTTTTATCATGTTTTGCACTAAACAGCAAGTTAACTTGTTTAAACATGCATGAAACTGGTACAGATGGATAGATTGGATTTTTCTGATCATTTTTCATATATAAATTATTTCATTTGGAGTTACAGTTGATTTACTATGAATTTTAGAAGTTTATACTATTTTCTGGAATTTCTGAATTAAAATAAATCCAGATAAGATTATCTGCCTCAGCATGACGTCGGGGTGAGGTCATCAGGTCAAAGGCGCCAGCCCAGGTCAAACCTGACGCTGGGACCCACATGTCAGTGTAACAGCTAGTTAACAGGATTAAGTTAATACTAACTAAACTGTCAATGGGGCCTGGGCCCGCATGTCAGTGGTTAGTTGACTAACTAAACAGAGTTAGTTAGTGTTAGGTTAGTCACTAATCTAGGTTAATTAGCGCTAAACTAACCTAACTAAAATTAGCAAGGGTGGCCCACCCAGTCAATGGTCAGCAGGTCAAACCTGCCGGCGTCGAGTCGCCGTCGAGGCCGAGACGACGGAGAGTGTCAGAAACGCTGCTCCGGCCATGGTTTGATGCGCGGGTGGGTGCTACGAGTAGCTGGCGATGTGGCACATCCAACGGTGGCGGTGTTTGGTGCTGGGGTGGCCAGAGTTAACGGCGGCGAGCACTTCCACGACGGCCGGAGTTCGGGCAGGCTCGAACACGACGTTTTGGTGCACGGGAGGACGAGCGGCGGGTTGCTACAGAGTCCTGCGGACTCGCTGAGCACGGGGGTAGGCTCGAATGCGTCGTGGGTGCGCTCTAGCTACGGCGGCGCCATGGCCGGAGGCGGGAAGCGTTTGGCTCCGGTGGCTGATGCGATTAGAGAGCAAAGTAGGCTACGGGTCACGGGGGAAATGGTACAGAGGCTCACCGCTGTTCTTCTGGTGCTTCTGGCGAGGCAGGGGAGGCACGGGGTCCGGCGAAACGACGACGGGGATCTCCGGCAACCGAGGTCAGAAATGGCGGCATTGGCGAGGCTTAAGGGTGTCCGGCGTTGTGTAGCTCAGCGGGGAGGTCGAGGACGACGCGGCGGAGCTTCTGGGCTCATCGGCAGGGCGAGGGGTGGTCGGTGGCCGTGGTGGCAGCGAGCGCGGCGGCGATGGCGTTCGGTGGCTCCGTGCGAGAGAGACAGAGGAGGGGAGAGGAGGAGTGGACAGGCCAGAGGGGGTCGGGGGGGGTGCGTGGCGTCTCCAGCCAGCCCCCAGCGTCGGCAGAAGCAGGAGGTGGCACGGGCGCGTGCCAGCGCGCGGTGGCCACGCGCCTCTCGTCCCTCTGGCGAGAGGTTGGTGGTGACTCTCTCTCTCTCTCTATTTTCTGTTTCTGTTTTCTATTTTTATGTAACTTCTGGGCTTTATTTAAAATACCAAAATGTTTTCAAAAATCCTGAAAATAATTGTGGGCTCTGTTTGGAATATTCCCAACAGCCCTCACTTAAGTTCAGAATTAATTGAGCATTTAAAATATTATATAGCATTTAAATGCCCAATTGCAAATAGCATATGATTTAATTCAGTGACCAAATATGTCATGGAAAAATCTGCAACACCTCTGGTTATGGTTCTAGCATTTTCCAGAAATGATGAACATTTTTGAAAGCCATTTGGAACTCACTAAAAATATTTTAGTTGAACCTAGTGAATTCCTTTGATTCTAGGGTTTAGGCAATCCCCATTTCAAGTTTCCAATAAATTTAGACATGATGCATGGATGATTATGCAACTACTTGCAAACAAACTCTAGGGCTGTGACACGGGCTCTACACCGTATACGTCTCGGAGTGCACGTTTGCGCTTCCTCTTTGGTATGTGAGTTGCATAAATCATGTTCACTGTTTTGACCTCCGGTGGAAATTTTTTCTGTACCCCAGTGTTCGGATGGCGACGTTCATCCTCGTATTCACTTGGTGTCTCCCTCCCCTTGTGGTCAGCGTTTAGTTTGCCGGCCTGCTTGAAGACCCAACATTCCCTGTTGGTGCGATTTGCAGGTTTTTCGGGGGTCGCTGGTGCCACTAGGGGCCAACCAGCTGTCCTCACCCGTGCAGAAGTGGGCCATAAGGCTTGTTAGGGCTGCCATTGTCCTTGACTTTTCTTGGCCAAGGTGTCTGGCAAGCCATTCATCTCGGATACTGTGCTTGAAAGCCGCTAAGGCTTTGGCATTCGGGCAGTCGATGATTTGATTCTTCTTTGTGAGAAATCTCTTCCAAAGCTTACTGGCTGACTCTCCGGGTTGTTGGATTATGTGACTTAAATCGTCTGCATCCGGAGGTCGGACATAGGTCCCTTGAAAATTGGCCCTGAAAGTATCTTCAAGTTCCTCCCAACTTCAATTGAATTTTCGGGGAGGCTTTTCAACCAATGCCGAGCTGGTCCTTTCAACTTGAGGGGCAGGTATTTAATGGCGTGGAGATCTTCCGCGAGCCATGTGGATGTGAAGGATAAAGTCCTCAATCTAGACCCCAGGGTCTGTCGTTCCGTCGTATGCCTCTATATTCACGGGTTTAAATCCCTATGGAAATTCATGATCCAGCACCTCATCAGTGAAGCACAGGGGGTGCGTGGCACCCCTGTATTTGGATGTGTCATGGCATGCTGTCGACGGTTGTTGTGTTCGGTGTTGATTCCGAGCTGGTATTCGATCAATATGATCATTTTGGTGGCTATTGATCCTGCGCCGGAGCGCGCTTCCTAGGTCCATAGATGGACCTAGCCATACCGGCTTTTTTGTCCAGGAGCTCACGTAAATCGTGTATGGACTTGTGTGCGGCATCATTAGTCGCCCTGTCACGGCCATGAGGTGGTCGGTCCGGCTGATCAGCCATTTTATTTTTCGGCTGAATGGGCTCTATAGCCTCATCGCCGAATTTGGGCAGCAACTTGCGCTTTGGGTAGCTCTTTGTGTGGCGATCGCTGCCGTATTTTTCTTCAGTGTCAAGCACTTTGTTCCATCTACGGTTGAGCGTGTCCTGCGCAGGCTTAAGACTTTGCTTCTGCTTCTTCAAGCTCCTTGTGGTGGCAATAAGCCTTCTGTGGAGGTTCTCTTGGTCCAAGTGTTTTTCCGGGATAATGAGTGCATCGTCGTCCGGACTGTTCTCCTCTCTCGAGACAGGTTGATGAGTTTTACCCTCGGGATCGCCGTCATCAGACATCGTCTCCAGACTATGTTCACCATCCCCTGGCTCTTCCTGCACCATTGCTGGGTCCATGGGGTCGTCGTTTCCTTTGGAGTCGACCGGGGTGTTATTCTTTCTTGCACTGTTATCGTTGTTTTTATCATGGCGGGATTTAGAGCGGCGCCTACGTCGTCGCTTTGGTTGCTGCACGAGGGGATTATCCTCCGTTGCATCCTTCCATTCATCGCTGTTGTTTTCTTTGGGTGGATCCACCATGTATATATCATATGATGAGGTGGCTGTCCAGCGCCACGTGGGCGGTGGTTCCTGTTCTTCTCCTGCATCGTCAGCCATGCCGTCGATGTCTTCGGAGTCGAAGTCAAGCGTGTCGGTTAAGCATCGACAATGGCTATTAAGTGGGTGGGGGTGGGGATCGAATTTCTTTGTCGTCCGCTTCCCACTCAAGCCGGACATAGTTCGGCCAAGAGTCCCCTGACAGGGAGTGAGACTTTAATGAATTTAGCACGTCGCCCAAGGGCGAGTGCTAAAAAATATCCGCGGAGGTAAACTCCATCATCGGTGCCCAATCAGATTTGACAGGCACGGACGCACGCGGTTTAGAACCTATGGTCGGAGACGAGTCCGAGAGTCCGATGACACAGATCTCTTTAGAGGTGAAGCTTGTGTTCCGCTCTAGCGCCGATGACTGTGCAGCCTCCGTGGCGGGGTCTATCCACCCGTCCTCGGATGGCACGATTTGCTTGGAATAGAGAGCCGAGGCAGCTGTAGGTGTGATCTCCCGAACACCGTCCGATGGCAGATCTAAGTCATGCTCGTCGTGACTATTTGGCGCACGTGACATGGGCTGGAATCCGTCGAAGATCAAGTCTCCACGGATGTTGGCAGTATAGTTCAAGTTTCCAAACCTGACCTGATGGCCAGAGGCATAGCTGTCGATCTACTCCAGATGGCCACGTGAGTTGGCCCGCAATATGAAGCTGCCGAATATGAAGCTCTGTCCGGGGAGGAAAACCTCACCCTGGACCGCATCGTTGAAGATGATTGAAGGAGCCATCAAGCCTTATCGTGACGACATAGTGGAACTCTCAATGAAAGCACCAATGTCGGTGTCATAACCGGCGGATCTCGGGTAGGGGGTCCCGAACTGTACGTCTAAGGCTAATGGTAATAGGAGGCGGGGGACACAATGTTTACCCAGGTTCGGGCCCTCTCGATGGAGGTAATACCCTACTTCCTGCTTGATTGATCTTGATGATATGAGTATTACAAGAGTTGATCTATCACGAGACCATAGAGGCTAAACCCTCACTACTGGAATCAGCTACTTTGCCATCTGCCATCTCTTTGCCGTCAGCTAGCGGATGACAAAGAAGCTCTTTGCCATCAGCTACCTGAAAGCGGATGGCAAAGAACAGGCTGATGGCAAAGAAAGCCTGCCGTTAACCACCTAACAGAGTAACAACGCATTTATTGCCGTCTATCTTCTTGGCCGTCCGCTACTGATGGCAAAGGACCCTTTGCCGTCAGCTGTCCGAAGCAGACGGCAACGCAGCTCTTAGCCGTCCCCTACTTTGCCGTCACCTTTTGCCGTCCGCGGCTGACGGCAAAGGTCTTTGCCGTCCTCCATGGCAGATGGCAAAGCAGCAGATTCCTGTAGTGCCTAGAAGCTAGCCAATGATTATGATTGTTGTTGTCCTACGGACTAAACCCTCTGGTTTATATAGACACCGGACGGGGATAGGGTTACATAGAGTCAGTTACAGAGAAGGATATCTACATATCCAGATTGCCAAGCTTGCCTTCCACGCAAAGGAGAGTCCCACCCGGACACGGGACGAAGTCTTCAATCTTGTATCTCCGTAGTCCAACAGTCCAGCCAAAGTACATAGTCTGGCTGTCCGAGGAACCCCTAATCCAGGACTACCTCACCTGGTCCTCTTCCCAAATATTGAGAGGGAAGGGATCCAATAACAGCCATTTCAAAAGGGGACAACGAGTACAGGCTATCCTAACTAACGGTGGTCTTCGACTGCCAAAGGTGCTAATGATGACACCATCATGGGCTCCACGGTGACCTCCGTCCTGCCACTCTGCTGGTCTTGGTCTCGTCGCACCGATATGGAAACCTTTGCCTGATGCCTCGGTACTCCACGTCTGCGCTTGCCCCCTTTGCACCAAAGAGGAAACAAGGACACCGCGCGGGCTAGAGCCCTCCTGGAGCCCGCCTGGTCTTGATCGTTATGGCTTGCGTCATGAGCACCCCTCGAGGTACCCCTTGCCTTGATCTCTCCGCCTCCTCGCGAGCCTGCCTGGTGAGGCCGCCCCTGAGGAGGCCTTGTGTCGTCCGCCCCGCGAGGCTTGCCCCTCGCGAGGGTCTTGAGCGTTGGTTGATGAAGATGGGTCGTACTAGGCCACTGGTTGAGCCATGCAGTAGGCCGCAAGCAGGCAAGTTTGGGGACCCCCTGTCGGTGTCAAAACCGGCGGATCTCGGGTAGGGGGTCCCGACCTATGCGTATAAGGCGGATGGTAACAGGAGGCGGGGGACATGATGTTTACCCAGGTTCAGGCCCTCTCGATCGAGGTAATACCCTACTTTCTGCTTGATTGATCTTGATGATATGAGTATTACAAGAGTTGATCTACCACGAGATCATAGAGGCTAAACCCTAGAAGCTAGCCTATGATTATGATTGTTCTTGTCCTATGGACTAAACCCTCCGGTTTATATAGACACCGGAGGGGGCTAGGGCTACACAGAGTCGGTTACCGAGAAGTGATCTACATATCTAGATTGCCAAGCTTGCCTTCCACGCAAAGGAGAGTCCCATCCGGACACGGAACGAAGTCTTCAATCTTGTATCTTCATAGTCCACCAGTCCGGCCAAAGTATATAGTCCGGCTGTCCGAGGACCCGTTAATCTAGGACTCCCTCAGCCGATATAGGGGAATGTAAGGTGGTGTTCGGGATAAACCTGAACACTCTTTATCCCATTTTTGGGTCCTTGAAGGAGGTGTTCAGCACAGCGAACCAGGCAATCAGACTATAGGGCTTTATCACTCTCACTTAGCCATAGGGGTGTGAAAAGGAAGGTAGGCGCAGCCCCTGGTGTTCGGAAGACCACACGACGGGCTTTACAGGGGCCTGATCGGAAAAAAGCCGATCCCTCGCACGCTGCATTGGTTATGGCATTGTGCGGAAGAAATTCTTAAAGATTTTACAACCTCTTGGACAGCTGACCAGCTCTCGCTGCATCATGACAGTTAGTTTGCGGATTTCTCTACTGAGGTGCTCGTCCGGAAGAACCGGGACACAATCGCAGTAGTTCTCCCTGTGCTACCTTAGCCGATATAGCGGAACGTAAGGTACCAAAACATAGGAGCCGGGCAAACCCAACTATTGACCCAAGACATGATTCGGAGCTGATGCATATAATGCTATAAGTTCAGGGTGCCGAACTGCCGTGAAGGTGTTCAGACTTCATTGCCATATTATGGGTATAAAGAAGCCTCTGGCATATTGAGGCATAACGCGGAATGCCACTTCCTTTTGACAAAAGTGTTATAATAAGGAAAAAAGAGCATCATATAAACTCACATTTTGTATTTGAATAATACGTCAATGCGTATGAGTACAGGTAATGTGATAAAAAGAAATATGACTGTGGAACCTGCTGAGGCCAGGCGGGAGGAAGGTGTGTGCGGATCAGGAGTGTGTTCGGATAATCGTAGAGGGGAATATCTAGAGATTCCCTTGCATGCTCGAACTGTCTTCACGCCATCCATCCTGTCCTACGCAGAGGTGAACCTGCAAAGAAAATGTAAGAAATGGTTTCGCGCCACAGAGCGGTTGAGCAGCGGTATGTGGCTTGTCTTAAATTTTTGTCGGAAGTGTTTTAGTTAAGCTCCGGGCGAGCCGGGCTATCCTGCCGTGCAGTAGTTCAGACTCCTTTGGAGGTGTCCAAGAGCTAGGCCTTTCCATTAACCGTGATGACGCCGCACGGACCGGGCATCTTGTGTTTACGGTAGGCGTAATGTGGCACCACATTGAACTGAGCGAACATGGTTCGTCCAAGCAGTGTCTGATAGTCATTGTGAAAGGGGACGATGTCGAAGACTAACTCTTCGATACGGTAACTGTCCGGAGATCCGAAGACCACTTTCAGTGTGATCGAGCACATGCAACAGGCCTCTACACCTGGTATTACACCCTTGAAGGTGGTTTTTGTGGGCTTCATCCTTGAGGGGTCGATGACCATTTTGCGGACTGTATCTTTATAGAGCAGGTTCAAGCTGCTGCCACCGTCCATGGGGACTCGTGTGAGGCGGAATCCGTCAATGATGGGGTCGAGGACCAATGCAGTCGAACTGCCATGACGGATACTGGTAGGATGGTCCCTGCGATCAAAAGTGATCGGACAAGAGGACCATGTATTGAGCTTCGGGGCGACTGGCTCCATTGCATAGACGTCCCTTGGTTCACGCTTCTGCTTGGGAATATGGGTTGCGTATATTGTATTACTATTTTCACCTGGGGAGGGAATTTCTTCTGTCCTCCTGTGTTCGGTGATCGGGGATCTTCGTCGTCGTCGCTTTGGGACCCGTTCCCCTTGTTTTCAGCACCTAACCTGCCGGCTTGTCTGAAGACCCAACATTCTCTGTTGGTATGGTTGGCTGGTGTTCCTGGGGTGCCATGAATTTGGCATGTACGGTCGAGTATGCGGTCCAGACTGGACGGGCTTGCCTTGTTTTTGTTGAATGGCTTTTTCCGCTGACAGGATTTGAAGCCACTGGATCCGGCATTGACTGTCGTGTATTCGGTGCTATCACCGTTTTTACGACGCTTGTGTTTGTTGCGCCGTGGTTTATCGTTGCTATCCCTGGCTTTTGATGTGCCAGGCTTGCTTGCTGTGTTGTTGCTACGAGCCAACCAGCTATCCTCGCCCGCACAAAAGCGGGCCATGAGTTTTGTGAGGGCTGCCATGGACTTTGGCTTTTCTTGGCCGAGACGTCGGGCAAGCCACTCGTCGCAGATGTTATGCTTAAAGGCTGCTAGGGCTTCGGCATCTGGACAGTCGACAATTTGGTTGTTTTTAGTTAGGAACCGGGTCCAAAATTTCCTGGCTGACTCTACGGGTTGTTGGGTTATGTGACTTAAGTCATCAGCATCTGGTGGTCGCACATAAGTGCCCTGGAAGTTGTCCAGGAATGCGTCTGCCAAGCTCTCCCAACTCCTGATGGAGCTTGCCGGCAAGCTATTTAGCCAATGCAGAGCTGGTCCCTTGAGTTTTATTGGGAGGTACTTGATACCGTGTAGATCATCTCCGCGGGCCATGTGAATATGGAGGAAGAAATCTTCTAGCCATACCGCGGGGTCTGTAGTACCATCGTATGATTCAATGTTCACGGGTTTAAACCCTTCTGGGAATTCATGATCCATTACTTCATCAGTGAAGCACTAGGGGTGTGCGGCACCGCTGTGCCGGGCTACGTTGTATTCTGTCCGGCCGGTCTTTTGTTTATTGTACCCGGCGTGACGGTCATCATCACGCGTTGTGGCGCGCCCCTGTGATCCGTAGATCGGTCTTGACTGTCCTGCTTTGTTTTCCAATACGTCTCACAGGTCCTTCATGTAGCCCCGAGCCTTTGATTGGCGACGGGGTCCGGTCTAGACTTCGGGTTGATACACCGCTTTGTCGCGGGCACGGGGTGGCCGGTCAGTCGCATCATGCGCTAATAGTGTGGGTTTTAACGCCTCCTCCTCGAGTTGAGGTAACAACCTGCGCTTTGGGTAACTTTTTGTAGGGCCCTCGAGTCCGTATTACTCGGCAGCCAGGACCTCGGTCCATCTATCAGTTAGCAGATATTGATCAGCTTGAAGCTGTTGCTGCTTTTTCTTCAGGCTTTTTGCAGTGGCTATAAGCCGGCGTTTGAAGCGCTCCTGCTCGACAGGATCCTCAGGCACGATGAATTCTTCATCGCCAAGGCTCACCTTGTCTTCGGAGAGAGGAATGTAATTATCATCCTCTAATTCAACATTTGTTGCCTGTTCCTTAGGGCTAGCTTGCCCATTCTCTTGCTCGGCCTGCTCAAAGCCTGACTGGGCAGGATTGTTTTCGTCTTTGGCACCACCCGGATTGTTATCTCTTGTGCCGGTATCACTATTTTTTCTATGGCGGGGCTTGGAGCGATGCCTATGACGCCGGTGCCTAGATTGCTCCTCCAAGGGGTTATCTTCTGTTGCCTCATTGCCATTGCTTTCTTTGGGGGTGTCCACCATATATATATCATATGATGAGGTGGCTGTCTAGCGCCCTATAGGCGGTGGTTCCTGTTCTTCTCCTGCATCGTCGTCCATACCGTCGATGTCTTCGGAGTTGAAGTCAAGCACGTCGGTTAAGTCATCGACAGTGGCTATCGAATGGGTGGTGGGTGGGGAACGATTTTCTTCGTCGTCTGTGTCCCACTCGAACCGGACATAGTTCGGCCAAGAGACTCCTGACAAGGAAAGAGACTTTAACGAATTTAGCACATCACCCAAGGGCGAGTGCTGAAAAATATCCACGGAGGTGAACTCCATGACCGTTGCCCAATCAGATTTGATAGGCATGGGCTTACGCGGTTCAGATCCTATAGCCAGAGGCGAGTCCGAGGGTCCGATGACACCATCCTCATAGGAGGTGGGATCAGTGCTCGGCTCCAACGCCGTTGAGTGTGTGGCCTCTGTGGCGGGGTTCATCCATCCGTCCTCGGAGGGCACGATCTGCTCCGGGTTGATTCCCGGGGCCACCCTAGGTGCGATCTCCCGAACAATGTCTGATGGCAGATCTAAGTCATGCTCGTTGCAACTATTCGGCATACCTGACATGGGCTCGAATCCGTCGAAGATCAAGTCTCCGCGGATATCGGCAGTGTAGTTCATGCTTCCAAACCTGACCTGATGCCCAAGGGTGTAGCTACCGATCTGCTCCAGGTGGCCAAGCGAGTTGGCCCGCAGTGCGAAGCCGCCGAATACAAAGACCTGTCCGGGAAGGAAAACCTCCCCCTGGACTGCGTCGTTCAAGATGATTGAAGGAGCCATCAAGCCTTATCGCGACGACACAGTGGAACTCTCAATGAAAGCACTAATGTCGGTGTCAAAACCGGCGGATCTCGGGTAGGGGGTCCCGAACTATGCGTCTAAGGCTGATTGTAATAGGAGGCGGGGGACACGATGTTTACCCAGGTTCAGGCCCTCTCGATGGAGGTAATACCCTACTTCCTCCTTGATTGATCTTGATGATATGAGTATTACAAGAGTTGATCTACCACGAGATCGTAGAGGCTAAACCCTAGAAGCTATCCTATGATTATGATTGTTCTTGTCCTACAGACTAAACCCTCCAGTTTTTATAGACACAGGAGGGGGCTACGGTTACACAGAGTCGGTTACCGAGAAGGAGATCTACATATCCGGATTGCCAAGATTGCCTTCCACACACAGGAGAGTCCCATCCGGACACGGAACAAAGTCTTCGATCTTGTATCTTCATAGTCCACTAGTCTGGACAAAGTATATAGTCCGGCTATCCGAGGACCCCTTAATCCAGGACTCCCTCACCCCCGTTTCCAGACCGCCGACAGTAGCCCCCGGGCCCAAGACATGCTCGGACTTGGCGTAGCAGCGAAGCAAAAGGGCAACTTTGGAGCGCCGCGGGCCCCAACAGCCTGCGTCCTTGGTCGACGCATGGCGACTCTATTGGACGTGGGCGTCTCCGCTTCCCCACGCTGCCTCGGCAACTGCCCGATTTGATGAGTCCCTGCTGCATGCAAAAAGAGTCATCATTACCTGTGATCATGGAGGTCAATGGTTGGCCTCCCCGGGATTACAAATTGGGAGGGGCGAAAGCCCCCGTTGCCCATCTCCTCTTGCTCCGCCTGCTTCTTCTTCCTCCTTGCTCATGTTGCTTGTAGCACCCCATGGTGACCGTGAAGAGGTTCTCGGCTACGGAGAAGGGGAAGGATCGCCAGGAAGGGTCTGGCTCTCCTCCGCCCAAGCACGGCCACGGTCGTCCTCGCAATCATCCCACGACCCCCGCCGTGGCTTCACGTGGTCACGGCGGTGGCTCTTCACGCGGTGGTGGCCGCCCATGTCGAGGCAGCCCAGTTGGTGGGGGAAGGCGTGCTGTGGCTGTGCGGCCTCCCCGGCCGCGCTTCATTCGGCAGAAGTACTGCCGGAGTTCATTGTGTGGTCGGGCAACCCGGCCAGCAACTGGCTCCAGCTCCCTCGCTTCTTCGCTGGTGAACTGCCGGCCGCTGGCCCCGGTGGGCTTTGGTTGTAGGCGGACGGCTGCTGCAGCAGGGCCTCCTCGGTCGCGGTGGAGATCTCCATTGCCGGCAATGTAACCCTAACCCGGGGCAGGCGAACGTTTACCCGCGCGCGTGGCCTGGGCAGGCGGTGCACCCTCCACTTCAAGTATGACGGCGACACAACCCTCTAGATGAGGGTGTTCGGACAAGATGGCCGCCGCGTTGGGTGCTGCCCTAAAGACGATGATGGCGACGAGGTGATCGGCCTTGGCGACGGCCGTGACGAGGGCGAAGGCGAACCCGCTGCCGGCGGCGACTGCAGCTCATCGAGCTTCAACGGCTCCTCCTCTGGCGACAGCTCCTCCAGTGGTGGTCGCGATCAGCCACCATGCTGCCGCGCCCGCTTCAAGGGCGGTAGCGGGTCGTCCCGTTGCCGCGCTCCCGTGAAGCGCACGGTGGAATCTGATTATGCTCGGGAGGATGACGCAGATACCTCCTTGCGGTCTGTTGCAAGGCACGCGCTGCTTTTATTTTGTTTTCCTCCTTTTCCTGCATCGAGAGAGAGAAGTATGGGGCCCCGTGGGGCGTGAAACAGACTATGATCCCGTAATTATCGTACTGCATTTATTGTTCCTATGCTGCGTTATGGTGTCATTGTTATGTGCTTGCCAGTAGGAACAACTTAGCTCGAGATGTTTGAAGTAGTTTCCGCCTCGCGAGGTGCTTGCTTGAGGCCTCGCCGGGCGCCTTAAGAGCTGCAAAGAATCTATTGGGAGAATCATTTCCGAACATTTGTCGCGAGGGTTGCCGGCTATGGCCCGGTGCTTTGCGTCGTGATGCCCGAGGGGCATGGAATCGAAGGGGTGCTCCCGCTGCGGGCTCGAACGAGAGAGCCTCGTGAAAATTAAGAGAGGAAAAGGCTCACCAGGACGCCTTCGCAGCCCCCTAGCGAGGGTTGCGAGAGAGAGAACGAGTCATACAAAAGCTGAAAACAGAGAACAGGGGCAGAAGAAGGCAAATAACACTAGAAGCAACTTCAATAAAGGTTCAAACAAGGGAGAACAAGCCAACTGCGGCAAGCAAATGAAAAGCCTCTTCCGGCACCTAGTCTAGTCTTCGACGTCTTCTCACCAGCGTGGAGCTAAGTGCTACTACTAGGCATGGGCGGGAGCCCCCGAGGCCCGAGGGCGGCTCTCCGGAGACTCCGGGGCATGTACAGCCCCAACTCGTGATTACATGAGAGTGTCACGGGCGGTGAGCTTCATAGGCACTTGGCCTTCTTCCCAGGCACCGGTCCTTTCTTCGGGCGGCGAGCTTCACAAGCACCGGGCCTTCTTCACAGGCAGTGGGCCTTTCTTCGGGTGCCGAACTTCACAGGCACCGGGCCTTCTTCACACGCACTAGGCCTTTTTTCAGGGGTAGAACTTCCGGAGATGCTGGATGTTCCAGGCATTTGGGATGGGTACCCCCTCCTGAGTCTCCAGGCGCGCGGCGCCAGGCCTGGAAACATGAACAACCTTGAACGGGCCCTCACACATGGGCGAGAGCTTATGCAGCCCTTCCCTGGAGAGCACCCGTCTGAGTACGAGGTCTCCTACCTCGAGGGTCCTGGGGCGGATGTTTTGACAATGATACTGCCGCAACGCCTGCTGGTACCTTTCTGCTCGTAGTGTGGCTTCACCATGGCTCTCCTCCCCCAGCATGAGGTCCATCCCCCGCATCGCTTCCTGTTGCGCCTCATCAAACGCTAGGACCCGCGCGGAGCAAAGCCTGACCTCGTGAGGGAGGACCGCCTCTGCTCCGTAGACAAGGAAGAATAGGGTCTCGCCAGTTGGCTCGGTGGCGGTAGTGCGGATGGAGCACAACACGAACTGAAGCTCGTCGTACCAGCCCCTGCCGCAGGCCTCCAGCTTCTTCTTGAAGGTCCTGGTCTTGAGGCCCCTCAGGACCTCCGCGTTGGCGCGTTCAGCCTGGCCGTTAATCCGGGGGTGCACCACCGAAGCGTAGCATGTCTGCGTTCCTAGGTTAGCACAATACGTTTTGATGAGATTGCTGGTGAACTGTGAATCGTTGTCGGTGATGATGCGATTAGGGACCCCGAACCGGCTCACAAGGCCATTGATGAACTTGACTGCGGAACTGGCTTGGATGTTGCGGACGGCTTCCACCTCTACTGACTTGGTGAATTTGTTGATGGCGACGTAGAGGTAGCGGTAGCCCCCAGGCACTCAAGGAAACAGGCCCAAGATATCCAGCCCCCAGACCACGAACAGCCACGAGAGCGGGATGGCCTGCAGGCCCTGAGCTGGCTGATGGATCTGCTTGGCATGGAATTGGCAGGCTTCGTAGGACTTCACCAGCTCGATCCCGTCGTTGAGTGCCGTAGGCCAGTAGAACCCGCTGCGAAACGCCTTGCCGACGAGGGTTCGTGATGATGAGTGATGTCCGCAATCTCCACTGTTTATGTCAGCTACCAATTCATTCCCTGTTCCCTAGAGATGCAATGTAGGGAAACGCCATTTGGCCGCTTCTGGTATAGCTCACCATCTTGGATGCAGTAGGCCGTGGCCTGCCGGGCCACGCGTTCTACATCCTCTTTCTCTGACAGCGTCCCTTGCATCAGGTAGTCCTTGAATTTCGTGGTCCAGCATCCCTCCGGAGGCTCCAGCGCCAAGAGTAAGCGTGCTCCCGAGGTCGGGCCACAAGCCGGGGCTCCTGTGGCAAGTGGCTGAGGGAGTTCCTCCCGAGGCTGTGTTGTGCTTGAAAGTGACGATGCCGCCAATGGCTTGAAGAGCCGTTCCTCGAAAATGCCAGGCTCCTGAGGCAGCCGCCTGGACGCCCTATTGGCGATATCATCAGCCTCTTGGTTGGTGCCGCGGCGCACATGCTGCAACTCGCCCCCAAAACTGCTTGTCCATCCTGCACACTTCCGGAAGGTACGCCTCCATGTGCTCGTCCCTTGGCTCATACACCTTGACGAGGAGTTGTGAATCACCCATGATGACTAGGCGCATCACTCCCAGTGCTGCTGCAGCTCTCAGGCCTACTATGAGGCCCTCATATTCAGCTATGTTGTTGGAGACCTTCTCGCCCTGTAGGGAATAGAGCTGTACAACGTAGTAGAGCTTGTCCTGAGTGGGGGATATAAGCACCGCACTAGCACCCGCGCCCTGCCGCGAGAATGCTCCATCGAAGTACATGACCCAGCCATCTGGTGCCTCACTTCCTGGGGAGAGAGACCAATCCTTGCCTGCCTTGAGCCCGGGTGCTTCTGTCCATTCCGCCATAAAATTAGCAAGCGCGGCTCCCTTGATGACCCTGGTTGTGCTGAACTCCAACTGAAACACTTGCAACTCGATGTTCCACTCGGTGACCCTTCTAGCGGAGTTGGGGCTCCTGAGTACCCTTTCCAGTGGGTAGGCCAAGAGGACCTTGATGGGGTGACCTTGAAAGTAGTGTCACTGCTTACGTGAGGCCACCAAGAGTGTGAGCAGAGTTTCTGAGGCATGGGGTATCGTGCCCTTGCATCCCGCAACACCGTGTTGATGAAGTACACCGGATGCTCGACGAGGGTGGGTGCGCTGACGAGGCTTGTGTCCTCCGGAGGTTGAGACGCTTCTTGAGGCAATGGAGCCCCCAGCGCCTAGTTGCCTGGTGCTGCCTCTTCATCCCTGGGGGCGTCTTCCTGCTGAGGCTGGTCTCCGGCTGCCGAGGTCGTGGTCCTCGCAAGGCCTTCTTGGTCTTGTGCCGCCACGGTTGAAGTCGTGGCTGGGCATGATGCGTCCTTGGCCTGGCGTTCCTCCCGAATCTCCACCAGGGCTGCGCTGACAGAGTAGGGAGTGGCGGCGAGGCAGAGCACCAAGGACTCGAGAGGGCATGGTTCCACCATCAGCGGAGGGCTGGTCAGATATTTCTTGAGGTCTTGAAACACTTGGTCGGCCTCCTGTGTCCACTCGAATGGGCCCTTCTTCTTCATCAACTTGAAGAACGGCAGGGCACGCTCCCCCAACTTGGAGATGAAGTGTCCTAACGCAGTCACGCGGCCAGCGAGCTTCTGCATTTCTCTGAGGGTTTGCGGTGGACTCATGTCTTCGATTGCCTTGACCTTCTCTGGGTTGGCCTTGATCCCTCTGTGGGACATGAGGAAGCCCAACAGCTTGCCTGAAGGGACGCCGAACATGCACTTCTCTGGGTTGAGCCGTAGGTCCACCTAGTGGAGGCTCGCGAAGGTCTCATCCAAATCCTAGATTAAGGTCCTTGCCTGCCGAGATTTCACCACAACGTCGTCGACATAGGCCTCGACGTTTTTCCCGAGCTGCCGACCCAAGGTGATGTGCATCAGCCGCTGGAAGGTTGCGCCTGTGTTGTGCAACTCGAACGACATGCAAGTGTAGCAGTACAATCCACATGGGGTCAGGAAGGCTGTCTTCTCCATGTCCTCCACCGCCATCTTGATTTGGTGATAACCCGAAAACGCATCCAAGAAGCACAACAGGTCGCACTCGGCTGTGGAGTCGACAATCTGGTCGAGCGGGGAAGCGGGAACAGATCATGAGGGCAGGCCTTGTTGAGGTTGATGAAGTCGACACACATGCGCTCCTTTCCTCCCTTTTTTGGCATGACAACAGGGTTTACCAGCCATTCGGGGTAGCGGACCTCGTGAATAACACCCGCTGCCTCCAGCTTGCGGGTTTCGTGGACGATGAAGGCTTGCTTCTCGATGGACTGCCGCCTCGCCTTCTGCTTCACGTGGCGTACGTTGGGGCACACATTCATGTGATGCTCAATCACCTGCCTTGGGACCCCTGCTAGCTGCTTGGGTCCCCACGCGAACATCTCCTTGTTCGAGCGCAAAAACTTCACCAGCGCCTCTTGTTGGTCGGGGTCGAGGTTGGCACCTATGGTGAAGGTGGCCCCCGAGGACCCGTCTTCTTCGACTGGCACCTGCTTGGTCTCCGCCTTGTCCTGAGTGAACAGCTGCTTCTTCTTGGTCGGTGTAGCCTAAGGGAGTCCTGGATTAGGGGGTCCTCGGATAGCCGGACTATATACTTTGGCCGGACTGTTGGACTATGAAGTAACAAAACTGAAGACTTCGTCCCGTGTCCGGGTTGGACTCTCCTTTGCATGGAAGGCAATCTTGGCAATCCGGATATGTAGATCTCCTTCTCTGTAACCGACTCTGTGTAACCCTAGCCCCCTCCGGTGTCTATAGAAACCAGAGGGTTTAGTCCGTAGGACAACAACAATCACAATCATTGGCTAGTTTCTAGGGTTTAGCCTCTACGATCTCGTGGTAGATCAACTGTTGTAATACTCATATTATCAAGATCAATCAAGCAAGAAGTATGGTATTACCTCCATCGAGAGGGCCCGAACCTGGGTAAACATCATGTCCCCCACCTCCTGTTACCATTAGCCTTAGACGCACAGTTCGGGACCCCCTACCCGAGATCCGCCGGTTTTGACACCGACATTGGTGCTTTCATTGAGAGTTCCACTGTGTCGTCACGATAAGGCTTGATGGCTCCTTCAATGATCTGCAATGATGCGATCCAGGGTGAGGTTTTCCTCCCCGGACAAATCTTCGTATTCAGCGGCATCGTACTATGGGCCAACTCGCTTGGCCATCTGGAGTAGATCGATAGCTACGCCGTTCCATTGTTCCGGAGAACGTAGTTTTAGTCATCTTGCCCATAAGGCATGGTTTGCAAGTATCAAATGATTCATAATCAAGTGATTCCAAAAGTCCATCTTTATGGAGTTTCTTCATGCTCTTTACACCGATATGACCCAAACGGCAGTGCCACAAATAAGTTGGAGCAGATCGTGCCATCCGAGGATGGGTGGATGGACACCACCCTGGAGGCCGCACACTCATCGGCGATAGAGCCAAACACAGACTTCGCCACCAAAGAGGACTGTGTCATCGGACCCTCGGACTTGTCTCCGATCATAGGCTCCGAACCGCACATGTCCGTGTCTATCGAATCTGTTTGGGCACCGATCATGGAGTTTACCTCCGCGGATATTTTTCAGCACTCGCCCTTGGGCAACGTGCTAAACTCATTAAAGTCTCTCTCCCTGTCAGGAGACTCTTGGCCGAACTATGTCCGGCTTGAGTGGGAAATGGATGACGAAGAAATTCGTTCCCCGCCCACCACCCACTTAATAGCCACTGTCGACGACTTAACCGACACGCTTGACTTCGACTCCAAAGACATGGACGGTATGGACGACGATGCCGGAGATGAACAGGAACCACTGCCCATGGGGCGCTGGACAGCCACCTCATCATATGATATATACATGGTCGATACACCCAAAGAAAACAACTGCAAGGAACGGAAGGATGCAATGGAGGATAATCCCCTCGTGCAGCAACCAAAGCAACGACGTAGCGCTGCTCTAAATCCAGCCACAGTAAAAACAGCGATAACAGCTCAAGAAAGAATAACACCCCGTCGACTCCAAAGGAAACGACCACCCCATGGACCCAGCGATGGAGCAGGAAGAGCGAGGGGACGGTGAACATAGTCAGGAGCCGAGGTCCGATGACGGCGATCCCGAGGGTAAAACTCATTAACCTGTCTCCGGAGAGGAGAACAGTCCGGACGACGATGCACTCATCATCCCGGAAAAACACTTGGAATAAGAGAACCTCCATAGAAGGCTTATTGCCATTGCGAGGAGCTTGAAGAAGCAGAAGCAAAGGCTTAAGGCCGCGCAGGACACGCTCAACCGCTGACGGAACAAAGTGCTCAACACTGAACAAAAATACGGTGGCGATCACCACACAAAGAGCTACCCAAAGCGCAAGCTGCTGCCCGAATTTGACGATGAGGCTATAGAGCCCATTCAGCCGAAAAATAAAACGACCGATCAGCCGGACCGACCACCTCGTCGCCACGACAGGGTGGCTAATGATGCCGCACACAAGTCGGCACATGATTTACATGAGCTCCTAGACAAAATAGCCGGTATGGCCAGGTCCATCTATGGATCTAGGAAGCGCGCTCCGGCGCAGCATCACAACCACCAAAACGATCATATTGATCGAATACCAGCTCGGAATCAACACCGAACCCAACTACCATTGACAGCATGCCATGACACATCCAAATACAGGGGTGCCGTGCACCCCCTGTGCTTCACCGATGAGGTCCTGGATCATGAATTTCCAAAGGGATTTAAACTCGTGAATATAGAGGCATACGACAGAACGACAGACCCTGGGGTCTGGATAGAGGAGTTTCTCCTTCAGATCCACATGGCTCGCGGAGATGATCTCCACGCCATTAAATACCTGCCACTCAAGTTGAAAGGACCAGCTCGGCATTGGTTGAAAAGCCTCCCAAAAAATTCAATTG
The DNA here is from genome assembly GCA_900231445.1 of Triticum turgidum subsp. durum. Classification (NCBI taxonomy): domain Eukaryota; kingdom Viridiplantae; phylum Streptophyta; class Magnoliopsida; order Poales; family Poaceae; genus Triticum; species Triticum turgidum. The sequence continues at coordinate 605,428,619 of LT934116.1, read as the reverse complement.
AAGTTGGGAGGAACTTGAGGATGCTTTCAAGGCCAATTTTCAAGGGAACTATGTCCAACCTCCAGATGCAGACGATTTAAGTCACATAATCCAACAACCCGGAGAGTCAGCGCATAAGCTTTGGAACAGATTTCTCACAAAGAAGAATCAAATCGTAGACTGCCCGGATGCCGAAGCCTTAGCGGCTTCAAGCACAATATCCGAGACGAATGGCTCGTTAGACACCTCGGCCAAGTAAAGCCGAGGACAATGGCAGCCCTAACAAGCCTTATGACCCGCTTCTGCGCGGGCGAGGTCAGCTGGTTGGCCCGCAGTGGCACCAGCGACCCAGGCACATCCGAAGTCAGGGATGGCAACGGGAAGTCGCGATGAAATAAAAAAAAAGCATTGAAATAATGAAGACAGCCCAGAAAACACAGCGGTCAACGCCGGATTCAGGGGCTCTTGACCCGATCAACGGAAAAAGCCATTTAAAGGCAGTAGAAATGGACCGTCCAGCCTAAACAAGATTCTAGACAGATTATGTCAGATTCATGTCACCCCCGAAAAACCTGCAAATCACACCAACAGAGAATGCTGTGTCTTCAAGCAGGCCGGCAAACTAAACGCCAAACACAAGGGGAGGGAGACACCAAGTGAAGACGAGGATGAGCCTCGCCAGCCGAACACTGGGGGACAGAAAAAATTTCCACCAGAGGTCAAAACAGTGAACATGATTATGAAACTCACATACCAAAGAGGAGGTGCAAGCGCGCACTACGAGACGTATACACTGTAGAGCCCGTCGCCCCCAAGTTCAATCTCTGGTCGGCCTGCCCGATCACTTTCGATCGTAGGGATCATCCGACTAGTATCCGGCACGGAGGATCGGCTGCCTTGCTGCACGGCCCGATAATTGACGGATACCATCTTACCCGTGTTCTCATGGACGGCGGCAATAGGCTTAATCTAATATATCAGGACACTGTACGCAAGATGGGGATAGACCCGTCAAGAATCAGCCAAAGCAGTACTACCTTTAAAGGAGTAATACCAGGCGTAGAGGCCCGCTGCGCGGGCTCTCTAGTACTAGAAGTCGTTTTCGGTTCTCCCGACAACTTCCGAAGTGAAGAATTAATCTTCGACATCGCTCCATTCCAAAGCTGCTATCATGCACTACTCAGAAGAACGGCCTTCACTCGTTTCAATGCAGTACCGCACTATGCTTATCTTAAAATTAAGATGCCCAGTTCACGTGGCATAATTATAGTTAGCGGAAATACAGAGCGTTCCTTACGTGCGGAAGAATATGTGGTGGCTCTAGTAGCCGAACATTGAACGGCCGCTCCAAACTAGAATAAATGGCTGGTCCTCAAGATCGCGGACACAGTTTGACGAGTCCGGCGCACCACTATTATAGCAGCCCAGATAAACCTGAGCTTGGGTCGATGGATATACCCCCATAGATGGTGCTAGTGGCTGCCCGCATGTAAAAAGGCCCATAGTTCGGCTTGACCATATTAATATAATAATAGATTACATTTTCTTGGTTCATTAAGAATAACCAACTTTTCACACAAAGTCTTTCACCTGCGTGTTTTTTTACAGATGATCATCGTGCTACACCTTTCCAGGATACGGCACAACGGAGACAAAGGTGCAGACGTGCAGCCGGGCCCCACTCAAAGGTTTCTCTTTAGATTAAGACCCTATGTAAACCATTTTAATGTCTGTTGTTACTTCACACCCTCCGGGCACTCAACGCAACCGAGAGGGATGCTGGCGTTATTAGGCATTTCGTCACGCTAGTCCTTTGCATGTATCTGGAAATCCCGGGCTCATTATCGAGGGCGTTACTCAGCCAAGTATATGTTGTAAATTCCGAATACCTTAGGGAGTGTTTGGCGTCGCGAGTTTGGCCTTATATGCATCATCTCCGAATCATGTCTTAGGTCAATAGTTGGGTTTGCCCGGCTCCCGTGTTTTGCTACCTTACATTCGGCTCTATCGGCTAAGCCGGCACCGGGAGAACTACTGCGATTGTACCCTGGTTCATCTGGATGAGCACCTCAGTAGAGAAAGCCAAAAACTAACTGTCATGATAAAGTGCGAGACTTGTCAACCACTCAATGACTCAGCGGAATCTTCGTGATTCCTCCGCATTAACGAAGGACCGGTTTCCCGGTCATGTACGTACGCACACCAAATTTGGACGAACGCGGAAGTACCAGGGGCTATATAGTAGCCCCACTGTCAAACTCCTATGGCTAACTGAAAGTGTTAAAGCTATATAGTCTGATTGCCTTGTTCGCCGCGCTATCACCTCCTTAATGGACCAAGACGTTGGATCAAGTGTGCTTACGCGCTTTTCTGAACACCCCCGCATTACATGCATGGGGGCTGAAGCCGACGACTGCAAACTTTCAGGTTATATACATACATAAAACGATTGCACAGGAGGCACTATAATACTTTCGGGCAAAAGTATAAACACAACCTTTATAATCAAAATAGCATTGTTTTTACAATTCAGATACATGTCACTCGAACATGGTACTCTTTGAGCACCGAGCCTCTATTAAATGGGCACCTTCTAGGACTTCTTCAAAATAGTGCTCGGCCGTGTCCTGGCCTCCGGCCAGACCCCGGGTTGCAATAGCAGTGGCCTCCATCGCTGCCCAATATGTTTTAACACGGGCAAGAGCCATCCGTGCACCCTCTATGCAAGCCGACCTCTTTACAGCGTCAATATGCGGCACAACACGAAGGAATCATTGCACTAAGCCAAAATAATTGTCCAGCCTTTGTCCCTTCGGCCAAAGATGATCCACGACAGACCTCATGGCAAGCTTGGACGACCTATGGAGCTCGGCCCACTCGGCCATTTGTTCCTTTAACAGCAGCGGACGCTTTGGAGCACTAAACTACGACTAGAACAACCTTTCCACCTCATGATCTTTCCGACCTTTGAAATATTCAGTCGCATCAGCAGCACTCTTTGCCAAGTCCAAGTACGCGTCCTCAGCACTCCATAATTGATCCAGAGGGGCATACTTTGGATCTCCAAACTTCGTTCGCAACAGAAAGGTCTTCCCAGCCGTGATATCTCCGGCTTGACGAAGCTCCTCCCTTGCCGCTCTGAATTCAGAGCGAGTTTCCTTGGCTGCTTCCAAGGTCTTCTTCGGGTCAGCTGCTTTCGCTTAGTTTTCCTTTTCAAGGAGCTCATATCAGTCGGCGGCATCTTTCAGCTCAACAGCCATCTTGACTATTTTATCTTCGCTCTAGCGATGAGCAACCTATTCTGCTCTTAACACCTCAGCCGCCTTTAGGGAGGCCGCATCACTTCTCCTTGCTTGATCCTTGGCTTGGGCAAGTTCCGCCCGAAGGGTCTCCATGGTGGCAGCTCCATCTGCAGTCACAACATATTATAGATACTAGCATCGAGCTCCTCTTATATTTGCCGACAATCTGAAAATACATACCCTGTGCCTCGTCAAGCCGCTTGTTCACAAGCCCGATGTCAGCATCCGCCACGTCAAGCTGCCGCCTCGGTTCGGCAAAATCAGCAGTCCGGTCAGCCGCCGGACCCTCAGCCGCTTGCACATGAAAGCAGTGCGGTCATTACCTGGGACTATTATCCTCTGTTTGCCACCTTTGGACGACAACCAGAGTTTCAGGGGCTACTATCTATATAGGGCACACCCAGCGTGTGCGGTACCATCAAAAATACATAAATTACTTTGCGTACCTCAAAGCCTCTTAGCAGGCTCGTAAAAGCTTCATTCAACCCACTTTTGGTGGATGAAATCCTCTCAACCACCATACCCATTAAGGTATGATGCGCCTCTGAGATAGCCGCTTACTCCAGAAGACCTATCAGTGTGTCTGGTTTTTCCCTCGGACAATCCCGAACTCTTTTTGTTGCTCTCCTTAGGAGCCGAATACTCCGGGCTTCAGGCGGCAGAAGAATTACCTTCCGGCCTTTGTAGATCAGGAGAAATCCTCCGTGATGACACCTCGGGGTCGTTCGCCCCATGAGGCTGGGAGGCAGGAGGAGGCGGTTCGCTCTCCATCATCTCCGAAAGAAGATCCCCCGAAGACGAACTCTGCTGAGAGGGGCTACGAGCCGGACTGCAAGATATATGTCTCGGTTATTATTCTTAGAGATAAAGCAGGATATATTTACCAAAGTACTTTTGTTCACATATAGCTCGATTGCCCCTTGCGGGCGCTGCGTGGTAAGGATGCCTTCTGTGGCAGGGCCCCCTGGCGAAGGTTTCTTCCCTCCTTTGGAAACCTCCGCTTCTAAGTCTTCGGAGGAGGCCCTTTTCTTCCCGTGGGGAGAGGGGATTCTTGATTCACCTCCCTGATTATCCTCCTTCGTGGAGACATCAATTCCCCCGGTTTGGATGTGTAATGTATGAAGCCCGCTTTCGGCCTCTCTATTCCTCCCTCCGTCTTCTCCTGATGGCACGTGATAGGGTGCGCACTCAAGCATCCTGATTAGTACAGGATCCGGCGAGCCTTCGGGAAGGGGGGCCGGACACCTGATCCTCTTCGCCTTTCTTATCCAGTCCTGGTCGAGAGCAATTTTTCACATTGATGTTATGACAAATATAAAGACAACATGTTCGGTCACGGAATTACTTACTTGGGTATCTAGACGGTTGCAGTTGAGACCCGCATCCTCGGTGGTGTACGGACACTTTATTCCTGATCCGAAGAACAATCTGTACATCCCTTCGAGTGTCATGCCGAAGAATTGTTGAATAGTTCGTGGTCCTTCCGGGTTGAACTCCCACATACGGAGAGATCGACGTTGGCACGGCAGGACCCGACGAACTATCATTACTTGCACTACCTTGACAAGCCTGACATCCCTCTTGAGGAGGCTGGAATGCGGCTTTGCAATGTCGGTACATCATTAACTGCCCCCCAGTCCAGTCCCTTGTTGACCCATGATGCCAGTTGAGGCGGAGGGCCCGAGCGGAAGGCAGGGGCGGCCGCCTGCTTTGTGCCTCAGGGAGCTGTGATGTAGAACCACTCCCATTGCCATAAGTCGGACACCTCCGGGAAGGAACCCTTTGGCCATAGGGCGTCGGCGCCTTTGCTTATTATAGCACCTCTGCACTCCGTGTGTCGCCCATTGATCATATTCGTCTTCACATTGAAGGTCTTGAGCCATAGGCCGAAGTGTGGGGTGATGCGGAGGAAGGCTTCACACAGGACAATAAACGACGAGATGTGAAGGATGGAATCCGGAGCTAGATCATGGAAATCTAGCCCGTAATGGAACATGAGCCCTCTAACAAAGGGATCGAGACTAAAGCCTAGCCCTCGGAGGAAGTGGGAAATAAAGACGACGCTGTCGTTGGGTTCGGGAGTGGGGATGACCTGCCCTTGAGTAGGCAGCCTGTGCGGGATTTCGGCGGTCAGATACCTGGCCTCCCTAAGCTTCGTGATGTCCTTCTCCGTGACAGAGGAGGCCATAAATCGGCCTTGAAGGTTGGATCCGGACATTGTTGAATGTTCGAAGCGCTTAGCCTGAGCCTTGGGTGTTGGAACTCGAGGTGGGGGAAGGGAAGGATTGAGCGTGGGAAGAAAAGGACAAGCCTTGGCCCCTTTATAAAGAGGGTGAATATCAAGCATCCTCCATGTGGCCGTTTGGAACTTGCCTAAAATCGAGGTGTCATAGGTTTGGTTACCCATATCCGTATTGAAGAGAATCTCGTGATAAGGGAAACACGATCTCTGCTTCGAAAAGACGTGCCAATAAAACCGCCTCGTAACGCGTGTAGTGGCAGGCTGGGAAAAACAATTCGCATAATGACCTAGTCGTGGCGTGATGTCACGCTATGAAAAGTTGTCAGCATATTAGATTTGTAAAATATTGTGCTCTCTACGGTGGTATGTGGAAATTATTTTCAGAGCCGGACACGATCGTCATATTCAAGATCTTCTATGGAGTATTCGGAGAAGGAACCCGCCTTGCAATGCCAAAGACAATCTGCGCACCAGACTCTTCGTCATTGAAGCCTGGTTCAGGGGCTACTGAGGGAGTCCTGGATTAGGGGGTCCTCGGACAGCCGGACTATATACTTTGGCCGGACTGTTGGACTATGAAGATACAAGATTGAAGACTTCATCCCGTGTTCGGGTGGGACTCTCCTTTGCGTGGAAGGCAAGCTTGGCAATTCGGACATGTAGATCTCCTTCTATGTAACAGACTCTGTGTAACCCTAGCCCCCTTCGGTGTCTATATAAACCGGAGGGTTTAGTCCGTAGGACAACAACAATCATAATCATAGGCTAGCTTCTAGGGTTTAGCCTCTACGATAGATCAAATCTTGTAATACTCATATCATCAAGATCAATCAAGCAGGAAGTAGGGTATTACCTCCATCGACAGGGCCCGAACCTGGGTAAACATCGTGTCCCCCGCCTCCAGTTACCATTAGCCTTAGACACACAATTCAGGACCCCCTACCCGAGATCCGCCGGTTTTGACACCGACACATCCCCCTTGGCCTTGGATGTGTCCGTGCCGGCGGGCTGTGCTACCGCGACGGTCTTGAGGGCGAGCTTGAGCGCCAACAGAGCCTCCTTGGTGTCTCCAGTTAAGGTGAGGACGCCGCTGCTCCCGGGCATCTTCATGAGATTGTAGGCCGGATGGGTCGCTTCCATGAACCGAGCCAAGGCTGGGTATCCGAGGATGGCGTTGTATGGGAGGCCGATGTGTGCGATGTTGAAGTCGACCAGCTCCGTGCGGAAGTTTTCGTGGGTGCCGAAGGTCATAGGAAGGCAGATCTGCCCCAAGGAGCTGGAGGATCCGCCTCCGAGGCCCGAGAAGGGCTTGCTGGGTCGGAACCGTTCCAACAGTACATGGGGGAGGCTCAAAGCCTACACCGAGCGCACATTGAGGCCGGCGCCGCCATCAATGAGGGTCTTGGTGATGGCCACCTGGCGGATGGTGGGCGTGCAGAGCATTGGCAGCGCGCCCAAGCAGGCGGTGTTGATGGGGTGATCGTCCGAGTCGAAGGTTAGGTCGGCCTTGTGAGCTGCCCAACCCGGAGGATCTCCTTGCCGCGCGAGGGCGGCGCCGATCTGGCGAAAGAACAACTTGGGTGGCGGTCTGAGGGTGGCGCCTGTGAGCCGCCTAGGAGAGCTGCGGCGATCGGGGGCGCCGGCAGCGCGTAGTGGGTGAGGAAGAGGTCGCGCAGCTCCTCCCAGGAGGCCACAGAACATGCCTGCAGGTTGAGCAGCCAAGCGCGCGGGACGCCGGTGAGCTCCATAGGAAACCAGTTGGCCATGACCTTGTTGTCGCCTCCGGCCTTAAGGACGTCCTCCTCGTATGCCAGCAGGAAAGCCAGCGGGTCCGCCGCGCCGTCATAGCGCGGCGACATCTCCGGCTTGAACTTGTGTAGCCATTGCACCTGCCGTAAGGCGGGGCCAAAGCTCGAAGCCCCCTGGCCTGAGCGCTGGCACCGGCTGCGGGAGCTGGAGGCGCGTTGTCCGCCATGAGGGCGAAGCGCGGTGTTGGTGGAGAGCGGGCCGACGGAAGGAAGAGCTCCGGCGCACCCCTACCTAGCACGCCAAATGTCGGATATCGGGTTCCGGCAAAACCCTTAAGGTTCGAACACTGGGGTGCGCATGAAGATCTCCTCCTACCAAATTACGCCCTCAACCTCGCCGCAGTCACTAAGCTAGATCGATGAACAACACAAGAGACACGAGATTTATACTTGTTCGGGACACCATTGCGGTGTAATACCCTAATCCAGTGTGTGGTGTGGTGGATTGCCTCTTGGGCTGATGATGAACAGTACAGAGGTAGAACAGCCTCGCGAGAGAGGTGTTCTTGTGGTGGTGTGGTGTTCTGCTTCCAAAGGATTAGATCCCCTCCTACTGTGGTAGCTATCTCTATTTATAAAGGCCCTGGTCCTCTTCCCAAATATTGAGCGGGAAGGGATCCAACAACGGCCATTTCGAAAGGGTATAGCTAGTACAGGCTATCATGACTAAAGGTGGTCTTCGACTGTCAAAGGTGCTGGTCATGACGCCGTCTTGGGCTCCACGGTTACCTCCATCCTGCCGCTCTGCTGGTCTTGGTCTCATTGCACCGATATGGAAACCTTTGCATGATGCCTCGATACTCCGCGCCTGCGCTTGCCCCCTTTGCACCAAAGAGGAAACAAGGACACTGCGCAGGCTGGCGCCCGCCTGGTCTTGATCGTCATGGCTTGCGTCATAAGCACCTCATGAGGTACCCCTTGCCTTGATCTCTCCGCCTCCTCACGAGCCTTCCGAGTGAGGCCGCCCCTGAGGAGGCCTTGTGTCGTCTGCCACACGAGGCTTGGCCCCTCGTGAGGGTCTTGAGCGTAGGTTGACGAAGACGAGCCGTACTGGGCCACTGGTTGAGCCACACAGCAGGCCGCAAGCAGGCAAGTCTGGGGACCCCCGTTCCCAGAACACCAACAGTCGCCATGGACCAGGGCTTGGGCATCAAGTGCTTACTTGTGCTTCTGATCCAGCTCCCGGGTCCGCTGCGCGACAAGCTTCTCGGCCTCCTCATGCTTGCCGCAGAGTGTGGCGGCGAGCGCCGCCTCACGAGTGGCGATGTCTTCCTCCTAGGAGGTCAGCTCGGCCTGGTTTTGGTGCCGGGCGGCCTTGGCCCGGTCGGCCTGTTCCTTCACCGCCTCCTGGGCCTTCTCGATGTCGGCCTGCTTCAAGAGGAGCTCCTTCTTGCGCTCGTCCAACTGGTCCTGGGCAGCCTTCAGCTCATCGTGTGCCTGGCGGAACCAGGCCTGCGTCTCGGCGATGCGCTCCTCGAGATCCACCTTCGCCTTGCCCGCTACCGCCACCCTGGACTTCGCCTTGTCTAGACGGGCACGGTGGGGCGCCTGGAGCTTCTAGAAGCTGGCGGCCATGGCCCGACGGAGCTCCTCCTCCTGGGAACAGCCGCCACCGGTGCTCGGTTCGTCGACAACCACGAGCCCGACGGCGGCGAGCACCTCGTCGTCGAACACCTCTCCCCCGACTGGCGCCCTGGTGCCCGCCATTCCTGGAAGGTGGACGAACAAGTCGTCGCCCACATTCAACTACTTCCCCGAACCAGAGGCGAAAGAGGAGAACGGTTTATCGTCGACCACCACCTCCTTGGCAGTAGCCTTGCCGGCCTCCTCTGCAGCGCCCTCGCTAGCCTCCTCGGCGGCAGCCTTGCCGGGCTCTCCGGCAGGCCCCTTGGCGGCGTCCTCGGCAGCGGTCTCGGCGGCCTCCTCGGCGGAGATGTTGTCAGCCTCGCCATGAGAGTCCTTTGCGACCTCCATGATGACGGTGTCGATGTCCTCCCGGTACACCACGAGAGGATCTGGATACCGGGAAGATAGATGAGTGAAGGCCAAGGTCAAGGTTCGAAAAGAAAGGGGAAAGTAGGAACAAAAAGCAGGTGACTTACCCGTGTGGGGCTGAGAAGGAGTGGCCCCCTCCCCGCCAACATCTGTTACCGGGACGGAGCCACCAGTGCCCAAGTTCACCTCCTCCTCCTCTGTGCGCATGGGCTCAGTGCTTGGCGCCCTTCCTGGGAACGCCCCTCGGGGCGGTGTGGTCGATGGGGGTGGCGTGTTGGGGGTGGCCCTCGGTGGCTCCTCCTACTGTCGTCCTCCTCCTGCAGCCACGACAAGGTCAGTGTCAAAAGATCGTACCCCAGCAAAGATCGTACCCCAGCGCACGTTGATGAGGAGTAAGTGGTGAACACACGCTGGGGGCTGAGCCGGGGGCTGTTGTCCGGGCTGATCTCCACTACCGGCGTGTGTGAAGCACCCGCCGCGGGCTGGTCGCCCGCTGATGCCTTGGCCCTCTTCGCCACCCTCTGGGTCGGTGTCTCCCTGTCCCCGCGAAGACAAAAACGAGTCTAGAAGGGCGGTGCGATCTGAAAGAGCGGCGGTGAAGAAGGGAAGGCACTTACTCGTCCGCCAACTCCTCTTCCACTACCTCCCTTTTCCTCCTTCGGCTGAGAGACCCAAAATCAAAGACGACCTCCGTGTCGACATCTACAGGAGGAGGGGAAGGAGATGGAGTCCGGTAACGCTTGGACGAAGAAGAGGCGGTCGCCTTCTTCTTCGCCATCGTGGTCTTCGCCGCCTTCTTCGCCGTCGCGGCCCTCGTCTGGCGCACAGACTCCCCCTGGGCGCTTGCCGCTGTTCGGTCCTGCTGGGCCGGACCGGCTCGCCACAGCTGGCCCGCCGCAGGACACATCCTCTTCCCATGGCCGGAGGGATGTTGGCCTCGGCCTCTTCCTCGGTCAACTCCTCGACCACCTCCTCAACAAGGGGAGCCTCGGTGTTGACACCGCTGGCCTCCTCGGCAGACCCCGCCCAATGGGCGAGCTCCCTCTCCTCTGTGGCCGCTTTGTCCTCATCCTCCATGCGGCCAGCGCTGCCGGCCTCCATGACGAGCTGCGCCTCCGCTACCCGGGTGGCGATGTAGTCGATCTCTGCCTGGGTGGTGTCCTCGATGAGCAGCGGCTCATCGTGGTCGTAGCCCTCCGACAAGTTGTCGAAGAACTCATGCACCTCGCGTGCCGGGGGCTCGACCCAGGACAGGTCGAGGCCGTCTGCGTTGAAGGCCTGCATCATGTTGAGGATGGCAGACTAGCACGAGTTGTTGCTCAGCGGGAACACACCGGACGGCAACCCAAACAGGGGCCCCTTGATGACCTTGCCGGCCTTCGTGGCCCTACCGGTCCTCTCCACCCTGCCGTCACTGAACAGATCAAGCTGAAAAAGCCTCTGGCAGAAATGGGCATGCCCCATCACCGTGAAATTATGCTTCAGGTCGGGGCGGAGCCTCATGATGTCGGCTGTGTTCCTGAAGTCCCAGGCCGGCCTCCCCTTGTTATGCAGCGGGGCGATTCAGCGGCAGATGAAGTACGCCCTGATCATCTCCAGGGTGAGCCCGGCCGTGGTAAGGCAATGAATCCTGGTGGTGGTGATCGAGAGCTTCCCATCGTTGGTGTCGAGGTTGCTCCATTCCTCGTTGTGGGTCGGCGGGCTCTGACGCACCCGGCAGAACTCCAGCGGGTTCTTCTCCTCGATCCAGCACCACCGGCCACGCCACTCCTCCCACCTCTCCTTGTGGGCTCCCTCGGGATACATGCCTCTCTCTTGGGCCCTCGGTATCTAGGAGATGCTTCCAGAGAGGGCGCCCCTGGCTGGAGGCGAAGGTAGAAGTAGTGGCGGAAGAGCGCCGTGCTGGGAAGCACCCCGGCAAAGCCCTCACAGAGGTGGGCAAAGAACGCCATGCACGCCACAGCGTTCGGTGTAAGATCCAAAAGATGGAAGTCGAAGGTGCGCATGACGTCGTTGAAGAAATTAGAGAAAGGGGGGGCAGAGCCCGCAAGAGAAGAAATCCACGAAAAAGGGGTACCGACTTGGGTCGGCCTTGACGCAACCGGCGGGGATGACGCCGGTGGCAGGGTTCCCCATCGTCTCCGCCGCCCACAGAGGCCTGAAGAAGTCCTTGAGGTGAAATACGTTGACCGTCGACGGGGAGAAGTAGGCGAACTACGCCCGCTGCACCGCCGCCTCGTTCTCTAGCGCCTCCCTCTTCACGACATCCTTGGCCGCCCCCTTGCCCTTGCCAGTCTTGGGTGCCATGGCGGCTGGGAGAAGGCAAAGGATCGAAAGCAATGGGGGCGTAGCAGCGACAAGCAGAAGTGAGAGCTCGAGGAGGAAGAAGATGGGGACAGCGGTTCCGAGATTGGAGAAAGCACGGAGGGTAAATGAGCAGCGCGCCTGCGATTATTCCTTTTTATGGGGAACATGCGGGCCGCCCCTTTACCATTTACTATGACATGACGCCTGCATGCAGCAGGCGCCCCACGCATGCCCCTCACGACATGCACGACCCTCCACGTCACACATTCAATGCGGGTCGTGGGGAAGCGCAGCAGGCGGAATAGTTATTGCGGTAAAAATCGGCCCTGCCTGCCCGCGCACCATACCGGGCCTAGCTCAACAACGCGTCACGCTTATGTGTGGCCCAGGCCCGGGGGCTCCTGCCGGTGTACAGAAGTTGGGACTCTACTTTGTACCCCTTTACTTGTGCACGGGCAGTTAGAGCCGCGCCCGCGGCCACACTTAGTAGGCCATAGGAGGGAAGCTGAAGCCACTAGATCATCAAAGCAACACCAAGACCGGAAACACAAAGAGCAAGAGGGCGAGGTGGACTCCCCCGGCAAGACCCTTGCCGGGGCAGCCTCTGCGGCCCCGGCAATACCCTTGCCGGGGCAGCTTGCCCAGCGCCAGCAGAGCGTGCCACCTTTGAGCCCAAGGGTTCCAACATCATCGACCACATTGGAACCAAGGCTCGGGAGGCACCTCCATGGTGGCATGTAGATCTTTGTGAAGATCATAAACATGCAAAGATTAGATGAAGACCAGAAGACGAGACCTCCGGCAACATCCTTGCCGGGGACGACCGTGGTGCCACGGCAAGACCCTTGTCGGGGCCCCGGCAAGACCCTTGTTGAGGACATCTTCGGGGCCGCGGCCAGGCCCGCACCCGCCAAGACTCCACCGCTCTTCCCATGCACCTGCCAACCCAGCCAGCGAGGCAAGCACCTGCGTGGCGACATGCGGCCTCCATGCCAACTCAGCAAGCACCTGCGTGGTGGCATGCTAATCTTCGTGAAGACGGGCCCACCGCACCAGCTCAGCAGCCTGCCAGCCTACATGGCGCCGCCCGCCGCACTGGCCAGGACGCGTGTTGAAGCAGGGTGAGGCGTCAACGGACGGGACGGGCTTCGCTACCGTCCCCCGATAAAGCGAGGGGACACCTAAGGGGCACATTTAATGCGCCTTGTCTCGTAATGATAGGCGATAAACATAGCTAATGTACCCTTTCCACCTCATGTGTGCCACTGTGGCATCCCCTTTTTCCTATAAAAGGAGGCCCGAGGCGTACTGGAGGGGGATTCGACTCTTTTGAGCAAGTCACACATCGTAGCTAGCTCAAGAACACTCAAATATACATCAAAGCAGGACTAGGGTATTATGCATCCTTGCGGCCCGAACCTGGGTAAACGATCCTTGTGCTGGCTCTTAGACCCGCTCTTTCCACAACCCCGCGCCCGCCGACCGTAGTAGGGATTCCAGTGATCCCGTAGGTGCCGTTCTCACCGACCATGATGGAATCTATGATTCCCTCACAAGTTGGGATGAGTCTCCGGACTTTAAAAAAATACAAGAGGCCAAAGAAGGCCAAATAAAAAATGAAAAATTAAGAAAGAGAGGCCAAAGAGCCCAAATTAAAAAAATGAGAGAAAAAGAGAGAAGGGGCAATGCTACTATTCTTTTACCACACTTGTGCTTCAAAGGAGCACCATGTAATTCATAGAGAGAGTCTCCTATGTTGTCACTTTCATATACTAGTGGGAATTTTTCACTATAGAACCTGACTTGCATATTCCGATGATGGGCTTCCTAAAATGCCTGAGGTCTTCATGAGCAAGGAAGTTGGATGCACACCCACCTAGTTTCCAGTTTGATATTTCATACACTTATATCTTTAGTGCATCCATTACATGGAAATCCCTCACTACTAGGGAAAAGCCTAGCAGCAGCGCGGGTTTTGGGCCTCTCAGTAGAGCGGGGACCGGCGCTACTAATAAGGCGCTACAGCTAATGTATAGCAGTAGCACCTGTTGTCCCACGCTACTGCTATGCATGAATAGCTGTAGCGCTCTTTAGAAAAGGGTGCTACTGATATTATCTGCAGCGCTGTTTACAGGGAAGCGCTACTGGTAAGGCGGCACTACTGCTAAATTTTCCCCCCTCGCTACTACTAGTTTTATTAGTTTTTTTCCTGCATATTTGTTTTGTATTTGTTTTGTATTTGAATAGGCTTTATACAAGAATCTTTAGCATATCATACACATACAAATGTAATCATAGCATATACATACAATTAGTCTCATCAAATCATGTCATCATCATAATCATCATCCAACACAAAGTGGTCTCTCGTCATCATCTCGAAAATAGCGATACAAGTCTCGATTACTTGCAAATACATTGTCATCCATCTAAACAATTATATACGCGAGAAGAGCTATCACTTTGAGTACATGAGTTCGTATCCCTCTCTCGCATTAGTGTGAACCTAAACTAACTACTGCCTGTCGCTCGGGAACCGGAAACCTGTACACCAGGGCCTGACACTCCGGCCACTTGTCGTATATATACTCCTGGCGTAGCACTTCTTCGCCATCTATGATCTATGAACCTGCATCGTCACATGAGTCGATGATATGCAACATATATAGTTGAGCAACAGAAAGAGACAGACTTGGCAAAAATAGAAACAACATATCATAAGCATAAATAACAAAGTTCATCGTACCCAAAATGCCCTGACTAGAGTGATTTTTGCTAGTCGAGGAGGAGGACGGTTTAATTACATCACAAATAAAGTTTCACCACGCATAACTCAAAGTTTTGTCATACAGAAAGTATGGACTAAACGGACACATTGTCATATATCGACAATCACTCCAGCATGTCATGCCATCCATCCATGTCAGGGAGATAGTCCTCGAGCTTAGTGAAAGGCTTCATGTCAAGACGCTGAGAGGCTATCCATGTTCGGACGTCTTCTTGCGTCATTTGTCCTTCTCCGTAGAACATCCCTATTTTTCCGACGACCTCCTTCATGATTATTTGGGCAAGTTCGCGCTGGATGTTATAGAACTCAGCTCGAAGTCGATGATCCTCGATATCTCCTATGTCCTTTGCCCATTGCAGAATATGGGCATCGCCGGATCTAGGTGACATGCGAAGGTTCTGGTGATCCCGTCTGTACTCCAGCATGTGGTGTAGGACATAGAATCCATTATTAAAAGAATCGTTCGGTTGTTGGATGCAGCAGAAGTCGGTCTTATGGCTGAAGGCGACCCTGCTGCCCCTTCTCTTCTTGTCCCTGACCTCTCCACCCCTTTCTTGGTAGTAAAACATAGCACTATCGAGAACATCCTTTATGTGGGTTTAATCCTTTTTGTGAATGTTCTTCGACGAGTCAAAGTAAAGCGCGTGGGAGAATCGGGGGTAGAGGATGATGAGGACGGCGCGCCCGCCGCTGCGCAAAATAAGTACACCTCAAATTAATTAGCCTCCACCGTGCAAATGAATGATTGAAATCGAAGGAAGGATAGCAGCGCGGATGACTTACACGGGATGATAAGGTACAAGAATCGCCTCCTTGTCCTTATTGGCGAGCATGAAACTGACGATGTAATCCCTCGCATATTCACTGTGCTTTGTGCAGACTCCCAAGAAGCCCTCGTGCATGTAGTACGGGTCAGCGACACAGATATGAGGTATCTGCTCAACCCCGATGATGTAGTTCATGTGCAAGGCATAAAGGCGGACAAACGTAAAATCCAGCTTCTTCATGTGAAACATGTCGAATAAGTAATCGAATCGGAGGAAGAACTTATCCGCGGGGAAGCTGTCGACGTACGACATTTGACGCGGAACGTTAACCACGTAGAGTGGGTATCCTGGATCTTTCGAGGCGATGAGGCCTTTCTCTACCCGCAACACATCGTCATGAAGTCTCCTTTGATCACCGAATCTGGCCCGTAGCGCTGTTGCAGGTAGGATTGGTTGACCGGGGATATGCCATTTATCCGCATCGGGGATATCTATACGGTCGTGAAGCCGAGGCTACTGAGGCGGCTGGATCATTGAATCAACTTTTTTGCCTTTGCTCGCTCTCTTCCTAGACTTCTTTACTACCGGAAGGTCGTCCATAATACATTGAGACGGCAATTCAGGCACCAACTCATGACGCTCAAACCCTAAGGAGGCGCTAGTATAGACATACTGTTCAGCGCCACCGTCGTCCTCATCCTCATCCATGGCGACGTCATCAGCAACTAATGGAGCCTCCTCCTTACCCCGTCCGCTATCACCCAACGCGACACCCGATGCTAATTGGGTAGGTGGGGTGTTGATGTTCATACCTTGCTGAGGCTGCGTGCTCGTGGGTGTGCTCCCGACCGCCTCCAAACAAAGCAGACTCTTTGGCCACAACAGGACCCACCCATTGCAACAATCACCAAGCCGCCGCGGTGTCTCCTCATCATCCACCAGTAGTATTGGAGGAGGCAAATTCTCGTGGCCCGGTTCAACACTGGCCACGGAAACCTTGAAGACGTTCGGGGGGATCGGCCGGCTGTGGAAAAACGGTTCCTTCGGCTCCATTATTGTCGCCTTCCCCACGTCCACCTTCTGGTCGCTGATGGTGTACAATATGGTGCACGGGGTTCCCTCGGCCTGCAAAGAAAAGTCTGCAACGTGAGACATTCGAAAGGCAACGAAAACGGGAGATTATACATTTATATTCAAGGGAGCCGGTGTGACAGATACCATGAGGGCGTCGAGCTCATCCAAAGACGAAGCACCGCCAAGCACGTCCGGTGCGGGAGCCGGTGCGAGAGCAGGTGCGGGAGCCGGTGCGGGAGCAGGTGCGGGAGCAAGTGCGGGAGCCGGTGCGGGAGCAGGTGGTCCCAAGAAGTCAGCAAGGGGAAAGTCCTCTGCATTTTTTTCTAGATTTTGCCTTGTCCAAGTGAAAACGCCCGTCACCAAGGATGTAGACAAATCTGCAACCACCTGTTTTGCGGCAGCTACCGCTGTTGCGACTGTCTGAGATGATTTCTTCTCAACCGCAATCTCAACCTTCTTGTCGATGTTTTCTTCAGTTAACCTCAGTCTTTCCTTTCTCTCCTCTGTGGTCTCACGGTAGTACTTCTTCGACGTGGCGTCGTCTCCGAGACCGAGCATGCGTCCATACGATGGCCGAGTATCCACCGGTTGTCGTTTCAATATGTTCAACGCCCGGTTGAATGGAGTGTCCCGCTTGGGCCTCGCCAATGCCTCATACGGCGAGTCGCTTTTGGCCACAATCCGGTGCTGCTCTCTCTGCAAAAGGCACAAGGATCGTTTACAAATATGACTAACCTGTGCAGTCAAATTGATCAGAAACTAAAATTACCAGCAGTCGCATGAACTCCGTAATGACCGGTGTTGTCTCGTAAACCTTCTTCACTGGGTCCAAACGGTGTCGGGCCCTCAGCACATCACGCTCCTGCGGGACGGTGAAATCCGCCAAGGGGTCTGGGATGCCTAGACTCGCGGCTTCCGCGTCCTCCTTGGCCCATTTGGACTTCTTTCCGCCGTAACCACGGCTTCCGAGGTGGTGGCTCCCAATGTTCCTCTCTTGAAGCCCCTTCATGTACTTAGACTTTTTTTGGTAGCTTCGGCCTCGCAAGCCTCCTTGAATATTTGAAACTGATCTTCCATGATTGTCGGATTATCCTTTACAATCTCGGAGTAGGGTTCCTTCTTGTCGATGATCTTTGCTTTCACTCGAGTTTTCCAGGCGGCTAATGCGTTGCTAAACTTGGTCATGGCGTGTTTGTTTATCTTCTTCATTGCCGGGTTCTCGTCTGGATCTTCATAATCCTTCTCATTCCGACCCGGGAACAAGAATATCTGGTGGAACTTCTTTAGGAGGGAGCTCCTCATATTTCATATCTTCTGTAGTTTCTCATCGTTGATGGTGGCGGTTGTCCGTACGATGCAGTCTATTTGATTGTTGTAGCACGCGCGCGCTTCATCGGGCGCCTTTGGCTCTAAATTGCCGTCGTCCACCTCCGTGACCACCAGTCTAGTAGTCCTGAGTTTGTTAGGAAGCCGTTGCCTCTTTGCTTTCGGTTCTACACCGGCTTCGCTCCCCGAGGCAGCACCGGTCTCAGTCTCAGCGCCGGTCTCGATGCCGGTCTGAGTCTCAGCGCCGGTCTCAGTCTCAGCACTGGTCTGCGTGTCGGTCTTAGTCCCCGATGCCACCGGTGAGCCCAGCAACAACATCGGTTGATCGTCGGTAAGGCTAAAAAATTCGTCTGCCGCCCGGTAGACGTCGTCGCAATCACCAGAACCCTGTCCTTCATCGTTGCTAGCCATGTTTGCTATGATTAAATATAGTCAATTAATTCTTGACCTAATAAAATGAATAATGACATAAAAGGCCTATTGTTTTGCAGGAATGTTGACTCCTTCTTGTTGCGGCAAATCCCGGGCACTCGATATGTCCTAGTTTGTAGCACAAGTCATGCCGAAATTCATGGAAAATTTCGGCATGACCTTTGCTAAAAAGTGGGCAAATCGGGAACCTAAAATTTGCCGGAACAGAAATGAATCAACATTCCGGCAAAACATAGGCCACTCAGCATCATTCCTTGGAAACAGTGTTCAAATATTCCTCTTCGACACCGCAACACATGTCCAAATATACACGAGCAACCACATGTTCAAATTTCACAAGCTAATTCAAAAACGAAGTGTAGAAGAAAATTCATTTAACTACTAATAAAACAAAATTCAGTTAACTTTAGTGCGCTATAATGATGAAAGGAAAAAAAATTCAGTTAAGTACTAATTTCATTCATTTAGGTTATTCATTTAACATCACCTAATTAACCTACTGTACCACTACTACTAGTAGCACTACTAACCTAATTAACCTAGCAAAACTCTAGTGCCCTAACTGAAAAACATCTAATTAACATCTACTAGTACCACTATTGCCCTAACCTAATTAACATCTACTAGTATCACTATATACTATACAAGCAGCATCTACCCTAATTAAACCCTACTGCCTAACTAACTTTTGTTGTAAACCAAATTTTTTGCTCTAAACTAATTTTTGCTCTAACATCTAATACTTAACATCCTTTGCTCTAAACTAAATATTTTGCTATAAACAAACTTTTGCTCTACTAATTTTTTCTCTAAAATGCAGAGAGAGAGGAGTCGGGGGAGGGGTGGGGGACTTACAGAGAGGGGAGAGACGGTGGCGGGGAGGTGCTCGGTGACAGAGGCAGGGG
>LT934116.1:605292928-605408358 GCA_900231445.1 Triticum turgidum subsp. durum | reverse complement strand
GGTGAGGCTGAGGGCGGCCTCGGGCGGCGGCGGTGAGGATGACGGCGGCCTCGGGGGGAGACGGTGAGGTTGCGGGTGTCCACGCCGACAGGAGACAGCGGCGAAGTGGGGCGACGGCGAATTGGGGAGACGGAGGCGAGGGCGAGGGATTTGGGGAAGAAGTGTGGTGGCCGGGGGCGGGGGGGGGGACCGCTGTTTAAGTGAAACGTAACGGTAGCGCGTTTCCTGAAAACCCGCTACTGCTATCCCTTTCTCCTTTTTTCCCTTTTTTCTTTTATTTTTCTTTACATTTTTTTCCTTTCTGCTTTTTCTATTTCTTTCATTTTCATTTACTTTTCTACTTGTTTTTCACTTTATTTTATTTCCGTTAGCAGCAACGCCTTACACGTAAGGGCGCTACAACTAAGAAGAGTAGCAGTAGCGCTGGGCCAGTATACGCGCTACTGCTAGGGTGGGCTAGCCATGTGCGCCCAGTTCAAACATAGCAGCAGCGTTTTTCGCTTGTGCGCGCTACTGCTAAAGTCATAGCAGTAGCGCGGTTTATTTACGCGCGCTGCTACTAAGTAGCAGTAGCGTTTGATTTTGTACATCGCTACTGGTAACATTCTGTGTATAAGGTTGTCCCTAGTAGTGCCTACTCACTTGCATCGATATCGATTGATGGGCATCTCCATAGACTTTCTCCTTTTTGTCTTCTCCTCACAACCACCATACTCTATTCCACCTATAGTGCAATATCAATGGCTCACGCTCATGTATTCCGTGAAAGTTGAAAAGGCTTGAGAACAATACAAGTATGAAACAATTGCTTTGCTTGCCATCGGGGTTGTGCATGCTGAAATACTTTGTGTGGTGAAGATGGAGCATAGCCAGACTATACGATTTTGTAGGGATAACTTTCTTTGTCCATGTTATTTTGAGAAGACATGATTGCTTTATTAGTGTGCTTGAAGTATTATTGTCTTAATGTCAAATGATAGACTATTGCTTTGAATCACTCGTGTCTTAACATTCATGCCATGATTAGATTTTACGATCAACACTAGTAGAAAACAGCCCATTTATCCCGGTTCCATATGCCCTTTAGCCCTGGTTCTGGAACCAGGACTAAAGGGTCGGGACTAAAGCCCAAAACCTTTAGTCCCGGTTCGCTTACGAACCGGGACAGAAGATGCTCCATGTGGCCGCAGTGGGGCGCCCAGGTAGGAGGACCTTTAGTCCCGGTTGGTAACACCAACTAGGACCAAAAATCTTCCACAAGTCAGCAGCTAGCAGGAGCTGGGGTGTTTGTTTTTTTTGAAGGGGGGATAGGGGTTTTGGAGGGTTAACTTAGGGGTCTCATATTGTGTTTGCTAGCTAATAGAGATAAGTGACTTCTCTTTATCTCCGTGCTTGGTCGACGCGAGCTACTATACGTATAGAGAGAACTCGACACGCTAGCTAGTAAGCAAATGAATGAACCATTAATTACACAAGATCGTGATGAACATATACAAAGAGAAGTGACCTCTCTTTCTTCGAGAGATTGGTCGAACAACAAATTTTCATATATCTATCCAATGCGAGTAGCTACATATATACAATATACGATCTCATACAATCCCTAAAATCTAAAGTCTATATCAATTTTCACATGGTATTCTCCCTTCTCATTGATGACGTGGTCAAGAATGAATCCTGCCATTTCCTCTTGAATTGCTCGTATGCGATCATGTGGTAGGAGTTCATCCCGCATCTGCCAAACCTAATTTAAAGGGGGTCAATACATATATATGAATGAAACTCAACACAAATGATGGTAATAAAATAAAATTGTGAATATTATTGTTTACTTACTTCATATTGATTTTCAGAGTAGCCCTGCAGAGAGGTTGCGTTATAGATGAACTCGCAAACGTAGTATCCACAAAAATCATTCCCGGCTTCCTGTCACAAGCAGTTTACGAGAAATAGAGTTCAATTAACTGATAATAAAGCCAGATAAATGGTATTGATGAAACCCTCGGGAACTAGGTAGTAGTACTTACTTTCGAGTGTGTAAATCGCAGCTCCCTCAGTAGTCCAAGAACAATTCCGGTGAACTCTTTCCAAACCCTGCCAGACAAAGAAAAAATTTACTTGATATCAGGAAATGAACAAAGTTGCCGATATGGTGCGATAATGATCGATTGAACTTACTTCTGGAGAATTGTAGTCATGTCCGCATAGTTCTGGGGATCTTTTCGTCTCGAGTCTAAGACAATTTATACTCCCCACTCAAGCTGGATCTCTAGCAGAATAAAGTGGAAGCTGCTTGACCCTTTTTAACCAACCATTCATTTATGGTATTTGGGTTAATGAAGCTAATGTCATAGATTTGTGCTTTTCTGCATTTGACGATCTTCAATCTACATAATATAGTGAGGACAATTATATATACATGCAATTAATGAAAGAGTTGAGCTATATATAGAGACTTAATTACAGAAGTAGTACTTACAGACAGTAGCATGTCACGAGTTGTTTGTCGAGGGCCAATTGATTGTATAACTGGAATTCAATACGCAATAGCTCAGTTCCAACAAGGCCGTGCTCCTATTTAATTCTCATCATCAAACCATCCTTCCCAGACTCGCTGCAGGTTTTCATGTACCATTCATGCAATCTTCGCATCCCATACAGGTATCTGAATCCGTCCACCTCCATCATTTCAAACTCTACATCATCACTCAGTTAATTAGCAGGATTGGTACTGGGCACCATCCTCGGATGATTAGCAACGATATCGCTGGACACCTTGAGCAGGGCACATGATTGGTTCGACTATTCGCTCGAGCTAGGGAATTTGTTTCCCACTTCTTCGTTCTGCTAACCTTGCATCACTGGAAGTACTTCCCGACCGCCGCGCATCTTGATATGTCTTTTTAAGACTGTGGACATAGTTGGAATCAGGCGGAGGCGGTGGTGGTCGCTTCAGGGCATCGATAGTGCGCTTCACTTTCACTGGATCTATTATCACCTTCGGACGTGGAGGTTTCTTTGCAAAATGGTCCCTCACATGGGCAACACATATCTCCTCATTTTCCTTGTCAGTCGTCTCATATGGTAACTTTTCAGTACCCTTGAGAGATGGACCTATCTCAATTGCTTCCTGCCTTCGCTTGTACTTCTAGCCGCCGGAGTATCGACGTTTCTCTTCTGCCGTTGCTGACGAGGCGGAGTCTCTTGACACGCCGAAGGAGGCAGAGTGCTCTGACGCGCCAGAGGAGGTGGAGGAGGTGGAGTGCCCTCAAGTGCCGGAGGAGGTGGAGAAGGAGGCAGAGTGCCCTGATCACTCGCCGGAGGAGGAGGAGGAGGAGGCAGAGTGCCCTGACTCGCCGAAGGAGGAGCAGGAGGAGGAGGTGTCCAGTTTGGAAGCTTGATGTACTCCTTCTTCCATAGACACGTACTCCTCAAAGCAGAAACCAGTTGATTCTCCCCTTCACCTGTAGGGTTGTCAAGATCCATCTCCTCAAATCCCTCCATTATTTCATCCACCGTCACAACAGCATAGCCATGTGAAATCGGATGGCAGTGAAAAGTTCTATTAGCTTGAGAAGGTGCTACAGAGCTGGCAACCGCCTTCAAAAAGTAAGGATCTGCCATTTCATCATAACCTCACAATGTTGAGCCTCCATGATAGTATCCACGAGGTAACGAGGAGCCGTGAAATCCGGATGAACGAGCTCCATGGAAGCCATGCTGCTTCTCCGCTGAGATGGTGGGGTAGCTTATGGGGTAGCTTCATGTCGCTGAGATGGTTGGCCGGCAGCTGCAAGTTCCTCTAGCTTCGCTATTCTTGCATTGAGCCTCTGCATATTGCTCAGCTCCGCTTTCCTCTTTCTCTCTCGGGTTTTGTTACCGCTTGTGCCGGGAAACCTAACCACCCATGGAATGGAGCCTAGTGTGCCTCGTGTTCATCCAGGGTTCTCTGGATTCCCGATGGACTCAGTCAGCTCGTCCATCTTTATGTCGGGAATGAACATCCCTTCCTGCGCTGCGCTGATATATTGCTGAAGCTTCTTCATGGGTATTGCATGTTGCTCGTCCATCCAATGACACTCCCCTTTTTATAGAACCAAAGTTCCCCCAACCCTGAAGAACCAAGTCTTTGAACGGTCTGGCCAGTTCAGTGTCGCTGGTTGGACCCCTTTAGCAAGCAGGTCTTGCTCAGCTTAGTCCCACAATGGCCGGGCTTTGTAGTAGCCACCTGACCCCATGTGATGGTGATACTTCTTCTTTGCAGCATTTTTCTTGTTTGTCTCTAACCTTTTCTTACCCTTAGCCGATTGCTTGTAGGCCACAAATGCGGGCTAGTGATCTCTTATCTTCTCATATCGGCCCTTGAATTCTAGAGTCTTCCCTTGGTCGACAAATTTTGTGTTCAACTCTTTCTTCCAATAGATCTTCCATCCTCTTAAGAGCAAACGCCTTGACCTTTGGCTCTATAACTGGCTTGTTCGGACCCTCCTCTCCTATTAGGGTAAAATTTTCCTTTAGCGAGGTCCAAAGATCATCTTTCTGTCTATCCTGGACATAAGAAGCTTCAGAGCCGTCCTTACTCTTATTCCATTGATAGACGCTGATTGGGATGCTATCCCCAACAATAGCTCCGCACTGACTAACAAATGTGTCCTTGGTCCTTGGGTTCAATCAGTTGGCCATCATCCATGATTACTGTGATTGTGAACTTTTCATCCTGGCGCAACCATTTCTTCAGGCCTCATCTTCTTACGGAAGTTTGACTCGATCCGGAGGGCTATAAAAGAAGAAAGATGCGTTAATATATGTACATACCAAAACACTTAATGCATGAATTAGTCAGCACATGCTTAACTAATATATATACCTCACTGGACTTTGCAACAACTCCCTTCTCCATTCGATCACCGGAGCGTCATCATGGTCTCCTTCTTCCTCCGCCATTCGGTCACCGGAGCGGTCATCAGATCCTTCCTCCTCCATTTTTTAATTACCGAAGCCGTCATCCTCTCCTTCGTGACCATCAGTGTCGTTGAGAAACCACATGGGATCACCTCCATCGCAAAATATATCCCCCAACAACTCTTGTTGTTCTAAGTCTCTATCCATATTTTCTGCAAATAGTACAACATCGCAATATACAAACATGAAAGATGGATATATTAGTGGCAAACATAGACCTAGATAATCACAACAAGCAATCATATGCACAAACATATACCTAGCTAATGACAACAATGAACATAGCAATTACGGGTAGGGGCGAGAGGGGGTAGATTGACAACTCTTCTAGGGTTTCGGGTGTCCTCGACAACACTTCTAGGGTTTCGGGTGGCCTCGACAATGCTTTTTCAGTCTCGGTTTGGGTGGATCGAGAGTTGCTCGGGCGAGAGGGAGTTGATCGACGTCCCCCTCATGTCGAAGTTATCGGAGCTTTCTTCTGGGGGTTTGGGTAGCCTCGACAGTTTGTCAGGTAGGGGCGGGAGGGGGTAGAGATAGACAACGCTTTTTTCTAGGGTTTGGGGTGGCCTCGACAACGCTTTTTCAGCGCCGGTTTGGGTGGACTCGAGAGTTGGCCGGACGAGATGGGGTTGATCGACTTCCCCTCCCCCCTCATGCCGAAGTTACTTAAGCACAAGAGCTCCAATTGAGACGATTCCGGATCTGTTTGGAAAGCTCGTGCCAACGAGATGATAGGGGGGCGGGGTGCTCCCGTGGCCTTGTTGATATATAGAGCCGATGCCAACGTGATGATAGAGCCGATGCCAACATTTTTATTTAACAAAAAACCTTCAAAAAAAGACTTGCTTCGCCGTGGCTGCTCGATGCGACGTAGACTCGGTGGAAAAACTTTATGAAAATGCGGTGGTGGCCGGCCCGGGCGGTTTTATTTTACTTATTTATTTTTTTCCTTTGTTTTTTTATATGTTTGTTTTCTTTTCACTCTACATTTTCGTACATATGAAAAACAATGAAGTTTGTATACAAAACTGCACATATACATCTCATACATGAACATATACACATGAAAATTTATCTATCTATCTATCTCATCTCATACATGAACATATACACACATATACATGAAAATATACACATATACATGAAAAAACATATACAAAAAAATATACACATATACATGGCTGCAAAAAAACATACACATATACATATGAAAAAACAAAGCACGCGCGGTGCTACCGGCCGGCCACCATGCAACAACGGTGACGGGGAGTAGGGGACATGGGAAGGGGGGCCCTGCTCACTATGGCGGGGTGTGGTGATGGCTTGATCAGCGACGAGGATGGCAGGCTCAGGGGTGGGGGGCGAGGGCGCGACGAGGACATCGGTACAGCGAGGGCGAGGGCCCGAGGGCGCGTTGGCGACGAGGACGGCGAGCTCGAGGCCGGCGACGAGGACGGCGCGTGGCAAGGTAGAGGGCGCGGGCGAGGGTGCATCGGCGAGGGCTCAGGGAGGAGAGCGCATCGGCGAGGGCGTCGACGAGGGCGAGGGCGCCGTCCTGCACCCTGGCGGCGTCGTGTTGTTTGGTGAGGCGTACGGGGGGGAGATGAACTGGGACTGGAAAATGCTAAGCATGGGCTTATATACCCAAAGCCTTTGGTCCCGGATCGCGGCACAAACCGAGACTAATTACCCCTTTAGTCCCGGTTTGTGCCACCAACCGGGACCAAAGGTCACTTTTCGTCATCCCAAAGGGCGGGAAGCAGAGACCTTTGGTCCCGGTTGGTGGCACCAACCGGGACCAAAGGTATCTATTGGTCTCGGTTGGTGCCACGAACTGGGACCAAAGGGGGGGTATTGGTTCCAGTTTGTGCCACCAACCGGGACGAAAGGTTGGTGCTGCTCGGGGCCAAATATTTAGTCCCACCTTGCTAGCTGAGAGAGCTCGGGAGTGGTTTATAAGCACTGTTGCGCCAGCCCTCTCGAGCTTCTCTCAACTGCAGGCTTACGGGGCCTAATCTGACACTCCTCTGCATGTGGGCCAACTTGGCCTACTGCGGGCCTGAATCCTAGCCCAGCAACATGGTTGGGTTTCTAGACGTACTCTGGCTATGGTGTCCTAGTAGACTTGCATTTTTTCTAAAAAATCTAGGTTTTTTTTATTTAATTAATTTTCTTTTGTTTCTACTTACAGTTTTTAGGTAAAAAATCAAAAACTTTCTATTACTGCCATTAGTTTTCAATTTCGAATAGTTTAACTTTGAATTCTTTGAAATTTGTGTGTGTCACTAGTTTGTGAATAACTTTAATATAAAAATAGATTTTGGGTGATTCTTTTTCCTGCTATTTAATATTACTGTTCTTATCATTATTTTCAATTTGTAATCTTTAGGTTATTTTAAAGTCTGTTTTAGTCAAAAACAGATTTTTTTATTTTAGTTTGCTATTAAAGTTTCTAACCTAAAATTCTATATGTAAATTCTTTTTTCTATTAATGTTTTGAACAAATAATACTTTGATAATTTTTAGTTTTCTATTAAATTTTCAAAAATCCGAGAGGTTTATAAAATCTTTTGAGTTGATTCCTTTTTACTATTAGAGTTTTGTAAAAGCTTTTTAGTTGATTCTTTTTGCTATTGAAGAATATTATAGTTTTGTTTAAGTTGATCATAACAAAAATTTTTCATTGATTATTTTTAGTTCATTGATTTTTCTTTTAGAGTTTCTTAAAAGTTTATTTCATTCTTTGAGCTAAATGACCCTAAAATTGAAAAGCACTTCAAATGAACTCTAAAAAGGTTGAAACTTGGCATGGTATCATCATTTCACCCACATAGCATGTTCTAAAAAGTTGAGAGGGTTACGGCAAAAGCTGGATGCACTTCATGTACAAAATAGACAATCTCTTTTGAGGTATCAGGGTTTCAGATAAAAACTCATCTGTCACAAATGGATTTCATTTTTTGAACTTATCTTGAACTCCAGAATTTTTGTGCGTTCAAAATGCAACATTCAAAGCCATATCATCAATGTTCAACCCTTTCTGACTTCATTTGATATTTTTCATGCATTTACTGACTTTGTGAGCTAAATGACCCTGTAATTGAAAAGCACTTCAAATGAACCGTGAAAAGGTTGAAAGTTGGCATGGTATCATCATTTCACCCACATAGCATGTTATAAAAAGTTGTGAGGGTTACGGCAAAAACTAGATGCACTTCATGTACAAAATAGACAATCTCTTTTGAAGTATCAGGGTTTCAAATGAAAACTCATCTGTTACAAAGAGATTTCATTTTTTTGACATGTAACAGCTGTGATATTCTAGATCAAAGGCATCATCATAATATTGTGGAGAGAAAGTCTTCACTTTTTCTTCGCTTGTGTCCTTTGCTTATTGCGTCGTAAGCATGGATAATCTTGATCGTTTAACAGGGTGCTTGGGTTAGCCTTGACTTTGAAGGGAGGAATTTCATGAAACTTTTCATAATCTTCAGACATGACTGTCTTGCCCTCCACTCCCACGATGTCTCTTTTTCCTGAAAGATCTATGTGGCGCTTTGGCTCATCATATGATGTATTTGCTTCCTTATCTTTTCTTTTTCTTGGTTTGGTAGACATGTCCTTCACATAGAAAACCTGCGCCACAACATTGGCTAGGACGAATGGTTCGTCTGTGTACCCAAGATTGTTCAGATCCACTGTTGTCATTTCGTACTGTGGGTCAACCTGTACCTCGCCTCCTGACTGATTGACCCATTTGCACTGAAACAAAGGGACCTTAAAATCATGTCCATAGTCAAGTTCCCATATCTCCACTATGTACCCATAATATGTGTCCTTTTCCCTCTTGGTTGCTGCATCAAAGCGGACACCACTGTTTTGTTTGGTGCTCTTTTGATCTTGGGCTATTGTGTAAAATGTATTCCCATTTATCTGGTACCCTTTCTAAGTCAATAAGTCGAACATGGTCCCCTCGCCAACGAGTACAGCTCATCAGAAACAGCGTTGTCACCCATGAGACATGTTTGCAACCAGCTACCGAAAGTCCTGATGTGTTCACATGTAATCCATTCGTCACACTGCTTCGTCACACTGCTTCTTGTGTTCATTGACATATGGGGTCACCGAGGTAGAGTTATGTAGAAGTGTGTAGTGTGCTTGAGACCAAGAATGCCCATCCCTACATATGAATGAGTCTGGTCCTAGCGTGCCTTTTCCAGTCAGTCTCCCCTCATACCGTGATTGAGGGAGACCAATCTTCTTAAGGTTAGGAATGAAGTCAACACAAACCCAATGACCTCCTCTGTTTGATGGCCCGTGGAGATGCTTCCATCTGGCCTAGCACGGTTATGAACATATTTCTTTAAGACTCCCATGAACCTCTCAAAGGGCAACATATTGTGTAGAAATACAGGGCCTAGAATGGCAATTTCTTCGATTAGATGAACTAGGACGTGTGTCATGATATTGAAGAAGGATGGTGGGAACACCAGCTCGAAACTGGCAAGACATTGCGCCAGATCACTCCTTAACCTTGATAGGATTTCTGGAACAATCACCTTCTGAGAGATTGCATTGAGGAATGAACATAGCGTCACAATGGCTAATCGAACGTTTTTCGGTAGAAGCCCCCTCAATGCAACCGGAAGCAGTTGCGTCATAATCATGTGGCAGTCATGAGACTTTAGGTTCTGGAACTTTTTCTCTGCCATATTTACTATTCCCTTTATATTCGACGAGAAGCCAGACGGGATCTTCATCCTGAGCAGGCATTCGAAGAAGATTTCCTTCTCTTCTTTGGTAAGAGCATAGCTGGCAGGACCTCCATAGTATTTTTCGTGCACACATTGCTAGTCCTCCCGTGCCTTCGGTGTATCTTTTGTCTTCCAATACACGCCCAAGATGCCTGGCAGGTTCAGGCAAAGATTCCTCGTCATGTGCATCACGTCGATTGCAGAGCGGACCTCTAGGTCTTTCCAATGGGGTAGGTCCCAAAATATAGATTTCTTCTTCCACATGGGTGTGCGTCCCTCAGCGTTATTTGCAACAAATAGTCCTCTGAGACCCTTTCCAAAGATTACTTGTAAGTTATTGACCATAGCAAGTATGTGACCACCAGTATGGATGGCGGGCTTCTTCCGGTGATCTGCCTCATCTTTGAAATGCTTGCATTTCTTTTAACATTGATGGTTGGTCGGAAGAAATCGACAATGCCCCAGGTACACATTCTTCCTGCATTTGTCCAAATATATACTTTGGGTGTCATCTAAATAGTGTGTCCATGTGTGGTATCCCTTGTTAGTTTGTCCTGAAAGGTTACTGATAGAAGGCCAAACATTGATGGTTACAAACATCAACGCATCTAGGTCAAATTCCTGCTGGTCGGCTCATCCCACACATGTACACCTTTTCCATTCCAGAGCTTTAAAAGTTCTTCAACTAAGGTCCTTAGGTATACATCAATGTCATTGACGGGTCGCTTAGGGCCTTGGATGAGCACTGGCATCATAATGAACTTTCGCTTCATGCACAACCAAGGAGGAAGATTATAGATACATAGAGTCACGGGCCAGGTGCTATGATTGTTGCTCTGCTCCCCAAAAGGATTAATGCCATCCACGCTTAAACCAAACCATATGTTCCTTGTGTCATCAGGAAAGTCCCCCACTTTCTCCCGATTTTTCTCCACTGCGACCCGTCAGTGGGTGCTCTCAACTTCCCGTCTTTCTTATGGTCGTCTTTGTGCCATCGCATCAACTTGGCATGCTCTTTGTTCCTGAACAGACGTTTCAACCATGGTATTGTAGGAGCATACCACATCATCTTGGTAGGAACCCTCTTCCTGGGCCGCTCTCCCTCAACATCAACAGGGTCATCTTTTTTGATCTTATACCGCAATGCACCTATAATCCTAGAAGGCACAGAACCTTCTTTGCTCCGTACGTACTGTCGGGTAATTCGTTATCCTTTAGAAGCTTCATCTTCAATATTTTCAGTATCTTCTCAAATTCATTGTCAGATACACCATTGTCTGCCTTCCACTGCAGCAATTCCAGTGTGGTACCGAGCTTTGTGTTGTCATCTTTGTAATTGGGGAACAACCCTTTTTTGTGATCCTCTAACATGCGATCGAACTTCAACTTCTCCTTTTTAATTTCGCATTGTCTCTTTGCATCAACAATGACCCGGCGAAGATCATCATCACGCACATCATCTGTTCCCACTTGATCTTTAGCTTCCCCCATTGCAGCATCACCGTATTCAGGGGGCACATAGTTGTCATCATCCTATTCTTCTTCACTGTCTTCCATCATAACCCCTCTTTCTCCATGCTTGGTCCAAACATTATACTGTGGCATGAAACCCTTCTGAATCAGGTGGGTGTGAAGGGTTTTCCGGTTAGAGTAGGACCTCGTATTCTCACATCTAGGGCATGGACAACACATAAAACCATTATGCTTGTTTGCCTCACCCACTTCGAGAAAATATTACATACCCTTAATGTACTCGGAGGTGCGTCTGTCACCGTACATCCATTGACGGTTCATCTTGCATTATATATAATTAAGTGTGTCAAAAACCATTACATCTGAATCATAGACAGGACGAGGGCCGACGGAGGCGGATACCAAAACCATCGCACTATATAATAACAAACAATAATAAAAGTAAGAATGTTATACAAGTATCTATCTAAATCATACAAGTAAGAACATTTATCTTTTAGAAAGAAGATAAGAATAAGAGACTCACCACGGTGGTGTCGGCCACGAGATCGGCGTGGACGATCGACGGTGGTATGGACGAGGACGGGATAGGACAGACCGTGAAACCTAGAAAAATCTTGAGGAAAATGGAGTTTGGACAAGGAGCTTCGAGGCTTAAGTGTGGCTTGGTCATTTCATCGAACACCTCATGTGCATAGGAGGTGAGCTAGAGCAACACACACCTTATGTGCATAGAAGGGAAAAAACAGAGCACTTAGAACAGAGCAGTGAGCGGTCAGGGGGTATATATAGGCCACTTTTTAGTCCCGGTTGGTGGCTAGAACCAGGACAGAAGACATACCTTTGGTCTCGGTTCTAGCCACCAACCGGGACTAAAGGTTGTGGGCTAGGAGCGAGGCCCATTGGTCCAGGTTCGTGTTTGGAACCGGGACCAAAGGGGTTAGACGAACCGAGACCAATGGCCGCCTAGGCCCGGCCTTCATCCTGGCCTCACTAACCGGGCCTGATGCCCTCTTTGGTCCTAGTTCATGAGTGAACCGGGATTAATGCCCTTATCCTGGCCTCAACCAAAGCCCTGTTTCTAGTAGTGCAAGATTATGCTAGGTAGCATTCCACATCAAAAATTATCTTTTTGATCATTTACATACTCGAGGATGAGCAGGAATTAAGCTTGGGGATGCTGATACATCTCCGTTGCATCTATAGTTTTTGATTGTTTCATGCCAATGTTTTACAACTTTCATATACTTTTGGTAACATTTTATATAATTTTTTGGGACTAACATACTGATCCTGTGCCCAGTGCCAGTTCCTGTTTATTGCATGCTTTTTGTTTCGTAGAAAATCCATATCAAAAGGAGTCCAAACGTGATAAAAACTTAGGGAGATTTTTTGGAATATATGTGAATTTTGGGAATTCGAATCAGTGCGAGACGATGCCCTAGGGGGGCACAACGTAGGGGGGCGCGCCCCAGGGGGTGTGGCGCGCCCTGGACCCTTGTGGCTACCCCATAAGGTGGTTGGTGCCCTTCTTTCGCCGCAATAAAGCTAATATCCGGATAAAAATCGTTTTAAAATTTCAGCCCAATCGGAGTTACGGTTCTCCCGGAATTTAAGAAATGGTGAAAGGCCACAATCTGTGAGCGCGGAAATAGAAGGTAACAGAGAGAAAGAGATCTAATCTCGGAGGGGCTCCCGCCCCTTCGCCGCCATGGAGGCCATGGACCAGAGGGGAAACCCTTCTCCCAACAAGGGGCAAGGTAGAGGAATAAGAAGAAGAAGGAGGGGGGCTCTCTCTCCCCCTCTCTCCAAGTGGCGCCGGAACGCCGCCGGGGCCATCATCGTCACGGCGATCTACACCAACAACTTCGCCGCTGTCATCACCAACTCTCTCTCCCTCTATGCAGTGGTGTAGCACCTCTTCTCCCCGCTGTAATCTCTACTTAAACATGCTTCTCAATGTTATATATTATTTCCCATGATGTATGGCTATCCTACGATGTTTGAGTAGATCCGTTTTGTCCTATGGGTTGATTGATGGTCGTGATTGGTTTGAGTTGCATGTTTTATTATTGGTGTTATCCTATGGTGCTCTCTATGTCGCGCAAGCGTGAGGGATCCCCGTTGTAGGTTTTGCAACATGTTCATGATTTGCTTATGGTGGGGTAGCGTGAGTGATAGAAACATAGACACGAGTAAGTAGGTTGTTTGCGTATGGGAGTAAAGAGGACTTGATGCCTTAATGATATGGTTGGTTTTTACCTTAATGATCTTTAGTAGTTATGGATGTTTGCCAGAGTTCCAATCATAAGTGCATATGATCCAAGTAGAGAAAGTATGTTAGCTTATGCCTCTCCCTCATATAAAATTGCAATAATGATTACATGTCTAGTTACCGATTGCCTAGGGACAAATAACTTTCTTGTGACAAAAAGCTCTCAACTAAAACTAACTTAGTTATTTATTTATCTAAACAGCCCCTATCTTTTTTTACGTGTTCTTTATTATCCTGCAAACCTATCTCTTTACACCTACAAAGCACTTCTAGTTTCATACTTGTTCTAGGTAAAGCGAATGTTAAGCGTTCGTAGAGTTGTATCGGTGGTTGATAGAACTTGCGGGAATATTTGTTCTACCTTTAGCTCCTTGTTGGGTTAGACACTCTTACTTATTGAGAAAGGCTACAATTGATCACATATACTTGTGGGTCATCACAGAGTAAAGTCCATATTTAGTGTTAAACTTGTGAAAAGCATCGGTATTCATAAAAGATTTAACACAATCAAATTCAAGCTTTATACCTCACTCTTTACCTTCATCGAGTTCCAAATCTCCAGAGTTGCATTTAATTCTTTCTAAAAGATCCCACCTGACTTCAATAGTCTTCTTCATAAAAGAACCAGTAGAAGAAGTATCGAGCATGGATCGATCATCATGAGAAAGTCGAGCATAAATATTCTGAATGATAATTTATCGAGAGACCTCATGATTGGGGCTTGAATATAACATTGACTTAAGCCTCCCCCAAGCTAGAGCGATACTTTCTCCTTCACGAGGCCAAAAATTATATATATAATTTCGATCACGATGAACTAGATGCATAGGCTAATTTTTTTTGATGAAATCCTAATTTCAATCAATTCGAGTGCCAAGATCCAATATCATCGCATAGCCTATACCATGCCAATGATTTTACCTTCAAAGATAAAGGGAAAACCTTATCCTTAGCTTCATCTCCGGATAAACCTGCAAGCTTAAATAATCCACAAATTTGATCCACCTATATCAAATGCATATCAGGATGTTCAGTTCCATCTCCTGCATAAGGATTAGATAGAAGTTGTTCTATCATAGACGAAGGAATTTTATAACCAATATTTTTAGTAGGTGTAGTAGGTTGAGCAGCAACTAATTATGTTCCCAGTCTATGTGAAGATACCCCGAACAAATCCCTCAAAGGAGGATTCACAATTGTAACACACTACAAGAAATATGTCAACTTGCGACCATCACTATTGGTCACTGAAAGGTCATTAATTTTCATTTGCGACCTTTTTGTGACCAAAAACAGAAGGTCAAAAGCTGGAGGTCGTAAACTGAAATTAACGACTTTCTTTGTGATATGTAAAAGGTCGTTGGTTCTTCGACCAAAATTTTGGTTACTAGCAGCCTCGCCAAGCCATGTAGGATCAAGCGTGGCAATATGACGTGGTTAAGAATCATCCTGATCTGATTTCGTGTCTATATGGGCTGAGCCCATTAATTCAACCCATTTATATATTTTTTTTCTTGTCAATTTTCGCTCGATACATGGGCCTAGCCCGGCAATTCAGCCTTTTTATTTTCTTGGCCATGGCCTTTTTGGCTCAACAATTCCAGATTTTTTTATAATTACTTTTTTATTTTCTTTTTTTACGATGGGTCAATTTGTCAGATGGGTCCCAATTGTAAGTTCTGGTAATTGGTCCCACTTGTCAAGTTTTAGTAAGTGGGTCCCAATTGTCAAGGTCATATTCTTTGGATTTCAATTTCATAGTAAATAAATAGCCAGTATTTAAATTGGCCAGACAAAAAATACAACTAGTACTTCAAATAACAGTAGCCAAAATCAGTATGGAGCTGCTACTCTATAAATAACACATAATACATTTTCAATCATGGTTTTACAAGCTCTATGTGTAATAACTAGAGAATATACAAGCTCTACAAGTGTCTTAAATCTTCTTCAACATGGAGCTCCTTTGGTAGCGAGCACAAACTGGGCACTTGCATCATCACAGGAAGGCAATTTTAGATCATAAAAACGAATGTTCCAAGCACATTTTAGAGAAAGAACCAAGTAAATTTGCCCTCAATCATACAAACAAAGTTTAGAGAAAACCAAACATGAACAAGCACTTATTATGCAGGACACATACGTACACATCTCAGGAAAAGCTCGGAAAGAGCAAGGTGTAAGAGCATGATGTTATCAGAAGCATGATTTTCAAGTTTGTCTCAGAGACATACGATAGGTGCTTTTCATAGAAGACAGAATAAGTAAAATTATTCATGTTTGCCAACCCAGACTCTAAACGAGACTCTAACCAAGACCATCCAGAAGTGACCCAAAGAGCGACCCAATATAGTGACTTCTACAGTTCATATTTTGATAGTAAAATTGATGTGTAATCATATAGATAATAAAATACGTGGCACAATATTAGTACATCTCCAAACAGCCAATAAATCTCATAGTACCACAAGGACATGCACCTGTAGTACATCCTGCATTGCAGGTTCACATCAATAGCTCGTAGCAAGGCTATCAGTTCAACAACACTAATACCAACTCAAGCATCAGCAGTTTAAAAAGAATGAGCAACAAAACAAAAGCGCAATAGATACCTCTTCAAACTTTTTTTCAAAAATCAGCTCATCCTCTTGACCGCTCTAGATATCGTCCCTGTGCATTGCTCAGGAAATTATAAATTCTGGTATAGCACACAAGAAAATATCAGAGTAGAAAAGTGGCATAGAAACTACCAAAAAATTCTCATGCTTATTGTTATTGCAAGAAGGCATCGATCAGATTTTGAAGCTAATAATAATTAACATGTACTTATCACTTGTTGGAGTTGGTTCTCTTCAATTAATCAATAGCAGCGTGAGCATAAGCATTAAATCAGCAGCACAAGTGAACACTTATTCAAGCTAGTAGCTGCCCAGCAGGCTAGCAGCAAAAGCATTCAAACAACTAGAGAAGCACAGTACAGCAGCACAAGCATTCAAAGAGCAGCAAGCCAACAAGCACCATCCATCAGACCGGTAGCTTAATGGAAGAAAAATCTGAAGAATAAAAGATATATAGGTTGAGGAAACATGAGAGGATGCTGGGTTGCTTGTGAAGCTACGACTGCGAGGCTAGCAGGCTTAGACTGTCACATGTCATATCTTATAAACTTAGGCAAGTGTTCTCTGGTTATCCTTAAGATCATGCACTAACTTGGGTAATTAGCATCAAACAATACATATCAGTACAAGGCTAGGAAAGATAATAAAGACTTGGGAAAGGTAGCAGAGTTAAAAAACTGATACATCCCACACCTCATTCTAATAATGTTGGTGCAAGCATAGGATCATTTTCCTTTCAGCCACGAATCAATCAGTTCAGAGATAGACACAGGCTCTAGCAAAGCGATACATACATAGGAAAGATCCATCAACTGGGAAAATCATGGTTCCGCGGGAGGCATGAGCCTATCAGCCTCCGGACCCTGTCCTTCTCCGTGTTTTCCAGCAGCCCCTGCATGCATCATCCACAACAGCAGACTGCCACATCAACCACAGCTCAAGGAAAGGATTTTACAACAGTATTAGGTTGCAAAAACAACTCTAAGAGACTGATATTGTAAGTTCATTGACATTCACAAGCCATTTGCATTTTTATTCAGAACTATGCAACACCATTGACATTACTTTCACAACAGAAACAAGAAACCATGGTGCATTGTAAAAAAAATATGCACTCGTTTGTCACTTGAAAGGAACTTCCAAAATGAGTGTGTAGTGTATATATTCTGGTGAGCCAATATTGATCCAGTATGAAAGATCTAACACAAAACCATCATTTTTTTCCTCTATGGAAATACAATGCTAGCATCCAGAGGCAAATACAATACTTAGTGAGAACTCACTACTGTGCATGAAAACATGAATGTACATGAGACTTTGCAAACTGGAGAGACTTTGCCAACCATAACAGACAACTAAATCTCGTTTCAATTATCCCGCGGAAGTTCATAGCAAATTTGGATGAATGTTTGGCAAAAAACAAAAGGGGTTGCTCATCTTGGAAGAGAAATTCATGGCCAACGACTGGGAGGAGCGGAGGGGGCAGGAACGAGGGTCCTTCACCTGATTGGGTCATCGGCCGGAGTGGGGCACCGTTCACCGGAGTGGTGCCCTGGTCAGACCTACCAGGAGCTGCTGCGAGGGAGGAGCCGCGCCCGAGGAGTCGCGTCAAAGGATGGAGAAGCGGCGGAAGATGGGCTCCTACCCTCCATCCAATGTGGCAGAAGCTAGCCGTGATGAGGATCTAGAGACTGGCGGCGGCCTCTCCTTCAACTGCGCCTTGACCTCATACACCTTGGCTAGCCTCTCATTCAACTGCGCCTGCGCACAAGCACACGAGCGCTTCAGAATCACCGATGAAATGCAATAGAGCTAAGGAACAAGAGGAAGTGGGCGAGATCTCGAACCTTGGAGACCATGGCGGACTCACCGGGCTGCCGCTCGTCGCCGCCCCGGCCGCAACAACCATCCCCGCCGCGCCTCCTCCTCCTCCTCCTCAGATCGTCCGCATCAAGCAGCCACTACCACAGAAGTAGTAGCGTCCGCATTGGATCCAGCCCCGCGCGGCCGTGGTGCGCGCCAGCGATCTGGCCTGCGGTGGAAGCACCGCGACGTGTAGGATGACCTCGAGCATGAACTGATTGCGGGCGAGCAGGCGGTTGGTCATGAAGTTGCGGGTGCCGAGGGAGCGGGAGCGGGAGCAGTACGGAAGGGAGCGGGAGTGGGAGCGGCAGCGATGATGGGGAAAAGGGAGCGGGAGTGGCGACGGCGATGGGAAAAAGGGAGTGGGAGCGACAGCGGCGATGGGGATAAGTGAGCTAGGGTTTCATGGGTTGATGAGGATGATTCGGGAGGGGGGCGAGAGCGACGAGGGGGGTGTGGGCTGCCGTTGGATCTGGGTGCATCTCGCGGTGCTAATCCATGATCCGCGTGAGATGGTTTTGGACCAATCAGAACGCAGTACTCCTTTGATGATTTTAAGACCATTTAAATTGGTCATAATCGATTGAAAATAAGATGTTAAATCATATCTGCTATTTGACGGCCTAGGAAATTTATAAAAAATAAATAGAAATAAAAAACCATTGCATTGTCTCACCGAGTGTGACCTACTTTTCAGTACGAATAACAAACTTTGAATAATGCAAATATTACAAAAAAAATGTTCTCTGAAATGAGTTTTTTGTAAGAGAATTATTTTTCGAGTGCCCAAAATGATTTTTTTATGAAAAAACTAGCAAATATTTGTTACAAAATTGGGAAAAATCAATTTTATAAAATACTAGGCCATATTTAATGCACAATTGACCAAATGGTAGGATGTCAAAAGTTTTGAACCACCTCTGTTGAAAAAGACAAATTTCCGCCGATTCAGCAGAAAACGGGTCAAATTTGAACTGCATCTACCTCATAGTTTTCTCTTTATTTTTTTCCAAAAATCATTTCTAGGTACATAAGTATCTATTTAATCAGAGAAACACCAAACAAATTCCAAGATTCAACCACTAGCTAAGAACGGTCATTCTCGTTGTTTTGACCGCATTTAGAAACGGGCATAAAAAAATTTTAAAAAATCAAAAAAATTGAAAACCTTCGCATTATGTCATCACATGTGACCAAGTTACGAGAAAAAATTATAAACTTGTAATATGGCAATAATTTTAAAAAGGTGTTCTTAGAAACGAGCTATCAAGTGTGAAGATTCATGGCTTTCAAGCCAAAAGATCAATCTTATGGCCACATTCATGACATAGTTTGTTCAAGTGATCTCATATTGTGCACAAGTGTGCATCTTGGAATGGCAAACAATGTTTCCTAAGGAAGTTTTCCTATTCTTTGGACGAAAAATTCATTTTCCATTTTTTTTAGTGCCCAAAATGAGTTTTTTTGTGAAGGACCTACCATATATTGTTACAAAATTGTACCAAATCGATTTTCTAAAATACTACGACATATTTAATGCACAATTGACCAAATGGTTGGGAGTAAAATGTTTTGATCCACCTCTCGTGAAAAAGACAAATTTCCGCCAGTTCAGTTGGAAGCGGGTCAAATTTGAACTGTAGCTACCTCGTAGTTTGCTCTTTATTTTTTTGAAAAATCATTTCTAGGCACATAAGTATCTATTTAATCAGAGAAACACCAAAAAAATTACAACATTCAACCACTAGCTAGGAATGGTCATTCCCGCTGTTTTGACCGCATTTTGAAACGGGCATAGAAAATTCAAAAAAAAATTTGGAAAAGCTCCACATTGTGTCATTGTATGTGACCAAGTTTCTAGAAAAAATAATAAACTTGTAATACGGTAATTATTTTAAAAAAGTGTTCTCAGAAATGAGCTATCATGTGTGAAGATTCATGGCTTTCAAGCCAAAATGATCAATCTTATGGCCACATTCATGGCATAGTTTGTTCAAATGATCTCATATTGTGCACAAGGGTGCATCTTGGAATTCCAAACAATGTTGCCTAAGGGAGTTTTCATTTTCTTTGCACGGAAAATTCATTTTCCATTTTTCGGGTGCCCGAAATTAGTTTCTTTTGTGAAGGACCTACCATATATTTGTTGCATAATTGGACCAAATCAATTTTATAAAATACTAGGACATATTTAATGCACAATTGACCAAATGGTTGGGTGTCAAAAGTTTTGATCCACCTCTGGTGAAAAAGGCAAATTATCGCCGATTTAGCAAGAAGCAGGTCAAATTTGAACAGCAGCTACCTCATAGTTTGATCTTTATTTTTTTTCCAAAAATCATTTCTAGGTACATAAGTATCTATTTAATCAGAGAAACATCAAAAGTCTTCCAAGATTCAACCACTAGCTAGGAACGGTCAAGCCCGCCGTTTTGTCCGCATTTTGAAAAGGGCATAAAAAATTCAAAACAAAATCAAAAAATTGGAAAACCTTCGCATTGTGTCATTATATGTGATCAAGTTTCCAGGAAAAATAATAAACTAGTAATACGGAAATTATTTTAAAAAAAGTGTTCTAAAAAATGAGCTATCATGCGTGAAGATTCATGGCTTTCAAGCCAATGATCAATCTTATGGCCACATTCATGGCATAGTTTGTTCAAATGATCTCATATTGTTCACAAGGGTGCATCTTTCAATTCCAAACAATGTTTCCTAGGGGAGTTTTCATTTTCTTTGCATGGAAAATTCATTTTCCATTTTCTGAGTGCCTGAAATGAGTTTTTTTTGTGAAGGACCTACCATATATTTGTTGCAACATTGGACCAAATCAATTTTCTAAAATACTAGGCCATATTTAATGCACAATTGACAAAATGGTTGGGTGTCAAAAGTTTTGATCCACCTGTGGTGAAAAAGACAAATTCCAGCCGATTCAGTAGGAAGCGGGTCAAATTTGAACTGCAGCTGCCTCATAGTTTGCTATTTATTTTCTCCAAAAATCATTTATAGTTACATAAGTACCTATTTAATCATAAATACATGGTTTGGTGGCGATACGTCGATGTTTGGACGGTGGCCGAGGGCCCCAACTCTAGAGCGTGTAAACTCGCATGCTCGCCACGTGGTCACCGCGTGACCATGGTGTTGCCACGTGTTCTGGGTGGCCTAGGCATGTCTAGTGGGTTGGGCACTCCCCAGGTAGGTGCTAGGAAGAAAATCACAACATAAGATTCTCACGGGGAGACCGATCGATGCTCAAACATGAATAAGCAGCCAAGTGTTTGATTAGCGGTACGGGAAATGCACATGGCTAATGGGCGTGAGTTTTGGCTGAGGATGAGCAGTTACTAAGAAGACCATCTTCACAAATTTTCAGCTCAAAAGGAGGAGCCTAGGTGGTACTTGCTTTGCAAAGTACAACACTGGACATAAATACGAATGTTGAAGCTGCTCAAAGAATGAATGGATTGAGCAGGCATTTGGTGGAGGATGGTTATTTGGGCATAGGAAAGAACTGTAGAAAATGGATACCATTTGGACATGCCAAAGTGGTACTTCCTTCACAAAGTGTTTTTCTGAACAGAATAGGAAAACGAATATTTTTGAACTGGGGAAGGAAGGTTTTTTACTTATTGGACGAAGATATGACCCAAAGAATTTTTGAGATTTTTTTGGGAATTTTGGGAATGACAGAAATATAGGTTGCTTCACAACCTAGGGCAAAAACTGCCACATGGACATGACACAGGAAAAACTGATGAGGTGGCGCCTAGTCATAGCAACCCACCACAATTTAGAAGGTTATGACCATCTATATTGGTCATGATCAGCTAGAAATTAGGTAGCGGACCAGTTCTATCTGCTTTATGACCATTTCCTGTAAGGAAATTACGACCTTTTTGACCAAAATGGTCGTTATAATTTAGGGTTTGGAGCCCCCTGAACAGATTTTGACCAATTGGTCTGAAATGGTCATAGATCTATGACCAATTCTTCCAGGGTCACTGATAGAAGGTCACTAGTTGACATATTTCTTGTAGTGACAAGTGGCAATAAATTTCAGCATGTAGTAATTATTTTTCCTTACCAATAGCGCTTTACTCCCCGGCAACGGCGCCAGAAAAGAGTCTTGATGACGCACAAATATAGGGGATCAATCGTAGTCCTTTCGATAAGTAAGAGTGTAGAACCAACGAGGAGCAGAAGGAAATGACAAGTGGTTATTAGCAAGGTATTTTCTGCAAGCATTGAAATAGTCGGTAACAAGTAGTTTGATAGCAAGATAATTTGTAACGGACAAGTAATGGTAAAGGTAAATAGAGTGTAGCAAGTTAGCCCAATCCTTTTGTGGCAAAGGACAGGCCAAAACTGTCTCTTATAATAAGCAAAACATTCTTGAGGGTACACGGGAATTTGACCATGTCACTTTCATCATGTTGGTTCTATTTGTGTTTGCTACTTGATAATTGATATGTGGGTGGACCAGTGCTTAGGTGCTTCTCGTACTTGAACAAACCTCTTACTTATGATTAACCCCCTTATGATTAACCCCCTTATGAAGATAAATTCTAACCATATCATTACACTTTTGGATCCAAATCGGTCCCTTACGAAGTAGCGCATAAACTAGGATTTAAACTTCTGTCACTCTAGAAACCCATCATCTAATAATTACTCCACAATGCATTCCCTTAGGCCCAAACATGTTGAAGTGCCATGTAGTCAACGTTCACATGAGACCACTAAGGGAATCACAACATACATATCATCAAAATATCGAATACATATCAAGTTCGCATGATTACTTGCAACATGACTTCTCCCATGACCTCAAGAACAAAAGTAACTACTCACAAATAATAATCATGCTCAAGATCATAGGGGTATTAAATAGCATAATGGATTTGAACATATAATCTTCCACCAAATAAACCATATAGTAATCAACTACAAGATGTAATCAACACTACTAGTCACCCACATGTACCAATCTGAGGTTCTAGCACAAGAGATGAACTAGGGTTTGAGGGGAGATGGTGTTGTTGAAGATGTTGATGGAGATTGCCCGCCCAAAGATGAGAGGGTTGTTGGTGATGACAATGCGATGGTTTCCCCCTACGAGAGGGAAGTTCCACCGACAGAATCGCTCTACTAGAGGGCAAAAGTGCTCCTGCCAAAGTTCTGCCTCGAGACGGCGGCGCTTCGTCCCGGAAGTCCCTCCTTGATTTTTCTTCTAGGTCAAAATGCCTATATACCAGAAGATGGGCACCAGAGGTGGTCTGAGGAGGGTACAACTCACCAGGGCGCGTCTGGGGGTCCAGGCGTGCCCTGGTGTCTTGTGCACACCAGGGTGGGCCCCTCCAGTAGTTATTTGGTCCAGTATTTTTTTATATTCCAAAACAATTCTTCGTAAATTTTCAGCTCATTTGGACATGTGCAGAATAGGTAACTCTGATGTAGCTTTTTCAGGTCCAGAATTCCAGCTGCCGGCATTCTCCCTCTTTGTGTAAACATTGCATATTATGAGATAAAAGGCATTAAATTACAACAAAAAGCCATATTGTGCTTAAAAAAATTATAACTAACAGTAGGAAAACATGATGCAAAATGGACATATCATTTATCTCCATTTTAGTAATTATGTTTATGTTCCATGCTATAACCGCTATGGTTCTGGAGTCCACAATACCCACGAGTGTCGGTGTCAAAACTGGCGGATCTCGGGTAGGGGGTCCCGAACTATGCGTCTAGGCGGATGGTAACAGGAGACAAGGGACACGATGTTTTACCCAGGTTCGGGCCCTCTCGGTGGAGGTAAAGCCCTACTCCTGCTTGATTAATATTGATGATATGGGTAGTACAAGAGTAGATCTACCACGGGATCAATGAGGCTAAACCCT
This sequence comes from Triticum turgidum subsp. durum, assembly GCA_900231445.1. Classification (NCBI taxonomy): domain Eukaryota; kingdom Viridiplantae; phylum Streptophyta; class Magnoliopsida; order Poales; family Poaceae; genus Triticum; species Triticum turgidum. Next base: position 605,384,510 of record LT934116.1, on the reverse strand, counting down.
AGAAGCTAGCCTATGGTATGATTGTTGTTCGTCCTAAGGACTAAAACCCTCCGGTTTATATAGACACTGGAGAGGGCTAGGGTTACACAGAGTCGGTTACAATGGTAGGAGATCTACATATCTGTATCGCCAAGCTTGCCTTCCACGCCAAGGAAAGTCCCATCCGGACACGGGACGGAGTCTTCAATCTTGTATCTTCATAGTCTTGGAGTCCGGCCAAAGATGATAGTTCAGCTATCCGGACACCCCCTAGTCCAGGACTCCCTCAGTAGCCCCTGAACCAGGCTTCAATGACAACGAGTCCGGCGCGCATATCGTCTTCGGCAATGCAAGGCGGGTTCCTCCTCCGAATACTTCATAGAAGATTTTGAACACAAGGATAGTGTCCGGCTCTACAAAATAAATTCCACATACCACCGTAGAGAGTATAATGTTTAATCTGCTGACGCGTTTCGTGGTGTGACATCACACCACGGCCAAGCCTTTATTCGAATCGTTTTTATTGTTCCACCTCAGCACGTTTAGCGAAGTGGTTTCCTTGGCACGCCTTGTCAAAGCAGAGATCGTGTCCCCTTATTCCGGGATCCTCATCAATACGGGCGTGGGTAACCCAACCGGGCCAGTTGGCATGCCCCCTCTATCGAAGGCGAGTCCCAAATGGCCACAGGGAGGGCTCTTGGTATTCAACCTCTTTATAACGAGACCAAGGCCTGCTCCTTTCTTTCAATCGAATCCGCACCTCGCCTTGAGTTCCAACACCCAAAGCTCTAGATTCAGGCGCTTCAGACCTTCGATAATGTCCGGCTCCGACCTGCAAGGCCGGTGGATGCCTTCTTCCGTCACGGAAGAAGACGTGGTAAAGCTGAGAGACGCCAGGTATCTAACCGGAGAAATTTCGCATAGGATGCCTGCCCAAGGCCAGGTTATTCCCACTCCTGAGCCTGGTGAGAGCGTGGCGTTCGTATCTCACTTCCTTTGGGGTTTAGGCTTCCCGATGGACCCCTTTGTGAGGGGGCTCATGTTCTATTATGGGCTGGAATTCCATGACTTGGATTCGGAGTCCATCCTCCACATCTCATCGTTCATCGTCATATGCGAAGCCTTCCTCCGCATTACCCCTCACTTCGGATTGTGGCTCAAGACCTTCAAAGTGGAGCCAAGATGATCAAGGGGCAGCAGGCAGAGTGCGGAGGGGCTGTTATAAGCAAGAGTGCTGACGCTCCATGGCCCGAGGGCTCTTTTCAAGAGGAGCTTGGTTTGTGGCAACAGAAGTGGTTTTACATCACCGCTACCAGGGGCACCAAATGGGTGGCGCCACCTGCCTTTCGCTCGGGTCCTCCACAACGGCTGGCGTCATGGACCAACAAGGGGCTTGACTGGGGGCCGTCCAAGGACGTACCTCTGCTGCAGGGCCGTATTCGAGACCTCCAAGAGAGAGATCAATCTGGTCGTAGTGGCGTAGGTCATGCTGATTCGGCGCCTTCTGCCCTGCAAGCGTCGCCCCTCCGCCTGTGGGAATTTAATCCAGAGGGACCACGAGCTCTCCAACATTTTAAGGGTGCGACACCCGTGGAGATGTATAAACTGTTCTTCGGATCACAAGAGAAGTGTCCTGACTTGACCGAGGACGCAGGTCTGAGCTGCAATCGTACGGATACTCAAGTAAGTAGTCCTGTACCCGGACACGCTATCCGTACATTTATCATAAACTTGCTCTTTAAAGAGTTCTCCCTTGAACAGGAATGGATAGCAAAAGCAAGACTAACAAGGTGTCCGGCCCCCCTCCCCGAGACCACGCCGGATCCTGTCTTAACCAAGATGCTGAAGGTTGCGCCTTTGAAAGAGCGCAAAGGGGGGAACAAGGAAGCCACTGCCTCCACGAAGGAGGCTTTCAAGCAAGGGGGAATCGAGAATCCCTCCCTCCAGGGGGAGAAGAGGACCGCTTCTGAAGATCCGGAGGCCAAGGCCTCAAAGCGGGGGAAGAAATCTTCACCAGAGGGTCCTGCGCCAGGAGAAGCCCCGGCCGCACTATTTCCCGAAGGGAATCAACCCTCCAGCGAGCCATAAGTAGAAAGGGAAGTTTTGTAATAAGTGACATCCCTGTTTTTATTTCTGAAGATAACTAAAGTTTTACCTTGTAGTTCGGATCTCAGCCCTTCTCAGCAGAGCTCATCTTCGGGGGATCTTCGTCCGGAGATGATGAAGAGCGAAACGCCTCCATCTGCTGCACCGTCACGCGGGGCGGACGACCCTGAGGTGTCATCGCGGAGGGTTTCCCCGAGTCCGGCGGGGCTGGGAGGTCCAGCAACAACTGGTGTACGGTCGGAGGAGCTGAAGGATCTGCTCGGGCGAGCGTCTATCTCAGAAGATCACCATGCGTTAATGGGTACGGTGATTGAAAGGATTTCATCCGCTGAGAGCAAATTTCATGAAGCCGTCAGAAGTTTACTGACGAGGTTTGTGAACATGATATACCTTTTGACAGTTTTGCATATAGAATGCGCCCTGTATAGATAGTAGCCCCTGAGACTCGGTGCGTTGTCGAAAGTGACAGCGCGCTGAGGATCATAATCTCAGTTGTAATATATCGCATGTCCTATATAGGTGGCGGAGCGTCCGGTGGCTAGCCGGACTGATCAATTTGCCGAACTGGAGTGGCAACTTGACGTGGCGGATGCGGACATCGCGCTTGTCAATAAGCGGCTTGACACCTGGTAAGGGAGCTTGACGCCCATGCCTTACCACATGTATGCTTTATGCAGATGGTGCCGCTACTATGGAGAACCTTCGGGCGGAGCTAGCCTGAGTCAAGGAGCAAGCCAGAAAAAGTGATGCGGCTGCCTTGAGGGCGGTCGAAGAGCTAAAAGCCGAACAGGCTGCTCACTGCCGAAGCAGGGAGGAAATGGCCGAGATGGTCGGGAAGTTGAAGAATGCTACCGACCGCTGCGAGTTTCTTGAAAAAGAACATCGAGCAGAGCAAGAGGACCTAAAGAAGGCCACCGCTGAAGCCAAGGATGCCCGCTCTGCAATGAGGGCTATAAAGGAGGAGCTACGTCAAGCCGGGGATATCGCGGCTGGAAAGCCCTTTCTGCTGCGGAGGAAGTTCACGGATCTGAAGTATGCTCAGTTGGGCCAGCTGTGGGGTGCGCAAGATGCCTACCTGGATTTGGCGGTGAGTGCCGCAGACGCGGTCGCACACTTCCGAGGCCAAAAGGATCACGGGATGGAAGAGCTTTTTTGGTTGCAGTTCCATAGTCGAGAGCATCCGCTTCCATTGACCGATCGTTTGGCCGAATGGGCTGAGCTGAATAGGTTGTCCGGACTTGCCATGAAGGATGTCGTGGCTCATTTGTGGCTGAAAGGGCCCGAGCTGAAGAGTTATTTTGGCTTGGTGCAGCAGTTCCTTGGTGTGGTGCCGCATATCGATGCAATGAAGTGGTTGGCATGCATAGAGGGTGCGCGGATGGCTCTTGCCCGTGTCAAAACATACTGGGTAGAGATGAAGACCACCGACGTTGCATTCCGGGATTCGGACAGAAGCCGAGTACCTGCCGAGCACTATTTTGAGGAAGTCCTGCAGGGCGCTCGTTTAATAGAGACGCAGTGCTCGAAGGATATTATGTTTAAATGACATGTATGATTTGTGAAACGATGTTTCAATATAATATAAGGGCCTTTTATACTTGTGCGTTCAAGTATTGAGCTACCTCCTGTGCGGCCGTTAATGTATATGTGTATATAACCTGAAAGATGGCAGTCTTTGACTTCAGCCCCCACGCACATAGTGCAGGGGTGTTTGCAAAAAAGGCGCATTTTCACACTTAATCCAACGTCTTGGTCCGGTGAAGGAGGTGATAGCGTAGCAAACTAGGCAACCGGACTATGATGCTTTATCACTTTCACTTAGCCATAGGGGTTCGATGGTGGGGCTACTATATAGCCCCTAAGGGCACCACAATCTCCGAATTCGGGGCGCGTATGTGCCTCACCGGGAAGCGGCCCTTCGTTAATGCGGAGGAATTCTAAACATTCCGGTGGTCCATCGAGTGGTTGACCAGTCTCTCGCTATATCATGACAGTCAGTTTTCGGCTTTCTCTACTGAGGTGCTCGCCAGGCCGAGCTGGGGCACAATCGCAGTAGTTCTCCAGGTGTCGCGTTAGCCGATAAAATGGAACGTAAGGCAGAAAAACACAGGAGCCGGGCAAACCCAACATTTGACCAAAGACATGATTCGGAGCTGATGCATATAAGGCCTAACTCGAGACGCCGAACACTCCCTAAGGTATTCGGTCTTTATGAAAATGGGAAGAACAATGCCCTGAGCCCCTAGTGTCCAGGTACGTGCAAAAATTTCTGACACGGCTGATGCCAAAACGCCAGCCTCCTCCTCGGTTATAGCAAAAAACCGGGGGATGTGTAACAACAAGAGACAGTAAAAAAGGTTTACGCAGGGTCTTAATCTGAAAAGAATCCTTGCAACGGGTCCCTGCTGCACGTCTGCGCTTGTGTCTCCCTTGTGCCGTATCCTGGACGGGTATAGCTCGGCGTTCATCTATAAATGAAAGGAACTTAGTTGTAGAAAAAAGATCGTGCGAAAAATGTGTTTGAAAATAAACTTAGTATGATTCAAAAAATGAATAAAATTGAGATTTATTGTCTCTTGTTGTGCATGCGTGGAGCCCCTTGTTGAAGGAAATATGCCCTAGAGGCAATAATAAAGTTATTATTTATTTCCTCATATCATGATAAATGTTTATTATTCATGCTAGAATTTTATTAACCGGAAACATGATACATGTGTGAATACATAGACCAACATAAGGTCACTAGTATGCCTCTACTTGACTAGGTCATTAATCAAAGATGGTTATGTTTCCTAACCATAGACATGTGTTGTCATTTGATTAACGGGATCACATCATTAGGAGAATGATGTGATTGACATGACCCATTCCGTTAGCCTAGCACTTGATCGTTTAGTATATTGCTATTGCTTTCTTCATGACTTATACATGTTCCTGTAACTATGAGATTATGCAACTCCCGTTTACCGGAGGAACACTTTGGGTGCTACCAAACGTCACAACATAACTGGGTGATTATAAAGGAGTACTACAGGTGTCTCCGAAGGTACATGTTGGGTTGGCATATTTCGAGATTAGGTTTTGTCACTCCGATTGTCGGAGAGGTATCTCTGGGCCCTCTCGGTAATGCACATCACTATAAGCCTTGCAAGCAATGTAGCTAATGAGTTAGTTACGGAATGATGCATTACGTAACGAGTAAAGAGACTTGCCGGTAACGAGATTGAACAAGGTATTGGATACCGACGATCAAATCTCGGGCAAGTAACATACCGATGACAAAGGGAACAACATATGTTGTTATGCGGTTTGACCGATAAAGATCTTCGTAGAATATGTAGGAGCCAATATGAGCATCCAGGTTCCTCTATTGGTTATTGACCGAGAATAGTTCTAGGTCATGTCTACATAGTTCTCGAACCCATAGGGTCCGCACGCTTAACATTACGATGACGGTTTTATTATGAGTTTATAAGTTTTGATGTACCGAAGTTTGTTTGGAGTCCCGGATGTGATCACGGACATGAGAGGAGTCTCGAAATGGTCGAGACATAAAGATTGATATATTGGAAGCCTATGTTTGGACATCGGAAGTGTTCTGGGTGAAATCAGCATTTTATCAGAGTACCGGGAGGTTACCGGAATCCCCCGGTGACCTAATGGGCCTTACTGGGCCTAGTGGAGGAAGAGGAGAGGAGGCCTAGGGGCAGCCGTGCGCCCCTCCCCCCAAGTCCGAATAGGACAAGGAGGGGGGCGGCGCCCCCCCCCCCTTTCCTTTCCCCCCTCTCCTCCTTCCCCCCAAGTCCTAGTCCAACTAGGGAAAGGAGGGAGTCCTACTCCCAGTGGGAGTAGGACTCCTCCGGTGCGCCTCCTCCTAGGGCCGGCCGCACCCCCCATTGCTCCTTTATATACGGGGGCAGGGGGCACCCTAGGACACACAAGTTGATCTACGTGATCGTTCCTTAGCCGTGTGCGGTGCCCCCTCCACCATATTCCACCTTGGTCATATCGTCGCGGAGTTTAGGCAAAGCCCTGCGCCGGTAGAACATCATCATCGTCACCACGCCATCGTGCTGACGGAACTCATCCCCGACACTTTGCTGGATCAGAGTCCGGGGATCGTCATCGAGCTGAACGTGTGCTGAACTCAGAGGTGCCGTACGTTCGGTACTTGGATCGGTCGGATCGTGAAGACGTACGACTACATCAACCGCGTTGTCATAATGCTTCCGCTTACAGTCTACGAGGGTACATTGACAATACTCTCCCCTCTCTTTGCTATGCATCACCATGATCTTGCGTGTGCGTAGGAAATTTTTTGAAATTACTGCGTTCCCCAACAGTAGCATCCGAGCCTAGTTTTATGCGTAGATGTCATATGCATGAGTAGAACACAAGTGAGTTGTGGGCGATACAAGTCATACTGCTTACCAGCATGTCATACTTTGGTTCGGCTGTATTGTGAGATGAAGCGGCCCGGACCGACATTACGCGTACGCTTACGCGAGACTGGTTTCACCGTTACGAGCACTCGTGCTTAAAGGTGGCTGGCGGGTGTCTGTCTCTCTCACTTTAGCTGAATCGAGTGTGGCTACGCCCGGTCCTTGCGAAGGTTAAAACAACACTAACTTGACGAACTATCGTTGTGGTTTTGATGCGTAGGTAAGAACGGTTCTTGCTAAGCCCGTAGCAGCCACGTAAAATTTGCAACAACAAAGTAGAGGACGTCTAACTTGTTTTTGCAGGGCATGTTGTGATGTGATATGGTCACCTGCCGAGGCACAAGACCGTAGCTGAGGTAACAAGCTAAACGTCGAAGACCACGCGAAAATACTAGTGAGACTGAAGTCTCTCTGCAAAAACATAAAATAGGCAAATGTGAGTACAAATGTACCCAGCAAGACTTACATCATAATTATCTACATATGCATCATTATCAACAAAGGGGATGGTGGGGTTTAACTGCAGCAAGCCAGCTTTGACTCGGTGGCTATCCTGAACTACGACTGCAATGTAACTCTTTTGAGGTGGCGCACACGAGTCCACATATTCCCCATATCAATACACCACTATGGATCCGCTCCCGTCTCCCTACGAGAGCGCCATCCATAGCACTCACGCTTATCTTGCGTATTTTAGAGTATCCACTTTCACTTGTCTATGAACTGATATAAGCAACCCAGAAGTCCTTTACCGCGGACACGGCTATTCGAATAGATGATGTTAACCCTGCAGGGGTGTACTTCTTCATACATGTTTCCACCACTTAGCGTCTGCACACGACATGTGCTCGGCAGACTTCAAGCGAAAGCCGACGTGGGTGTAGACCACGACCTACCTAAACACTCAAGTCTCTAGTCCAGGTTTATTGCCTATTCGGGTTCCATCCATGAGGAGATCCGGCCGGAGTTTCGCTCACAGCCCCAAACGATGTGAACAGGGTTCCGTGACACCAAACGAGCGCCCGGTATACCCGGCCACGTGCCTACCGCATCACAGCCCACCCCTCCGGTCAGCGCTGTCCACGGCCTCCAGCATACTACAAACACCAGAAACTACTTGCAACTCCTGGACAGAGGACGAGGGTGAATAAGAAGTCGAGCGGGGTCATATTTCAGGGCCCAATGTATGGTAGTAGCTGAATCATGGATCACAAACACAGAACTCAGTTCCTAAGGACGGCTTCAATGAGACAACCCACCATGTACTCCTACATGGCCTCTCACCGCTACCTTTACCAAATCGTGTTCACACACTTAGCTCACACACAGTAGGACATGTTCACACACCTCTGATTCATCCCAGATAAATCAGACCTGACACAACTCTAAGCAGTAGCAGGCATGACAAACAAGCAAGAATGAGTAGGCACAACAGGGCTCAAACAACTCCTACTCATGCTAGTGGGTTTCATCTATTTACTGTGGCAATGACAGGTCATGCAAAGGATAAAGGGGTTCAGCTACCGCAGCAAGTAACAGTTGAATCGTTGTTGTCCTAATGCATTAAAAGAGAGCAGGAGCGAGAGAGTAGGATTGTATCGGAATGAACAAAGGGGTTTTGCTTGCCTGGCACTTCTGAAGATAACATTGAGTCTTCATCAGTGTCAACGATCACATCATCGGTATCACGTCTATCGAGCGGGGACAAATACCGGCAACACAGAAGGGAACACAATCAATGCAATGCACAATATGATGCATGATCATGACATCGCAAAATGAATGTGTTTTGGGCTAATGCAACTAGCAACAGATTAAATGAAGTTGGTTTGAATACAAGATTCAAATTCAAACTCCATATGTGATTATTCAAATGCCATTCAATTGATTTGTGCTGAACAGCAGCTATAAGTTGTTCTAACATGCATGAAAATGGTACAGATGGATTCCTTGAATTTTTCTGATAATTTTTCATATATAACTTATTTAATTTGGAGTTACGGTTAATTTTCTATGATTTTTAGAAGTTTATACAATTTTCTGGAATTTCCTGAATAATATTAAATCCAGAAATGATTATGCCGTCAGCACCACGTCACAGTGACGTCAGCAGGGTCAACTGGGCGCCCCAGGTCAAACCTGACATGTGGGGGCCACACGTCAGTGACACAGGAGCTAATCCCGGTCAAACCCAACGCTGACTGGGGTTTGACCAGGGGTGGGGCCCACTGTCAGTGGCTGTGGGTTTAATTAGTTGGGTCATTAACACTAATTAAGCGTGCCACGTCGGCAGTCGCCGGAGTTTCGCCGGCGACGACCCAAAACGCGGCGGAGACGCACCGGGGTCGCTCGGGTTTCGTCTATACTGCACCGTTCGGTGCGCCCTTTGGCTCTACGGAGAGCTGGCGCGATGGCGCGTCGGATGGTCGTGGTCTCCGGGCCTGGGGTGGCCGGAGTCGATGGCGGCGAGCTCGGTTGCGGCCGCCGGAGCTCGGGTGAGACACGGGCGACCACTAGGGGGCACGAGAGGGCGAGCTGCGGCAGGCAACGGGCTCGTGGAGACGTTCTGAGCACGATGGTGCACTCAGGTGGGAGCTCCAGTGGCTCTGGCCACGACGGCGACGAGGCACGGCGGCGGCGAGCTTCGGCCGTGGTGGGAGATGGAGCTAGGGAACGAAATCAAGTGCGCGGAGTGAGGGGAAGATAAGAGGAGCTCACGGGGAGTCGGACGAGACGCTAAGTGGGCTCGGGGACGTCCTGTCGGCGGCGAATCGAACGGCAGCGATTGCCGGCCGTGGCGATGAAGATGGCGGTGATGGCGTGGCTACAGGGCACCCGGCGTCGCATGCGTCGTGGTGGAGCTTCATGGGGTCGGGACGGAGCTCCTGAGCTCATCGGAAGGGCGAGGGGTGGCCGGTGGCTATGGATGCGACGGCGGCGCCCTCCGGTGGCTCTCGGTGGTGCTCCAAATCGAGAGAGGGAGAGAGCCAGAGCGAGCAGGGAGAGGGATAGTGGTCGGGGACGACTCCGTGGCGTCGTTAGAGGGCTCGGGGAGGAAGCAGGAGGTGGCCAGGGAAAGCAGGAGGTGGCACGCGCGGCGGCGTCGCGGTGTCTGTCCTCCTGGCAGGGAGGAAGACGACAGGGGGGGGGGGTGGAGATGGGCTGGGCTGGCCAGGTGGGCCTGGTGGGCTGCAGAGGTAAGTCCAGGTAAGGTTTCTCTCCTCTGTCTTTTATTTCTGTTTTGTTTTATTTAATTTATTTTGCCACTGTTTTGAATTTAAAATAATTCAAACAATGCCAAAAACTCCTCTGAATATTTTTATTTTGCTAGATGGGCTTTTCCAACAGCTCATAAAATATTTCAGGGATATTTGAAATTATATTCTAATTATATGAATATAATTCAAATTCAAATAGCTAATGATTTAAATTCAAAGTCCCAAAAATAAATCCTTAAAAATGTTCAATATTTTTGGTTTGGATCAAAACCCTTGCCAAAATATTAAACATCTAAGAAGAGCATTTTGGAACAATGAATGAGATTTTTAGGGTTTTTTGCCCTTCTTTTATTTAGGGTTTTGAGGCTTCCAATTTTCCTCAGTTCAAGTTTCAAAATTTAAACATGATGCAAACACCAGGCAGCACCAGAAGCTAGGGATGTGACAACTCACCCCCATTAAACAAGAATCTCGTCTCGAGATTCAAGCGTAGGGTAAGATGAAGGGGAAACGCAAACTAGTATAATCTTCACGATCCAGGGTGCACTTCAATTGAACGTTGATTCATTCACCATCATTGTCTCGAAGTCTTGCTCTGAGAACTCCAGCTAACATGACAACGAGAGGAAAGGAAAGACCCTAAAAGAATGGTTCTTCTCGAAGGTCGAACAACTCAGGATTAACTCACGGAATGAGACATAGCAACATCTCTCGAGCTGAGAGGCGAAGCACACATCCATAGGAATGGAGTGAAGCAGATGACGAAGGTTCACTAGGTAGACCACAATTCCACACCTAAGAGGGTGGTGAACGGTTGTCAACGTAGCGAGGAGTTGAGTTTCCATAATACCATAACGATGCACCTTAGGGAAGATGACTCATAGAAATATCCCCTTAAGTGGCAAAAAGAATTACCTTTGATTCAGAGATCATTGAGACTCTTTAAACCAACCTAAGGCAATTCTCGACCGATCATTTGGAGGGGGTCGGTAGAATGGCATACTCGGACTTGGATGATGTGGATTACCTTGTTGAAGACAACGTAATGGATGAATTTGCTTACCACCGGAAATGGAAGAGACCCGTGGTAGAATGGCACATTGGCGGTGCAAGCTGGGAACAAAATGCAAATGCTGGGAATGATTCTGGTAACTGGGGAAGAACCCAACAATAGAGAGTGAATTCACTGTTTAAAAAGGTCATAACATTGCCGAGGAAACTGAGAGGAATCCCAGTTAGTGCCGATGATAACACGTAGCGCTTGTGCGTGCTCTCAAGAACTTGAGCATTTCCATAATCATCAAGATTTTATCAACATCCGTGTCAAGGGAGCTGACAACACAACATACTACCATGATGAATAGCGATGGGCGATGCAGATGCAAAGGAGGATAACACTTTCTCAGATTTCACCTTAGCGAGGCCAAGGAGACAAAATCTGGATGATCGACCGAGAGACATTTAGCACTCCGCTTCTAATGTTCTCCTTGATATGCTAGTGTAACCCATTCATAGATATGGTTTAATATCTAGAACATCAAGTAAAAAGGTCAGACTTCGGGAGCACAGGAATCCATAAGGAATAACTACGGAGGTAAATCCTACGAAGTCCTCATGGGGAGGTGGCCAACTTCCTCTATCATGATATTATAATAACAGGTCTTCCGGCTGGGTGTGTTGGCCACGACATCCACCTTACCGGTTATCGAGGGACCAATATTATAGTTCTTGGGAAATGTTCCAACCATTATATCTGTCTGAGATTCAGATCTGGTTGGTGTCAGGATATTCCAGACTCATCGAGTCTAGGAAGAAAAATGAAAGTTTGCAACACAAATCGACGAGATGACGTTGCGAGATTCTCGGGGAGCGAACTACGATAGCAAGCTCCAAAACATGAGCTGGTTCTGCTACACACATGTGAACACGTTGTCCCAGACAAACATTATCACATGGTAGTCTTACAACAAAACACTACCGAGTTCAGGTGGGGAACCATCATTAATGACATCGAAGTCTCCACGTGTGGAAGTCCAAAGAGTTCACCTTGGACAGACTCCTTTATCTTTGAACAACTCAATCAGTGGCTTGGTGTGCTCGGAACACATATGGAATGAAGGTTGCAAGTCTCCAGACCACAGAATACTCTGCACATATGCATGACTGACTTGGGATGATTCCAGAGGAAGCAAAACTAACTTTCTCAAATCCACGGCGGCAACTTTCACCAAATGCACGTGTACAAGAGGAAGTCACTCCTTTCATCAAACAAATACTTCATGAGCTAGCATGAAGAAAATGCTTTCAAAAGTTTCCAACACTAGCTTAATGTTCAACAAAATCATGGAGGAGATAAGGATGTTGTCAATGGGCTCAACAACAATTCTTCCAGGGTTCCCTTTAAAAGGAATTCCATAGTTAAGAGAACAAGTGATAGCATTGGTCAGACCCAAAAGATATAATGGTGTATGCTTGAGGGATCAACCACGAGTAAGACAACATTACGAATATCGTTGGTTCTGGTCTGATTGGATGATAGCCCATACTCAAATCAAAGATGGGGTAAGACAATAGGTCCAACAACTGATCACAAGGACCAATTAATGAAGATATCATCTTTCTTCAACACACACACATACACAGAAAGATATCCCTTAACATGAACTAAGTCAGACAGGCTTTTATCTTCCAACTCTCCAAGTTGTTGTTTGGCTTAACCAACTAGCTCAGGGGTATCTAACACCGATTCTTGGAGAGAAAGTGGTTCACAAGAAACCAACTTGATCACGAGCTCAACATAACAGTCAGGTGACGACCTGGTGATACTTCCGAGAAGACATTCAGAAAATCACAAACCACCGGTATGTTACTAAACTTGAGAACAATCTTGCCTTTGAGGGCAAGACGACATGATCAAATGAGTGAGGACTTGAAATAACTCCTAACTCATTGGTCGAGGAGTGCACCAGAAATAGGGACTGGGTAGCACAATCAGTCTTAGGGTGACGATTCAACAATCAACACGCTAAGAACGAGGTTATCGTCCATTTAACTACCAAGCAATAGAGTTGCTAGCAGTATTGACTTCATACACCATAATTCATTTGTCGGCATTCCGGTTACAATAACACAGGATCCGAGGAATGAACAATGATGGCAAGAAGTATCACTGTACCAAGAGTTCATAGGATGGTGTGCAATTCCTATAACAATCTCGATATCAAATAAGGTAATACTCCAAGGTAGAACAGAACAAAAGCTGGATTAGCAATTTGATCTACGGAGCACAACTTCTTTGACCCAATCCTGGATATGGAAGAGGTACTGGAGTTTGTTTCAACTAGTCATTCTGCGATAGAATGGCTTGACGGACCACAAGAGTAATAGGCATTGATAAACGAGCGCACGCATACTCTTGACTATCAATTGATAGACGAAGGTCAGTAGACAACTAAAGAGGGACAACTCAAAGGAACACATGATTTTCTGAGTTGTGGATGCATGGTTTGGCATGTCGAACGAATTCAACATATTTCTTCCGGGCAATCCATGCGGAAAGGTCGAACTGGCAGAGCCACAATATATAATGGAGAACTCATCAAGAGCACTCTTGTTGTCATCTTTTGGTTCAGAAGAACTCCTGCCAAGAATGGTTCATGGTAATTGGAAGAAGGATATACCACGAACCTCGAGGACTATCGCAAAGTTACTAATATCCTAAAGGAACTAGCAACACTATCAACATGAAGTAAGTAGAGTGAATCTCGGGTTCAAAACCCAGGAATAGAATGCCTACTAACTAAATGGCATCACAGGATGCTTTCGATAATAAAGGCCAGAATCTTCACACTGGGAACACAAAACGTTGCTAGATTACTAGGTGACTCCCTAAAACACCTAGGGTCATAATAATTATTCCAACATATATGTCGAGACAATAAAGTAACTCAACTCACTAATTTGTGTGATTAACCTGGCCTAAAAGACATTGAAACCAGAGGAAAAGGATTTTGCAAATGCGTCAGACTCTTTGGAAACCTGGGATGACTCGGACAGCATAACGGCTGTAAATGCTCAGAAAAGATTTGAGACATTCACAAAAATGGTGGCATAACCACTCAGAAGCACAATATCAAGGTTTGGAGATCAACAGTTAACATACAGAAGTAGTAGGAACTGAACTCAAGCTTAAATCCAACAATCTTATAAGTCTACTGATTAGTAACACGTGATCCTAATAGAAAGAAGAGATAGCCTAGTTCTTAATCCCCGTAGAAGAGAAGATGATGACTCAGATCAGAAGGCCATGAGGTATAAGGAGTAAAAAGAGCCTTATGTTCCATCCCACAATCAATTCCCTTATATAACTAAAGAATTTCTAGACTCAACTTCGACCAGTTTGGCTTGGTAATCCTACAGGCAGTGAAGCTCTGATACCAACGCTGTCAGGACCCCGACTCAATGCCACATCGATCTAGCATGTAACACCTCATATCACCTTGCGGCCTCACGCACGGTATTCCCACGGGTGTCGCCTTACCTTAGCCCGGGACCGTTTGCGCCTTTTGGCACACGTATATGACAGTGTCGCTAGCATCCATATGATAAGGAGCCCGGGCTGACATGGCTAGTCGTAAACCCAAAGTGGCACAGACTTACAGGGAAAGGCATCCATGACCCAGTATCGAACGTGTCGGTCATCAGCGAGTGAATCCAGGCTGTAGCACTGGGCTAGCAGGACTCCGGTGAACCGGGCTGTAGCGGGCTAATAGGACTCCGGTATTCATCGCGTGACATTTCCCCGAAGGGACAGACACAGGAACGAAGAAGCACACATGCCGGCCAGCCTAAGTGTTCTGGAGCAGTAGCAAGCTACCATGGCTCGGTGGAAACACTAGGAGACATTTTCCTGTAAGAGAGGCTACTAAAGATAAACAACTAGATGGTCAGATCCCACACATACCAAGCATTTCAATAACATACACACAATATGCTCAATATGTGCAAATACAACATGGCATTACAACATGACTCTACGACTCAAGTAATTTATTCAAAAGGCTCCGAGGAGCGAGATATTACAAACATGGGTCTCATGACCCAACAATCAGAGCATACAAATTAAAGCACAAGCGGAAGCTATCATGTCTGAGTACAGACATCTAGAAATGAAAAAGGCTGAGAAGCCTGACTATCTACCAGATCCTGCCGAGGCACAAGACCGTAGCTGAGGTAACAAGCTAAACATCGAAGACCATGCGGAAATACTAGTGAGACTGAAGTCTCTCTGCAAAAACATAAAATAGGCAAACGTGAGTACAAATGTACCCAGCAAGACTTACATCAGAACTATCTACATATGCATCATTATCAACAAAGGGGATGGTGGGGTTTAACTGCAGCAAGCCAGCTTTGACTCGGTGGCTATCCTGAACTACGACTGCAATGTAACTCTTTTGAGGTGGCGCACACGAGTCCACATATTCCCCATATCAATACACCACTATGGATCCGCTCCCGTCTCCCTACGAGAGCGCCATCCATAGCACTCACGCTTATCTTGCGTATTTTAGAGTATCCACTTTCACTTGTCTATGAACTGATATAAGCAACCCAGAAGTCCTTTACCGCGGACACGGCTATTCGAATAGATGATGTTAACCCTGCAGGGGTGTACTTCTTCATACATGTTTCCACCACTTAGCGTCTGCACACGACATGTGCTCGGCAGACTTCAAGCGAAAGCCGACGTGGGTGTAGACCACGACCTACCTAAACACTCAAGTCTCTAGTCCAGGTTTATTGCCTATTCGGGTTCCATCCATGAGGAGATCCGGCCGGAGTTTCGCTCACAGCCCCAAACGATGTGAACAGGGTTCCGTGACACCAAACGGGCGCCCGGTATACCCGGCCACGTGCCTACCGCATCACAGCCCACCCCTCCGGTCAGCGCTGTCCACGGCCTCCAGCATACTACAAACACCAGAAACTACTTGCAACTCCTGGACAGAGGACGAGGGTGAATAAGAAGTCGAGCGGGGTCATATTTCAGGGCCCAATGTATGGTAGTAGCTGAATCATGGATCACAAACACAGAACTCAGTTCCTAAGGACGGCTTCAATGAGACAACCCACCATGTACTCCTACATGGCCTCTCACCGCTACCTTTACCAAATCGTGTTCACACACTTAGCTCACACACAGTAGGACATGTTCACACACCTCTGATTCATCCCAGATAAATCAGACCTGACACAACTCTAAGCAGTAGCAGGCATGACAAACAAGCAAGAATGAGTAGGCACAACAGGGCTCAAACAACTCCTACTCATGCTAGTGGGTTTCATCTATTTACTGTGGCAATGACAGGTCATGCAAAGGATAAAGGGGTTCAGCTACCGCAGCAAGTAACAGTTGAATCGTTGTTGTCCTAATGCATTAAAAGAGAGCAGGAGCGAGAGAGTAGGATTGTATTGGAATGAACAAAGGGGTTTTGCTTGCCTGGCACTTCTGAAGATAACATTGAGTCTTCATCAGTGTCAACGATCACATCATTGGTATCACGTCTATCGAGAGGGGACAAATACCGGCAACACAGAAGGGAACACAATCAATGCAATGCACAATATGATGCATGATCATGACATGGCAAAATGAATGTGTTTTGGGCTAATGCAACTAGCAACAGATTAAATGAAGTTGGTTTGAATACAAGATTCAAATTCAAACTCCATATGTGATTATTCAAATGCCATTTAATTGATTTGTGCTGAACAGCAGCTATAAGTTGTTCTAACATGCATGAAAATGGTACAGATGGATTCCTTGAATTTTTCTGATAATTTTTCATATATAACTTATTTAATTTGGAGTTACGGTTAATTTTCTATGATTTTTAGATGTTTATACAATTTTCTGGAATTTCCTGAATAATATTAAATCAGCAGTCGCCGGAGTTTAATTAGTTGGGTCATTAACACTAATTAAGCGTGCCACGTCGGCAGTCGCCGGAGTTTCGCCGGCGACGACCCAAAACGCGGCGGAGACGCACCAGGGTGGCTCGGGTTTCGTCTATACTGCACCGTTCGGTGCGCCCTTTGGCTCTACGGAGAGCTGGCGTGATGGCGCGTCGGATGGTCGTGGTCTCCGGGCCTGGGGTGGCCGGAGTCGACGGCGGCGAGCTCGGTTGCGGCTGCCGGAGCTCGGGTGAGACACGGGCGACCACTAGGGGGCACGAGAGGGCGAGCTGCGGCAGGCAATGGGCTCGTGGAGACGTTCTGAGCACGATGGTGCACTCAGGTGGGAGCTCCAGTGGCTCTGGCCACGACGGCGACGAGGCACGGCGGCGGCGAGCTTCTGCCGTGGTGGGAGATGGAGCTAGGGAACAAAATCAAGTGCGCGGAGTGAGGGGAAGAGAAGAGGAGCTCACGGGGAGTCGGACGAGACGCTAAGTGGGCTCGGGGACGTCCTGTCGGCGGCGAATCGAACAGCGGCGATTGCCGGCCGTGGCGATGAAGATGGCGGTGATGGCGTGGCTACAGGGCACCCGGCGTCGCATGCGTCGTGGTGGAGCTTCATGGGGTCGGGACGGAGCTCCTGAGCTCATCGGAAGGGCGAGGGGTGGCCGGTGGCTATGGATGCGATGGCGGCGCCCTTCGATGGCTCTCGGTGGTGCTCCAAATCGAGAGAGGGAGAGAGCCAGAGCGAGCAGGGAGAGGGATAGCGGTCGGGGACGACTCCGTGGCGTCGTTAGAGGGCTCGGGGAGGAAGCAGGAGGTGGCCAGGGAAAGCAGGAGGTGGCGCGCGCGGCGGCGTGGTGTCTGTCCTCCTGGCAGGGAGGAAGACGACAGGGGGGGGGTGGAGATGGGCTGGGCTGGCCAGGTGGGCCTGGTGGGCTGCAGAGGTAAGTCCAGGTAAGGTTTCTCTCCTCTGTCTTTTATTTCTGTTTTGTTTTATTTAATTTATTTTGCCACTGTTTTGAATTTAAAATAATTCAAACAATGCCAAAAACTCCTCTGAATATTTTTATTTTGCTAGATGGACTTTTCCAACAGCTCATAAAATATTTCAGGGATATTTGAAATTATATTCTAATTATATGAATATAATTCAAATTCAAATAGCTAATGATTTAAATTCAAAGTCCAAAAAATAAATCCTTAAAAATGTTCAATATTTTTGGTTTGGATCAAAACCCTTGCCAAAATATTAAACATCTAAGAAGAGCATTTTGGAACAATGAATGAGATTTTTAGGGTTTTTTGCCCTTCTTTTATTTAGGGTTTTGAGGCTTCCAATTTTCCTCAGTTCAAGTTTCAAAATTTAAACATGATGCAAACACCAGGCAGCACCAGAAGCTAGGGATGTGACAGTCAAGACGTGATGCTATATTTTATTATATGAGATGATCATGTTTTGTAACAGAATTTATCGGCAACTGGCAGGAGCCATATGGTTGTCGCTTTATTGTATGAAATGCAAACGCCCTGTAATTGCTTTACTTTATCACTAAGCGGTAGCGATAGTCGTAGAAGCAATAGATGGCATAACGACAACGATGCTACTATGGAGATCAAGGTGTCGCGCCGGTGACGATGGTGATCACGACGGTGCTTCGAAGATGGAGATCACAAGCACAAGATGATGATGGCCATATCATATCACTTATATTGATTGCATGTGATGTTTATCCTTTATGCGTCTTATCATGCTTTGATTGACGGTAGCATTTTAAGATGATCTCTCACTAAATTATCAAGAAGTGTTCTCCCTGAGTATGCACCGTTGCGAAAGTTCTTTGTGCTGAGACACCACGTGATGATCAGGTGTGATAGGCTCTACGTTCAAATACAACGGGTGCAAATCAGTTGTACACGCGGAATACTCAAGTTAAACTTGACGAGCCTAGCATATAACAGATATGGCCTTGGAACACGGTGACCGAAAGGTCGAGCGTGAATCATATAGTAGATATGATCAACATATTGATGTTCACCGTTGAAACTACTCCATCTCACGAGACAATCGGACATGGTGTAGTTTATATGGATCAGGTAATCACTTAGAGGATTAGAGGGATGTCTATCTAAGTGGGAGTTCTTAAGTAATATGATTAATTGAACTTAAATTTATCATGAACTTAGTACCTGATAGTATTTTGCTTGTCTATGTTTGTTGTAGATAGATGGCTCGTGCTGTTGTTCCGTTGAATTTTAATGCGTTCCTTGAGAAAGCAAAGTTGAAAGATGATGGTAGTAATTACACGGACCGGGTCCGTAACCTGAGGATTATCCTCATTGCTGCACAGAAGAATTACGTCCTGGAAGCACCGCTGGGTGCCAGGCCTACTGCTGATGCAACTGACGACGTTAACAATGTCTGGCAGAGCAAAGCTGATGACTACTCGATAGTTCAGTGTGCCATGCTTTACGGCTTAGAACCGGGTCTTCAACGACGTTTTGAACATCATGGAGCATATGAGATGTTCCAGGAGTTGAAGTTAATATTTCAAGCAAATGCCCGGATTGAGAGATATGAAGTCTCCAATAAGTTCTATAGCTGCAAGATGGAGGAGAATAGTTCTGTCAGTGAACACATACTCAAAATGTCTGGGTATAATAATCACTTGATTCAACTGGGAGTTAATCTTCCTGATGATAGTGTCATTGACGGAATTCTTCAATCACTACCACCAAGCTACAAGAGCTTCGTGATGAACTATAATATGCAAGGGATGGACAAGAGTATTCCCGAGCTCTTCGCAATGCTAAAAGCCGCAGAGGTAGAAATCAAGAAGGAGCATCAAGTGTTGATGGTCAACAAGACCGCCAGTTTCAAGAAAAATGGCAAAGGGAAGAAGAAGGGGAACTTCAAGAAGAATAGCAAACAAGTTGCTGCTCAAGAGAAGAAACCCACGTCTGGACCTAAGCCTGAGACTGAGTGCTTCTACTGCAAGCAGACCGGACACTGGAAGTGGAACTGCCCCAAGTATTTGGCGGATAAGAAGGATGGCAAAGTGAACAAAGGTATATGTGATATACATGTTATTGATGTGTATCTTACTAATGCTCGCAGTAGTACTTGGGTATTTGATACTGGTTCTGTTGCTAATATTTGCAACTTGAAACAGGGACTACAGATTAAGCGAAGATTGGCTAAGGACGAGGTGACGATGCGTGTGGGAAATGGTTCCAAAGTCAATGTGATCGCGGTCGGCACGCTACCTCTACTTCTACCATCGGGATTAGTTTTAGACCTAAATAGTTGTTATTTGGTGCCAGCGTTGAGCATGAACATTATATCTGGATCTTGTTTGATGCGAGACGGTTATTCATTTAAGTTAGAGAATAATGGTTGTTCTATTTATATGAGTAATATCTTTTATGGTCATGCACCCTTGAAGAGTGGTCTATTTTTGTTGAATCTCGATAGTAGTGATACACATATTCATAGTGTTGAAACCAAAAGATGCAGAGTTGATAATGATAGTGCAACATATTTGTGGCACTGCCGTTTAGGTCATATCGGTGTAAAGCGCATGAAGAAACTCCATACTGATAGGCTTTTGGAATCACTTGATTATGAATTACTTGGTACTTGCGAACCGTGCCTCATGGGCAAGATGACTAAAATGCCGTTCTCCGGAACTATGGAGCGAGCAACTGATTTGTTGGAAATCATACATACTGATGTTTGTGGTCCAATGAATGTTGAGGCTCGCGGCGGGTATCGTTATTTTCTCACCTTCACAGATGATTTGAGAAGATATGGGTATATCTACTTAATGAAACACAAGTCTGAAACATTTGAAAAGTTCAAAGAATTTCAGAGTGAAGTGGAAAATCATCGTAACAAGAAAATAAAATTTCTATGATCTGATCGTGGAGAAGAATATTTGAGTTACGAGTTTGGTCTACATTTGAAACAATGCGGAATAGTTTTGCAACTCACGCCACCCGGAACACCACAACGAAATGGTGTGTCCGAACGTCGTAATCATACTTTACTAGATATGGTGCAATCTATGATGTCTCTTACTGATTTACCGCTATCGTTTTGGGGTTATGCTTTAGAGACGGCCGCATTCACGTTAAATAGGGCACCATAAAAATCCGTTGAGACGACGCCTCACGAACTGTGGTTTGGCAAGAAACCAAAGTTGTCGTTTCTTAAAGTTTGGGGCTGCGATGCTTATGTGAAGAAACTTCAACCAGATAAGCTTGAACCCAAATCGGAGAAATGTGTCTCCATAGGATACCCAAAAGAGACTGTTGGGTACACCTTCTATCACAAATCTGAGGGCAAGATTTTCGTTGCAAAATTCGGATCCTTTCTAGAGAAGGAGTTTCTCTCGAAAGAAGTGAGTGGGAGGAAAGTAGAACTTGATGAGGTAACTGTACCTGCTCCCTTATTGGAAAGTAGTTCATCACAAGAACCTGTTCCTGTGACAACTACACCAATTAGTGAGGAAGCTAATGATATTGATCATGAAACTTCAGATCAAGTTTCTACTGAACCTCGTAGGTCTACCAGAGTAAGATCCGCACCAGAGTGGTACGGTAATCCTATTCTGTAAGTCATGTTACTTGACCATGATGAACCTACGAACTATGAGGAAGCGATGATGAGCCCAGATTCCGCAAAATGGCTAGAGGCCATGAAATCTGAGATGGGATCCATGTATGAGAAGAAAGTATGGACTTTGGTTGACTTGCCTGATGAACGGCAAGCCATTGAGAATAAATGGATCTTTAAGAAGAAGACTAACGCTGATGGTAATGTAACTGTCTATAAAGCTCGACTTGTTGCGAAAGGTTTTTGACAAGTTCAAGGGGTTGACTACGATCAGACTTTCTCACCCGTAGCGATGCTTAAGTCTGTCCGAATGATGTTAGCAATTGCTGCATTTTATGATTATGAAATTTGGCAAATGGATGTCAAAATTGCATTCTTGAATGGATTTCTGGAAGAAGAGTTGTATATGATGCAACCAGCAGGTTTTGTTGATCCAAAAGGTGCTAACAAAGTGTGCAAGCTCCAGCGATCCATTTATGGACTGTTGCAAGCATCTCGGAGTTGGAATAAACTCTTTGATAGTGTGATCAAAGCATATGGTTTTATACAGACTTTTGGAGAAGCCTGTATTTACAAGAAAGTGAGTGGGAGCTCTGTAGCATTTCTGATATTATATGTAGATGACATATTATTAATTGGAAATGATATAGAATTTCTGGATAGCATAAAGGGATACTTGAATAAAAGTTTTTCAATGAAAGACCTCGGTGAAGCTACTTACATATTGGGCATCAAGATTTATAGAGATAGATCAAGACGCTTAATTGGACTTTCATAAAGCACATACCTTGATAAAGTTTTGAAAAAGTTCAAAATGGATCAGGCAAAGAAAGGGTTCTTGCCCGTCCTACAATGTGTGAAATTGAGTCAGACTCAATGCCCGACCATAGCAGAAGATAGAGAGAAAATGAAAGATGTTCCCTATGCTTCAGCCATAGGCTCTATCATGTATGCAATGTTGTCTACCAGACCTGACGTATGCTTAGCAATAAGTTTGGCAGGAAGGTACCAAAGTAATCCAGGAGTGGATCACTAGACAGCGGTCAAGAACATCCTGAAATACCTGAAATGGACTAAGGATATGTTTCTCGTATATGGAGGTGACAAAGAGATAGTCGTAAATGGTTACGTCGATGCAAGCTTTGACACTGATCCGGACGATTCTAAATCGCAAACCGGATACGTGTTTTTATTAAACGGTGGAGCTGTAAGTTGGTGCAGTTCTAAACAAAGCGTCATGGCAGGATCTACATGTGAAGCGGAGTACATAGCTACTTCGGAAGCAACAAATGAAGGAGTCTGGATGAAGGAGTTCATTTACGATCTAGGTGTCATACCTAGTGCATCTGGACCAATGAAGATCTTCGGTGACAATACTGGTGCAATTGCCTTGGCAAAGGAATCCAGATTTCATAAGAGGACCAAGCACATCAAGAGACGCTTCAATTCCATCTGGGACCAAGTCCAGGTGGGAGACATAGATATTTGCAAGATACATACGGATCTGAATGTTGCAGACCCATTGACTAAGCCTCTTCCACGAGCAAAACATGATCAGCACCAAGACTCCATGGGTGTTACAATCATTACTGTGTAATCTAGATTATTGACTCTAGTGCAAGTGGGAGACTGAAGGAAATATGCCCTAGAGGCAATAATAAAGTTATTATTTATTTCCTCATATCATGATAAATGTTTATTATTCATTCTAGAATTGTATTAACCGGAAACATGATACATGTGTGAATACATAGACCAATATAACGTCACTAGTATGCCTCTACTTGACTAGCTCATTAATCAAAGATGGTTATGTTTCCTAACCATAGACATGTGTTGTCATTTGATTAACGGGATCACATCATTAGGAGAATGATGTGATTGACATGACCCATTCCGTTAGCCTAGCACTTGATCGTTTAGTATATTGCTATTGCTTTCTTCATGACTTATACATGTTCCTGTAACTATGAGATTATGCAACTCCCGTTTACCGGAGGAACACTTTGGGTGCTGCCAAACGTCACAATGTAACTGGGTGATTATAAAGGAGTACTACAGGTGTCTCCGAAGGTACATGTTGGGTTGGCGTATTTCGAGATTAGGTTTTGTCACTCCGATTGTCGGAGAGGTATCTCTGGGCCCTCTCGGTAATGCACATCACTATAAGCCTTGCAAGCAATGTAGCTAATGAGTTAGTTACGAAATGATGCATTACGTAACGAGTAAAGAGACTTGCCGGTAACGAGATTGAACTAGGTATTGGATACCGACGATCGAATCTCGGGCAAGTAACATACCGATGACAAAGGGAACAACGTATGTTGTTATGCGGTTTGACCGATAAACATCTTCGTAGAATATGTAGGAGCCAATATGAGCATCCAGGTTCCGCTATTGGTTATTAACCGAGAATAGTTCTAGGTCATGTCTACATAGTTCTCGAACCCATAGGGTCCGCACGCTTAATGTTACGATGACGGTTTTATTATGAGTTTATAAGTTTTGATGTACCGAAGTTTGTTTGGAGTCCCGGATGTGATCACGGACATGACGAGGAGTCTCGAAATGGTCGAGACATAAAGATTGATATATTGGAAGCCTATGTTTAGACATCGGAAGTGTTCCGGGTGAAATCGGCATTTTACCGGAGTACCGTGAGGTTACCGGAACCCCCCGGTGACCTAATGGGCCTTATTGGGCCTAGTGGAGGAAGAGGAGAGGAGGCCTAGGGGCAGCCGTGCGCCCCTCACTCCCATGTCCGAATAGGACAAGGAGGGGGGGCGGCGCCCCCCTTTCCTTTCCCCCCTCTCCTCCTTCCCCCCAAGTCCTAGTCCAACTAGGGAAAGGGGGGGAGTCCAACTCCCGGTGGGAGTAGGACTCCTCCGGCGCGCCTCCTCCTAGGGCCGGCCGCACCCCCCCTCCTCCTTGCTCGTTTATATACGGGGGCAGGGGGGCTCCCTAGGACACACAAGTTGATCTACGTGATCGTTCCTTAGCCGTGTGCGGTGCCCCCTCCACCATATTCCACCTCGGTCATATCGTCGCGGAGTTTAGGCGAAGCCCTGCGCCGGTAGAACATCATCATCGTCACCACGCCGTCGTGCTGACGGAACTCATCCCCGACACTTTGCTGGATCGGAGTCTGGGGATCGTCATCGAGCTGAACGTGTGCTGAACTCGGAGGTGCCGTACGTTCGGTACTTGGATCGGTCGGATCGTGAAGACGTACGACTACATCAACCGCGTTGTTATAACGCTTCCGCTTATGGTCTACAAGGGTACGTGGACAATACTCTCCCCTCTCATAGCTATGCATCACCATGATCTTGCGTGTGCGTAGGAAATTTTTTGAAATTACTGCGTTCCCCAACACTTGTAAGGGGGTACGCGGCTGGTAAGCCCCTTGTTTATTTATGCCGGACTCGCCTAACCGTGTCCGGGGTCTGAATGACCTGTTTAGGTGCTTTGATCAGCAAAGCCGGATTAGTGTGTGGCTGTCAAGGCAGCCTCACGTTCTTCCGTATTCGAGGGACACTCGAAGTTTCCCTTTAATGAGATGATGTCGCGTGGACCGGGCATTTTAAGTGTAAGACATGTGTAATGCGGTATTGCGTTAAATCGGGCGAAAGCTTCGCGTACCAATAGTGCTTGATAGCTACTTTTAAATGGGGCGATGTGGAAGACTAACTTTTCGCGACGGAAGTTGTCGGATGAGCCGAACACAACTTCTAGTAGTAGAGAGCCCGTACAATGGGCATATGGGCCTGGCATTGCTCCTTTAAAGGAAGTGTTGTTATGGCGAATTTTGGTTGGGTCTATCCCCATTCTGCGGATTGTGTCCTGATATAGCAGGTTGAGATCACTGCTGCCGTCCATTAGGACTTGTGAAAATTGTAGTCCGTCAATTATAGGATCTAATATCAAAGCAGTCCATCCTGCGTTCCGGAAACTTCCGGAGTAATTCTGATGGTCGAAGGTGATTGGTTTTGACATCTAGTGTCGGGACTCCGCTGGGGTGGACGGTGCGCCGCGTATTTCAGTTAGCGCCGCTCTATTTATCCCTTTTGTCACTTGAAGTGAGTTTACTGTTTTGACCTTTTGTGGGAAATTCTTTTGTTTTCCGGTGCTCTGCTTGTAGGGTTCGTCGTCGTCCTCACTTGGTGTGTCGAGCCCCTTGTGTTCGGCGTTAAGTCGGCCGGACTTCTTGAAGACCCAACAATCTCTATGGGTATGGTTTGCAGGCTTCCCGGGAGTACTATGGATTTGGCATATCTTGTCCAAGATTTTGTTTAGGTTGGATAGCTCGTCGCTGTTGTCCTTAAGGGGTAGTTTTTTGTTGTTCTGCCGACAGCTTTTGAATCCGGCATTGACTGCCATGCTCTTCGGACCGTTTCCCTTGGTCCGGCGCTGGTCCTTGCTGCGTCGTGGTTTCGCATTTCCATCCCTGACCTCGGATGTACTTGGGTCACTGGTGCTGCATCTTGCTAGCCAGCTGTCCTCTCCCACGCAAAAGCGGGTCATGAGGCTTGTTAGTGCGGCCATTGTTCTCAGCTTTTCTTGGCCAAGGTGTCTGGCGAGCCATTCGTCTCGGATGTTGTGTTTGAAAGCTGCTAAGGCTTCGGCGTCCGGACAGTCGACTATTTGGTTCTTTTTTGTGAGGAACATGTTCCAGAATTTGCGGGCTGACTCTCCGGGCTGTTGAGTTATGTGACTTAGACCGTCCACATCCGGAGGGCGGACATAAGTCCCCTGAAAATTTGTCCGAAACGCATCCTCGAGCTCTTCCCAACTTCCAATAGTGTTTTCGGGGAGGCTTTTAAGCCAATGCCGGGCTGGCCCTTTGAGCTTGAGGGGTAAGTATTTTATGGCGTGGAGGTCATCTCCTCTAGCCATGTGTATGTGCAGGATGTAATCCTCAATCCAGACTCCAGGGTCTGTTGTTCCGTCGTATGCCTCTATGTTTACGGGCTTGAATCCCGCTGGAAATTCATGATCCAGCACCTCATCGGTGAAACATAGGTGGTGTGCGGCGCCCCTGTATTTGGGTGTGCCGTGATGTTCGAATACTCGATGTGGTCCGGTTTGTTTGCGGATCCATAGATAGACCTGACTGGGCCATCCTTTTGGTGCGGATCCTTATGCGGATCGCGTGCCGGTTTGTGTCCGGCGCCGATTGCCACTCTATGTTTGCCATGTGGTCGTCTATCCGACCGGGCGGCCTCTTTGTTCTTTGATCGTGGGGGCTGTACGGCCTCCTCGTCAAATTCGGGCAGTAATTTGCGCTTTGGGTAGCTCTTTGTTTGGCGACTATCGCCGTATTTGTCTGCGGTGTTGAGTACTTTCCTCCATCTCATTCTGAGCGCGTCTTCCGCTATTTTGAGCTTTCGCTTCTGCTTCTTCAGGCTACGTGCCGTGGCGATGAGCCTTTTGTGGAGGTTCTTCTGCTCCAACGATGTGTCCGGCGTGAGATCATCTGGACTGTTATCTTCGCCGGGGACGGATTGTTTATCCAAGTTATCCTGTTCGGATGGTTGCTTGAGGGCCTGTTCATCGTCCACCGGTTCACCCTGCTCTATGGCTGGGTCTGCATGGGTGCTGTCTTTGTCGAGGCGGGACTTTGAGCGGCGCTTACATCGCCGTTTTGACTGCTTTTCGAGGGAATTATCCTTCGCAGCATCCCGTTGTTCCTCGTTATCGCTTCCTTTAGGAGTATCCACCATATATACATCATGAGTTGAGGTGGCCTTCCAGTGCCCTGTAGGCGCTAGTTCTTGGTCGTCTCCGGCATCGTCGTCCATACCGTCGATGTCGTCGGAGTCAAACTCGAGCATGTCGGTTAAATCATCGACAATGGCTACAAAGTGGGTGGTGGGTGGGTGTTGGATTTCTTCGTCGTCCGCATCCCAACCTTCCTGACCATAGTCCGGCCAGGGCTCTCCTGATAAAGAGAGAGACTTTCGTGAATTCAGGATGTCGCCAAAGGGCGAGTGCTGAAAGATGTCCGCGGCGGTGAACTCCATGATCGGCGCCCAATCGGATTTGATTGGCAAGGGCGCGGAAGGTTCGGAGTCCGGAGAGGAGTCCGGCACCTTGGAGTCACGAGGGTCACAAAGAACAGGGTTGGTATTCGGCTCTATCGCCGTAGAGGTAGCATCCCCCGAGGCGGTGTCCAGCCACCCGTCCTCGATCGGCGCAGTCGGCTCCGAGCTAAGGGTCGGAGTGGACACTTGTGCGGCCTCCAGGGCACTGTCCTGCAGCAGAGCTAGATCGTGCCCATCGTGAAAGTGCGGCGCGCTTGGCTGTGGCTCGAACTCGTCGAAGATCAACTCTCCGTGGACGTCTGTCGTATAGTTCAAACTTCCAAATCTGACCTGATGGCCAGGGGCGTAGCTTTCAATCTGCTCCAGATGGCCAAGTGAGTTGGCCCGCAGTGCAAAGCCGCCGAATACGAAGATCTGTCCGGGGAGAAAAGTCTCACCCTGGACCGCGTCGTTGTTGATGATTGAAGGAGCCATCGGGCCTAAAGGTGACGACACAGTGGAACTCTCAATGAAAGCACCAATGTCGGTGTCAAAACCGGCGGATCTCGGGTAGGGGGTCCCGAACTATGCGTCTAGGCGGATGGCAACGGGAGACAAGGGACACGATGTTTTTACCCAGGTTCGGGCCCTCTCGGTGGGGGTAAAACCCTACTCCTGCTTGATTAATATTGATGATATGGGTAGTACAAGAGTAGATCTACCACGAGATCAATGAGGCTAAACCCTAGAAGCTAGCCTATGGTATGATTGTTGTTCGTCCTACGGACAAAAACCCTCCGGTTTATATAGACACCGAAGAGGGCTAGGGTTACACAGAGTCGGTTACAATGGTAGGAGATCTACATATCCGTATCGCCAAGCTTGCCTTCCACGCTAAGGAAAGTCCCATCCGAACACGGGACGGAGTCTTCAATCTTGTATCTTCATAGTCTTGGAGTCCGGCCAAAGATGATAGTTCGGCTATCCGGACATCCCCTAGTCCAGGACTCCCTCAACGAGGCTCAGAGGAAAACTCAGATGCACATGTGGAATAGTAAATGGTGAAATGTATTCCTAGTCGTGCCTTTAAGACTAGATCAAGTGTTGCATGAAGATTATGTTTTCTTGATCATGGGCATGTCTATGCCGGCAACTTTGTGGTCACAATGTTAGAAAAAAACTTTTGTTGAATTGACCCGGTGTTATGCTATGAGATATATTCGTCATGAGTTAATGGTAAATAACATAGAGAAAGTCAACGTCTGCATAATTCCTTAGACCATGAGAGTATAGAGTTCCTTCATGCTTGCTTCATGAACTTTGGGGTTTGTTAAATGTCATCTGTAAAAGGGTGGCTATTAAGGTGGCTCACGGGTTCATGGAAAAGTATGACAAGAAACTAGATAGCTCAAATTTGGATTTGCTCCTCAGGTGATGTAGAGATATTCTTTGGGCCCTCTTGGTGTTTTGATATCCATCATCATCTGGCTAGACACAGTTTGATTTGATCACAAGGATGCCAGAACGCGAAAACAAGAAAAGAGAACGAAACCGGTAACGAGGATACTGACATAGTGGACAAAGTTGTTGATCAACGGGGCTGCCGATAAATCTCACCTTGGGTGTTTGTAACTTATCGCAAAGCAACAGGAATATCACACGACAAGTATAAGTTCACTCAAATATTCATTTGTGTGGGTATAGGGATCAATATGGATGTCCATGGTTCCGCTATTGACCAATGATCGGAAAGAGTTCCTTTCATGTCTATACTTCAGCGAACCTATACGGTCACATACTTAAGGGTCATTTATCTGCTAAGTAATAGATAGGAAGTTAGAAAGATTTCCCCCCGAAAAGTTTTGGAGACGATAGGAAAAGTTTCAGAGAGAAAACCGGAAATGTATCAAGGTCACCGGAAGTGTTTCAGAGATAAAAACATCATACCAAAAATGTTTCAGAATTCTTCTAGAATTATTTTAGGAGGTGCCAGAAATGTTATGGACCTTCGAGATTTTTCTAGATTAAATGGTCGTCTTGTCCCGGTCTGAGGGGACAAGATCCCATGAATCGTTGGATGATGTAGGCAACACTATTGCCATGTTTGGTGGCTTTATTTCAAAGCCACCTTTTGGAGCTTAGTCCCTAAAGTTTGGAGCATGTTTTGTGGAGGTAATGGCCCCTTTGTGGCAGCCCAAACCGTCCATGGTGTGTGGGCCCCACCCAAGGGGCTTCTTCCCACTTTTGCCGGCTTTTGGGTGGAAAATATCCAAGGAATTTTTGGTATTTTCAAGTGCCCTCTGCCCCTTCCCTCCTACTATAAACAGAGGTCGGGAGAGCTCTCCATTTCACTCAATCTCTCGAAAAGACAAGGCATGCATGATTTGCCATCTCTCTTTCTCCCTCACATGAAATAGTTTCATAGAGCCGGAAGGCTGTCTAGTCTTTGGTAGGGCCTAGTTCTGGATGGTGAAGCCCGGTAGAGAGGTCGTAATTTCGATCTTAGTTCAAGAGATATGCTAAGGTTTTGTCTGAGGATCTGACCATGTGCCTCCCGAAGGGCTGTCCGAGGGACTGATCTAGTTTCCATCAGAGGGCCTCCCGAGGGGTTGTCCGAGGGACCACCTGAGGGACTATATGAGGAAGAACATCTTCGCGGTTGGTAGGTTGTCAAATCCTAGCTGCTGGGACCTGCACCGACGATCTCCACTGACCCTCCTTCCGTTGCGCTTTGAGTGGGTAACAATTAGATCAAACCTTATATGCATCTTCATATAGTGGTCCTGGGCTAGTGTGTAGGTCAATTTTGTTTATTTTCAGCTGCGTTACGCTACATATATAATGTGTGGTGGTCAGTCCGAGCGTTTGAGGCCGGTTTGAGGCACCTGTTTGGGTCAAAAAAAATGACCGATTAATGACCGGGCTGTTCGCCCGGGCTTTTGAAACTGGTTTGGGGAGCCCGACTGTAGACGCTCTTAAAAGTTGGACATGTGGGAAAATCTCTCATGCGAACGATCGGTAATTGACAATAAAAAATTACCGTACCATAAATTCACTTTTTTAACGTCAATGTCATCACATAATTACGTGTAAATGATGTCCTACCAAATATAAGCATGGAATAAATTTCCTCTCTAATTGATGTCTTTTCATCCCTATTTTAGAAAGGTGATCTCATATATATGGTGCAAGTTATGAATTCTTAATTCATAATATTTACATGATTGAATTGAATTGGCACCTACCAAAGCAAGTACGAAAAACCAGCATGAAAGGATGGTGGTCGGAGGTGGAGGTGAAAATAAACCGTGTGCATTGGCCTACCAAGTCCTCATTTAGGAGTAGAGATGCCACACAACATTCCCCTAGCAAAAATGCTTGTTTTAGTTCACAACATAATGTTCACAAGTCAACAATAATACAAATTCATGTGCCTAAGTAATTATTATTGCGCATAATATAAACCGTGTGTACCAGCCTACCAAGTTCCTTTTTAGGAGTAGAGATACCACACAACATTCCCCTAGCTAG
This sequence comes from Triticum turgidum subsp. durum, assembly GCA_900231445.1. Lineage (NCBI taxonomy): Eukaryota > Viridiplantae > Streptophyta > Magnoliopsida > Poales > Poaceae > Triticum > Triticum turgidum. The sequence goes on along the minus strand of LT934116.1, from coordinate 605,353,636 downwards.
AATGCATTTTTAGTTCCCAAAATAATGTTTACAAGTCAACAATCGAAATTCATGTGACTAAGTAATTATTTTTGCGCATAATATAAAATTAATATTAATTAACTAAAACAGTAGCAGAGCCATATCGCATGCCCCTCTCCTCTTTTTTCAAAATTGAATAATATATTTTATTATTAAACTTTATAATTTTTTATTACTGTATGCCCCCCCCCCCCTCACGGGTGGCGGTGGGGGAGAGAGACGGTGAGGCGGTCGGAAGTTTCAGGGTGGCGGTTGGCGTGTGTATAACCGGTATTTTATTTTCCATCATCCGTGCGATTGTTGTTAATTTGCTGCAGTCAGAGGGCAAAAATATGCTTGTATCTGCTTTGGACGTGCACATCATAAAATGTCTCGCATGCAAACGATCTTCGGATGTGCAAGGCCGAGGCAATAAAATTACAAGATTTTCCGTTTAGTTCTCTGGAGTAATCAAGATGAAGAACGATAATGGAAGCGTTAGAAGTTGGACATGGAGGAAAATATCTCGTCCGAACAATCAGTTCAAAAATTACTGCGCCATCAATTCAGATTTTTTACTGTGCCATTCACCTTGCGGTTTTGACCGGCTTGAACCTTTTCTTTCATGTGGTTGTGCACATAATCGGTTTTCACCAATGGATTGAAAAAAAGGCAGTTACTTTCCACCGTCCGGTTGACTGCTTTAATTAACTCCGGCCTTTGCCTCGCATGCAGCTATAGAGTCAGGATGCTACAAGAAATAGCTGCTGGATAGGCCCCTTCCTGTATGTCTCTCGTTTGCTTGTGCAGGTGTTGCCCGTTGGCATGCTGGTCAATATTCATGAGAATGGAAATGTGTCGGGTCTGCGCAATAGAAAGTATTGCAAGTACGGTGTGTTTTTGAGATCAAGCTTATCAAGTACGACTAGCTAGTATACCTTCTTCCATCCCACCGTGTGGTGTAGTAGCAAGCACATCAACTGTAGTAAAATGGTAAAATCTGTTTGTGTATTGTAATTTTAGATTATTTTTCCCAACATATAGTAACTTGTAACTTGATAGAAGATTGTTGTAAGAATCAGAATGAGGACGCATGTTATAGATTGATATTTAAAAAAAAATCAAGGAGGAAAATACACTCCTGTGCGCTTAGGTTTGACATGCACGAGATTGAAAGTTAAACCATTTTACCACATTTAGTGGGGTCGGTACCACACTGGGCAAAGCGTTGAAGGAAGGGTATACATCAAACTTTTAAACGATGCCTAAGCGTTGTAAAAGACATGTGATATGACCATTTTACCACGCTTAGTAGCCTGGTTAAAGACATAAGTTACGACTTAGAGTATTTACTATCATTAACATATGACTTCTTTTCTCTCACTTGATGGAGATTGTTGTAAGAATTACAACGAGGGTGCATGTTATAGACACTTATTTAAAATATACGGCCTCTGCGTGGCCTCGTCAGGCTACGCCCTCATCTCCGGCCCCGTGAGGCTAGGCTCGGGCTCCTTGTCCGCTAGCTCATGTCCACTTGCGCATGTCCGTCGGTGGTCAAATCATGAACGAGAATTCATTGTGTTCCATTTTGTGGAGCCACACAGACATCAACGGGCCTCTCCGTGCAATGCAAGTGCCTCTCCCCTATATAAAGACCTACCGACTAGTATTGTAGCACAGCAAGCATCCACAGCAAAAACAAGCGTAGCACAATGGCAAAGATCTCCAAGTCCTTTGCTCACATTTTTCTCAAGGCCGCTGAGATTTTCTGCTGGTTTCTTGGAGTAGGTTTTCCCATGTTTGTGCTAGTTCTTGCACTCACTAGCTTTGACTCCACCCATGCATCTTCCACAGCCCCCAGCCCTAGTCCTCCCTCCCATGCTAGTACTTGCGACGTAGATGCATTGCAGCGCAACATCTCCATTCTCCTGCGTTATCTAGTTAGCCTCATACTAACCTCCTTGCTGCTGATGGCGTTCGTCCGGGCTGTCGCCGAGGCGGCATCCAAGGATCACGAGCGCGTGGCCGCCAAGGAGGACGCGTACTACAAGGCCGCATGGGAGGAGGTGGAGCGGGTCAAGAACGCGCTCCAAACCGCCGAGGAGAACAACCTCAAGCGGATCGATGATGCGCCGGACAACCGTCTAGTCCCCGGCGTCGACCTACGGGAGGACGCCGTAGAAGACCAGGATCCCGTCTCTCCAGAGAGGGAGGTGCATACTCTCAAGGTCGAGTTGACGGACGCCACCGACAAGGCTCTGTTCGCACTGCCAAAGGAAGGTATTGCTCGCCTTGATGGGTGGTGGAAAATCTTTGTGCGTGGGGCTTTTCTCTTGGCTGTGGGTTGCTCTTTCGGGGCCGCGGTGATCGCGTCTTTGGCATTCTACTCCTCCCTACAGATAAAGCTGCATTGCGTGAGGGGTCCTGCGGAGATCTTCACCTTCGTGATTGTGGGAGCTGTTTCAACAGCTGTGCATGTCTTCTTTGCTTGGGTAGCCATTAGCCAGGATTGATGTTGTGCATTCAGTATTGAGTTTGAAACCTAATTAGACGTTTCCTAGTTTAATTTAATTTCGTTCGTGCTTCAAAACTGATGCCCGCATGTGGGCAAGATCAGTACTACTAGATTAGGATGAATGTTGTTCGTGCTTCAAAGCTGATGCCCGTGTGTGGGCCAGATCAGTTAGATTTTATGTAATGTAGTTTAATTTCATGAAATGGAACCGGTTCAAACTCAAGATTTATGTAATGTTTTCTAATTTACTGCAGTGAACTTTGTTCAAAACTCAATCGATGATTTAGGGTGTTGCATGAGATTGCATTCACATTATATTTCATCTGAGAGCGATGGCGGAAAGACCAACCCTAGTGGCGGAAGTGCTTTTTATTTTTATTTTTAATTGTATAAGAAAAGCCTGCAGAGGTGGCGGAAAGACGCTTACCGCCAACGCAAAATCAAAGCCACAGTATTAATTTATTTCTTAGTCACAGTATTTAGTACTCCCTCCGTGAGTATTATTTATTTCTTAGCCATAGTATTTTGTTTGGGTCTTTGACAATTTTTTCCAAATAAACGGCACCGACTTGGTGGAAGGAACCTAGCGCCAATGCAAGATCGTGTTAGGAATCCGGTGCGTCCACACAAACGAAAACCAATACTACCTCGGGCCATACATTGATGGCCCACTTGAACAGGAACCATAGGACTCCGATGTTTTTCTTTTTTCTTTTTTCTAGGTAATAAAGACGGACGTCAACCATGGAGTCACCGTACGTAGTCTACCCCGCCGGTGCAACCTTCTAAATGATTGTGGATTGTCCCTTCGGAGACATCCGATAAATGATTGTGGATTGTGTGGACAATCCACATGTCCAATATAGAGAAATTGGAGCCAATCATCTAGATCTTAGGCGCTATGGATTGTGCGGACAATCACCGCTCGACAATACTTGCTACTAACAAAATCCCTTCTGTTTTATGCTATCGAATAATCCAAGTAAATTACATGTACTTGGATGCGAGGAATTTGCAATTTTGGTAGATAAAACCATCACTGCCTTAATCATATACATCCTCAACCTTCTAAATGGTTTCCTTGCAACAATTGAGATTGTATCAATTTTGTTTTGAAATCATAAATACCAAAAAAGGATAATTAATTTGGTGTCCTTAGTTGTGTCCCACCCTGCAATTTTATCCCTAATTTTCAAAAACCCTTGGTTCTGTCAAAGCCATTTCGCTCCTCTTATGCTTTTGCCCTTTCACCATTTGACCATCCCTTTGAAAACTTCATAAAAAAATCATACTAAGTCAGAATAGTAGAAAACATGGCTTTGGTTGAGGCCATGATAAGGGCATTAATCCCGGTTCACTCACGAACCAGGACCAAAGGGTGCATCAGTCCCGGTTCGTGAGGCCAGGGCGTCGGCCGGGCCTCGGGGGCCATTGGTCCCGGTTCGTCTTACCCCTTTGGTCCCGGTTCCAAACACGAACCGGGACCAATGGTCCTCGCTCCTGGCCCAGCACCTTTAGTCCCGGTTGGTGGCTGGAACCGGGACCAAATGTTGTCCTTTAGTCTCGGTTTTAGCTACAAAACGGGACTAAAGAGAAAGCCTATATATACCCCTGCCCCCGCCCGCAAACAGAGCCACTGCTCTATTTTTTTGGCAAAACTTTTCCTCTCCAAGCTCCTTGTCCAAGCTCCATTTTCCTCAAGATTTGTCTAGGTTTGCCGGTCCGTCCTGTCCCGCCCCCGTCCTCACCGCCGTCGATCGCCCGTGCCGATCTCGGCGGGCACCACCGTGGTGAGCCTCTTGTTCTTATCTTCTTTCTAAAAGAAAAAAATATTCTTACTTGTATGATTTAGATAGATACTTGTATAATTTTCTTAATTTCATAATTTTTTGTTATTATATAGTGCGATGGTTTTGGTAACCGCCCCCGTCGGCCCCAGTCCTGTCTATGGTTCGAATGTGGTATATTATCTTTTATAACTATTTGTTTCAGTTAGTGTTTATGACAATTTTGCCGACCAACGTGACATAGATGTTTTTATCTAGGAGGTATGTGAACCGGAAGTTCCAACTGACCCTCTTGCCGAGAGGTTAAATTTAGTTGAAAGCGAAAATAATTACTTGAATAAAAAATTGAAAAGAATTGAGGAGGAAAATATGAAATTGGAGTTGCATGTTGCGGATATCGTTGATGATCCCAAGATCAAGATGGATGCAATGCGCTTGAAGATTAGAAAGATTAGAAACTATGCCATTCATACTGAGGCTTGGTATCATTATGTCGTTGGATCAATTGTTACCTTAGTTGCGATTATGATCGCATTTTTTGGTGCATTTAAATGTTTTACATATTTTTAATGTATGTTTTAATTAGATGCTCTAGAGAGCTATATGTTGTTCAATGAGAACTATGTATGAACTTTATGTATTTATTTTTTCGGTAATAACATTTGATCACTACTGTACTTTGGTTTTAATGTGATGATGAACTTCTATTAATTTGGTCACTTCTCTAGTCATAATGTTGTGTAATGGTTTTTGACACACTTAATTATATATAATGCACGCAGATGAACCGACAATGGATGTACGGTGACAGACGCACCCCCGAGTAAATTAAGGGTGTGCATAATTTTCTCGAAGTGGCTGAGGCAAACAAGCAAAATGGTTTTATGTGTTGTCCATGCCCTATCTGTGGAAATATGAAGTCTTACTCTGTCTCAAAAACCCTTCACATCCACCTGCTTGAGAAGGGTTTCATGCCACACTATAATGTTTGGACAAAGCATGGAGAAATAGGGCTTATAATGGAAGACAACAAAGAAGAAGAGGATGATGACAACTATCCGCCCTGTGAATACGGTGATGTTGCAAAGCGGGAAGCTGAAGATCAAGAGGAACCAGACGATGTGCCCGATGATGATCTTCGCCAGGTCATTTTTGATGCAAAGAGACATAGCCAAAGTGAAAGGGAGAAGTTGAAGTTCGATCGCATGTTAGAGGATCACAAAAAGGGTTCTACCCAAATTGCGAAGATGACAACACAAACCTCGGTACCACACTGAAATTGCTGCAATGGAAGGCAGACGATGGTGTATCTGACAACGGATTTGAGAAGCTACTAAAAATGTTGAAGAAGAAGCTTCCAAAGGATAACGAATTGCCCGAAAGTACATATAAAGAAAAGAAGGTTCTACGCCCACTAGGATTGGAGGTGCAGAAGATAAATGCATGCCCTAATGACTGTATCCTCTACCACGGTGCGTACGGGGATTTGAACGCATGCCCGGTATGCGGTGCATTGTGTTATAAGATCAGACGAGATGACCCTGGTGATGTTGAAGGCAAGCGCCCCAGGAAGAGGGTTCTTGCCAAGGTGATGTGGTATGCTCCTATAATACCACGGTTGAAATGTTTGTTCAGAAACAAAGAGCATGCCAAGTTGATGTGATGGCACAAAGAGGACCGTAAGAAAGACGAGAAGTTGAGAGCATCCGCTGACAGGTCATAGTGGAGTAAAATCGAGAGAACGTGGGGGGACTTTGCAGGTGACTGATAACCCACAAGTATAGGGGATCACAACCTTTTTGAGGATAGAGTATTCAACCCAAATTTGTTGATTCGATACAAGGGGAGCTGTCGGTGTCAAAACCAGCGGATCTCGGGTAGGGGGTCCCGAACTGTGCGTCTAGGCGGATGGTAATAGGAGACAAGGGACACGATGTTTTACCCAGGTTCGGGCCCTCTTGATGGAGGTAAAACCCTACGTCCTGCTTGATTAATATTGATGATATGGATAGTACAAGAGTGGATCTACCACGAGATCAAGGAGGCTAAACCCTAAAAGCTAGCCTATGGTATGATTGTTGTAATGGAGGTTATGTCCTACGGACTAAAGCCCTCCGGTTTATATAGACACCGGAGAGGGCTAGGGTTACACATAGTCGGTTACAATGGTAGGAGATCTACATATCCGTATCGCCAAGCTTGCCTTCCACGCCAAGGAAAGTCCCATCCGGACACGGGACAGAGTCTTCAATCTTGTATCTTCGTGGTCTTGGAGTCCAGCGGACGATGATAGTCCGGCTGTCCGGACACCCCCTAGTCCAGGACTCCCTCAGTAGCCCCTGAACCTGGCTTCAATGACGATGAGTCCGGCGCGCATAATGTTCGGCATTGCAAGGCGGGTTCCTCCTTTGAACAATCCAGAAAGGATTGTGAACACCAGGATAGTGTCTGGATCTGCAAAATAAATTCCACATTCCACCGTAGAGAGAATAAAATGTACACAAGTTCAATCTGCTGACGTATCTTGCGGCATGACGTCACACCACTACCAAGCCTTTACTTGGATCGTTTTTTTACTATACCGCCTCAGTGCGTTTAGCGAAGCGGTTTCTTTGGCACGTCTTGTCAAAGCAGAGATCGTGTTCCCCTTATTCCGGGATTCTCATCAATACGGACGTGGGTAACCCAACCGCGGCATTGATGGTGGCGCTTGGGAGATAAGCGAGTTTTACCAGGCCGGTGGGGATGTATAGTCTTCGTCCGCCTATATAAGGGATAAGGATTCACCTTTTCACCCACGCCTTCTTCCTCCTTTCCTTATCCACCTCCGCGCACTCGAGCTCCAGCGCCCAAGTCCGCGCATCTCGTCTCAACCTTCTCCGGCCATGTACGGAGCGGGAGGCAAGTGGTTGGCCTCCACCGTTAAGGAGGAGCACATCACAAAGCTGCGCAGCGCCGGATACCTTTCCGGCGACATCGCGCATCGGCTCCCCGACGAGGGGCAGCTTATCCCGACCCCCAGGCCCCATGAGAGGGTCGTTTTCCTTCCCCACTTCCTCCACGGACTGGGCTTTCCACTTCACCCCTTTGTCCGGGGGCTCATGTTCTACTACGGCCTGGATTTCCATGATCTGGCGCCGAACTTCATCCTCAACATCTTGGCGTTTATCATCGTGTGCGAGGCCTTCCACTGCATCCAGCCCCACTTCAGCTTGTGGCTCAAGACCTTCAATGTTAAGCCAAAGGTTGTGAAGGGCACTCAAGCGGAGTGCGGAGGTGCCATGTTGGGCAAGATGCCCAACGTCCTTTGGTTCGAAGGGGCCTTCATGGAATCCGTCAAAAGGTGGCAGTCGGGGTGGTTCTATATCACCGAGCCGCGCGACCCTACGTGGGCGGCGGCCCCCGAGTTTAGATCTGGCATCCCTATGCAGCTCACCTCCTGGAAAGAGAAGGGCTTGCTGTGGGGTAATTCGAAGGAGCTGACGGGACTCCAAGCCTGTATCCAGAAGCTGGTGAACAAGAAGCTCAGGCTGGTTAACGTGGTCCAAGTCATGCTCGTTCGCCGGATTCTCACATGCCAAGGACGGGCATTCACTCTGTGGGAGTTCGATCTGGAACAGCACCAGGCGTTGAGCGGGCTCTTCGACACGACGTACGAAGGCGCCTGGAGGGTGCTGTTTAAGGGCGCCGAAGCCCCCGCATCCGCGACGGAAGACCGCGGATTTCACTCGCAGCGTCCAGCTGATGAGGTAAGTGATTCTACCCCTTTACGGGACACTTGTTGTTAATAGTTCGAACCTAAGCGGGTTTCAATCTCCCTTTTCCTTTGACAGGAGTGGATGAAGAAGGCCGAGCAGCTCATCTGCCCGGCTCCCATGCCAGAAGACCCAGTGGACGCCCGTCTAGCAGGGCTGCTGGTTCCGGCACCGCAGGTGGTGCCGGAGAAGAAGGCCAAGAAGGTGGCCACGAGTACTCGAAAGAGTTCCCGTTTTCAGGTGTCCGACGACTCCGAGGCGGATTCCTCCCCCGAAGATGAGGAGGAGGAAGAAGACTCTCTCCCAGAGGAGGGAGAGAGAAAGAGGAAGGCCTCCCCAACAGGGGAGGCCGAAGGGTCCAAGTGGGGAAGAACTATTCCCCCGGACAGCTCCGCCAACACCAACGTTGGCGATGAAGAGTGGCCCTCAAGGGCCAGGCCCCAGCGAGATCGTAAGTATCCGGATCCCTGACTAATCTGCAATTTCTCTTGTGTGACATAGTGTCCTTCTAATGCCGCATACTGCCCGCAGTCCGGCCGATGATGATCTCCCCGCTTCATCGAGCGGGTCGTTGGCTCCGTCGGATGTGGATTCCATCCCGACTGCCTCCACCCCTCGCGCCGACGAGGACGCCGAGGTCGGATCCCGGAAAGGGACCCATCAGGAGGAGGCTCCGGAGGCGCCGCAAGGCAGCCTCCCGGACTTTGCGCCGGACTCCACATCGGAACCCGCAGTGGTTCCAGAGTCCGGTCGGCGGCCCCTTCGCAAGAAGGGCAAGACCGCGACACCGGCGGCCCCCGTCCAACCAGAGGCGCCGGACAACTTGTTGGAGGCGCTCCAAAGCGCCTCCATTGAGGAAGAACACCGCACTGTTATGAGTGCGGTGATTCAGAAGGTTCAGCTCGCCAAGAGCGGGCTGACCGAAGCCTGCAGTAGCCTTCTAACAGGCTTTGAGGTAAGGAGTTAAAATTATGTAATGTAATACCACATAGACAGTAGCCCCTGATGCTTAGTTCGGTGTTCGAAAAGAAAAGCCGGACTGAGGATCTAAAAAGATATACGCAGGGTTGCTAAAAAGTATGTCAATATGGGTTTGCAGGCTGCCCTGCTGACCTCTGCCGCACTGACTGCGGAGGTCAGTGCATTGAAGCAGGATCTCGAGCGGTCCTTGCAAGAGCTCGGCCGTGCCAAAAAGCAGCTCGAGGACAAAGAAGGTGAGTAACACCACTTTGAATAATCACCTTACAGAAAAGGATTTAGGTTGCAAAAAAAATATAACGAGGATAACATGGGCACTGCAGGGGCCACGAACGAGGTGGCAGCCCTGAAGGAGGCTGTGTCCGTGGCCGAACGCAATGCGGCCGCGGAACGGGCAAAGCGAGAAAAGCAGGAGGCACGGGTGGCGGAGGTGCGGCAAGAGCTCCAGGCTCTCATGGAGAAGCATGAGAGTTTGGAGCGCGACTCAAAGACTCGAGAGTCCGAGCTCGCCTCGGCTCTCGAAAGTGCCAAGTCTGCCAAGGCCGAAGCCCGTAAGGCCCTTCAGGAGGTTGAGGATATGAAGAAAATAGCGGCGGGTAAGCCATTTTTCATGCAAAGCAAGCATGTTAATGTAAACTACCTGACACTTACCCAAATTCGGAGCTCTCCAGGGGCGTTTGCAGATCTGCCTCACAGTGTATCCGATGCCGCCGCATTCTACCGAGGCAAGGAGGGGAGCTCAACGGAGAAGGTCTTTTGGTCTTAGTATGCTGAGGCCGGCCATCCGGTGCCCCCTAGCGACCAGCTGAAGCAGCTGGTCGAGCTCCACAAGGTAGCTTAGGAGGCCATGAAGGGCCTTATAGTCCGGCTGTGGCCTGGACAGGCCATGCCTGGGAGCTACTTCGGCCTCGTGCGGCGGCTGGTGGATGCATGCCCCTGGGTGGAGGTCATCAAGCGCTCCGCCTGTGTTGAACGTGCTCGTCGGGCCCTTGCCCGCGCAAAGGTGCACTGGGGCAGGCTGGATGCGGAGAGGCTTCTTACTGACCCGCCGCCAGCGGGCAAGGAGTATCGTATGCCCGAAATGTACTATAAGACTGTCCTAAAGGGTGCCCGCAATATTGCGGATGAGTGCCCCAGAGATGTAATTTTTGAGTAAACTTGCTATGTATTATCCTGTGCGCTGAAAACTTTGTTCATATGCGCTAAGCAACACTTGTTTAATTTAAAATATTACCTTCTGTGCGGCCGTTTATAAGATCTGAGAGATGGCAAGTCGTTGGCTTCAGCCCCCAAGCCGCGAGTGCTGGGGTGTTCGGGATAAACTTGAGCACTCTTGTTCCCATTTTTGGGTCCATCGAGGGAGGCACTCAACACAACGTACAAGGCAACCGGACTTATAATGCTTGAACACTCTCACTTAGGCATAGAATTCTATAATTTTAAATTTCGGCGAAGCCCCTAGTATTCGGAAGACCGAATTCGGGGCGCTATCCACGCCTTCGTCGGACATTATCCGGTACTTCGCTCGAAGCGGCATTAGTCTTTAGGGACCTGAAAAGACCTCTCGAACAGCGACCGGTCTCTCGCCTTATCATGCCAGTCAGTTTTAGCTTTCTCCACTGAGGTGCTCGCCCAGCTCAACCGGGGCGCAATCGCAGTGGTTCTCCCAGTGCCACCTTAGCCGACAGAACGGAACGTAAGGCACCAAAACGGGGGAGCCGGGCAAACCCAACTATTGACCCAAGACATGATTCGAAGCCGATTCATATAATGCTATAAGTTCGGGGTGCCGCACTTGTGAAAGTGTTCGGACTTATCACACCATAATGCAGGGAACATAAGCCCCTGGTGTATTCGGCCGTACCAAAATATACGGGTGCAAGATGTCATTTAATGAACATATATGTAAGGTAATGTAATTACAGGCAAAAAGTGCTACATTATTTATTCAAGGAAGTCTGCTATGAGTGCGGAAGGATACAAATAGTGCGATAAGCAAGGGATTGGACTAATTAAACGTATCCCCATCCAGGGGTGGGCTGCGGACTGGTGTATATAATCAAATTTAATGCTCGTAATGGAGACCACCTGAGTGTTCATCGCAGCCTTCTTTCTTCCCTGGCTCTTGCATCGTGAGTTCAGCAGATTCACTGTCGGATAGGGCCTCTGGTTAACAAAGTCCTGTGTATACAAAGAAGGAAAATAATAATAAAAAAGAGTGACACACTTGTGAGCCCCTGGTGTGGTTGAGCCGCACTCTAGGTCTGTTGTGGTTGTGCCCCTCCCCCTACGCCCATGGTATCTCCAGATCGTAATGATGTATGCGGAGGGTTGGTCTTGCAATTATGCGAGGACTGGGGTCGGGGCCGCATTGCTACGCGTGCTCGGATCGTGCCAGGTGGTCTTGGTTGATGTTGCTTCGGGCGTGTTTGGCTGTATCCGGCCGTTTAACGGCCGGACTCGAAAATTGCCTTAAAAGGCTGCTCTGTACTTCTGCCGCGAGAGCCGCTGTATGTTCCTCCATTCGGAGGGAGCGTTCCGTATTTCCGTTGACCGTGATGACTCCACGAGGGCCTGGCATCTTGAGCTTGAGGTATGCATAATGCGGCACCGCGTTGAACTTTGGAAACGCGGTTCGTCCGAGTAGAGCGTGATAGCCGCTGCGGAACGGGACTATGTCGAAGATTAACTCCTCGCTCCGGAAATTATCCGGGGATCCGAAGACCACTTCCAGTGTGAGTGAGCCTGTACAATTGGCCTCAACGCCTAGTATGACGCCTTTGAAGGTCGTCTTTGTAGGTTTAATCCTTGAGGGGTCTATGCCCATCTTGCGCACTGTGTCCTGATAAAGCAGGTTCAGGCTACTGCCGCCGTCCATCAGGACTCTCATGAGGTGAAATCCATCGACGATTGGGTCTAAAACCAATGCGGCGAATCCGCCATGGCAGATGCTGGTTGGATGGTCTCTTCGATCGAAAGTGATCGGACAAGAGGACCATGGATTGAACTTCGGGGCGACTGGCTCCATCGTATATACGTCCCTTAGTGCACGCTTCCGCTCCCTCTTGGGTATATGGGTTGCGTATATCATGTTTACCGTCCGCACTTGTGGGGGGAAACCCTTCTGTCCTCTACTGCTCGGCGGCCGGGTCTCTTCCTCGTCGTCGCTATGCAGCCCCTTGTCATTGTTTTCGGCAATTAACTTGCCTGCCTGCTTGAATACCCAACAATCTCTGTTGGTGTGGTTAGCTGGCTTTTCGGGGGTGCCATGTATTTGACATGAGCGGTCGAGTATTCGGTCCAAATTGGACGGACCCAGAGTTGTTCTTTTAAATGGCTTCTTCCGCTGACCGGGTTTAGAGCCTCGGAATCCGGTGTTGACTGTCGTATCCTCCTTGTCGTTGCCGTTAACGCGGCGTTTATTTTTGCTTCGACGCGACCTGCCATTGTGGTCTTTAGTGTCCGGACTACCAGCATTTTTGCTGAGGTTGTTGCTGCGAGCTAGCCAGCTATCCTCTCCCGCACAAAAGCGGGTCATTAGTGATGTGAGGGCTGCCATGGATTTCGGCTTTTCCTGTCCTAGGTGCCGGGCTAGCCACTCGTCGCGGATGTTATGTTTGAAGGCTGCGAGGGCCTCTGCATCCGGACAGTCGACGACTTGATTTTTCTTTGTTAAGAACCGTGTCCAGAGCTGTCTGGCCGATTCATCTGGCTGCTGAATTATGTGGCTTAGGTCATCGGCGTCTGGTGGTCGCACATATGTGCCCTGGAAGTTGTCAAGGAATGCGGCTTCCATGTCTTCCCAACACCCAATTGACTCTGCGGGCAGGCTGTTAAGCCAATGCCGAGCTGGTCCTTTAAGCTTGAGTGGGAGATACTTGATGGCGTGGAGATCATCACCGCGGGCCATATGGATGTGAAGGAAATAATCTTCGATCCAAACCGCGGGGTCTGTTGTGCCATCGTAGGATTAAATGTTTACGGGTTTAAACCCTTCAGGGATTTGATGATCCATTACTTCGTCAGTGAAGCATAGCGGGTCTGCGGCGCCTCTGTATTGAGCAATATCACGACGTAGCTCGAGGGAGCGTTGTCTGCTGTGCTCGGCCCGGCCGGAGTTGTTGTATCCGGCGTGACGGTATTCGTGGTGGGTCCTTGGGCGCCCACGTGATCCGTAGATGGATCTGGATTGCCTTGCTTTGTCCTCCAATATATCTCGCAAGTCCGGCGGGTTCCCTCTTGGCTTCATACTTTTGGAGCGATGCCGGGGTACGGTCTTGGTGGAGGGCCTGGATGCCTCTCTGTCGCGACCATGGGGTGGTCGGTCGGCCGTATTGTGCGCTGGTGATGAAGGTATGTATGCTTCTTCCTCTAATCGGGGGAGCAACTTGCGTTTTGGGTAACTCTTGGAGGGACGTTCGAGTTCATACTCTTCGGCCGCGAGGACCTCAGTCAATCTGTCGGCCAGCAGGTCTTGATCAGCTTGAAGCTGCTGCTGCTTTTTCTTTAGGCTATTTGCCGTGGCGATAAGCCTGCGCTTAAAACGCTCTTGTTCGACGGGATCCTCTGGTATGACGAATTCGTCGTCGTTGAGGCTTGCCTCGTCTCCGGAGGGAGGCATGTAATCATCCTCGACCTCTTCGTCTGCCGCCTTCTCGCGAGGGCTTGCTTCTGCATCCTCCTACACTGAATCTTGCTGGAGGGGGTTGTCTTCGGCACTATCTGGGGTATTATTATCTCCTGTGTCGGAATCTCCATTCTTGCTGTGGCGGGATTTATAGCGGCGCCGCTGACGTCGGTGCTTGGGCTGTTTCTTTAAGGAATCTGCCTCCGCTGCTTCTTCACCGTCCCCATCTTTTGGGGTGTCCACCATGTATATATCATATGACGAGGTGGTCTTCCAGTGCCCTGTAGGCGCTGGTTCTTGTTTGTCTCCAACATCGTCGTCCATATCATCGATGTCATCGGAGTCATAGTCTAGCATGTCGGTTAGATCGTCGACAGTGGCTACAAAGTGGGAGGTGGGTGGGCTTTGAATTTCTTCGTCGTCCGCATCCCAACCATCCTGGCCATAATCCGGCCAGGGCTCTCCGGATAGCGAGAGATGCTTTAGCGAATTTAGGATGTCGCCAAAGGGTGAGTGTTGGAAGATGTCCGCGGCAGTGAACTCCATGATCGGCGCCCAATCAGATTCGATTGGCAGGGGCGCAGGAGGTTCGGAGTCCGGCAGGGTGTCCGGTACCTCAGTGTCACGATCTTTACAAGGGACAAGGTTAGTGTTCGGCTCTATCGTCGTGGAAGGTGCAGCCCCCGAGGCGGTGTCCAGCTACCGGTCCTCGATCTGCGCAATCGGCTCCGGACTAAGGGCCGGAGCGAATTCATGTGCGGCCACCAAGGCACTGTCCGGCGGCAGAGCTAAATCATGCCCATCGTGACAGCGCGGCACGCTCGGCTGTGGCTCGAGTCCGTCGAAGATCAAGTCCCCGCGGATGTCGGCCGTGAAGTTTAGGCTTCCGAACCTGACCTGATGGCCAGGGGCGTAGCTTTCGATCTGCTCCAGATGGCCAAGTGAATTAGCCCGCAGTGCGAAGCCGCCGAATATGAAGATCTGTCCGGGGAGAAAAGTCTCACCCTGGACGGCGTTGTTGTTGATTGAAGGGCCCATCAAACCTATCGGTGACGACACAGAGGAACTCTCAATGAAAGCACCAATGTCGGTGTCAAAACCGGCGGATCTCGGGTAGGGGGTCCCGAACTGTGCGTCTAGGCGGATGGTAATAGGAGACAAGGGTCACGATGTTTTACCCAGGTTCGGACCCTCTTGATGGAGGTAAAACCTACGTCTTGCTTGATTAATATTGATGATATGGGTAGTACAAGAGTGGATCTAGCATGAGATCAAGGAGGCTAAACCCTAAAAGCTAGCCTATGGTATGATTGTTGTAATGGAGGTTATGTCCTACGGACTAAAGCCCTCCGGTTTATATAGACACCGGAGAGGGCTAGGGTTACACAGAGTCGGTTACAATGGTAGGAGATCTACATATCTGTATCGCCAAGCTTGCCTTCCACGCCAAGGAAAGTCCCATCCGGACACGGGACGGAGTCTTCAATCTTGTATCTTCGTGGTCTTGGAGTCCGGCGGACGATGATAGTCCGGCTGTCTGGACACCCCCTAGTCCAGGACTCCCTCAGGAGCCAAATAATATACGGGTGCAAGATGTCATTTAATGAACATATATGTAAGGTAATGTAATTACAGGCAAAAAGTGCTGCATTATTTATTCAAGGAAGTCTGCTATGAGTGCGGAAGGATACAAATAGTGTGGTAAGCACGGGATTGGACTAATTAAACATATCCCCATCCAGGGGTGGGCTACGGACTGGTGTATATAATCAAATTTAATGCTCGTAATGGAGACCACCTGAGTGTTCATCGCAGCCTTCTTTCTTCCCTGGCTCTTGCATCGTGAGTTCAGCAGATTCACTGCCGGATAGGGCCTCTGGTTAACAAAGTCCTGTGTATACAAAGAAGGAAAATAATAATAAAAAAGAGTGACACACTTGTGAGCCCCTGGTGTGGTTGAGCCGCACTCTGGGTCTGTTGTGGTTGTGCCCCTCCCCCTACGCCCATGGTATCTCCAGATCGTAATGATGTATGCGGAGGGTTGGTCTTGCAATTATGCGAGGACTGGGGTCGGGGCCGCATTGCTACGCGTGCTCGGATCGTGCCAGGTGGTCTTGGTTGATGTTGCTTCGGGCGTGTTTGGCTGTATCCGACCATTTAACGGCCGGACTCGAAAATTGCCTTAAAAGGCTGCTCTGTACTTCTGCCGCGAGAGCCGCTGTATGTTCCTCCGTTCGGAGGGAGCGTTCCGTATTTCCGTTGACCGTGATGACTCCACGAGGGCCTGGCATCTTGAGCGTGAGGTATGCATAATGCGGCACCGCGTTGAACTTTGGAAACGCGGTTCGTCAGAGTAGAGCGTGATAGCCGCTGCGGAACGGGACTATGTTGAAGATTAACTCCTCGCTCCGGAAATTATCCGGGGATCCGAAGACCACTTCCAATGTGACTGAGCCTGTACAATTGGCCTCAACGCCTAGTATGACGCCTTTGAAGGTCGTCTTTGTAGGTTTAATCCTTGAGGGGTCTATGCCCATCTTGCGCACTGTGTCTTGATAAAGCAGGTTCAGGCTACTGCCGCCGTCCATCAGGACTCTCATGAGGTGAAATCCATCGACGATTGGGTCTAAAACCAATGCGGCGAATCCGCCATGGCAGATGCTGGTTGGATGGTCTCTTCGATCGAAAGTGATCGGACAAGAGGACCATGGATTGAACTTCGGGGCGACTGGCTCCATCGCATATACGTCCCTTAGTGCACGCTTCCGCTCCCTCTTGGGTATATGGGTTGCGTATATCATGTTTACCTTCCGCACTTGTGGGGGGAAACCCTTCTGTCCTCTACTGCTCGGCGGCCGGGTCTCTTCCTCGTCGTCGCTATGCAGCCCCTTGTCATTGTTTTCGGCAATTAACTTGCCTGCCTGCTTGAATACCCAACAATCTCTGTTGGTGTGGTTAGCTGGCTTTTCGGGGGTGCCATGTATTTGACATGAGCGGTCGAGTATTCGGTCCAAATTGGACGGACCCGGAGTTGTTCTTTTAAATGGCTTCTTCCGCTGACCGGGTTTAGAGCCTCGGAATCTGGTGTTGACTGCCGTATCCTCCTTGTCGTTGCCGTTAACGCGGCGTTTATTTTTGCTTCGACGCGACCTGCCATTATGGTCTTTAGTGTCCGGACTACCAGCATTTTTGCTGAGGTTGTTGCTGCGAGCTAGCCAGCTATCCTCTCCCGCACAAAAGCGGGTCATTAGTGATGTGAGGGCTGCCATGGATTTCGGCTTTTCCTGTCCTAGGTGCCGGGCTAGCCACTCGTCGCGGATGTTATGTTTGAAGGCTGCGAGGGCCTCTGCATCCGGACAGTTGATGACTTGATTTTTCTTTGTTAAGAACCGTGTCCAGAGCTGTCTGGCCGATTCATCTGGCTGCTGAATTATGTGGCTTAGGTCATCGGTGTCTGGTGGTCGCACATATGTGCCCTAGAAGTTGTCAAGGAATGCGGCTTCCAGGTCTTCCCAACACCCAATTGACTCTGCGGGCAGGCTGTTAAGCCAATGCCGAGCTGGTCCTTTAAGCTTGAGTGGGAGATACTTGATGGCGTGGAGATCATCGCCGCGGGCCATATGGATGTGAAGGAAATAATCTTCGATCCAAACCGCGGGATCTGTTGTGCCATCGTAGGATTAAATGTTTACGGGTTTAAACCCTTCAGGGATTTGATGATCCATTACTTCGTCAGTGAAGCATAGCGGGTCTGCGGCGCCTCTGTATTGAGCAATATCACGACGTAGCTCGAGGGAGCGTTGTCTGCTGTGTTCGGCCCGGCCGGAGTTGTTGTATCCGGCGCGACGGTATTCGTGGTGGGTCGTTGGGCGCCCACGTGATCCGTAGATGGATCTGGATTGCCTTGCTTTGTCCTCCAATATATCTCGCAAGTCCGGCGGGTTCCCTCTTGGCTTCATACTTTTGGAGCGATGCCGGGGTACGGTCTTGGTGGAGGGCCTGGATGCCTCTCTGTCGCAACCACGGGGTGGTCGGTCGGCCGTATTGTGCGCTGGTGATGAAGGTATGTATGCTTCTTCCTCTAATCGGGGGAGCAACTTGCGTTTTGGGTAACTCTTGGAGGGACGTTCGAGTTCATACTCTTCGGCCGCGAGGACCTCAGTCAATCTGTCGGCCAGCAGGTCTTGATCAGCTTGAAGCTGCTGCTGCTTTTTCTTTAGGCTATTTGCCGTGGCGATAAGCCTGCGCTTAAAACGCTCTTGTTCGACGGGATCCTCTGGTATGACGAATTCGTCGTCGTTGAGGCTTGCCTCGTCTCCGGAGGGAGGCATGTAATCATCCTCGACCTCTTCGTCTGCCGCCTTCTTGCGAGGGCTTGCTTCTGCATCCTCCTACACTGAATCTTGCTGGAGGGTGTTGTCTTCGGCACTATCTGGGGTATTATTATCTCCTGTGTCAGAATCTCCATTCTTGCTGTGGCGGGATTTATAGCGGCGCCGCTGACGTCGGCGCTTGGGCTGTTTCTTTAAGGAATCTGCCTCCGCTGCTTCTTCACCGTCCCCATCTTTTGGGGTGTCCACCATGTATATATCATATGACGAGGTGGTCTTCCAGTGCCCTGTAGGCGCTGGTTCTTGTTTGTCTCCAACATCGTCGTCCATATCATCGATGTCATCGGAGTCATAGTCTAGCATGTCGGTTAGATCGTCGACAGTGGCTACAAAGTGGGAGGTGGGTGGGCTTTGAATTTCTTCGTCGTCCGCATCCCAACCATCCTGGCCATAATCTGGCCAGGGCTCTCCGGATAGCGAGAGATGCTTTAGCGAATTTAGGATGTCGCCAAAGGGTGAGTGTTGGAAGATGTCTGCGGCAGTGAACTCCATGATCGGCGCCCAATCAGATTCGATTGGCAGGGGCGCAGGAGGTTCGGAGTCCGGCAGGGTGTCCGGTACCTCGGTGTCACGATCTTTACAAGGGACAAGGTTAGTGTTCGGCTCTATCGTCGTGGAAGGTGCAGCCCCCGAGGCGGTGTCCAGCCACCGGTCCTCGATCTGCGCTATCGGCTCCGGACTAAGGGCCGGAGCGAATTCATGTGCGGCCACCAAGGCACTGTCCGGCGGCAGAGCTAAATCATGCCCATCGTGATAGCGCGGCACGCTCGGCTGTGGCTCGAGTCCGTCGAAGATCAAGTCCCCGCGGATGTCGGCCGTGAAGTTTAGGCTTCCGAACCTGACCTGATGGCCAGGGGCGTAGCTTTCGATCTGCTCCAGATGGCCAAGTGAATTAGCCCGGAGTGCGAAGCCGCCGAATATGAAGATCTGTCCGGGGAGAAAAGTCTCACCCTGGACGGCGTTGTTGTTGATTGAAGGGCCCATCAAACCTATCGGTGACGACACAGAGGAACTCTCAATGAAAGCACCAATGTCGGTGTCAAAACCGGCGGATCTCGGGTAGGGGGTCCCGAACTGTGCGTCTAGGCGGATGGTAACAGGAGACAAGGGACACGATGTTTTACCCAGGTTCGGACCCTCTTGATGGAGGTAAAACCCTACGTCTTGCTTTATTAATATTGATGATATGGGTTGTACAAGAGTGGATCTACCATGAGATCAAGGAGGCTAAACCCTAAAAGCTAGCCTATGGTATGATTGTTGTAATGGAGGTTATGTCCTACGGACTAAAGCCCTCTGGTTTATATAGACACCGGAGAGGGCTAGGGTTACACAGAGTCGGTTACAATGGTAGGAGATCTACATATCTGTATCGCCAAGCTTACCTTCCACGCCAAGGGAAGTCCCATCCGGACACGGGACGGAGTCTTCAATCTTGTATCTTCGTGGTCTTGGAGTCCGGCGGACGATGATAGTCCGGTTGTCTGGACACCCCCTAGTCTGGGACTCCCTCAGGAGCCAAATAATATTCTCAAGTATTAGCAGCTAAGTTGTCAATTCAACCACACCTAAAAGACTTAATATTTGCAACAAAGTATTTAGTAGCAAAGTAGTATGGAAATAACGGTAACGGTGGCAAAAGTAATAGTAGCAGTTTTGTAGCAATTGTAACAGTGGCAACGAAGAAGTAACTGAGCAAAGATCAATATGTGAAAAGCTCATAGCCAATGGATCAATGATGGATAATTATGTTGGATGGCATTCATCATGTAGCAGTCATAACCTAGGGTGACCCAGAACTAGCTCCAATTCATCAATATAATGTAGGCATGTATTCCGATTATAGTCATATGTGCTTATGGAAAAGAACTTGCATGACATCTTTTGTCCTACCCTCCCGTGTCAGTTGGGTCCTATTGGAAACTAAGGGATATTAAGGCATCCTTATAATAGAGAACCGGACCAAAGCATTAGCACTTAGTGAATACATGAACTCCTCAAACTACGGTCATCACTGGGAAGTGTGCCGACTATTGTCACTCCGGGGTTCCCGGATCATAACACGTAGTAGGTGACTATAACTTGCAAGATAGGATCAAGAACACAAATATATTCATGAAAGCATAATAGGTTCAGATCTGAAATCATGGCACTCGGGCTCTAGTGACGAGCATTAAGCATAGCAAAGTCATAGCAACATCAATCTTAGAACATAGTGGATACTAGGGACCAAACCCTAACAAAACAAACTCGATTACATGGTAAATCTTATCCAACCCATCACCGTCTAGTAAGCCTATGATGGGATTACTCACGCACGGCGGTGAGCATCATGAAATTGGTGATGGAGGATGGTTGATGATGACGCCGACGACGATTTCCACTCTCCGGAGCCCAAAACGGACTCCAGATCTGCCCTCCTGAGGAAGAACAGGAGGTGGCGGCAGCTCCGTATCATAAAACGCGATCAATCCTTCTCCCTGATCTTTTTCTCCCCAAACGTGAATATATGGAGTTTGGAGTTGAGGTCGGTGGAATTTCGTGGGACGCACAAGACAGGGGGCGCGTCCGAGGGGGGTAGGGCGTGCCTCCCACCCTTGTGGACAGGGTGTGGGTCCTCTCTGGTTGATTCTTTTTCCAATATTTTTTATATATTCCAAATAAACTCCGTGAAGTTTCAGGCCATTCCCAGAACTTTTATTTCTGCACAAAAATTACACCATGGCAATTCTGCCGAAACAACGTCAGTCTGGGTTAGTTCCATTCAAATCATGCAAATTAGAGTCCAAAACAAGGGCAAAAGAGTTTGGAAAATTAGATACGATGGAGACATATCAACTCCCCCAAGCTTAATCCATTGCTTCTCCTCAAGCAATTCAGTTGACAAACTGAAAGTGATAAAGAAAAACTTTTACAAACTCAGTTTGATCTTTTCATTGCAAATATGTAAAGCCAGCATTCAAGTTTTCAGCAAAGATTATGAACTAACCATATTCACAATAACATTTACGTCTCACATTTACTCATATCAATGGCATAACCAACTAGCGAGCAATAATAATACATCCCCGATGACTAAACTTTTTCAAAACAATCATGATATGATATAACAAGATGATATCTTGCTAGCCCTTTCTGAGACCGCAAAACATAAATGCGGAGCACCCCTGAAGATCAAGGACTGACTAGACATTGTAATTAATGGCAAAAGAGATCCAGTCACATTCATACTCAATATAAATTAATAGAAATGCATACAAATGGCAATGGTGCTCTCTAACTAGTTCTTTTTATAAGAGGATGATGACTCAACAATAAAAGTAAATAGATAGGCCCTTCGCAGAGGGAAGCAAGGATTTGCAGAGGTGCTAGAACTCGAGTTTTTCAAACAGAGATAAATAATATTTTGAGGGGTATGCTTTCATTGTCAACATAACAACCAAGTGATCTCGGTATCTTCCATGTTAGATACATTATAGGAGGTTCCCAAACAGAATGATAAAGTTTATACTCCCCCACCACCAACAAGCACATTCCACAGCTGGTCCGAAACAACGGGTACCGTCCAACTAACAACAGTCCTGGGGGAGTTTTGTTTGATATTATTTTGATTTGATTTGAGCATGGGACTAGGCATCCTGGTTACCAGCCATTTTCTCATGAATGATGAGCAGAGTCCACTCATCGTGAGAATAACCCACCTAGGATGGAAGATATTGACAGCCCGAGTTGACACATGAGCGATTTGAGCATACAAAACAAATTATTTTTTGAAGGTTTAGAGTTTGGCACGTGCAAATTTATTTGGAACGGTAGGTAAATACGGCATATAGGAAGGTATGGTGGACTCATATGGAACAACTTTGGGTTTATGGAAGTGAATGCATAAGCAGTATTCCCGCTTAGTACAAGTGAAGGCTAGAAAAAGACTAGGGAGTGACCAACTAGAGAGCGAAAACAGTCATAAAGATGCATTAAAATTAACCAACAATGAGTGCAATCATGAGTAGGATATAAATCACCATGAACATAAATATCGTGGAGGCTATGTTGATTATGTTTCAACTACATGCGTGAACATGCCCCAAGTCAAGCCACTCAAATCATTCAACAGAGGATACCATCCTATCATACTACATCACAACCATTTTAAAAGCATGTTGGCACACAAGGTAAACCATTATAAACTCTTAGCTAATTAAGCATGATATGAGTAACTATAATCTCTAATTGTCATTGCAAACATGTTTCATTCATATCGGGCTAAATCAAGAACGATGAATTAATCATATTTACGAAAACAAGATAGGTCGAGTTCATACCAGCTTTCCTTCATCTCAATCATTTTATCATATATCGTGATTATTGCCTTTCACTTGCACGACCAAACGGTGTGGAAAATAATAATAGTGCACGTGCATTGGACTAAGTTGGAACATGCAAACATTTATTCAAAGGAGAAGACAAGGTAATATGGGCTCTTTGTTAGATCAACAATAATGCATATGAGAGCCATTCAACATTTTCATCGTGGTCTTCTCCTCACAACCCCCAAAGAAAAGAACAGAATTTCAAAGAAACACACTCAAATGTTTTTGGAGATTTTTGTTTTCCTGAAGAAGGTAAAACAAGAAAAAGAAGAACGAAAAATCTTTTTGGGTTTTCTTTTAATTCTACAGCTAAGCATGGAAATAAATTAACTACAACTATTTTTTTGGTTTTTCCTAAGGTTTTTCAAACACACAAGAAGAAAGCAGAAAAAAGAAAATAAACTAACATGGATAATACAATAAAAAAGTATGAACATCGACAACTGGAATGAGTGTGTGAACATGAATGTAATGTTGGTGAGAAATACGTAATCCCCCAAGTTTAGGCTTTTGGTCTAAGTTGGTCTAGGGCCACTCCTGGCCCGGATTGTATCCGAAATCATAGTTGGGGTTGTACTGTCCGATGACAGCTACTGCTTGGCGAGTTGCTTCTTGGAGGCGAGCGACCTCTACTGCTCTCTCATACATGTTCTCCTCCTCTCTAGTTAGAAAATATCTCCCATTTGCCTAAAAGTTAAATAAGGTAGGAGCAGGAAGGCTAATATGGACTGCACGCCATTCGTCAAAGATTAGTCGATACTGGAGGGACTGTTCATTCCTCCCAAGAAACTAGTAGCGTACCATAGCATTATAATCTAGAAAAGCAGGTGGCAACTCAATGTCATTCCCTCTTATGGGTACACCAAGACAGTTAGCTAAACGAGTTGCATAAATCCCACCAAATAAATCTCCATCTTTAGCATTAAGATGTAACCTCCTCACAATAATAGCCCCCAAGTTATATCACTTATCACCTAACACCGCACACTTGAGGACACTAAGATCTGGAACACAAAGGTGGCTATGCTCATGCTTACCGTTAATGCATCTACCTATAAAGAGAGCAAAGTACTGTATGGCAGGAAAGTGAATGCTTGTATGATATTTCTAGTTTCTCCCATGGTGATACTAGCAAGAAAATCATTGTATTCAGCTTTGTGAGGCTCACCAAGAAGGCCCCACTGTGGGATTTTGCAAGCAGTATTAAAATCCTCAAGGTCCATGGTATATGATTCATCATAAAGATCAGATAAAACAATATTGGTATTGCGCTTTGATGAAAATCCAAACCTCCACACAAAGGAATCGATGAGGTAATAGTATTGTCGGCACTTATCTGACACGAAGTCCTCAAGGCCGACATTTTCTATGTATGCATAAAACTCATCCTTCAAACCTGCATGAACCATGAATTCATCTGACGGCCATTCACAAGGCCGCACTTGAGCTTCCCTTGGTGGTTCAAGGTCCAATTCACATATCGCGAGCCTCGGCGCTTACTTCCTTGAAGAACCACCTTGGTACATTTTCACAGACATTTTTCTTTCTCTAAAAAATTTCCGAAATTTTTTAGTAACTCAAAATAAAGGTGAATAAAACTCAACAAGATTGATAGCAACTACTCCTCCAAGTGTCTAGAGGCTAAATCAAGCATCAAAACTTCTTTGGACCACATAAATTTTACATGCAAGCTCAAGAACAAGGTTACCGCAGAAGCAAAAATTTGCATTAAATAAAGCACTAGAGCAAAAACTAATTGGACCAATGGAGGAGTCACATACCGAAGAGCAATCCCCCATTTTCTTTACAAATGGAGCTTTGCACAAGGAGATCAAAAATGGCAGCAAGATGAAAAAGAACACGGGTTTGAGCTACGGGGTGATTTTTTCTAGAGGAAGATGAAGAGGATGGGTGCCGGAATAAGTGGAAGGGACCCACGTGGGACGCAAAAGACAGGCGGCGCTCCCAGGGGGTAGGGCACACCCTCCACCCTAGTCCACTGGTGCATCTCCCTGGTGCATGCTTAGTGCCAGGAATTCTCAAATATTTTATAAAAAATCATACTAAATTTCCAGGGCATTTGGAGAACTTTTATTTTCGGGACATTTTTTATTGCATGGATAATTCAGAAAACAGACAGAAAATACTATTTTTGCTTTATTTATTCTAAATAACGGAAAGTAAAAAGTTGGTACAGATAGTTTTGTCTTCTAAATTCATCCATCTCATGCCCATCAAAAGGAATCCATTAATAAGGTTGATCAAGTCTTACTAACAAACTTCTTCCGAATGACATGAGAGTAGATGACTTTCGAATAACACTAGGTTACCTCAACGGGGATGTGCATGTCCACAACAATAAGAATATTATATTTGGAGGGAACTCAAAACCCCCAATTGTAATAGTAGAATTTTTTTCCAATAGAATTAATACTATGAACTTGAGGTTGTTTCTTCAGAAAGTGTACCATATGCTCATTACCATTAACATGAAAAGTGACATTGCCTTTTCTGCAATCTATGATAGACCCTGCAGTATTCAAAAAGGGTCTACCAAGGATGATCGACATACTGATGTCCTCGGGAATATCAAGAATAACAAAGTCCGTTAAGATAGTAACGTTTGCAACCACAATAGGACCATCCTCACAAATCCCGATAGGTATAGCACTTGATTTATCAGCCATTTGCAAAAAGATTTCAGTAGGTGTCAACTTATTAAATTCAAGTCTATGATATAAAGAGAAAGTCATAACACTAACACCGGATCCAAGATCACATAAAGAAGTTTTAACATAGTTTCTGTTAATTGAGCATGGTATAGTTGGTACTCCTAGATCTCCAAGTTTCTTTGGTATTGCACCCTTAAAAGTGTAATTAGCAAGCATGGTGGAAATTTTAGCTTTCGGTATCTTTCATTATTAGTAACAATATCTTTCATATACTTAGAATAAGGAGGCATTTTAAGCATATATCAGTCAAATGCATACGCAAAAAGATAGGTCCAATCATTTCAGCAAAGCGCTCAAAATCCTCATCATCCTTTTTCTTGGATGGCTTAGGAGGAAAGGGCATGGGTTTCTGAACCCATGGTTCTCTTTCTCTACCATGTTTCCTAGCAACAAAGTCTATCTTATCATCACATTGATTCTTTGATTGTGGGTTATCAAGATCAACATCAGGTTCAATCTCTACATCATTATCATTACTAGGTTGATCATCAACATGAACATCATCATTAACATTATCACTGGGTTCATGTCATCACTAGGTTGTGTCTCAGCATCAGAAATAGAAATATCATTGGGATTCTCAGGTGTATCTATAACAGGTTCACTAGGAGCATGCAAAGTCCTACCAGTTTTCTTTTCCTTTTTGTTAGGACTAGGTGCATCAATATTACTTCTCTGAGAATCTTGCTCAACTCTCTTAGGATGGCGCTCAGGATACAAAGGTTCCTCAGTCATCTTACCACCTCTAGTCATAACCCTAACAACATTATCATTGTTCTTACTATTCAACTCATTAAGCAAATATCTGTATGCCTTAAGTACTTGTTCTACTTGAGTTGTAACCATGGAAGCATGCTTACTAATAAGCTTAACAGTTATACTCATATAATCACCCAAGTGGTCAAGCATTTAAGCATTACGGTTCAGTTTTCCACTAACATAAGCATTGAAGTTTTCTTGTTTAACTATAAAATTATCAAACTCATCTAAGCATTGACTAGCAGACTTATTATGAGGATTATCACCTCATCAAATCTATAAAGAGAGTTTACCTCTACTACCCGTGTCGGGTTATCAAGACCATGCATTTCTTCAATAGGCGGTAGATTCTTAACATCTTCAGCTTTAATACCTTTTTCTTTCATAGATTTCTTTGCCTCTTGCATATCTTCAGGACTGAGAAATAGAATACCTCTTTTCTTTGGAGTTGGCTTAGGAGTTGGTTCAGGAAGTGTCCAATCATTATCTTTACTCAATATATTATTCAATAGCAATTTAGCTTGCTCAACAGGCTGTTCCCTGAAAACACAACCATCACAACTATCTAGGTGGTCTCTGGAAGCATCGTTAGTCCATTATAAAAGATATTAAGTATTTTATTTTTCCTTAGACGATGATTAGGCTAAGCATTAAGTAATTGGAGAGGCCTCCCCCAAGCTTGTGTGAGACTCTCTTCTTCAATTTGCACAAAGTTAAAATTTTCCTTTACAACAGCTTGTTTATTATGAGCAGGGAAATATTTTTCAGACAAGTAGTAAATCATATCCTAGGGACTACGCACACAAACAGGAGCAAGAGAATTAAACCATAACTTAGCATCACCCTTTAACAAGAAAGGAAACAATTTAACAATATAGTAATAGCATTTTTTTCCTCATGAGCAAATAGGGTGGCTATATCATTCAATTTAGTATGATGTGCCACAGTAGTTTCAGATTCATAACCATAGAAAGGAACAGATTCAACTAAAGTAATTAACTCGGGATTGACAGAGAATTCATAATCCTTATCAGTAACAAAGATAGGTGAAGTAGCAAATTCAGGATCATATTGCATTCTAGCATTCAAAGACTTTTCTTTCCACTTGCATAATAATTTCTTAAGAACATCTCTATTCTTACAAGCAAGAAAGTCCCTAGCTACCTCTCCATCCATAACATAACCCCCAGGCATAACAGGAAGTTCATATCTAGGAGAGCTAGTTCTAGTAGGTGTCTCAAAGTTTCCAGTTTGAATAATTTCATCACTTTCAGAGATATCATCATCTTCAGCATAATCAAAAGTTCTAACTCTAGCAAGATGTTCATCAAGTAATTCATATAGTGACAAAATATTATCAAGCAGAGTAGTAGCATCATAAGCATCATTCATAGAAGAAGTAGCATCATTAATAACATGCGACATATCAGAATCAATAGCAAGTGTAGGTGTCGCAAGCTTACTCAAAACAGAAGGTGAATCAAGTGCAGAGCTAGATGGCAGTTCCTTACCTCCCCTCGTAGTAGAGGGAAAAATCTTGGTTCTAGTATCTTTAAAATTCCTCATAGTGATCAACAAATAGAAATCCCAAGTGACTCAGAGAATAGAGCTATGCTCCCCGAAAACGGCGCTAGAAAAAGGTCTTGATAACCCACAAGTATAGGGGATCGCAAAAGTTTTCGAGGGTAGATCATTCAACCCAAATTTATTGATTCGACGCAAGGGGAGCCAAAGAATACTCTCAAGTATTAGCAGCTGAGTTGTAAATTCAACCACACCTGAAAGACTTAATATATATAGCAAAGTATTTAGTAGCCAAGTAGTATGGAAGTAACGATAACGGTGGCAAAAGTAACAGTAGTAGTTTTGTAGCAATTGTAACAGTGGCAATGGAAAAGTAACTGAGCAAAGATCAATATGTGGAAAGCTTGTAGGAAATCGATCAATGATGCATAATTATGTCGGATGGCATTCACCATGTAGTAGTCATAACCTAGGGTGACATAGAACTATCTCCAATTCATCAATATAATGTAGGCATGTATTCCGAGTATAGTCATGCGTGCTTATGGAAAAGAACTTGCATGAAATCTTTTGTCCTACCCTCCTATGGCAGCGGGGTCCTATTGGAAACTAAGGGATATTAAGGCCTTCCTTTAATGGAGAACGGGACCAAATCATTATCACTTAGTGAATACATGAACTCCTCAAACTATGATCATCACCGGGAAGTGTCTCGACTATTGTCTCTCCGGGGTTGCCGGATCATAACACGTAGTAGGTGACCATAACTTGCAAGATAGGATCAAAAACACAAATATATTCATGAAAACATAATAGGTTCAGATCTTAATTCATTGCACTCGGGCCCTAGTGACAAGCATTAAGCATAGCAAAGTCATAGCAACATCAATCTTAGAACATAGTGGATACTAGGGTTCAAACCCTAACTAAACTAACTCGATTACATAGTAAATCTCATTCTACCCATCACCGTCCAACAAGCCTACGATGGGATTACTCACACACGACGGTGAGCATCATGAAATTGGTGATGGAGGAGGGTTGATGATGACGATGGCGATGATTTCACCTATCCAGAGGCTAAAACGGACTCTAGATCTACCCTCCCGAGGAAGAACAATAGGTGGTGGCGGCTACATATCGTAAAACATGATGAATCCTTCTCTCTGATTTTTCTCCCAGAATGTGAATATATGGAGTTATAGTTGAGGTCGGTGCAGCTTCGTGGGACCCACAATATAGGGGCGCCCCCAGGAGGGTAGGGCGCGCCCTCACCCTTGTGAACAGGGTGTGGGTCCTCTCTGGTTGATTCTTTTGCCAATATTTTTTATATATTCAAAAATTAATCTCCGTGAAATTTTAGGTCATTCCGAGAACTTTTATTTCCGCACAAAAATAACACCATGGCAATTCTGCTGAAAAAACATCAGACCGGGTTAGTTCCATTCAAATCATGTAAATTAGAGTCCAAAACAAGTGGAAAAGAGTTTGGAATAGTAGATACGATGGAGACATATCAATGACGCAAGGAACGTATGGTTTGGTTTAAGCGCGGATGGCATTAATCCTTGGGGGGCAGAGCAGCTATCATAGCGCCTGGCCCGTGACTCTATGTATCTATAACCTTCCTCCTTGGTTGTGCATGAAGCAGAAATTCATTATGATGCCAGTGCTCATCCAAGGCCCTAAGGAACCCGGCAGCAACATTCATCTGTACCTAAGGCCATTAGATGAAGAACTTATTGTTGTGTAATGGAAAAGGTGTATGTGTGTGGGATGAGCACGACCAGGAGGAATTTGATCTACATGCGTTGCTGTTTGTAACCATCAATGATTGGCCTGCCCTTAGTAACTTTTCAAGACAGACAAACAAGGGATACCACGCATGCACGCACTGTTTAGCTAACATAGAAAGTATATATTTGGACAAATACAGGAATAATGTGCACCTGGGACATCGTCGATTTCTTCCGACCGACCATCAATGTCGAAAGAAAGGCAAACATTTCAAAGGTGAGGCATATCACCGGAAGAAGCCCGCCGTCCATACTGGTGATCACATACTTGATATGGTCAATGATTTACAAGTAATCTTTGGAAAGGGTCCTGGCGAACTATCTGTTCCGAATGACGCTGAGGGACACTTACCCATGTGGAAGAAGAAATCTATATTTTGGGACCTACCCTATTGGAAAGACCTAGAGGTCCGTTTTGCAATCGACGTGATGCATGAGATGAAGAATCTTTGCGTGAACCTGCTAGGCTTCTTGGGCGTGTATGGGAAGACAAAAGATACACCAGAGGCATGGGAGGACCAACAATGTGTGCCCGAAAATGATGCCATGCATGCAAAATAGTATGAAGGTCCTACCAGCTACACTATTACCAAAGAAGAGAAGGAAATCTTCTTTTAATGCCTGCTCAGTATGAAGGTCCCATCTGGCTTCTTGTCGAATACAAAGAGAATAATAAATATGGCAGAGTAAAAGTTCCATAACCTAAAGTCTCATGACTCCCACATGATTATGACGCAACTCCTTCCGGTTGCATTGAGGGGGCTTCTACCGGAAAATGTTGGATTAGTCATTGTGAAGCTATGTGCATTCCTCAATGCAATCTCTCAAAGGTAATCGATCCAGAAAGCCTACCAAGGTTAAGGAGTGATTTGGTGCAAAGTTTGTCAGTTTCGAGCTGGTGTTCCCACCATCCTTCTTCTATACAATATGTTCCCCTTTGAGAGGTTCATGGGAGTCTTAAAGAAATATGTCCGTAACCATGCTAGGCCAGAAGGAAGAATCTCCATGGGCCGGCAAACAGAGGAGGTCATTGGGTTTTGTGTTGACTTCATTCCTGACCTTAAGCCGATTAGTCTCCCTCAATCGCAGTATGAGGGGAGACTGGCTGGAAAAGGCATGCTAGGAGCAGACTCAATAATTTGTAGGGACGTGCATTCTTGGTCTCAAGCGCACTACACATTTCTACATAATTCTACCTTGGTGACCCCATACGTCAATGAACACATGAATATTCTACGCCCCAAACACCTAGAACAGTGTGGCGACTGAATTACATGTGAACACATCAGGACTTTCGGCAGTTGATTGCAAACACATCTCATGGGTTGCACCATTGTTTCTTATGAGATGTACTCGTTGGCCAGGGAACCATCTTCGATTGTATTAACTTACAAAGGGTACGAGATAAATGAGAATACATTTACACGATGGCCCAAGATCAAAGAGCACCAACCAAAACAACGGTGTCCGCTTTGATGCAGCAACCAACAGGGGAAAGGGCACATATTATAGTTACATAGTGGACATATGGGAACTTGACTATGGACATAGTGGCCATAGTGGACATAGTGGACACATATTATAGTTACATAGTGGACACATATTATAGTTACATATTATGCTCCCTTTGTTTCAAAAATACGAATGTTGAAGCTTTGCAAAGTACAACACTGGACATAAATACAAATGTTGAAGCTAGGCTCAAAATAATGTATGGATTGAGCTGGCATTTGGTGGAGGATGGTTATTTGGGCATAGGAAAGCACTGTAGAAAATGGATACCATTTGGACATGCCAAAGTGGTACTTCCTTCACAAAATGTTTTTCTGAACAGAATAGGAAAATGAATATTTTTTAATTATTTTTGAACTAGGCAAGGAAGGTTTTTTACATATTTGACGAAGATATGACCCAAAGATTTTTTGAGATTTTTTTGGGAATTTCGGGAATGACAGAAATATAGGTTGCTTCACAACCTAGGGCAAAAACTGCCACATGGACATGACACATAGGCAAAACTGATGAGGTGGCGCCTAGTCATAGCAACCCACCACAATTTACAAGGTTATGACCATCTATATTGGTCATGATCAACTAGAAATTAGGCAGCGGACCAGTGCTATCTGCTTTATGACCATTTCCTGTAAGGAAATTATGACCTTTTTGACCAAAATGGTTGTTATAATTTAGGGTTTGGAGCCCCCTGAACAGCTTTTGACCAATTGGTCTGAAATGGTAATAGATCTATGACCAATTCTTCCAGGGTCAATGACAGAAGGTCACTAGTTGATATATTTCTTGTAGTGAAAAGTGGCAATAAATTTCAGCATGTAGTAATTATTTTTCCTTACCAATAGCGCTTTACTCCCCGGCAACGGCACCAGAAAAGAGTCTTGATGACGCACAAATATAGGGGATCAATCGTAGTCCTTTCGATAAGTAAGAGTGTAGAACCCAATGAGGAGCAGAAGGAAACGACAAGTGGTTATTAGCAAGGTATTTTCTGCAAGCACTGAAATAGTCGGTAACAAGTAGTTTGATAGCAAGATAATTTGTAACAGACAAGTAATGGTAACGGTAAAGAAAGTGCAGCAAGTTAGACCAATCCTTTTGTGGCAAAGGACAGGCCAAAACTGTCTCTTATAATAAGCAAAGCATTCTTGAGGGTACACAGGAATTTGACCATGTCACTTTCATCATGTTGGTTCGATTTGTGTTTGCTACTTGATAATTGATATGTGGGTGGACCAGTGCTTAGGTGCTTCTCGTACTTGAACAAACCTCTTACTTATGATTAACCCCCTCGCAAGCATCCGCAACTACGAGAAAAGTATGAAGATAAATTCTAACCATAGCATTACACTTTTGGATCCAAATCGGTCCCTTACGAAGTAGCGCATATTAAACTTCTGTCACTCTAGAAACCCATCATCTAATAATTACTCCACAATGCATTCCATTAGGCCCAAACATGGTGAAGTTCCATGTAGTCAACGTTCACATGACACCACTAAGGAAATGACAACATACATATCATCAAAATATCGAACACATATCAAGTTCACATGATTACTTGCAACATGATGATACCTCTCCGTCGTATCTACTTTTCCAAACACTTTTGCCCTTGTTTTCGACTCTAACTTGTATGATTTGAATGGAACTAACCCGGATTGACGATGTTTTCAGCAGAATTGCCATGGTGTTGTTTTATGTGCAGAAAATAAAAGTTCTCGGAATGACCTGAAACTCCACGGAACACCTTAGAAAAAAATCCTCGCCAAAGATGAAGACCAGGGGGCCCATACCCTGCTCACACGTGGGCCCCCTGGTGGCCCTCTGACGCCAACTCCAACTCTATATATTGGCTTTCGGGGAGAAAAAAAATCAGAGAGAAGAAATCATCGCGTTTTACGATACAGAGCCGCCGCCAAGCCCTAATCACTCTTGGGAGGGCTGATCTGGAGTCCGTTCGGGGCTCCGGAGAGGGGGACTCGTCGCTGTCGTCATCATCAACCATCCTCCATCACCAATTTCATGATGCACACCGCCGTGCGTGAGTAATTGCATCGTAGGCTTGCTGGACGGTGATGGGTTGGATGAGATTTATCATGTAATCGAGTTAGTTTTGTTAGGGTTTGATCCCTAGTATCGATTATGTTCTGAGATTGATGTTGCTATGACTTTGCTATGCTTAATGCTTGTCACTAGGGCCCGAGTGCCATGATTTCAGATCTGAATCTGTTATGTTTTCATGAATATATGTGTATTCTTGATCCTATCTTGCAAGTCTATAGTCACCTACTATGTGTTATGATCCGGCAACCCTGAAGTGACAATAATCGGGACCACTCCTGGTGATGACCATAGTTCGAGGAGTTCATGTATTCACTATGTGCTAATGCTTTGTTCCGGTTATCTATTAAAAGGAGGCCTTAATATCCCTTAGTTTCCAATAGGACCCCGCTGCCACGGGAGGGTAGGACAAAAGATGTCATGCAAGTTCTTTTGCATAAGCACGTATGACTATATACGGAATACATGCCTACATTACATTGATGAACTGGATCTAGTTCTGTGTCACCCTATGTTATGACTGTTACATGACAAACCACATCCGGCATAATTATCGATCGCTAATCCGGTGCCTACGAGTTTTCCATATACTGGTTCTCGCTTATTTACTTTTCCGTTGCTACTATTACAATCACTACAAAATACCAAAAACATTACTTTTGCTGTCTTTACTTTTGTTACCATTACCACTACTATCATATTACTTTGCTACTAAACACTTTGCTGCAGATACTAAGTTTCCAGGTGTGGTTGAATTGACAACTCAGCTGCTAATACTTGAGAATATTCTTTGGCTCCCCTTTTGTCGAATTAATAAATTTGGGTTGAATACTCTACCCTCGAAAACTTTTGCGATCCCCTATACTTGTGGGTTATCAAGACCTTTTTCTGGCGCCGTTGCCGGGGAGCATAGCTCTATTCTTTGAGTCACTTGGGATTTATATCTGCTGGACACTATGAAGAACTTGAAAGATGATCGAACTTCTATTTTGCCCTCAACTACGAGGGGAGGTAAGGAACTGCCATCTAGCTTTGCAGTAGATTCTCCTTCTGTTATAAGTAAGCTTGCGACACCTAAACCTACTACTGCTAGGAATTCTGATATGTCGCATGTTATTGATGATGCCACTTCTACTATGCATGATACTTATGATGAAACTACTTCTATGCTTGATACTACTGTGCCCCTTGGTGAATTCCTTGATGAGCAAATTGCTAGGTCTAGAGAAAGAGAAATTACTGAACCTGAATACGATGATGTTAGTGATGATGAAAATATGCCTGCTCCCGAGGGTTATCTTTTTGATGCGGAATCTCCAACAGCTATTCTTGCTTGCCAGGATAGATATGAACTTAAGAGGTTGCTAGTGAAATGGAGTAAAGAATCTTCTAGAGATAGAATGAGACCTGACCCTGCTTTTGCTACTTCACCTATCTGTGTTCCCGATAAGGATTATTATGATTTTTCTATTGATCCAGATATAATTACTTTGGTTGAATCTGATCCTTTTTATGGCTATGAATCTGAAACTGTTGTGGCACATCTTACTAAGTTAAATGATATAGCTGCCCTGTTTCCTAATAATGAGAGCTCGCGCTACCTTTATTTACTCAAAATATTTCCGTTCTCATTAAAGGGTGATGCTAAGATATGGTTTAATTCTCTTGATCCTGGTTGTGTGCAAAGTCCCCAGGATATGATTTATTACTTCTCTGCTAAATATTTCCCTGCTCATAAGAAACAAGCTGCTTTGAGGGAAATATACAACTTTGTGCAAATTGAAGAAGAGAGTCTCCCACAAGCTTGGGGGAGGCTTCTCAAGTTACTGAATGCTTTGCCTGATCATCCTCTTAAGAAACCTGAAATACTTGATATCTTTTATAATGGACTAACTGATGCTTCCAGAGGTTACCTGGATAGTTGTGCTGGTTCTCTTTTCAGGGAAAGAACACCGGATGAAGCTGAAATTCTATTGAATAATATGTTGACAAATGAAAATAATTGGGCACCTCCTGAGCCACCTCCTGAGCCAGCTCCAGAGCCAATTACTAAGCCTATTCCTAAACCAACTCCGAAGAAGAGAGGTGTTCTATTTCTCAGTCCCGAAGATATGCAAGAGGCAAAGAGATCTATGAAGGAAAAAAGGTATTAAAGCTGAAGATGTTAAGAATTTACCTCCTATTGAAGAAATACATGGTCTTAATTTACCGCTTGTTGAAGAAGTATATGATCTCAATTACTTATTTATTGAAGAACCTCCCGATATCCCGACACAGGTAGTGAAGGTAAATTCTCTCGATAGATATGATAAAGCTGAAGTCCCTCCTACTAAAGTTGCTAGTCGGTGCTTGGATGAGTTTGATGACTTTATGTTTAAACAAGATGACTTTAATGCTTATTTTGGTAGACAATTAAAATAGAATACCTTTATAATTAAACGCTTGAGTGATTATATGGCTGATATTAGAGGTGAACTTAAACTTGTTAGCAAACATGCTTCTATGGTTACCACTCAAGTAGAACAAGTACTTAAAGCTCAGAAAGAAGTGCTTGATGAAATGAATAGTAAGAAAAATGATTATGCTGTTAGAGTGGCTACTAAAACTGGTAGAATGATTCAGGAACCTTTGTATCCTGAAGGCCACCCTAAGAGAATCGAGCAAGATTCTCAGATAAATAATATTTATGTACCTAGTTCTTCTAAGAGGAAGAAAAAGAAAAATGATAGGACTTTGCAAACTTCTAGTGAACCTATTGCTGAACCACCTCAGAATCCAAATGATATCTCTATGTCTGATGCTGAAACACAATCAGGTGATGATCATGAACCTAGTGATAATGTTAATGATAATGTTCATGATGATGCTCAACCTAGTAATGATAATGATGTAGAAGTTGAACCTGCTGTTGATCTTGATAACCCACAATCAAGGAATCAACGTTATGATAAAAGAGACTTCGTTGCTAGGAAACATGGTAGAGAAAGGGAACCATGGGTTCAGAAACCCATGCCTTTTCCTCCGAAACCATCCAAGAAAAAGGATGATGAGGATTTTGAGTGCTTTGCTGAAATGATTAGACCCATCTTTTTGCGTATGCGATTAACTGATGTGCTCAAAACAAATCCTTATGCTAAGTATATGAAGGATATCATTACTAATAAAAGAAAGATACCGGAAGTTGAAATTTCCACCATGCTTGCTAATTATACTTTTAAGGGTGGAATACCAAAGAAACTTGGAGATCCAGGAGTACCTATTATATCATGCTCCACTAAGAGAAATTATGTTAAAACTGCTTTACGTGATCTTGGAGCCGGTGTCAGTGTTATGCCTCTCTCTTTATATCATAGGCTTGACTTGAATAAGTTGACACCTACTGAAATATCTTTGCAAATGGCTGATAAATCAACTGCTATACCTATCGGTATTTGTGAGGAT
This sequence comes from Triticum turgidum subsp. durum, assembly GCA_900231445.1. NCBI lineage: Eukaryota > Viridiplantae > Streptophyta > Magnoliopsida > Poales > Poaceae > Triticum > Triticum turgidum. The sequence continues at coordinate 605,317,382 of LT934116.1, read as the reverse complement.
GTGCCCGTTGTGGTTGCAAACATTACTATTTTAACGGACTTTGTTATTCTTGATATTCCCGAGGATGATAGTATGTCTATTATTCTTGGAAGACCTTTCCTTAATACTGCAAGGGCTGTTATTGATTGCACCAAAGGCAATGTCACTTTTCATGTTAATGGCAATGAGCACACGGTACACTTTCCGAGAAAACAACCTCAAGTTTATAGTATCAACTCTATTGGAAAAATTCCATCGATTATATTTGGAGGTTTTGAATTTCCTCTCCCTACTGTCAAGAAAAAGTATGATATTCTTATTATTAGAGATTTTCATATCCCCGTTGAGGTAACTTAGTGTCATTCGAAATTTCTCCGGTTCCGTGATTATTCGGAATGAGTTTGTTAACAAGACTTGATCAACCTTGTTAGCGGGTTCATTTTGAGGATCACGAGATGGATGAAACTAGAAGCACAACCTTCTGTACCCTTTTTATATTTTTTGTTATTTAGTAGAAATAAAGTAAAATAATATTTTTCTGTCTGTTTCCTGACTTATCCGTGCAATATAAAAATACCCCAAAAATAAAAGTCCTCAGAATGCCATGCCAATTTAATATGATTTTTTTCGGGAATATTTGAGGATTTACTGTGCAAAAATTAACGCGGGGGGAGCTTCCACCTGACCACGAGGGTGGAGGGCGCGCCCTAACCCCTGGGCATGCCCCCCTGCTCGTGGGCCCACGGCGGCCCTCCTCCACTTATCCATGCGCCCATCTTCTTCCTTTGCCTCACACAAACACGAAAAACCAACTCAAGCATGAGTTCCAGCCCCCATTGCTGTGATTTTCGATCTCCTTGCTCAAAGCACCTCTTACAAAACTGCTTGGGGAGATTGTTCCTTGGTATGTGACTCCTCCATTGGTCCAATTAGTTTTTGTTCTAGTGCTATTGCAAATTTGTGCTGCATAGGTGACCATGTTCTTGAGCTTGCATGTCAAATTTATATGGTTCCAAGTAGTTCCAATGCTTTATATAGGCTCTAGGCACTTGTGGGAGTTGTTACTATCAATTTTATTGAAGTTGGTTCACTTTTATTTGAAGTTACTAAAAATTTCAGAATTTTTTTAGAGGAAACAATATGTTTAGGAGGATGTTCCAAGGTGGTTCTTCAAGGAAGCAAGGTCCCAGACTTGCAATACGTGATGCTGACGAGGAACCACCAAGAGACGCTCCTGTGAGGCCCTGTGAATGGCCTTCGAATTTTTTTATGAATCAACTTGGAATCAAAGAAGAATTTAGTGCATATTTGAGTAACGCCGGTCTTGAGGACTTTGAAGCTGACAAATGCCCCCAGTATCATGATCTCACAAGCTCATTTGTGAGGAGGTTTGAGTTTTCATCTTCGCGTAATGCTCCTTCAGTCATGTTTGACCTTTATGACAAATCTTATACCATGGACTTAGAGGATTTCACTTGTGCTTGCAAACTTCCATCTTGGGGTAATGTCAGGGATCCCCCTAAATCTGAATATAGAGACTTTCTTGCTAGAATAACTATGGGGGAATCTAGAGATATAACACAAGCCACTATAGGGAGCGTTCACTTTCCTGCTATAAATTATTTTGCTCTCTTCATAGGTAGATGCATAAATGCTAAGGATGAAGCATGTCACATGTGTGTCCCTGATCTCAGCATTCTCAGGAGTGCTGTGTTAGGAGACCAATCTTATCATATGGGAGCCATTGTAGCTCGCAGGTTGCATCAGAATAGACATAACGGAGATTTCTTTGGAGGAATTTATGCAACCCGCTTAGCTAATTTTCTTGAGATAGACATTTCTGAGGGTGATATGGAGTTACCCCCTTCTTATTTAGATTTTGATTCTATGGTTTCCCACTAGTTTGTTGAGATGGCTGAACCACCTCTCCAGTATCGACTAATCTTTAACAAACGTCGCGTAGTCCATATTGCTCTTCCTGCTCCTGCCTTCTTTGATTCACAGACAAAAGGAAGATATATTATTACCAGAGAGGAGGCAGATGAGTGCGAGAGGAGAGCAGAGGCTGCTCGACTCCACGCTACAGCTCAGGCGGTGGTAGCCGCTGCGTCACAGTACGACCCCAGCTTCACCTATGGGTATCCGCCAGGCTATCCCTGGCAATAGACCAACTTAGGCCAAAATCCTAAGCTTGGGGGAGTACGTATTTCCCACCGACATTACATTCATGTTCATACACACTCATTGATAGATGTCGGTGCTCATACTCTTTCACTGTAATATCCATGCTAGTTTATTTTCCTTTTCCTGCTTTCTTCTTGTGTGTTTAATAAACCTTAAGAAAAACAAAAAAAATTAGTTAGTTTACTTTCTTTGCTTGTAGTAGAATTAAAAAGAAAACCCAAAAATATTTCCCGTTCTTCTTTTGCTTGTTGGGAGCTTTCCCGTGTAAATAGTTTTTATTTCTTTTCCTTTCTTTGGGGGTCGAGAAGACCATATTGAAAATGCTTAGTGGCTCTCATATGCATGATTGTTTATCTAACTTAGAGCCCATATTACTTGTCTTCTATTTTGAGTTGAATGCTTGCAGACTCCAGCTTAGTCCAATGCACGTGCACTCTTATTATTATACACACCGTTCGGTCATGCAAGTGAAAGGCAATAATGATGATATAGGATAGACTTATTGGGATGAGAAAAGCTGGTATGAACTCGACCTCTTTTGTTTTTGTAAATATGATGATTCATCATTCCCGAGTCAGCTATTATGAAGTAAACATATTTGCAATGACATTTAGAGATTATAGTTGCTTGTGCCATGCTTGATTATCTATGAGTTATAATGCTTTACCTTACGTGCCAACATGCTATTAGAATGATTATGATGTGGTATGATGGGATGGTGTCATCCTTTAAATGAATTGAGTGACTAGACTTGGCACATGTTCACGCATGTAGTTGAATCAAACCAACATAGCCTTCATGATATTTATGTTCATGGTGGATTATATCCTACTCATGCTTGTATTCGGTGTAAATTAATTTTAATGCATGTTTACGACTGTTGTCGCTCTCTCAGTTGGTCGCTTCCCAGTCTTTTGCTAGCCTTCACCTGTACTAAGCGGGAATACTGCTTGTGCATCCAACCTCCTTAAATCCCAAAGTTATTCCATATGAGTCCACTATACCTTCCTATATGTGGTATTTACCTGCCGTTCCAAGTAAATTTGTATGTGCCTAACTCTAAACCTTCAAATAAACATTCGGTTTTGCATGCTCGAATAGCTGATATGTCAACTAGAGCTGCCCTTATCTTCCGTGTTAGGCGGGTTATTCTCAAGAGGAGTGGACTCCGCTCCTCATTCACGAGAAAATGGCTGGTAACCGGGATGCCCAGTCCCATGCTTTATGCAAACTAAATCAAAATAACTGCAAACAAAACTCCCCCTGGGAACCATTGAATGTTGGAGGCACTCGTTGTTTTGAGCAAGCCATGGATTGATGCTTGTGGAGGAGGGGGAGTATAAACTTTACCATTCTGTTTGGGAACCGCCTATAATCTGTTTAGCATGGGAGATATCGTCGTCTTTTAGTTGTTATGTTGACAATGAGAGTATGCCGCTCAAAGTATAATTTATCTCTATTTCAAAACCGAGCTCTAGCACCTCTACAAATCCCTGCTTCCCTCTGCGAAGGGCCTATCCATTTACTTTTATGTTGAGTCATCACCCTTCTTATTAAAAGCACCCGCTGGAGAGCACACTGTCGTTTGCATTCATTATTATTGGTTTATATTGGGTATGACTTGACTGGATCTCTTTTACCATGAATTACAATGTTTAGTCAGTCCTTGATCTTTAAAGGTGCTCTGCATTTATGTTTTGCGGTCTCAGAAAGGGCTAGCGAGATACCATTTTGTTATATGATGTTATGATTATTTTGAGAAAGTGTTGTCATCCGAGTTTTATTATTATGGCTCGCTAGCTGATTATGCTATTGATATGAGTAATTATGAGACCTATGTGTTATTGTGAGTATGGTTAGTTCATAATATTTGCTGAAACTTGAATGCTGGCTTTTCATGTTTACAACAATAGGAGCAAACATAGTTTGTAAAAGTTTTTCTTTTTCTCTTTCAGTTTGTCAACTGAATTGCTTGAGGACAAGCAAGGGTTTAAGCTCGGGGGAGTTGATACGTCTCCGTCGTATCTACTTTTCCAAACACTTTTGCCCTTGTTTTGGACTCTAACTTGTATGATTTGAATGGAACTAACCCGGACTGACGTTGGTTTCAGCAGAATTGCCATGGTGTTGTTTTATGTGCAGAAAATAAAAGTTCTCGGAATGACCTGAAACTCCACGGAACACCTTAGAAAAAAACAATAAAAATCCTCGCCAAAGATGAAGACCAAGGGGCCCACACCCTGCTCACGAGGGTGGGGGGCGCCCCCCCTGGGCGCGCCCCCTACCTCGTGGCCCCCCTGGTGGCCCTCCGACGCCAACTCCAACTCGATATATTGGCTTTCGGGGAGAAAAAAATCAGAGAGAAGAAATCATCTCATTTTACGATACGGAGCCGCCGCCAAGCCCTAATCTCTCTCGGGAGGGCTGATCTGGAGTCCGTCCGGGGCTCCGGAGAGGGGGATTCGTCGCCGTCGTCATCATCAACCATCCTCCATCACCAATTTCATGATGCTCACCGCCGTGCGTGAGTAATTGCATCGTAGGCTTGCTGGACGGTGATGGGTTGGATGAGATTTATCATGTAATCGAGTTAGTTTTGTTAGGGTTTGATCCCTAGTATCCATTATGTTCTGAGATTGATGTTGCTATGACTTTGCTATGCATAATGCTTGTCACTAGGGCCCGAGTGCCATGATTTCAGATCTGAACCTATTATGTTTTCATGAATATACGTGTGTTCTTGATCCTATCTTGCAAGTCTATAGTCACCTACTATGTGTTATGATTCGGCAACCTCGAAGTGACAATAATCGGGACCACTCCCAGTGATGACCATAGTTTGAGGAGTTCATGTATTCACTATGTGCTAATGCTTTGTTCCGGTTCTCTATTAAAAGGAGGCCTTAATATCCCTTAGTTTCCAATAGGACCCCGCTGCCACGGGAGGGTAGGACAAAAGATGTCATGCAAGTTCTTTTCCATAAGCACGTATGACTATATACGGAATACATGCCTACATTACATTGATGAACTAGAGCTAGTTCTGTGTCACCCTATGTTATGACTGTTACATGACGAACCGCATCCGGCATAATTATCCATCGCTAATCCGGTGCCTACGAGTTTTCCATATACTGGTTCTCGCTTATTTACTTTTCCATTGCTACTGTTACAATCACTACAAAATACCAAAAACATTACTTTTGTTGTCTTTACTTTTGTTACCGTTACCACTACTATCATATTACTTTGCTACTAAACACTTTGCTGTAGATACTAAGTTTCCAGGTGTGTTTGAATTGACAACTCAGTTGCTAATACTTGAGAATATTCTTTGGCTCCCCTTGTGTCGAATCAATAAATTTGGGTTGAATACTCTACCCTCGAAAATTGTTGCGATCCCCTATACTTGTGGGTTATCACATGACTTCTTCCATGACCTCTAGAACAAAAGTAACTACTCACAAATAATAATCATGCTCAAGATCATAGGGGTATTAAATAGCATAATGGATTTGAACATATAATCTTCCACCAAATAAACCATATAGTAATCAACTACAAGAAGTAATCAACACTACTAGTCACCCACGTGTACCAATCTGAGGTTCTAGCACAAGAGATGAACTAGGGTTTGAGGGGAGATGGTGTTGTTGAACATGGTGATGGAGATTGCCCTCCCAAAGATGAGAGGGTTGTTGGTGATGACAATGCGATGGTTTCCCCCTTCTAGAGGGAAGTTCCACCGACTGAATCATTCTGCTAGAGGGCAAAAGTGCTCCTGCCAAAGATCTGCCTCGAGACGGTGGCGCTTCGTCCCGAAAGTCCCACCTTGATTTTTATTCTATGTCAAAATGCCTATATACCAGAAGATGGGCACCAGAGGTGGTCTGAGGAGGGCACAACTCACTAGGGCGCGTCTGGGGGCCCAGGCATGCCCTGGTGTCTTGTGCTCACCAGGGTGGGCCCCTCGAGTAGTTATTTGGTCCAGTATTTTTTTATATTCCAAAACAATTCTTCGTAAATTTTCAGCTCATTTGGACATGTGCAGAATAGGTAACTCTGATGTAGCTTTTTCAGGTCCAGAATTCCAGCTACCGACATTCTCCCTCTTTGTGTAGACCTTGCATATTATGAGAGAAAAGGCATTAGAATTACTCCAAAAAGCAATATTGTGCTTAAAAAAATTATAACTAACAGTAGGAAAACATGATGCAAAATGGACATATCATTTATCTCCATTTTAGTAATTATGTTTATGTTCCATGCTATAACCGCTATGGTTCTGGAGTCCACAATAACCACAAGGCTCAGAGGAAAACTCAGATGCACATGTGGAATAGTAAACGGTGAAATGTATTCCTAGTCGTACCTTTAAGACTAGATCAAGTGTTGCATGAAGATTATGTTTTCCTGATCATGGGCATGTCTATGCCGGCAACTTTGTGGTCACAATGTTAGAAAAAAACTTCTGTTGAATTGACCCGGTGTTATGCTATGAGATATATTCGTCATTAGTTAATGGTAAATAACATAGAGAAAGTCAACGTTTGCATAATTCCTTAGACCATGAGAGTATAGAGTTCCTTCATGCTTGCTTCATGAACTTTGGGGTTTGTTAAATGTCATCCCTAAAAGGGTGGCTATTAAGGTGGCTCACAGGTTCATGGAAAAGTATGACAAGGAACTAGATAGCTCAAATTTGGATTTGCTCCTCAGGTGATGGAGAGATATTCTTTGAGCCCTCTCGGTGTTACGATATCCATCATCTTCTGGCTAGACACAATTTGATTTGATCCCAAGGATGCCAGAACGTGAAAACAAGAAAAGAGAACAAAACCAGTAACGAGGATACTGACATAGTGGACAAAGTTGTTGATCAACGGGGTTGCCGATAAATCTCACCTCGGGTGTTTGTAACATATCGGAAAGCAAGAGGAATATCACACAACAAGTATAAGTTCACTCGAATATTCATTTGTGTGGGTATAGGGGTCAATATGGATGTCCACGGTTCCGCTATTGACCAATGATCGGAAAGAGTTCCTTTCATGTCTATACTTCAGCAAACCTATATGGTCACATACTTAAGGGTCATTTATCTGCTAAGTAATAGATAGGAAGTGAGAAAGATTTCCCCCCGAAAAGTTTCGGAGACGATAGGAAAAGTTTCAGAGAGAAAACCGGAAATGTATCAAGGTCACCGGAAGTGTTTCGGAGATAAAAACATCATACCAAAAATGTTTCGGAATTCTTCTAGAATTATTTTAGGAGGTGCCAGAAATGTTATGGACCTTCGAGATTTTTCTAGATTAAATGGTCGTCTTGTCCTAGTCTGAGGGGACAAGATCCCATGAATCGTGGGATGATGTAGGCAACACTATTGCCATGTTTGGTGGCTTTATTTCAAAGCCACCTTTTGGATCTTAGTCCCTAAAGTTTGGAGCATGTTTTGTGGAGGTGATGGCCCCTTTGTGGCAGCCCAAACCGTCCATGGTGTGTGGGCCCCACCCAAGGGGCTTCTTCCCACTTTTGCCGGCTTTTGGGTGGAAAATATCCAAGGAATTTTTGGTATTTTCAAGTGCCCTCTGCCCCTTGCCTCCTACTATAAATAGAGGTGGGGAGAGCTCTCCATTTCACTCAATCTCTCGAAAAGACAAGGCATGCATGATTTGCCATCTCTCTTTCTCCCTCACATGAAATAGTTTCATAGAGCCGGAAGGCTGTCTAGTCTTTGGTAGGGCCTAGTTCTGGATGGTGAAGCCCGGTAGAGAGGTTGTAATTTCGATCTTAGTTCAAGAGATATGCTAAGGTTCTGTCTGAGGATCTGACCATGTGCCTCCCGAAGGGCTGTCCGAGGGACTGATCTAGTTTCCATCAGAGGGCTTCCCGAGGGGTTGTCCGAGGGACCACCTGAGGGACTGTATGAGGAAGAACGGTTGGTAGGTTGTCAAATCCTAGCTGGTGGGACCTGCACCGACGATCTCCACCGACCCTCCTTCCGTTGCGCTTTGAGTGGGTAACAATTAGATCAAACCTTATATGCATCTTCATATACTGGTCCTGGGCTAGTGTGTAGGTCGAATTTTTTTATTTTCAGCTGCGCTACGCTACAGATATAAGGGGAGCTGGTCAGCCCGAGCGTTTGAGGCCGGTTTGAGGCACCTGTTTGGGTCAAAAAAAATTGACCGATTAATGACCGGGCCGTTCGCCCGGGCTTTTGAAACGGGTTTGGGGAGCCCGACTGTAGACACTCTTAAAAGTTGGACATGTGGAAAAATCTCTCATGCGAACGATCGGCAATTGAGAATAAAAATTTACCGTACCATAAATTCACTTTTTTAACGTCAATGTCATCACATAATTACGTGTAAATGATGTCCTACCAAATATAAGCATGGAATAAATTTCCTCTCTAATTGATGTCTTTTTATCCCTATTTTAGGAAGGTGATCTCATATATATGGTGCAAGTTATGAATTCTTAATTCATAATATTTACATGATTGAATTGAATTGGCACCTACCAAAGCAAGTACCAAAAACCAGCATGAAAGGATGGTGGTCGGAGGTGGAGGTGAAATTAAACCGTGTGTACTGGCCTACCAAGTCCACATTTAGGAGTAGAGATACCACACAACATTCCCCTACCAAAAATGCTTGTTTTAGTTCACAACATAATGTTCACAAGTCAACAATACAAAATCATGTGCCTAAGTAATTATTATTGCGCATAATATAAACCGTGTGTACCAGCCTACCAAGTTCCTTTTTAGGAGTAGAGATACCACACAACATTCCCCTAGCTAGAATGCATTTTTAGTTCCCAAAATAATGTTCACAAGTCAACAATCGAAATTCATGTGCCTAAGTAATTATTTTCGCGCATAATATAAAATTAATATTAATTAACTAAAACTGTATCAGAGCCATATCGCATGCCCCTCTCCTCTTTTTTCAAAATTAAATAATATATTTTATTATTAAACTTTATAATTTTTTATTACTGTAATGCCCCCCCCCTCCCTTATGGGCGGCGGTGGGCGAGAGAGACGGTGAGGCGGTCGGAAGTTTCAGGGTGGCGGTTGGCGTGTGTATAACCGGTATTTTATTTTCCGTCATCCGTGCGATTGTTGTTAATTTGCTGCAGTCAGAGGGCAAAAATATGCTTGTATCTGCTTTGGACGTGCACATCATAAAATGTCTCGCATGTAAACGATCTTCGGATTTGCAAGGCCGAGGCAATAAAATTACAAGATTTTCCGTTTAGTTCTCTGGAGTAATCAAGATGAAGACGATAATGGAAGCGTTAGAAGTTGGACATGCAGGAAAATCTCTCGTCCGAACAATCAGTTGAAAAATTACTGCGCCATCAATTCAGATATTTTACTGTGCCATTCACCTTGCGGTTTTGGCCGGCTTGAACCTTTCTTTCATGTGGTTGTGCACATAATCGGTTTTCACCATTGGATTGAAAAAAAGGCAGTTACTTTCCACCGTCCTGTTGACTGCTTTAATTAACTCCGGCCTTTGCCTCGCATGCAGCTATAGAGTCAGGATGCTACAAGAAATAGCTGCTGGATAGGCCCCTTCCTACTCCTGTATGTCTCTCGTTTGCTTGTGCAGGTGTTGCCCGTTGGCATGCTGGTCAATATTCATGAGAATGGAAATGTGTCGGGTCTGCGCAATAGAAAGTATTGCAAGTACGGTGTGTTTTTGAGATCAAGCTTATCAAGTACGACTAGCTAGTATACCTTCTTCCATCCCACCGTGTGGTGTAGTAGCAAGCACATCAACTGTAGTAAAATGGTAAAATCTGTTTGTGTATTGTAATTTTAGATTATTTTTCCCAACATATAGTAACTTGTAACTTGATAGAAGATTGTTGTAAGAATCAGAATGAGGACGCATGTTATAGATTGATATTTAAAAAAAAATCAAGGAGGAAAATACACTCCTGTGCGCTTAGGTTTGACATGCACGAGATTGAAAGTTAAACCATTTTACCACATTTAGTGGGGTCGGTACCACACTGGGCAAAGCGTTGAAGGAAGGGTATACATCAAACTTTTAAACGATGCCTAAGCGTTGTAAAAGACATGTGATATGACCATTTTACCACGCTTAGTAGCCTGGTTAAAGACATAAGTTACGACTTAGAGTATTTACTATCATTAACATATGACTTCTTTTCTCTCACTTGATGGAGATTGTTGTAAGAATTACAACGAGGGTGCATGTTATAGACAGTTATTTAAAATATACGGCCTCTGCGTGGCCTCGTCAGGCTACGCCCTCATCTCCGGCCCCGTGAGGCTAGGCTCGGGCTCCTTGTCCGCTAGCTCATGTCCACTTGCGCATGTCCGTCGGTGGTCAAATCATGAACGAGAATTCATTGTGTTCCATTTTGTGGAGCCACACAGACATCAACGGGCCTCTCCGTGCAATGCAAGTGCCTCTCCCCTATATAAAGACCTACCGACTAGTATTGTAGCACAGCAAGCATCCACAGCAAAAACAAGCGTAGCACAATGGCAAAGATCTCCAAGTCCTTTGCTCACATTTTTCTCAAGGCCGCTGAGATTTTCTGCTGGTTTCTTGGAGTAGGTTTTCCCATGTTTGTGCTAGTTCTTGCACTCACTAGCTTTGACTCCACCCATGCATCTTCCACAGCCCCCAGCCCTAGTCCTCCCTCCCATGCTAGTACTTGCGACGTAGATGCATTGCAGCGCAACATCTCCATTCTCCTGCGTTATCTAGTTAGCCTCATACTAACCTCCTTGCTGCTGATGGCGTTCGTCCGGGCTGTCGCCGAGGCGGCATCCAAGGATCACGAGCGCGTGGCCGCCAAGGAGGACGCGTACTACAAGGCCGCATGGGAGGAGGTGGAGCGGGTCAAGAACGCGCTCCAAACCGCCGAGGAGAACAACCTCAAGCGGATCGATGATGCGCCGGACAACCGTCTAGTCCCCGGCGTCGACCTACGGGAGGACGCCGTAGAAGACCAGGATCCCGTCTCTCCAGAGAGGGAGGTGCATACTCTCAAGGTCGAGTTGACGGACGCCACCGACAAGGCTCTGTTCGCACTGCCAAAGGAAGGTATTGCTCGCCTTGATGGGTGGTGGAAAATCTTTGTGCGTGGGGCTTTTCTCTTGGCTGTGGGTTGCTCTTTCGGGGCCGCGGTGATCGCGTCTTTGGCATTCTACTCCTCCCTACAGATAAAGCTGCATTGCGTGAGGGGTCCTGCGGAGATCTTCACCTTCGTGATTGTGGGAGCTGTTTCAACAGCTGTGCATGTCTTCTTTGCTTGGGTAGCCATTAGCCAGGATTGATGTTGTGCATTCAGTATTGAGTTTGAGACCTAATTAGACGTTTCCTAGTTTAATTTAATTTCGTTCGTGCTTCAAAACTGATGCTCGCATGTGGGCAAGATCAGTACTACTAGATTAGGATGAATGTTGTTCGTGCTTCAAACCTGATGCCCGTGTGTGGGCCAGATCAGTTAGATTTTATGTAATGTAGTTTAATTTCATGAAATGGAACCGGTTCAAACTCAAGATTTATGTAATGTTTTCTAATTTACTGCAGTGAACTTTGTTCAAAACTCAATCGATGATTTAGGGTGTTGCATGAGATTGCATTCACATTATATTTCATCTAAGAGCGATGGCGGAAAGACCAACCCTAGTGGCGGAAGTGCTTTTTATTTTTATTTTTAATTGTATAAGAAAAGCCCGCAGAGGTGGCGGAAAGACGCTTACCGCCAACGCAAAATCAAAGCCACAGTATTAATTTATTTCTTAGTCACAGTATTTAGTACTCCCTCCGTGAGTATTATTTATTTCTTAGCCATAGTATTTTGTTTGGGTCTTTGACAATTTTTTCCAAATAAACGGCACCGACTTGGTGGAAGGAACCTAGCGCCAATTCAAGATCGTGTTAGGAATCCGGTGCATCCACACAAACGAAAACCAATACTACCTCGGGCCATGCATTGATGGCCCACTTGAACAGGAACCATAGGACTCCAATGTTTTTCTTCTTTCTTTTTTCTAGGTAATAAAGACGGACGTCAACCATGGAGTCACCGTACGTTGTCTACCCCGCCGGTGCAACCTTCTAAATGATTGTCGATTGTCCCTTCGGGGACATCCGATAAATGATTGTGGATTGTGTGGACAATCCACATGTCCAATACAGAGAAATTGGAGCCAATCATCTAGATCTTAGGCGCTATGGATTGTGCGGACAATCACCGCTCGACAATACTTGCTACTAACAAAATCCCTTCTGTTTTATGCTATCGAATAATCAAAGTAAATTACATGTACTTGGATGCGAGGAATTTGCAATTTTCGTAGATAAAACCATCACTGCCTTAATCATATACATCCTCAACCTTCTAAATGGTTTCCTTGCAACAATTGAGATTGTATCAATTTTGTTTTGAAATCATAAATACCAAAAAATGATAATTAATTTGGTGTCTTTAGTTGTGTCCCACCCTGCAATTTTATCCCTAATTTTCAAAAACCCTTGGTTCTGTCAAAGCCATTTCGCTCCTCTTATGCTTTTGCCCTTTCACCATTTGACCATCCCTTTGAAAACTTCATAAAAAAAATCATACTAACTCAGAATAGTAGAAAACATGGCTTTGGTTGAGGCCACGATAAGGGCATTAATCCCGGTTCACTCACGAACTAGGACCAAAGGGTGCATCAGTCCCGGTTCGTGAGGCCGGGGCGTCGGCCGGGCCTCGGGGGCCATTGGTCCCGGTTCGTCTGACCCCTTTGGTCCTGGTTCCAGACACGAACCGGGACCAATGGTCCTCGCTCCTGGCCCAGCACCTTTAGTCCCGGTTGGTGGCTGGAACCGGGACCAAATGTTGTCCTTTAGTCCCGGTTTTAGCCACAAAACGTGACTAAAGAGAAAGCCTATATATACCCCCGCCCCTGCCCGCGAACAGAGCCACTGCTCTATTGTTTTGGCGAAACTTTCTCCTCTCCAAGCTCCTTGTCCAAGCTCTATTTTCCTCAAGATTTGTCTAGATTTGCCGGTCCAGCCTGTCCCGCCCCCGTCCTCACCGCCGTCGTTCCCCCGTGCCGATCTCGGCAGACACCACCATGGTGAGCCTCTTGTTCTTATCTTCTTTCTAAAAGAAAAAAAATTCTTACTTGTATGATTTAGATAGATACTTGTATAATTTTCTTAATTTCATTATTGTTTGTTATTATATAGTGCGATGGTTTTGGTATCCGCCCCCGTCGGCCCCAGTCCTGTCTATGATTCGAATGTGGTATTATCTTTTATAACTATTTGTTTCAGTTAGTGTTTATGACAATTATGCCGACCAACATGACATAGATGTTTTTATCTAGGAGGTATGTGAACCGGAAGTTCCAACCGACCCTCTTATCGAGAGGTTAAATTTAGTTGAAAGCAAAAATAATTACTTGAATAAAAAATTGAAAAGAATTGAGGAGGAAAATATGAAATTGGAGTTGCATGTTGCGGATATCGTTGATGATCCCAAGATCAAGATGGATGCAATGCGCTTGAAGATTAGAAAATATGCCATTCATACTGAGGCTTGGTATCATTATGCCATTGGATCAATTGTTACCCTAGTTGCGATTATGATTGCATTTTTTGTTGCATTTAAATGTTTTACATATTTTTAATGTATGTTTTAATTAGATGCTCTAGAGAGCTATATGTTGTTCAATGAGAACTATGTATGAACTTTATGTATTTATTTTTTCAGTAATAACATTTGATCACTACTGTACTTTGGTTTTAATGTGATGATGAACTTCTATTAATTTGGTCACTTCTCTATTCATAATGTTGTGTAATGGTTTTTGACACACTTAATTATATATAATGCACGCAGATGAATCGACAATGGATGTACGGTGACAGACGCACCCCCGAGTACATTAAGGGTGTGCATAACTTTCTCGAAGTGGCTGAGGCAAGCAAGCAGAATGGTTTTATGTCTTGTCCATGCCCTATCTGTGGAAATATGAAGTCTTACTCTGTCTCAAAAACCCTTCACATCCACCTGCTTGAGAAGGGTTTCATGCCACACTATAATGTTTGGACAAAGCACGGACAAATAGGGGTTATAATGGAAGACAACAAAGAAGAAGAGGATGATGACAACTATCCGCCCCGTGAATACGGTGATGTTGCAAAGCGGGAAGCTGAAGATCAAGAGGAAGCAGACGATGTGCCCGATGATGATCTTCGCCAGGTCATTGTTGATGCAAAGAGACATAGCCAAAGTGAAAGGGAGAAGTTGAAGTTCGATCGCATGCTAGAGGATCACAAAAAAGGTTGTACCCAAATTGTGAAGATGACAACACAAATCTCGGTACCACACTGGAATTGCTGCAATGGAAGGCAGACAATGGTGTATCTGACAACGGATTTGATAAGCTACTAAAAATATTGAAGAAGAAGCTTCCAAAGGATAACGAATTGCCCGAAAGTACATACGAAGAAAAGAAGGTTCTATGCGCACTAGGATTGCAGGTGCAGAAGACTGCATCCTCTACCACAGTGTGTACGGGGATTTGAACGCATGCCTGGTATGCGGTGCATTGTGTTATAAGATCAGACGAGATGACCCTGGTGATGTTGAAGGCAAGCGCCTCAGGAAGAGGGTTCCTGCGAAGGTGATGTGGTATGCTCCTATAATACCACGGTTGAAATGTTTGTTCAGAAACAAAGAGCATGCCAAGTTGATGTGATGGCACAAAGAGGACCGTAAGAAAGACGGGAAGTTGAGAGCACCTGCTGACAGGTCATAGTGGAGTAAAATCGAGAGAACGTGGGGGACTTTGAAGGTGACTGATAACCCACAAGTATAGGGGATCACAACCTTTTTGAGGATAGAGTATTCAACCCAAATTTATTGATTCGACACAAGGGGAGCCAAATAATATTCTCAAGTATTAGCAGCTAAGTTGTAAATTCAACCACACCTAAAAGACTTAATATCTGCAACAAAGTATTTAGTAACAAAGTAGTTTGGAAGTAACGGTAACGGTGGCAAAAGTAACAGTAGAAGTTTTGTAGCAATTGTAACAGTGGCAATGAAGAAGTAACTGAGCAAAGATCAATATGTGAAAAGCTCGTAGCCAATGGATCAATGATGGATAATTATGTCGGATGGCATTCATCATGTAGCAGTCATAACCTAGGGTGACCCAGAACTAGCTCCAATTCATCAATATAATGTAGGCATGTATTCCGATTATAGTCATATGTGCTTATGGAAAAGAACTTGCATGACATGTTTTGTCCTACCCTCCCGTGTCAGTTGGGTCCTATTGGAAACTAAGGGATATTAAGGCATCCTTATAATAGAGAACCGGTCCAAAGCATTAGCGAACTCCTCATACTACGGTCATCACTGGGAAGTGTGCCGACTATTGTCACTCTGGGGTTCCCGGATCATAACACGTAGTAGGTGACTATAACTTGCAAGATAGGATCAAGAACACAAATATATTCATGAAAGCATAATAGGTTCAGATCTGAAATCATGGCACTCGGGCTCTAGTGACGAGCATTAAGCATAGCAAAGTCATAGCAACATCAATCTTAGAACATAGTGGATACTGGGGACCAAACCCAAACAAAACAAACTCGATTACATGGTAAATCTTAGCCAACCCATCACCGTCTAGTAAGCCTATGATGGGATTACTCACGCACGGCGGTGAGCATCATGAAATTGGTGATGGAGGATGGTTGATGATGACGTCGACGACGATTTCCCCTCTCCGGAGCCCAAAACGGACTCCAGATCTGCCCTCCCGAGGAAGAACAGGAGGTGGCGGCGGCTCCGTATCATAAAACGCGATCAATCCTTCTCCCTGACCTTTTTCTCCCCAAACGTGAATATATGGAGTTTGGAGTTGAGGTCGGTGGAGCTTCGTGGGACCCACAAGACAGGGGGCGTGTCCCAGGGGGGTAGGGCGTGCCTCCCACCCTTGTGGACAGGGTGTGGGTCCTCTCTGGTTGATTCTTTTGCCAATATTTTTTATATATTCCAAATAAATTCCGTGAAGTTTCAGGCCATTCCTAGAACTTTTATTTCTGCACAAAAATTACACCATGGCAATTCTGCCGAAACAACGTCAGTCTGGGTTAGTTCCATTCAAATCACGCAAATTAGAGTCCAAAACAAGGGCAAAAAAGTGTGGAAAATTAGATGCGATGGAGACATATCAACTCCCCCAAGCTTAATCCATTGCTTCTCCTCAAGCAATTCAGTTGACAAACTGAAAGTGATAAAGAAAAACTTTTACAAACTCTGTTTGATCTTTTCATTGCAAATATGTAAAGCCAACATTCAAGTTTTCAGCAAAGATTATGAACTAACCATATTCACAATAACATTTACGTCTCACATTTACTCATATCAATGGCATAATCAACTAGCGAGCAATAATAATACATCCCAGATGACTACACTTTTTCAAAACAATCATGATATGATATAACAAGATGGTATCTCGCTAGCCCTTTCTTAGACCGCAAAACATAAATGCAGAGCACCCCTGAAGATCAAGGACTGAATAGACATTCTAATTCATGGCAAAAGAGATCCAGTCACATTCATACTCAATATAAATTAATAGCAATGCATACAAATGGCAATGGTTCTCTCTAACTGGTTCTTATTATAGGAGGATGATGACTCAAGAATAAAAGTAAATAGATAGGCCCTTCGCAGAGGGAAGCAAGGATTTGCAGAGATGCTAGAACTCGAGTTTTTCAAACAGAGATAAATAATATTTTGAGCGGTATGCTTTCATTGTCAACATAGCAACCAAGTGATCTTGGTATCTTCCATACTAGATACATTATAGGAGGTTCCCAAACAGAATGGTAAAGTTTATACTCCCCCACCACCAACAAGCACATTCCACAGCTGGTCCAAAACAACGGGTACCGTCCAACTAACAACAGTCCTGTGGGAGTTTTGTTTGATATTATTTTGATTTGATTTGAGCATGGGACTAGTCATCCTGGTTACCAGCCATTTTCTCGTGAATGATGAGCAGAGTCTACTCATCGTGAGAATGATCCACCTAGCATGGAAGATATTGACATCCCGAGTTGACACATGAGCGATTTGAGCATACAAAACAAATTATTATTTGAAGGTTTAGATTTTGGCACGTGCAAATTTATTTGGAACGGTAGGTAAATACCGCATATAGGAAGGTATGGAGGACTCATATGGAACAACTTTGGGTTTATGGAAGTGAATGCATAAGCAGTATTCCAGCTTAGTACAAGTGAAGGCTAGAAAAAGACTAGGGAGCGACCAACTAGAGAGCGAAAATAGTCATAAAGATGCATTAAAATTAACCAACAATGAGTGCAATCATGAGTAGGATATAAATCACCATGAACATAACTATCGTGGAGGCTATGTTGATTATGTTTCAACTACATGCATGAACATGCCCCAAGTCAAGCCAGTCAAATCATTCAACAGAGGATACCATCCTATCATACTACATCACATCTCTAATTGTCATTGCAAACATGTTTCATTCATAACGAGCTGAATCAAGAATGATGAGCTAATCATATATACGGAAACAAGATAGGTCGAGTTCATACCAGCTTTCCTTCATCTCAATCATTTTATCATATATCGTGATTATTGCCTTTCACTTGCACGACCGAACGGTGTGGAAAATAATAATAGTGCAGGTGCATTGGACTAAGTTGGAACATGCAAACATTTATTCAAAGGAGAAGACAAGGTAATATGGGCTCTTTGTTAGATCACCAATAATGCATATGAGAGCCATTCAACATTTTCATCGTGGTCTTCTCCTCACAACCCCCAAAGAAAAGAATTTCAAAGAAACACACTCAAATGTTTTTGGAGTTTTTTGTTTTCCTGAAGAAGGTGAAACAAGAACGAAGAAAAACTATTTACACGGGAAAGCTCCCAACAAGAAAAAGAAGAACGAAAAATCTTTTTGGGTTTTCTTTTATTTCTACAGCTAAGCATGGAAAGAAAGTAACTACAACTATTTTTTTGGTTTTTCCTAAGGTTTTCCAAACACACAAAAAGAAAGCAGAAAAAATAAAATAAATTAACATGGATAATACAATGAAAAAGTATGAACACCGACAACTGGAATGAGTGTGTGAACATGAATGTAATGTCGGTGAGAAATACGTAATCCCCCAAGTTTAGGCTTTTGGTCTAAGTTGGTCTAGGGCCACTCCTAGCCCGAATTATATCTGAAATCATAGTTGGGGTTGTACTGTCCGATGACAGCTACTCCTTGGCGAGCTGCTTCTTGGAGGCGAGCGGCCTCAGCTGCTCTCTCATACATGTTCTCCTCCTCTCTAGTTAGAAAATATCTCCCATTTACCTAAAAGTTAAATAAGGTAGGAGCAGGAAGGGTAATATGGACAGCACGCCATCCGCCAAAGATTAGTCGATACTGGAGGGACTGTTCGTGCCTCTCAAGAAACTAGTAGCGTACCATAGCATTATAATCTAGAAAAGCAGGTGGCAACTCAATGTCATTCCCTCTTATGGGTACACCAAGATAGTTAGCTAAATGAGTTGCATAAATCCCACCAAATAAATCTCCATCTTTAGCAATAAGATGTAACCTCCTCGCAATAATAGCCCCCGAGTTATATTGCTTATCACCTAACACCGCACACTTGAGGACACTAAGATCTGGAACGCAAAGGTGGCTATGCTCATGCTTACCGTTAATGCATCTACCTATAAAGAGAGAAAAGTACTGCATGGCAAGAAAGTGAATGCTCCCTATGGTAGCTTGTATGATATTTCTAGTTTCTCCCACGGTGATGCTAGCAAAAAAATCATTGTATTCAGCTTTGTGAGGCTCACCAAGAAGGCCTACTGTGCGATTTTGCAAGCAGTATTAAAATCCTCAAGTTCCATGGTATATGATTCATCATAAAGATCAAATAAAACAATATTGGTATTGCGCTTTGATGAAAATTCAAACCTCCGCACAAAGGAATCGATGAGGTAATAGTATTGTCGGCACTTATCTGACACGAAGTCCTCAAGGCCGACATTTTGTACGTATGCATAAAACTCATCCTTGAAACCTGCATGAACCATGAATTCATCCGACGGCCATTCACAAGGCCGCACTTGAGCTTCCCTTGGTGGTTCAAGGTCCAATTCACGTATCGCGAGCCTCGGCGCTTACTTCCTTGAAGAACCACCTTGGTACATTTTCATAGACATTTCCCTTTCTCTGAAAAATTTCCGAAATTTTTTAGTAACTCAAAATAAAGGTGAACAAAACTCAACAAGATTGATAGCAACTACTCCTCCAAGTGTCTAGAGGCTAAATCAATCATCAAAACTTCTTTGGACCACATAAATTTTACATGCAAGCTCAAGAACAAGTTTACCGCCGCAGCAAAAATTTGCATTAAATAAAGCACTAGAGCAAAAACTAATTGGACCAATGGAGGAGTGACATACCGAAGAATAATCCCCCAATTTGTTTTACAAATGGAGCTTTGCACAAGGAGATCGAAAATGGCAGCAAGATGAAAAAGAACACGGGTTTGAGCTACGGGGTGATTTTTTCTGGATGAAGATGAAGAGGATGGGTGCTGGAATAAGTGGAAGGGACCCACGTGGGACGCAAAAGACAGGCGGCACTCCCAGGGGGTAGGGCGCACCCTCCACCCTGGTCCACTGGTGCATCTCTCTGGTGCATTCTTAGTGCCAGAAATTCTCAAATATTCTATAAAAATCATACTAAATTTCCAGGGCATTTGGAGAACTTTTATTTTTGGGACATTTTTTATTGCATGGATAATTCAGAAAACAGACAGAAAATACTATTTTTTCTTTATTTATTCTAAATAACAGAAAGTAAAAAGTTGGTACAGATAGTTTTGCCTTCTAAATTCATCCATCTCATGCCCATCAAAAGGAATCCATTAATAAGGTTGATCAAGTCTTATTAACAAACTTCTTCCGAATGACATGAAAGCAGATGACTTTCGAATAACACTAGGTTACCTCAACAGGGATGTGCATGTCCACAACAATAAGAATATTATATTTGGAGGGAACTCAAAACCCCCAATTGTAATAGTAGAATTTTTTTCCAATAGAATTGATACTATGAACTTGAGGTTGTTTCTTCAAAAAGTGTACCATATGCTTATTACCATTAACATGAAAAGTGACATTGCCTTTTCTGCAATCTATGATAGCCCCTGCAGTATTCAAAAAGGGTCTACCAAGGATGATCGACATACTGTCGTCCTCGGGAATATCAAGAATAACAAAGTCCGTTAAGATAGTAACGTTTGCAACCACAATAGGAACATCCTCACAAATCCTGATGGGTATAGCACTTGATTTATCAGCCATTTGCAAAGAAATTTGAGTAGGTGTCAACTTATTCAATTCAAGTATATGATATAAAGAGAAAGTCATAACACTAACACTAGCTCCAAGATCACATAAAGAAGTTTTAACATAGTTTCTGTTAATTGAGCATGGTATAGTTGGTACTCCTGGATCTCCAAGTTTCTTTGGTATTGCACCCTTAAAAGTATAATTAGCAAGCATGGTGGAAATTTTAGCTTTCGGTATCTTTCATTATTAGTAACAATATCTTTCATATACTTAGCATAAGGAGGCATTTTAAGCATATCAGTCAAATACATACGCAAAAAGATAGGGCCACTCATTTCAGCAAAGCACTCAAAATCCTCATCATCCTTTTTCTTCGATGGCTTAGGAGGAAAGGGCATGGGTTTCTGAACCCATGGTTCTCTTTCTCTACCATGTTTCCTAGCAACAAAGTCTCTCTTATCATCATGTTGATTCTTTGATTGTGGGTTATCAAGATCAGCATCAGGTTCAATCTGTACATCATTATCATTACTAGGTCGATCATCAACATGAACATCATCATTAATATTATCACTGGGTTCATGTCATCACTAGATTGTGTCTCAGCATCAGAAATAGAAATATCATTGGCATTCTCAGGTGTATCTATAACAGGTTCACTAGGAGCATGAAAAGTCCTACCAGTTTTCTTTTTCTTTTTGTTAGGACTAGGTGCATCCATATTAATTCTCTGAGAATCTTGCTCAACTCTCTTAGGATGGCGCTCAGGATACAAAGGTTCCTCAGTCATCTTACCACCTCTAGTCATAACCCTAACAACATTATCATTGTTATTACTATTCAACTCATTAAGCAAATATCCGTATGCCTTAAGTACTTGTTCTACTTGAGTTGTAACCATGGAAGCATGCTTACTAATAAGCTTAACAGTTATACTCATATAATCACCCAAGTGGTCAAGCATTTAAGCATTACATTTCAGTTGTCCACTAACATAAGCATTGAAGTTTTCTTGTTTAACTATAAAATTATCAAACTCATCTAAGCATTGACTAGCAGACTTATTATGAGGATTATCACCTCGTCAAATCTATAAAGAGAGTTTACCTCTACTACCCGTGTCGGGTTAACAAGACCATGCATTTCTTCAATAGGTCGTAGATTCTTAACATCTTCAGCTTTAATACCCATTTCTTTCATAGATTTCTTTGCCTCTTGCATATCTTCAGGACTGAGAAATAGAATACCTCTTTTCTTCGGAGTTGGCTTAGGAGTTGGTTCAGGAAGTGTCCAATCATTATCATTACTCAATATATTATTCAATAGCAATTTAGCTTGCTCAACAGGCTGTTCCCTGAAAACATAACCATCACAACTATCTAGGTGGTCTCTAGAAGCATCGTTAGTCCATTATAAAAGATATTAAGTATTTCATTTTTCCTAAGATGATGATCAGGCAAAGCATTAATTAAGTAATTGGAGAGGCCTCCCCCAAGCTTGTGTGAGACTCTCTTCTTCAATTTGCACAAAGTTAAAATTTTCCTTTACAGTAGCTTGTTTATTATGAGCAGGGAAATATTTTTCGGAGAAGTAGTAAATCATATCCTGGGGACTACGCACACAAATAGGAGCAAGAGAATTAAACCATAACTTAGCATCACCCTTTAACGAGAAAGGAAACAATTTAAGAATATAGTAATAGCAATTTTTTTCCTCATGAGAAAATAGGGTGGCTATATCATTCAATTTAGTATGATGTGCCACAGTAGTTTCAGATTCATAACCATAGAAAGGAACAGATTCAACTAAAGTAATTAACTCGGGATTGACAGAGAATTCATAATCCTTATCAGTAACAAAGATAGGTGAAGTAGCAAATTCAGGATCATATTGCATTCTAGCATTCAAAGACTTTTCTTTCCACTTGCAAAATAATTTCTTAAGATCATCTCTATCCTTACAATCAAGAAAGTCCCTAGCTACCTCTCCATCCATAACATAACCCCCAGGCATAACAGGAAGTTCATATCTAGGAGAGCTAGTTCTAGCAGGTGTCTCAAAGTTTCCAGTTTGAATAATTTCATCACTTTCAGAGATATCATCATCTTCAGCATAATCAAAAGTTCTAACTCTAGCAAGATGTTCATCAAGTAATTCATGTAGTGACACAATATTATCAAGCAGAGTAGTAGCATCATAAGCATCATTCATAGAAGAAGTAGCATCATCAATAACATGTGACATATTAGAATCAATAGCAAGTGTAGGTGTCGCAAGCTTACTCAAAACCGAAGGTGAATCAAGTGCAGAGCTAGATGGCAGTTCCTTACCTCCCCTCGTAGTAGAGGGAAAAATCTTGGTTCTAGTATCTTTCAACTTCCTCATAGTGATCAACAAATAGAAATCCCAAGTGACTCAGAGAATAGAGCTATGATCCCCGAAGACGGTGCTAGAAAAAGGTCTTGATAACCCACAAGTATAGCGGATCGCAAAAGTTTTCGAGGGTAGATCATTCAACCCAAATTTATTGATTCGACACAAGGGGACCCAAAGAATATTCTCAAGTATTAGCAGCTAAGTTGTAAATTCAACCACACCTGAAAGACTTAATATATATAGCAAAGTATTTAGTAGCCAAGTAGTATGGAAGCAACGATAAAGGTGGCAAATGTAACAATAGCAGTTTTGTAGCAGTTGTAACAGTGGCAATGGAAAAGTAACTTAGCAAAGATCAATATGTGGAAAGCTCGTAGGCAATGGATCAATGATGTATAATTATGTCAGATGGCATTCACCATGTAGCAGTCATAACCTAGGGTGACATAGAACTATCTCCAATTCATCAATATAATGTAGGCATGTATTCCGAATATAGTCATACGTGATTATGGAAAAGAACTTGCATGAAATCTTTTGTCCTACCCTCCTATGGCAGCGGGGTCCTATTGGAAACTAAGGGATAATCAAATCATTATCACTTAGTGAATACATAAACTCCTCAAACTACAATCATCACCGAGAAGTGTCTCGACTATTGTCTCTCCGGGGTTGCCGGATCATAACACGTAGTAGGTGACTATAACTTGCAAGATAGGATCAAAAACAAATATATTCATCAAAACATAATAGGTTCAGATCTGAATTCATTGCACTCGGGCCCTAGTGACAAGCATTAAGCATTGCATAGTCATAGCAACATCAATCTTAGAACATAGTGGATACTAGGGATCAAACCCTAACTAAACTAACTCGATTACATAGTAAATCTCATTCTACCCATCACCGTCCAACAATCCTACGATGGGATTACTCACGCACGACGGTGAGCATCACGAAATTGGTGATGGAGGAGGGTTGACGATTATGATGGAGACGATTTCCCCTCTCCAAAGGCCAGAATGAACTCCAGATCTGCCCTCCCGAGGAAGAACAGGAGCTGGTGGCGGCTACGTATTGTAAAACGCGATGAATCCTTCTCTCTGATTTTTCTCCCAGAATGTGAATATATGGAGTTGTAGTTGAGGTTGGTGGAACTTCGTGGGACCCACAAGATAGGGGCACACCCACGAGGGTAGGGCGCGCCCTCACCCTTGTGAACAGGGTGTGGGTCCTCTCTGGTTGATTCTTTTGCCAATATTTTTTATATATTCAAAAAGTAATCTCCATGAAATTTTAGGTCATTCCGAGAACTTTTATTTCTGCACAAAAATAACACCATGGCAGTTCTGCTGAAAAAACATCAGACCGGTTAGTTCCATTCAAATCATGTAAATTAGAGTCCAAAACAAGGGGAAAAGAGTTTGGAATAGAAGATACGATGGAGACATATCAATGACGCAAGGAACGTATGGTTTGGTTTAAGCGCGGATGTCAT
>LT934116.1:605259778-605278236 GCA_900231445.1 Triticum turgidum subsp. durum | reverse complement strand
TGTCACACCCTAGCTAGTCATGCATTAGAGTGTTGCATCATGTTTACTCTTTCATCAGAAACTTGAAATGGGGATGACAGAACCCCCAGTCCCCTCTGAAACCAACTAGGGTTTACTAAAATAATTTTCAATGAACCTGAAATGCCCTTCCAAAATGCCCATCATTTTTGCCTTGGTTCAGAACCTCTGCCAAAAGTGGTGCACATTTTCCTAGGCCATCATAGGGTCTTTGAATTAAATCATAGCTATTTGAATTTGGGCATTTAAAATAATATAAAATATTTAAATGCTCAAATATCTCCAAACTAAAATGTTTCATGTTGGAAATAATCCAACTATGAGCCAGGAGTAGTTTGGTGATTTTTGGAGATGGCTAGGTATTTTATTTAATTCAACAAAGTTGCAGAAATATTAAATAAATCAGAAAACAGAAAAAAACTAAAAGGGAGAAGCTTACCTGGGCTCCTCCCTGTTCAGCCCAGCCAGCTGGCCGGCCCAGCCAGCAGCCGGCCCAGCCCACCTCCCTCCTCTGTCGTCTTCGTCCCGACAGAGGGAGGGGAGTGTGGCCGGCGCGCGCGCACGGCCACCGCGCCACGCCACCTGCTCGCCTGCTTGCCTGCCCTCCCCTCCTCGCTCGACGCCCTGGACGACGCCACGCCTCTCCCCCTGCTCCCTCTCACTCTCCCCCGTTTCTCCCTCGCTCCCTCTCGCTCTCGGCCGAAGCACACCGTCTCCGCCGTTCGCCTTAGCCACCGCCTCCGGCCACCCCTCGCTCCCCCGAGTAGCTCAGAAGCTCTGCCACAACTCCCTCTTCCTCCCCACCGCTCCACGAGTCCCCGGAAGCCCTACATCGCTGCCACGTCGCCGTTCCCCTCTTCGGACTCCGACCACCGTCGCCGTCAAATTCGTCGTCTCCGACGCGTCCCCGAGCCCGCTTCGACGCCCACTGCAACCGCGGTGAGCCCCCGAGTCGTTTCCCCCTCTTCTCCCCCTCGTTCCCTCACCGTAGCTGCATCTCCACCACGGCCGAACCTCCGCCGTCGCCGAGCTCGCCGTCGACGCAGCTCCGGTGACCATTTGGTCACCCCGGCGAGTCCAACACGTTCGCAAGAACCAGTAGAGCATCCCTAGCACCTCACTCTGCTCGACTTCGAGCTCCAGCACCACTCCCGTGCACGACCGAACCCCGACAGCCGCAACCGAGCTCGCCGCCGTCGACTCCGGCCACCCCGACCCCAACGGACTCCGCCAAGAGCCGCGGGTCATCCTCAGCTTCACTCCGGTGGTCGCCGCGTTCCATTTGGTGGCTGAAACGACCAAAACCACTATCGCCGCCGCACTGTTGGTCGCCGCCGGCCAGAACTCCGGCGAGCTGACGTGGCCCAGTTAATTAGCCACTAATCCACCACCTACTGACGCTGACAAGTGGGCCCCAGGGCTTAGTCAAAGCTAACCAGCCCGGGGTCAACGCGGGATTAGCCCCTGTGACACTGACGTGTGGACCCCACACGTCAGGTTTGACCCGAGCCAGCCCTGTTGACCTGCTGATGTCACTGTGATGTCAGGCTGACGCAGTAATTGAATTTCTGGATTTAAATTAAATCAGGAAATTCCAGAATATTATTTAAACTTCAAAAACTCATAACTTTTATTCTGTAACTCCAAATTGGACAAATAATATATGAAAAATGATCAGAAAAATCCAATCTATCCATCTGTACTATTTTCATGCATGATCAAACAAGTTAACCTGATGTTTTAATCAGAACAAGAAAAGGCACTTTAAAAGGCCATATTTGAATTTGAAATTTGAATCTTTGATTCAAATTTGCTCAAACACATCTGGTTTTAGTTGCATTAGCCCAACACACTCATATTGCCATGTTTCATGCATGCATCATATTGTTGCACATTGTTTGGTGATGCCTGTGTATCGTTACCCTTTGCGACAGGATCTGTCCCCGAGGAGTACCGTGATTACCCTAACGAAGAATCGTATCCGTGCAACGAACCATCAGGCAAGCAACCAACCATTTGATCATATCGATACAATCCCATGTTCTCGCTCCTGCTCTCTTTTACTGCATTAAGACAACGCGATTCAAACTGCTGTGTGCTACGGTAGTTGAACCCATTTCCTCTGCATGACCTGTCATTGCCACAGTAACTAGATGAAACCCACTAGCATGTGTAGGAGTTGATTGAGCCATATGTATGTGTTGTTCCTACCTTGCTATGCCTGCTATGCTTAGAGTCGTGTCAGGTCTGGTTCATCTGGGTGATGGGCTAGAGTGAAATGTTAATGTCAGTAATGAGAGTGGTGTGGTGAACACGATTTGGTAAAGGTATCGATGAGAGGCCATGTAGGAGTACATGGTGGGTTGTTTCATTGAAGCCGACCTTAAGCACTGAGATCTGTATATGTGATTTAAGATACAGCTACTACCATGCATTGGGCCCTGAAATATGACCCCGCTCGACTTCTTATTCACCCTAGCTCTCTGTCCAGGAGTTGCAAGTAGTTTCTGGTGTTTGTAGCCTACTGGAGGCCGTGGACAGCGCTGACCGTAGGGGTGGGCTGTGATGCGGTAGGTACGTGGCCGGGTGTACCGAATACCCGTTAGGTATCTCGGGAACCCTGTTCACATCGTTCGGGGCCGTATGGGAAACCTCGGCCGGACTCCCTGCGAATGGAACCTGAATAGGCGATAAACCTGGACTAGAGGCTTAAGTGTTTAGGTAGGTCGTGGTCTACACCCACGTCGGCTTTCGCTTGAAGTCTGCCGAGCACATGTCGTGTGCAGACGCTAAGTGGTGGAAACATGTATGAAGAAGTACACCCCTGCAGGGTTAACATGATCTATTCGAATAGCCGCGTCCGCGGTAAAGGACTACTTGGTTGCCTATACAGTTCATAGACAAGTAAATGGAAACTACTAAAAGCCTCAAGATAAGTGTGAGTGCCGAGGATGGCTCTTCCGTAGGAAGACGGAGGTGGATCCTCGGTAGTGTATTGAAGTGGTGAATAGTGGACTCGTGTGCGCAAAACTATTTCAAACTGGAGTATCGTAGGATAGTCTAGCCAAGAGTCAAAGCTGGCTTGCTGCAATAACTCCACCAACCCTTCTTGATACTATGCATGTATGTAGGATCTGATGTAAGACTTGCTGAGTACCTTTGTACTCATGTTGCTATAATCTACATTTTTACAGAAAACGCTGCAACCCCTTCTGATGGGTTCTATGTAGACGTTGACATCAACGAGTAGGCTAAAAGACCCAGGTGGTGACCCTGAGCTTGTGAAGGACCACATAGTATAGCCAGGCTTTCCAAGCCTCTTTTATTTTACTAGCTGTCTGTACTCAGACAAGTTACTTCCGCTGTTGGCTTGTATGATTGTATGACTTGTATGTTGGGTCGTGAGACCCGTATCTTTGTGTGTATGTTATGTATGGCTCACTGAGCCTTAAATAAAGTACTTGTGTCGTAGAGTCATGTTGTGATGCTTCGTTGTATTTGCACATATCGAGCATATTGTGTGTATGATTGAAATGCTTGGTATGTGTGGGATCTGACTATCTAGTTGTTTATCTTTAGTAGCCTCTCTTACCGGGAAATGTCTCCTAGTGTTATCGCTGAGCCATGGTAGCTTGCTACTGCTCTGGAACACTTAGGCTGGCCGGCATGTGTCCTTCTTCGTTCCCGTGTCTGTCCCTTCGGGGAAATGTCACGCTTTGAGTACCGGAGTCCTGTTAGCCCGCTATAGCCCGGTTTACCGGAGTCCTGCTAGCCCAGTGCTACAGCCCGGACCCACTTGCTGATGACCGACACGTTCGAAGCTGGGTCATGGATGCCTGTCCCTGTAAGTCTGTGCCGCTTTGGGTTTACGACTAGTCATGTCAGCCCGGGCTCTTTATCATATGGATGCTAGCGACACTATCATATACGTGAGCCAAAAGGCGCAAACGGTCCCGGGCAAAGGTAAGGCGACACCCGTGGGGATACCGTGCGTGAGGCCGCAAAGTGATATGAGGTGTTACCAGCTAGATCGATGTGACATCGGGTCGGGGTCCTGACAAATTGATAACGATCTCTGGTATGTTGTGGAAAATGGTGTTCCCTCTGTCTCACCCTCACTAAACGCTACCGATGTGAAGGGATTCAAGCAACTCGATTCTCAAGCGAAGAATATCATATGTGGCCATCTGAGCAAAGGACAGTATGGAAGAGTGAGTGCTTTGGAAACTGCTAAGCTTATCTGGGATAGGCTGTCCAAAGTGAATGAAGGAGTCTCAACTCAGCGTGACTCTCGAGTTGATGTTCTTCGGAATCTAATCAACCGCTTCAAAAGACTCGACAATGAAAATGTCCAACAAACCTTTGATCGCCTCACTGACATCTCAAATGAGCTTCAAGCCCTCGGTGCCACTGACATCACTGATCATGAAGTAGTGAAGAAACTGTTGAGATCGCTTGATTTCTCATTTGATACTCTGGGACTGATGATACAAGAACGTGCTGATTACAAGTCTGTTGATCCTGCCGATATCCTCGAAAGGCTAAATACTCACGAGTTCCAGCTTGCTGAAAAGAGAGATCTCTATGGTTCAAACTATGGCAAACCACGTGCCCTGAAGGCCAAGGCTGTGTCTGACTCTGAATATGAGGATTCTGGTAGTAGCCTTGGTGATCCTGAAGAATTGAGCCAGGAGCTAGCACTACTCGTGAAGAAATTCCAGAAGTTCTCAAGACGTGGTCGCTTTGGAAAATCCTCAAGAAGCAGTGATTCCTCATCTAGTGACTATAAGAGAAGGCTATGCCACAAATGCAAGAAACCTGGTCACTATATTCAAGATTGTCCTTAGTGGGAAAAGGAAATGAAGAAGAAGAAATACAAGGATTACAGTTCTAATGATGCAAAGAAGAAGAAGAAATCGTCAAAATCTTCGTCATCAAAATCCTCGAAGTCTTCATCTCACAAGAAGAGCAACTCCAAGAAGGCTCGGGCATTCATTGGCAAGGAAATGGACTCTGAAGCTGAATCTGAGGAAAATGATGAAGAGGAGGCATCTGAAGAATCTGAATCTGGTGTGGCGAGTCTGGTCATCGCTACTGCTTTCGTCAGCAAGTCCATCTTCAACACTGAAGAAACTGACCCCACCAACAAGCCTGATGAAGATAATGATGGCTACGCTCCCACCTATTGCTTCATGGCGAAAGGTGCTAAGGTACTCAAATACAACTCCTCTGAATCTAGTGAAAATGAATTTGATGAGGATCTCAAGCCCAACTACTCTAAACTTGCTAGGATTGCTGTAAAACAACAACGGGCTTTTGAAAAGGTTCAAAACATGCTAGACAAAAGTGATGATATGTTGGGTGAAGAAATGGATCGCACTAAAACCCTAACTGTAAATCTTCAGAGACTTTAGTCTAGGTTTGATAACCTTCAAAGTCATCATAACACTCTCTTATCTGATCATGAGAAACTTTCTTATGAATTTCTTCAAGAAAAGCAAGATCACGAGAAGCTTTCTTCTGAATCTCTTCAAAGAAAGGAAGATCTTGAAAAGCTAAGAGTGTGTTATGAAGATCTTCAGAAGGAGCGCGATTCATTACTAGCTCAACAAATCAGCGCTTCTCAGGAAGAATTTGTTCCTCCATGCTTAAAGTGCATTGAACGTGAATCTGCTAATTCTTCACCTGAATGTTCAAATGCTTCAACTGTTACAAATCCTTCATCTGCCTCTGCTATCACTAATTCCTCATCTGAGGACATTGCTAGTATTACTGACAATGCAGGGCTGAAGGAATTGTACGTGACAGGCATGTACAAAAGCCTCAAAGGGCATCAGACACTTTATGATGTGCTTCAAAAGCAGATCCTCAATAGAAACCCTAGGAAAGAGGGTATTGCCTTTGAGAGGAAACTCAATGCTGATGGAACATATTGGAAGCCTGAGCAGTACCCCAAAACCTCATGGGTTGCTGCAAAGGGACCTCCAGTTGATCCATCTAACTTATCTGGCTTTACATGTGAATATCCTAATTCTTCTGATGAGTCATTTGACTCCAACTATAAACTATTCAAAAATCAGAATGGTGAAGTATTTGCTAGATATGTTGGCACTAACAGCAGGAACGGTTCCCCTATGAAGAAAATCTAGGTTCCCAAAAGTTATGTTGAAAGTCTTTAGGTGAATGTCCTCATGACACCACCTGTGAAGAACAGGAACCCCAGATCAAATTCTTCATATGGACCAAATTCCTCACATGGATCAAAGTCCTCATATGATTATCATCATGCTAACAACTCTGTCTCGCAGGGTAGAGCTAAGGGCTATGAATATGTGCATTATTCTTCAAACCATTATGTTCATAAGTCCTCAAAGAATTTCTCTGCTTATTCATATGCTTACCCTAACCCCTCTTATGTGAAACGAAATGGTTTGGCATCTTTGCCACCATTCTCATATGGTGCTCGCAGAGTGATGAACTCTTTGCCACCCCTTCAGATGTGGGTGGTGAAGAAAAAGAACTAATCTCTTCTGCAGGGTCAGGTCTCCAGACGTGCTTTAACGTCTGAAGAATTTGCTGGGGACCTGACGAAAATGCCTAAAAGGACGTAGGCGAATCATGATGAAATGAACTTTCATTTCGCACGTCCTCATACTGCTATATCTGTTTACTGCTTGATGAAATTCATCTGATGAAATTGATATCATATTCTTCACTGATGAAGCATATGAGATTGTAAGCTACAATAATTCATCTGTAGGATGATCAACCCAAAACTACTGAATGGGTCCTTGATAGTGGATGTACGAATCACATGACTGGTGACAAGAATCTATTGATGGATGCTCCCTTATCACTGTCACCTCTGAAGCATATCATCTTTGCTGACAAAGGCAAAAGTCAGGTATTGGGTCTTGGTAAAGTTGCAATCTCTAAGGATAAACACATGGACAAAGTCATGCTTGTTGAGTCCTTAGGATACAATCTCATGTCAGTCTCAATGCTTTGTGATCTTGATATGGTGGTTGTCTTTGGCAAGTATCGCTGTGTTGTGATTATGGAAGCTGACAATTCCAAAGTCTTCGAAGGCTTTAGGAGAGGAGATTTGTATATTGTTGATTTCTCTACAGGTCCACAACCAACCATGTTCCTACTTGCAAAAGCTTCAAAAGGCTGGCTATGGCATCGACGACTTGGTCACGCAGGCATGAGGAATTTGCACACGCTTGCAAAGAAGAAGCATGTCATTGGCATTGAGAATGTCAAATTCCTCAAGGATCACTTATGCGGAGCCTGTGAAGCTGGAAAAATGACCAAGGCCAAGCATCCAGCGAAGACTATCATGAGCACTACCCGTCCATTCGAATTGCTTCACAAGGACCTCTTCGGACCTAATCATTACTCAGCAGTCACTAATGATGCATCTCTATATGGTTTTGTCATTGTTGATGATTATTCTCGATATACATGGGTACACATTGTTACTTACAAACATGAAGTGCAGGAAGTCTTCAAACGATTTTCCTCGAGGGATTCAACCAACTTTGGTGTGAAGATCAAGCACATCAGAAGTGACAATGGAACTGAGTTCAAGAATTCTGGTCTTGATGCCTATCTTGATGAACTTGGTATTACTCATGAGTTATCTGCTCCCTATACTCCTCAGCAAAATGGCGTCGTGGAGCGCAAGAACAGAACTCTTGTTGAGATGGCTCGCACTATGCTTGATGAATACAAAACGCCTCAGCGTTTTTGGATTGATGCAATTGATACTGCGTGCCACATCATCAACAGTGTATATCTTCATAAATTCTTCAAGAAGACGGCCTATGAACTCCTCACTGGCAAGAAACCCAATGTGAGTTATTTCAAAGTCTTCGGTGCTAAATGTTGGATTAGAGATCCTCACCACAACTCTAAATTTGCACCGAAAGCACATGAAAGTTTCATGCTTAGTTACGTAAAGGGCTCGCACACCTACAGAGTCTTCAACATTGTTCTTCACAAGATTGTTGACACTGTAGATGTGCGGTTCGATGAAACTAATGGCTCGCAAAGAGAGCACCTACCTTCTGTGTTAGATGAACCAGCACCAGAGGATTCTATCAAGTTCGAGGCAACTGAGGATGTCATTCCTACTGAAGAATCTGCTGAAGAATTCATTCCTGTTCATGAAGAACGTCGAGCTGATGCACCTGAAGAAAATGCTAAAGAAAATGGTGCTGAAGAAAATGCTGATCAAATTCCTCAGCGACAACCAGCTCATCCTCGCGTTGCAAAAGAAGTGCAAGTGGAGAAGATCATCGATGACATTAGCGCACCAGGTCCTCTCACACGCTCAAAAGCTTCACATTTATCTAACTTTTGTGGGCACTATGCTTTTGTCTCTATCACAGAGCCCACTAAGGTAGATGAAGCATTTCTGGAGCCGGAGTGGATTCAGGCTATGCAAGAAGAATTACATCAGTTCGAGCTTAACAATGTCTGGGAACTAGTCAATCGCCCAGATCCTCGCAAGCATAATATCATTGGCACAAAATGGATCTACCGCAACAAGCAAGATGAAAATGGCCATGTGGTGAGGAATAAGGCACGACTAGTAGCTCAAGGCTACACACAGGTTGAAGGAATTGATTTCGATGAAACTTTTGCACCTGTTGCTAGACTTGAGGCTATTCGCATATTACTTGCTTATGCTAACCATCATGATATCATCTTATATCAAATGGATGTGAAAAGTGCATTCCTTAATGGTAAGCTGGAGGAAGAAGTATATGTTGCTCAACCCCCAGGTTTTGAAGATCCAAAGAATCCTGACAAAGTCTTCAGACTCAATAAGGCTCTTTATGGCCTCAAGCAAGCCCCTCGGGCGTGGTATGATACATTGAAGGAATTCTTCATGAAGAATGGCTTCACACCCGGTTCACTCAACCCTACTCTCTTTACTAAATCTTATGATGGTGAACTGTTTGTGTGCCAAATATATGTTGATGATATTATCTTTGGCTGTACTGACCAACGTTATAGTGATGAATTTGCCTATATGATGAGTGAAGAATATCAAATGTCTATGATGGGAGAGTTGAAATTCTTCTTAGGTCTCCAAATTCGTCAGCAGCGAAATGGCATATTCATATCTCAGGAGAAATACCTCAAAGATGTACTGAGGAAATTCGGCATGCAAGATTGCAAAGGCGTCAAAATTCCTATGCCCACAAATGGCCATCTATGCACTGATGAAAATGGTATTGACTTCGATCACAAGGTATACCACTCCATGATTGGTTCTTTATTGTACTTATGTGCATCTAGGCCAGATATAATGCTTAGTGTTTGCATGTGTGCTCGATTTCAAGCTGCACCGAAGGAATCACACCATAAGGCTGTGAAGCATATTCTTCAATATCTAGCTCACACACCAACACTAGGATTATGGTACCCCAAGGGCTCTTCTTTTGATCTCGTTGGATATTCTGACTTTGACTATGCTGGTGATCGTGTGGACCGCAAGTCAACATCTGGTACTTGTCATTTCCTCGGACGATCTTTGGTCTATTGGTCCTCGAAGAAACAGAACTGCGTATCACTTTCTACTGCTGAAGCTGAATACATTGCTGCTGGCTCTTGCTGTGCTCAACTGCTTTGGATGAAGCAAACCCTCAAGGACTATGGTGTCAACATGAAGAATGTGCCTCTCCTCTGCGACAATGAGAGTGCCATCAAGATTGCTCACAACCCAGTTCAGCACTCGAAGACAAAGCACATACAGATTCGTCATCATTTTCTTCATGATCATGTGTTGAAGGGCGACATCTCCATCGAGCACATGAAGACTGAAGAACATCTAGCTGATATCTTCACTAAGCCCTTGGATGAGAAGAGATTTAGCAAGTTGTGGTGTGAGCTAAATATCTTAGAATCTTCGAATGTTCTTTGAAAAGGACACACATCCTAACACTTATGCAAAATTGATGACTTAGATGTGCAACACATGAAGAAACGTTTTTCTTCAATCAATGAAGAATGACAGTCTAAGTGCGAAGAAATTAATGAAGAATTTGATTCTCAGAACCCTACGACAATTGTACGCGGTTTCTGAAATCATCATTCTTATACGGTGGGTCACGCCACCACAAAAAGTTGAAAATCTTCAATTTGAGTTTTTCCTCAATTTTTGAAATTCTTCAGTTTTTCAAATTCTTCAACTCTACTAAATCTTCACGGTTTCCGTCGTTTTTCTTCATTGGCTATATATATATGAGTTTATGTCCTCTACAACATTCACTTATGGCTATTTCTTCAAGTTGCGTTTTCTGCTAAGTGAATGTGATCGGACCCTTCCCCCTCTATGCTATACTCAACCCAATCCATTCACAAATTCTTCATGTGCGTTCTATTTGAAACTCGTTCAAAATCTTCACTGTGTCCTTGTCAGCTTAAGAAATTGCGAACGAAACTTTAGAACAAAACTTATCCAGATTTTTGGTTTTGCCGCTCAAACCGTTCCGCATCCCATGATGCATTATTATATTCACCCACGATCTTACACGATCTCATCTGCATAGTACGTGGGTGACACATGTCGCGTGAAGGAGAAAGGGCAGGGGCATGTTCGTCCCAAAATCTTCGGGCGAACAGTTTTTACCGTGGCTATAAATACCCCTCTCCCCTTCCTCACTTCATTTACTCTGCTCAGCCGCCGTCTCTTGCTCGAGCTCCTCAAACCCTAGCTCCGCCACTACTCCATCGTCGCCAGTGAGGAAGAGCTTCGCTGCCTCGACCTCGTCACCGTCGTACTCGCGCCGGTTGCGGAAATCTTCACTCCACCACCGCCGTAGTTGTCTCCCTCTGTCAAGTTCGGGCGTGGGAGATCTAACTTTACGAACTTCACCTCTGTTCATCTTAGTTCGTCGTGTTCTTCAGTTCGGGTAATTAAAAGTTAATTTTATTACTCACTTTGATTCTCAAGCTTTCCTGAAAATCTTCAAAGGTGTTTATTCTTCAAATCTTCACATACATGAACACCTCACACACTGTATGCTCTTGATCCATTTCTCTAAGCACTCATTTTCTTCAAGATTCCTCAATTGTGTGGATCTTCGATCTGTACAACTCTGGAACCTAAGACAAGAACGCTTAGTGAAATTCCTCAAGGCACAACTGGTCAAATTCCTCAAAAAACTTGTCTTTTCAAAAATCTTCTGAGAATGCAAATGACATGTCCAAATTCCTCGCACCTACACTCTGTTGACAGGTACTCATGTCCGCTGCTGAATCACTAGGTTCTCATCAACTTAACTCATTTGCAGCGTTTCTTGAAGAAAAACTGCATACTTCTTCAGAGTGTTCAATTGTTCAAATTCCTCATCTGGAGAATATGGCTGAAGGAAAGAGACCGCAGAAAGGGGGAAAGAAGCCTGAGGTCATGACTGCTTTCGAGATCCCTAATGAAATCTATAAGGACTATTGCACACCTGATGAAGCCAAGGTTGGCAGAGAGAACAAAAATCAACGCAAGGTGCACATTCAGAGAATTGAACGGAGATGGGAAAGAGAATGGAGGGAGTACAGATATGTAACTCCAAAGTACATGAAGAAATTCGCTTTAAATCCTCCATGCCCAAGAGCTCCATTGGCACCTGGCCAAGTAGCTGATCCCACCAGCATCAAAAGTGGTGAGGACTTTCCTGAAGAATGGGCTAAATGCCAAGCCAAATTGGCAAACACAAGCCAAGGAGGCAGTGAGGAAATTCAATGAGGATTCTGCCGCCGCTGCTGCTACTGCTGAGACCTTGGTCAGACCGAGGAAATCAATGCCAAAGAAGCCTGCTCGAAAGCCAAGTGCTTCACCAACAGCACCCTCACGGCCAAGTTCCTCAGCTATGCCCTCACGGCAAATTCCTCAAACCACTACTGCTCCACCAAAGTCCTCAACTCCTATGCATCTGGCTACATGCCAAAGGACTAATGGTTTCTCAATTGCTTCTGGTGTCTCAGCAAGTTCCTCAGCTGCACCAATGTCCTCATCAGGCCCCACTCTGTTGAAGACTAAAGCAACAGCTGGACGCGGTCCTCGGCCAAGTCCAAGGAAGAAACAGGTTGCATTCCAAGTGCCCTCTGATGATGAAGCTTCTGATGATGAACTTGCAGAAATCATTAGAGACAGGCAAGTGAAGGCCGTGAGAGCCAAGGGCACATCTGTGCCACTGCTTTTGGATCCGAAGAAGATCCTCGATTACATTGATCTCTGGCACAAGGATCCAAACACTCCAATGCCTGATCTGCCTCTGACTCCCGGTCAAAGTCACATGCTGACCCATTTCATCACTCAAGAGAAATGGAAATTTGAGAAGGCCAGAGAAATCAAGAAAGCGCAATACAGGAAGGAGAAGCTCCTGAAGAAAAACATTGTCAGAATGACACCTGAGGAACTTCTCCAGGATCAGTCTGAAATCCAAGCCCTCAGCAAAGACTTCGATGCATACTATGCTGATTGGCAAGGAGCCAAAGTGCGATTCGTCAACCTGACGAAGAAAATGACAAATGATGCCGCCCCATCGCAGCAAGAAAATCTTCAGGCTGCAGACTCTGCTTAGCCTGCTGAAGAACATACCAGCACCACTGATGAGTCTCAGCCTGCTGATGAAAATGTAAGTTCCAGGGCTGATGACTCCATCCCAGCCGCTGAAGAAATTGCCAGGGCATCCACTAGTGGTGCGCCTGAAGAAACTGAAGAGATCAGGGCAACTGCATCAGTTGCGCCTGAAGAAAATCAACCAAAGTCCTCAGCTCCTCCCGCGCCTACACCAACTCCAATTCTTCCTTCTGCCTATGAAGTGAAGAAGACCAAGGCTGCAGAGCGAGCTGCAGTGAAGAAAAGGAAAGCATCAGCTGCGTCAAATTCTTCGGCTGCGAAGAAAATGAAGCCAATGACCAGCTCACTTGAACATCCTATTGATGCTGTTCCTATTTC
Source organism: Triticum turgidum subsp. durum (assembly GCA_900231445.1). Taxonomy (NCBI): domain Eukaryota; kingdom Viridiplantae; phylum Streptophyta; class Magnoliopsida; order Poales; family Poaceae; genus Triticum; species Triticum turgidum. The sequence continues at coordinate 605,265,245 of LT934116.1, read as the reverse complement.
CTCCATGTCATCAAAGGAAATTGTTCCTTTTGGAGAAGACTACAAGATCCCAAGCGGATCTGATGAAGAAAATCATTCTGCTGCTTCGTCAGAGCAGATTGATGAAGAAATTGAAGTGGACACAATCCCCTCACCGCCAGTCATTAACTCACCTATGCCTCAGTTCATAGCTGAAGAGGCAGGTGTTGAGGAAATTGAAGATGAAGATGTGGATATTGGATGTACCACACCTGTGATGAACGATGACTTATGGGAAAGTCAGCATCCCAATACTCCTCTCTTCACTCCCATTCTACAGATTCCTCAGTCCCCGGCAACCACTGTTCAACTGGGCTCTGAAGAAACTCATCCCAGTTCCTCTGTTCATGAAGTTATTCCAGCCGCTAGTGCTGAAGAACCTGCTGCTGCTGATCCACAGATTGCACAAGAAGAGGAAACAGAAATTCCTCAGCCTGAAGCACCTGAGCTCGCGATTCCTGAGGTTGTGCTGCAAATCACTGACACTCCTCTGCCCAAGCCGAAGAATCTGTTCTCAAGCAAGCAAAATTTCAAGGCTGAAGACTTCTTTTTGGAGCATGTGTTCTTCACTGACTATAATCCATATGACTCTGCTCGCATAATGAAGAGGCGTTTCTGGACTGCTAGTCAAGCCAACTTCTATTCCTCAGTGCTGTTTGACAAGGAAAAATCTTCGATCATGAACATATTCCTCATGTGGATATGGAATCTCTGCCATGCTTCGAGCCAGTCCTCAGTGTTCTTCACGATGCAGGATTACTCAATTTCTGCAATGACATCTGTGATTGGAATGAGGAACTCATTCTTCAGTTGTACGCCACACTGCATATCACTAGAGACGCTGAAGATGTCAATTCATGGGTGTTGGATTGGATGATCGAAAACACTCACTACAAGGCACCGGCAACTGAATTGCTTCGTGTCCTTCCTCTTGATCCTCCCCATGACAGCGCACGTTGCATCTAGAATGACCCTGAACTGTCAAATCACTATATGCAAGTGCTCATGAAGCCTTTGAAGCCTGGGCAGGCCCTACGAACCAAATTCCTCATCAAGGAATTGCTCTATGTGCCTCGGACTGTCTATCACATTCTGACGAAGACAATGAGTCCTATCAAAGGCCACGACTCAAATGATGAAGATGTCGTTAGGATCATGAAGATTATGCTTTTCAACATCATTCATGGCGTTCCAGTCAACTTCCATGATTTCTTTATGAGGACTCTGGCTAATGTTGCTATGTCACCATTCGAGCTGAAGCCCTATGCGCCTTGGATTATGAGATTCATAAGGGCAAGATCTTTACTGAATTACAAAGCTGACACTTTGAACCACGGTAGCTACTTGCCTCCCATTGAAGTCCTCAAGCGACCAGTTTCATCATCTGATGATAAAGGCAAGGCAGCTGCTGTGATCGATGAAGGCGTTCATCCATTGGATGGTCAATTTCGTCTGGCTACATCTTATTCTACCAATGACGATTCTGCTACACATGACACTGCTGCAAATACCTCAGCCAAGCAAAATCCTCAAGCCACAGCACCCATGGTGATGACTGACCGTGAGTTACTCCTCAGTCTTCATCAGAAGGTTGATCGCAATCACAAATGGGTGAAGCGTCATTTTGGTGCAATTCTTCACAACATGACCTCAACACATAATGAAGTGAAGAAAAACCACTACTACCTTCATGAAACCCTCAACCGCACCTGGGCTGTCCTCACTCATGTCTATAGCGCTAAAGAACTGACGACTATGGGTCTCAAGGAAGAATTTGACTAGTCTGCACCTCCTCCGAAGAAATTCAAGAGGGTCAAAGTTCCTAATCTGGTGGCCAGCTCTTATTCTTCATCGCATGACACTGATGAGTATGAAGATTTAGACGACACTGCGGCTGGCCCTGCTACAACAAACAACCCCGACAACGCTGGCGCTCCTCCATCGAGTTGAAATTCTTCAGGGGTGTTAGTCCTCAGTTTCGATCCTTTTGGTCATTTGATGACAAAGGGGGAGAAATCTGAGTTAGTCTTCCGAAACTTTTATTGGATCGAGTTGTAATCTTAAACCCGATGGTGCTCTGATACTTTTGGATGGTGCTTTTGTTGCACTATGCTTTGATACTTTTGATGCTTTCGGCATGCTTATTCCTCGTTAATATTATTGCACACATGCTGAATTTCATCAGGCACCATATTCCATCATGCATTTCAAATTCTTCATATTATATATCAAATGCGTGTATGAATTACAAGATATAGGGGGAGTTATCCATGATTCAACTCTTCAAATGTGCATTTCCTCAAAAGCAAATTCCTCACTATGCACATCTTCAGGGGGAGTTCTTCTATATCTTGCAATCAAATTCCTCAATATCAGTATTTACACTTCATATATTTATCCCCGTTGAAAACTTAACCTATGTTGTCATCAATCACCAAAAAGGGGGAGATTGTAAGTGCATCTAGTGCCCCTTAGTGATTTTGGTGTATTGAAGACTTATAGGTTAAGAGACTGATGCGTTTGTGAGTGTACAAAGGTCTATAAGTCTATGAGGAGTTTGATATTTACAGAGAAAGTCGACCCCTAAAAATGAAGTTCTTCGACTGAAGACTTTGATATTCTGAAGACTTTCTGAAGACTCTGAAAGTGAAGAAATTGGTGTGACCTTGAAGACTTGATATTCATTTGAGGAACATGAAGCGTGAAGGCTTTTGTTTTCATAGTTTCATTTTCTCTTTCTTGAGTCATAGGAAACACCGTACTGTTAAAGGGGGTCGAGGAAATACTAAGGAAAAATTTCCATGTGATGCTCAACTCAAAATCCTACACCTACCAATCCCTTCGAGTGAAGCCATTGGAAATCTCATACAGTTCAGTCAATTTCTTCAGTGACAGAGACGCAGTTCTTCTGTTCACTGAGGACTTTCCTCTGACTGAGGAGTTAGGAATTCGCCAGTGCGAATTGCCTACACAGTGAGGAACATGATAGCCCTGAGGAATTTGAGAGTCAAATTTTCGACCGTTGCTGTGCTGCGCGCCGGCTGTCCCAAAATATCTTACCCACCTAACGGTCATATCATTGAAGGGCATTTATGTCTTATCATGTCGGGCTGCTCCCTAGGCTATAAATAGCCACCCCCTACAACCACTAGTTGGTTGGCTGCTCCGAGAGAACTTGACACTTGTCATTTGAGAGCAACCCATCCTCCGAGGACTTTGAGCGAAAATCATCAAGTGAGGAAAATCCCAAAACCAAACCCCCACAAACCCAAAGTGATTGAGCATCACTGAAGAAATTGATCTTGCGTGGATCCGACGCTTGTTACCTTTGAAGACTGTGCTTCTTCCAAACGGTTAGGCGTTAAGGTTTAGAGCATCCAAGAGGAATTGTGGATCGCCGAGTGACCAAGTATGTGAAGGTTTGGAAGTCACCTGAAGACTTACCACGAGTGATTGGATGAGGCCTGCGTGGTCTTAGTTCAAGGAGAATACGGTGAGGACTGGGTGTCCTAATTTGCGGCTCAGTGACTGGGTGTTCGGGACTGCGTGTCCTCGAGTTTAAATACTCAGCCACTCCAACCAGATGTACAACTGAGACAGCAGTTGGAACTGGTTTACCAAATCATTGTCTTCGCCAACTAACTGGTTCTATTTCCTCAACCCTTTCATTTCCTCATTACTGTGTTGAGTGTTTGTTCATATCTGTGCTTGAAGACTTTGACTGAAGACTTTCTCAAATTCCTCAGTTCAATTTCTTCAGTCTGTTTGTCTTCATCTTGTGTTATCCTGTGATTACGCCTTCTGTACTCCGTGCTAGTCTTCATTTCATCATGATGACCATGCTTGTATTCTGTTATGTTTACTTCTGAGTACTTATTCCGCTGCAAGTAGTTCTTCGCTAAGGAATTTCCTCACCAGCAAATTCCTCAGTGAAGAATTCATAAAAATCGCCTATTCACCCCCCTCTAGTCAATATAAAGCACTTTCAGGGTAATTTAATTCATAAATATCAGTAAATGCATGAAAAATACCAAATGAAGTCAGAAAGGGTTGAAAATTGATGATGTGGATTTGAATGGTGCATTTTGAACACACAAAAAGTCCGGAGTTCAAATAAGTTCAAAACAAATGAAATCCCTTTTTAACAGATGAGTTTTCGTCCGAAACCCTGATATTTCGAAAGAGATTGTCCATTTCGTACACGAAGTGCATACATTTTTTGCCGTAACCCTCTCAACTTTTTAGCACATGCTATGTGGGGGAAATGATGATACCATGCCAACTTTTAACCTCTTCAGAGTTCATTTGTAGTGCTTTTCAATTTCAGGGTCATTTAGCTCAGTGAATAAACTAATAGCAAAAAGAATGAACTAGAAAACTTTTATAAAACTCTAATATCAAAAAGAATGAAGTAAAAAGAATCAATTAAAATATTCTGTTATGATCAACTAAAATGAAACTATAATATTCTTCAACAACAAAAAGAATAAACTAAAAAGCTTTTATAAACCTCTAGTATTTTTGAAGGTAAAATTATATAAAATTTATGCAACTGAAATTATCAAAGTATTTTTTTTCAAAACATTAATAGCAAAAAGATTTTTCATAAAGTATTTTTGGTTAAAACTTTAATAGCAAACTAAAATAGCAAAATTTGTTTTTGATTACAACACCCATTAAAAATAACCTAAAAATTACCAAATTGAATATAATGATTAAACACACTAATAATAAATAGGAGAAAAAAGAATCACTCAAAAATCTGTTTTTAAAGTAAAGTTATTCACAAACTAGTGATTCACACAAATTTCAAAGAATTCAAATTAAAACTATTCAAATTTGAAAACTAATGCCAGTAAAAAAAAGTTTATAATATTTGTGACCTAAAGCAAAAAGAATCACTCAAAAACTCTAAGTATTTAGCTGTAAGTAGAAACAAAAGAAAATAAATAAAGCAAAAAAACAAAACAAAATTACTGGAAAAAAATGAAAAAATGCCACCTACTAGGCACTGCTGCGTGCATACGACTAGAAACCCAACCCGCTAGTTGGGCCAGGACGCAGGCCCAGTAAGCCCACATGCAGAGAGAGTGCGTTTAGGCCTGTAGGCCTCCATTAGAGAGCTCGTGAGGGCAGCGACAACGACGCTTATAAACCACTCTGAGCCCCTCTCAACTTTCGAGGTGGGACTAAATTTTTGGCTGCGGCAGCCCCCCCTTTCGTCCCGGTTGGTGGCACCAACCGGGAACAATTCCCACCTTTCGTCCCAGGTTGTGGCACCAACCGGGACCAATGCCCACCTTTCATCCCGGTTGGTGGCACCAACCGGGACTAAAGGTCTATTCTTCCCGCCCTTTGGGCTGCTGAAAATAGACATTTAGTCTCGGTTGGTGACATAAACCAGGACGAAAGGTGGGCATTGGTCCCGGATGGTGCCACGAACCGGGAC
>LT934116.1:605226331-605247451 GCA_900231445.1 Triticum turgidum subsp. durum | reverse complement strand
CCCGAAGCTCCACGCCGCCCCGCCGCGCCCGGCCTCGCCGTCCGGTAGCTCGCGCCGCCCGCGCCCGCTAGCCGCCGGCCCCGCTCGCCGTCGTCCCGCTCCGGCCGGCCTGAGCGCCCCTCCGGCCGCCTCCCCGAGTTCCTCTTCGTCCTCTCCGGCGAGCCGCCGCCGTCCTCGATCCGCGAGCCGGATCCGGATCTGCCTGGTTGACTTTCTTCTCCCCCCGAAATTCCTCTGTCTTTTTATCAGTAAAATTTGTTGCATGTTCATCGCCCCACAACTTTGCACCCGTGGCTCCGTTTTGGTCGTGTAGAATACCGTATTGTTCGTATCGAAGAGTACATCATTTAATCTCATTGCATCATTTTCATTTGAGCTCATCTTGATGCCCGAAATGCTGTTGGAAGAGTGCTTCATAATGTTAGTTTCAGATTCTTATCAGAACGAGCTCTTTTGTCATTTTGGCCATGATTGATGTGTGCATCCTATGGACTTGATCCCTAAAGGTGTTTTGAACTATGCTATGCCATGTCTAGAGAGGTGCTTACCATGTATTTTTGTGATCAATGTGGTGACTAGCACAAGCATGCAAACTAGGCTTCATGATAATGCTGATTTTAGTCCCTGTTCTGCTGTTATTGTGATGCCATGTAAACATGTTGCTACAGAGAGATACATGCATATTTTGAGATACTTCAGTAAGTGTGTTTTGAACATATGGATGTGCTCTATCCATCCATGCCTTTGTTGGCAATTATGCAGTAGTCTAGCATGTCATTTTCGTGCTCTACTTTTGCTACAAAATGTTTCCTGGCAGATCGTTTACATGATATTCAATTTTTACAAGGTTGTTGTAGTTGATCCTTGTATGTTATGATGGTGTTCTTGCCATGTATAGCTCTATGCCATGTCTTCTTGATGGATGTATGCTTAGTTTATCATGAAATGCTCTGTACTGAGTGCATCAAGCTCACGAACATGCCTACTTGTTATCTGTTTTTGCCATGTCCAATTTTTTCTGCTAAGTCTGAGATCTGTAATGAAACTTGCTATGTTTACATGGGTGCCATCATTTCTTATGGTCCTTTTTGGCTTATGGTCAGTAAGGGACATTTGATCTATGCTTTGAGTAGATTCCTGCCATGTCTTGTTTTGCTATTATAAGTTCCCGTAGCTTGTTGATAACTTGCTCTGAACATTGCTTCGTGATGCTGTTTATGCCATGCCCAACCTGATATTTTTTTGCACTTTCACCATGCTTGTTTGAGCCTGTTATGATGTGATTTAGCCGTAGCTCGGTGTTCCTCTTTTGTTAAGCATATCCTGTAGGTCACTTCCATATGCTTTGTTTTTATGTTGGGGTGCTGTAGCATAGTTTCTTGTTGCATGCTAAGTAGCATCGTGCTGTTAATCGCAGATTTGTGTCATTCTTGTTTTGCTTGCCATTTGCAAACCGTGCATCCGATTCTGGTGATCTTTATATCGATTTCAACCGAAATCATCTCATCTTTCCAGCGGCATACTTGGTTTGCCAAGTTGATGCCTTATTCATCATTTTCCTTCCGGAGCACACATATGCATTGCATATCACATCTCGCATATCATGTCATGTATTGCATCATATTGCTTGTGCATTGCTCCATGTTTGATTGTGGTTCTATTGCTTGTATGCTTGCTTTGGGTAGAGCCGGGAGACGAGTACGTGAACGAGGAACCTATTGAGAACGCTTACGAGGATCAAGCCTTCGACAACTCTGAGAACCTTGCAGGCAAGATGACCATACCCTCGAAATCACTTCTATCTTTGCTTGCTAGATGCTCGTTCTTTTTCTATGCCTATGCTACGTTACCTACCACTTGCTATATCATGCCACCCATATTGCCATGTCAACCTCTAACCATCCTTTCCTAGCAAACCGTTGATTGGCTATGTCACCGCTTTTGCTCAGCCCCTCTTATAGCGTTGCTAGTTGCAGGTGAAGATGAAGTTTGTTCCTGGTCGGAACATGGATATGTTTGGGATATCACAATATCTCCTATTTAATTAATGCACCTTATATATTTGGTAAAGGGTGGAAGGCTCGGCCTTATGCCTGGTGTTTTGTTCTACTCTTGCCACCCTAGTTTCCGTCATACCGGTGTTATGTTCCTTGATTTTGCGTTCCTTACGCGGTTGGGTGATTTATGGGACACCCTTGACAGTTCGCTTTGAATAAAAATCCTCCAGCAAGGCCCAACCTTGGTTTTACCATTTGCCACCTAAGCCTTTTTCCCTTGGGTTTTCGCGAGCCTGAGGGTCATCTTTATTTAGCCCCCCGGGCCAGTGCTCGTCGTGAGTGTTGGTCTAACCTGTCAGCCACCAGTGGCCACCAGGGGTAACTCTGGAATAGCCTATCGGAAGTTTGGACAATCCGGTGTGACCTGAGAACGCGATATGTGCAGCTCCTATCGGGATTTGTTGGCACATTCGGGAGGATTTGCTGGTCTAGTTTTACCATTGTCGAAATGTCTCACGAACCGGGATTCCGAGACTGATCGGGTCTTCCCGGGAGAAGGTATATCCTTCGTTGACCGTGAGAGCTTATGGTGGGCTAAGTTGGGACACCCCTGCAGGGTATTATCTTTCGAAAGCCGTGCCCACGGTTATGAGGCAGATGGGAATTTGTTAATGTCCGGTTGTAGAAAACCCGAAGTTGACGTAATTAAAAATACATCAACCACGTGTGTAACCGTGATGGTCGCTTCTCGGCGGAGTCCGGGAAGTGAACACGGTGTTGGAGTTATGTTTGACGTAGGTTGCTCTAGGATCACTTCTTGATCGCTTCTAGATTCACGACCGTGCCTTGCTCCTCTTCTCGCTCTCTCTTGCATATGTTAGCCACCATATATGCTAGTCGCTTGCTGCAGCTCCACCTCATTACACCACCCTTCCCATAAGCTTAAATAGTCTTGATCTCGCAGGTGTGAGATTGCTGAGTCCCCGTGACTCACAGATTCTACCAAAACAGTTGCAGGTGCCAACGATGCCAGTGCAGATGACGCAACCGAGCTCAAGGGGGAGTTTGACGAGGAACGTGGTCGTTACTATGTTTCGTTTCCAGACGATCAGTAGTGGAGCCCAGTTGGGACGATTGGGGATCTGTGTAGCATTTGGGGTAGTCTTCTTTTATTTTGGTTCCGTAGTCAGACCTTGAGTGTAATCTGGATGATGGATGTTTATTTATGTATTGTGTGAAGTGGCGACTGTAAGCCAACTATGTATCTCTTTCCCTTATGTATTACATGGGTTGTGTGAAGATTACCTCTCTTGCGACATTGCATTCAATGCAGTTATGCCTCTAAGTCGTGCTTCGACACGTGGGAGATATAGCCGCATCGAGGGCGTTACATATGCACCATGGCCGTCATCTTAAAGTATGACACTACCCGTTGTGTCTTAACATGAAGAACATGCACCGGACTATGTCTGGGGACCCTGTCGGCCAAGCTTCCACTATCCAGATTCCGGACCCTGCCACAGGGACAGAGGCTAACGCGGAAGTAGCTCAGGATTGTCCTTATACGGAGGATTCGGATAAAATACTTGCCACAAACACCGAAGTGGAAAGTGCCATGAATCATCGGCACCGGCGGCCACTCTTCGCGATCCTAGTTTTTCAGAAGAAGCTTTCAATGCCTTTAACTCGGGTGACACATACATCTGAGCTGCCCGAGATGGGCTTTCCAGAGCCACATATCAGTATTTGAAAGATATGCGGGTAAATACACATTTGTGCAGAACTGATAATCATATACCAGTAGCCCCCGAGACTTGAAATAATTGGTACAACGGATTTAAGGATAGTTATATGACCAGGTGCTCATAGAGAAGAACAATCTGCTATCTCAAGAGCTGAAAAAGTGTGAAGCCTAGATGATTAAAGCTACTTCCAAACAGGAGAAATCCAAGAAGGCGGCATCTGGTAATGTTCCCCTCTATCGAGAAAGCATAATCATATACCAGGATTATTAATACAGTCGCAACTCTTATAACAGAAGCACCGGATGTCGCACAAGCGGAAGGTTCAGGAGCTCAAAAGCAACTGGCCGCAGGCGAACACATCCTAACAAAGGTAAGGGTGGAGAAGAACAAACCCCAAGATGCCAACACCAAGCTCGGCGAAGAGCTAGAAGATGTGCCTGCTCAGCTAGCTGACTCCATGAAGGAAAATAAGAAGCTCCGAGGCAGCATATTTGGTACGTGTTCGGACTTCCCTTTATACAGATCGGCAAGGGAAGGAACTGACAGAATTACGTCTGTAGGCATATTGACGGGCCGTCCCGAAGAGGAGGTGTCCGGATCGTCGAGCGATCTGCTACAAGAGCTGTCGCAAATGCACGAGCGAGCTTGGCAAGCAATGCAAAGTATTGCTAAGGCTTTATGGCCATCCGACTCCCCTCTAGGAAGTATGGAGGGACTTGTACATCTATTCTAGGGAGCACAGCGGCGCTTTCGATTATGGAAGATATCGGCCTGCCGTGAACGTGCGCGAGAAGCCTGGGCAATGGTGAAGACCCGCTATACCAAGCTCAACCAGAATCACATGGCCCGGGTCGAACCTGTAGGGTCAATGGGGAAGAAATTCCCGTCAGCTTGGTATATGACCAGGTTTGAGTAGCCGCCCAGTATTGCCAGCAGGATTGTAGGCTACATAGCTTGTTAGATGGCATAGAAGAAGAAGTGTTTGAGTCTAAGTGACTATGTACTTCATTTGACAATTTAATGTCTCTAGCTGAATTGTAAAAACGCTTGTCATGGCAGACCTTTTCGCTTCAACCTATAGGCCCGAAGGTGCGGAGTGCTTCCGAATACGCGCTTGGTAATGTAAACCGGGGTACACGTAGAAGCCAGGCGTAGGGGTCATAGTTTATTGAATAGACAACTATCTGGCTAGTTATGTTATATTACATTTTGATCATAAGAAACATCTTCTAGAGAGAATAGTTCCGTTAAGGGTTCCTTTCCCTGGGTAAGCATGCATTAATGTGCATGTCCGAACTGTGTTTGAAAACCGTAGCGTACATAACATCTGGGGGTTCATGAAATGACAAGTAAAAAACATCTTTAGTTCACCAACCGAATATTCCCTTAAGATCGCTAGCTTTTGGCTTCACCCAGTCTGAGGTACACATCCGGATGACCCGGCAGTAACAATCACAGAGGTGCTCCATTTATGCCCTAGACGAACTAACGGGAACGTAGGGCATAAGAACAGGAGCCAGGCAACCCAGCTTGGCCAAAACTTAAGTCATATTGATGCATATAATGGCGTATAAAAGGTACATACATGGAAAAGACACATATGTGGTGATCTTGATGCTCGGAAGATAAAAAGAAATAAGCTTCTGTGCAAGAAGCCCCCAGGTATAATTGTCATACGTATTAAGAATTGTATGCGTTTTTAGGTATACTGTCGAGCCGTATAAGAGCTTTACAGCTTAGTAAGTACAAGTGAAAAGAGAGGAAGAGTAAATAAAGGCAAAAGGAAGGGAAAAAGGAGATGAACAAAGAGTCTGGCGCTAGGCATAGAATCTTCAGAGTCTGGCCGCGTCCCATGAGTTCGGCTCCAGGCGATTGTCCGATGCATCGGGTAGGCGGCACACTCCTCCGGCGAGGACGTCATCGATGATGAAGGGACCCTCCCACTTGTGCTAGAGTTTGTCCTTTTTCTTCTCCGGCAGGCGTAGAACGAGTTCACCAATGTTGTAAGTCTTGGCCCGCACTTCTCTGCTTTGATATCTGTGAGCCTATTGTTGATAAAATGCGGAATGGGCCTTAGCGACGTCGCACTCCTCCTCCAGGGCATCTAAGCTGTCCTTCCAATCCAGCTCGGCCTCTCTCTCTTCATACATGCACACCGAGGTGAGTCATGAATAATGTCGCAGGGTAACACAGCCTCTATGCCGTACACCATGAAGAAAGGTGTATATCCGGTAGAACGATTGGGCGTGGTCCGCAACACCCAGAGTACGGAGTCGAGCTCCTCCACCCGGTGCTTGTCTGATTCTTTCAAAGACCGCACTAATCTGGGTTTGATGGCGCTCATAATAAGACCATTAGCTCGTTCGACTTGACCGTTGGTTTGTGGGTGGTATACGGAGGCATAATCGAGCTTGATGCCCAGATTAGCACAGTAGGCTTTCACCTCGTCGGCTGTGAATTGGAGCCATTGTCAGTGATAATGTTGTATGGGACACCATAACAGTGCACAATGCCGGATATGAAATCTATCACCACCCCGGCTTCGGCTGTTTTGACTGGTTTGACATCTGTCCACCTAGTGAATTTATCCACCATGACCAACAGGTATTTTTTCTTATGGCTTCCTCCTTTAAGGGGTCCAACCATATCAAGCCCCCAGACAATGAAAGGCCATGTGATGGAGATTGTTTGTAGAGCGGTGGGTGGCATATGGCTTTGGTTGGCGAAAAGCTGGCATCCAACGCAGTGTTGGACGAGGTCCTGTGCGTCAGCTCGGGCCGTTGGACAACAGAAACCTGTATGGAAGGCCTTACTTACGAGGGCCCGAGCCGCGGCATGGTGACCGCTGAAACCGGCATGAATTTTAGCCAAAAGCTGCCGCCCTTCCTCCTCGGAGATACATCTTTGAAGTACTCCGTTAGCGCTTTCCTTATAGAGTTCCCCCTCACTAACCTTGTAGGCTTTAGAGCACCACATAATGCAGCGTGCCTCATTCTGGTCGTCCGGAAGCTCTCGCCTATTAAGGTAGGCCAAGAAGGGTTTGGTCCGTGGGGTGATGACTGCCATGATGAGATGGGCCGACGGTGTAATTTCGGTGGCTGAGCCACTGATGATATCGGTGTGTTCGGAATCTGGGGTTGTATTCGGATCTGGATTGGTGTTACCGCTCTCCCCTTGCCACACCACGGATGTCTTAAAAAGCCTTTCCAGAAAGATGTCAGGTGGGACGGGGTCGCGCTTAGCACCGATGCGAGCAAGGACGTCCACTGCTTGGTTACTTTCTCGAGCCACATGGTGAAACTCGAGCCCCTCGAACCGAGCCGACATTTTGAGAACGGTGTTACCATAAGCCGCCATCTTTGGATCTTTGGCATCGAAATCTCCATTTATTTGAGATATTGCGAGGTTTGAGTCCCCACGCACTTCCAAGCATTGAATGCCCATGGATATGGCCATCCTAAGACCATGCCATAAGGCTTTGTATTCGGCTGCATTGTTGGAGTCCGTGAACAATATTTGTAGGACATACTGAACAGTGTCTCCGGTAGGGGATGTTAAGACAACGCCTGCCCCTAGGCCTGCCAGCATTTTAGAGCCGTCGAAGTGCATGATCCAGTTAGCGTATGTGTAGTACTCTTTAGGGAGTTCGGCTTCTATCCATTCGGTGACGAAGTCAGCCAACACTTAAGATTTGATGGCCCTACGCGGTTTGTATGATATGTCGAATGGTAGGAGCTCAATGGCCCACTTGGCGATCCGGCCCGTAGCGTCGCGGTTGTTTATTATGTCATTGAGGGGTACTTCGGAGGCAACTATAAATGAACACTCTTGAAAGTAGTGTCGTAGCTTCCGGGATGCCATAAAAACCGCATATGCTATTTTTTTGGTAATGAGGGTACCGGGATTTGCACAGTGTGAGGACGGTGGATACGCAGTATACCGGCTTCTGGAGCGGAAATTTGTGTCCGTCCGCCTCTCGTTCGACGACGAGCACCGCGCTCATGTCTTGGTGTGTGGCCGATATTTATAATAACATGGGTTCGCCGATGTTTGGCGCGGCCAGGATTGGGTTGCTTGCTAGAAGAGCCATTATTTCTTCCAATCTCATCGTTGCCGCATCAGTCCACTCGAAGTGTTCGGTGCACCGGAGAAGGCGATACAGCGGCAATGCCTTTTCTCCTAGCCTGGAGATAAAGCGGCTTAAAGCTGCCACACATCCGGATAATTTTTGGACCTGTTTAAGGTCTGTTGGTGTGGCCAATTGTGAAAAAGCTCGTATTTTAGCAGGGTTTGCCTCAATTCCTCTATTGGAAACGATGAACCCCAGAAGTTTTCCACCGGGACCGCTGCACTTTTCTGTATTGAACTTGATGTCATATGTTCGGAGGTTGTCGAATGTGAGACGCTGATCATCTATTGGTGACTCGATGTGCCTAGTTTTGATGACTACGTCGTCCACGTATGCTTCAACTGTCTTGGCGATTTGTTTCTCGAGGCATTTTTGAATCCTGTGTTGATAAGTGGCAGCGGCATTTTTGAGCCCGAAAGGCATAGTGTTGAAGCAAAAAGGCTTGTATGGGGTAATGAAGGCCGTTGCGGCCTGGTCGGACTCCTTCATCTTGATTTGATGGTATTCGGAGTATGTGTCGAGGAAACATAGTGAGTCAGGTCCTGCGGTAGTGTTGATGATCTGATCGATGCGAGGGATGGAAAGGGATCGTTAGGGCAAGCCTTGTTGAGGTCCTTGAAATCGACACATAGGTGCCAGGATTTATCTTTCTTTGGTACCACCACAATGTTTGCTAGCCAGTCCGGGTGTTTTATCTCTCTGATGAATCCGACTTCGAGTAACTTGGCTAGCTCCTCTCCCATAGCTTGTCATTTTGGTTCGAAGAAGCATCGTAATGTTTGCTTGACCGGTTTATATACATTCAGGATGTTTAGGTTGTGTTCAACCAGCCTACGTGGGATCCCTGGCATATCAGAAGGGTGCCAGGCGAATATGTCCCAGTTTTCGCGTAGGAACGCCCGCAGTGCGGCGTCAACCGTGGGGTCTAGCTGTGCCCGATGGATGCTGTCTTCGTAGAGTCCGTTGGATGGACCTCGAATTTGACTATTTCGTCTGCTGGTTTGAAGGAGGTGCATTTGGATCGCTTGTCAAGTATCACGTCATCCCTGTCCATCGTGGAGCGCAATGCGGTTAATTCTTCGGCCGCGAGGCCTTCAGATAATGCCTTAAGGGCTAAGGCAGCGGTTTTGTTTTCAGCGCGGAGTGCTATGTCCGGATCACTGGCGAGAGTGCTGATTCCATTGGGGTCGGGCATCTTGAGCTTCATGTACCCGTAATGGGGTATGGCTTGGAAGCTTGCGAATGCATCTCGCCCTAAAAGGGCGTGCTATCCACTATTAAAAGGGGCCACCTGAAAGGTTATCTCTTCGGACCAATAGTTCTCTGGCGTGCCGAATACCACATCGAGTGTGATTTTTACCGCACACCGTGCCTCCCGACTGGGAATAATTCCTCGGAAGGTCGTGCTGCTTTGCTCAATGCGGCTCCTGTCTATTTTCATTTTGTCGAGAGTTTCCTCGTAAATGAGGTTTAGTCCGCTGCCGCCATCCATGAAAACTTTGGTGAGTCCAAAACCGTCCACAATTGGACCGAGGACCAGTGCGGCAGGTTCCCGGACTATTCTGAATTTTCGTTTGTCGCTGGCATTGAAAGTTATGGTCGTGTCGTTCCAGGGGTTTATTCCTGCAACTTGGCAGACTTCGGCGAGGCCGCGAAGCGCCCTTTTGCGCCTGTTATTTGAGGCGAAAGTCTTGAAGATTGTCAGCACTATAAGGTTGCTGTCTTCCATGGGATGTTGCTCTGCAGTATTTTTGATGAGGAGATCCTCGCTGCTCTTGGCCACCTGCCAGAGTATCCAACATGCTCTGAGGGTGTGGGTTGGTGTGGTATCCGGTGTTGTGTGTATCTTGCATGGCCTATCAAGCCATCCCTCTAGGATGGTTCCATGCCCCGTAATGGGCTTTGATTTTTCGGTTACTGGATCGGGCGATCGAGGAGGGTGTACCCTTTTTGTCCGGACGAGGGGTTTAGTGGAAACCGGTGGCTCCCAAGAGGCTGCCTGAGTTATCCAGGCGCTCTCCATTGCGCAGTACTTCTGTACTATGGTTGCCAGGTCAGCGGAGTGTGGTACATGACGGTGATTGATTGCATTGAGGATTCCCTTGTCCGTGCAGTTTTTGCAGAATAATGAGATTGTGTCTTCATCGCGTTAGTCTTTGATCTTGTTCTTGACAAGGAGGAATCTAGCCCAAAAGAGATGGACTGTTTCTCGGGAGTGCTATTTGATGTGGGTAAGGTCGCTTATATCTGGGTGGGTGGGTGGATTTAAGTCCGAACCCTGACCCAGTTTGGGATCGAGAGCTAGAGAAACTTCTGACTTTAACAGTTCGGGCTCCGGGATATCAACCAATTTCTCAGGCCCACAGTCCGATTCTAAGTTCGGAGTGTAGGGCAGGTCTTCCCACGGGCGAGTATGCGGCTCTGTGAGCTCGGAGATCCAAAGATAGTTCGTCCTCAACATAGGGGAAGAGTCATCGCACTGCTGCTCCAATACCGCTATCTGATCGGTGGAGATTCAATTTCTCTCTGATCGGGTTTAAGCCCAATCCGATCGTAGTCTGTAGCGACTCCCAAGGCGGCGATGCGATCTAGGAGTTAGTTTAAAGATGAAAACTCCGTCGGATCCATCTGCTCGGAGTATTCCGAGCTGACACGGAGGCGGTTTTTGATGACATGAGAAGTCATCGTCGGCCCGAGGGCCGAATGGGCGACCATGGTAAAGCCGCTGATACGTCCATTTTGCATCATGCTTTTATATCAATATTTATTGCATTATGGGCTGTTATTACACATTATATCTCAATACTTATGGCTATTCTCTCTTATTTTACAAGGTTTACCATGAAGAGGGGGAATGCCGGCAGCTGGAATTCTGGCTGGAAAGGAGCAAATGTTGGAAAGCTATTCTGCACAACTCCAAAAGTCCTGAGACTCCACGAAACAACTTTTTGGATTTAATAAGAATTTATGGGCGAAAGAAATAGGCCAGGGGGCCACACCCTGTCCAGGAGACAGGAGGGCGCGCCCCCTTGTAGGGCGCGGCCTCCTATCTCCTGGGCCCCCTGGTGGGCCTCCGGCGTCCATCTTCTGCTATATCATCACTTTTACCCTGGAAAAAATCGTGGGCAAGCTTACGGGACGAAACTCCGCCACCATGAGGCGGAACCTTGGCGGAATCAATCTAGGGCTCTGGCGGAGCTGTTCTCCCGGGGACACTTCCCTCCGAGAGGGGGAATTCATCACCAATGTCATCACCAATGATCCTCTCATCAGGAGGGGGTCAATCTCCATCAACATCTTCACCAGCACCATCTCCTCTCGAAACCCTAGTTCATCTCTTGTATCCAATCTTGTATCAAAACCACAAATTGGTACCTGTGGGTTGCTAGTAGTGTTGATTACTCCTTGTAGTTGATGCTATTTGGTTTACTTGGTGGAAGATCATATGTTTATATATTTATGCATATTATTACCCCTCTTATTATGAACATGAATATTCTTTGTGAGTAGTTATGTTTGTTCCTGAGGACATGGGTGAAGTCTTGCTATTAGTAGTCATGTGAATTTGGTATTCGTTCGATATTTTGATGAGATGTATGTTGTCTTTCCTCTAGTGGTGTTATGTGAACGTCGACTACATGACACTTCACCATTATTTGGGCCTAGAGGAAGGCATAGGGGAGTAATAAGTAGATGATGGGTTGCTAGAGTGACAGAAGCTTAAACCCTAGTTTATGCGTTGCTTCGTTAGGGGTTGATATCGACCCATATGTTTAATGTTGTGGTTAGGTTTACCTTAATACTCCTTTTTTAGTTGTGGATTCTTGCAATAGAGGTTAATCATAAGTGGGATGCTTGTCCAAGTTAGGGGCAGTACCCAAGTACCGGTCCACCCACATATCAAATTATCAAAGTACCGAATGTGAATCTTATGAACGTGATGAAAACTAGCTTGACGATAATTCCCAATGTGTCCTCGGGAGCACCTTCTTCATTATTAGAATTTGTCCAGGCTTATCCTTTGCTACATAAAGGATTGGGCCACCTTGCTGCACTTTATTTACTTTATTTACTTTTTGCTCGTTACTATTTATCTTATCACAAAACTATCTATGACCCACTATTTCAGTGCTTGAAGAGAAAACCTTATCGACAACCGCTTATCATTTCCTTCTGCTCCTCGTTCGGTTCGACACTCTTAGTTATAAATAGGACTACGATAGATCCCCTATACTTGTGGGTCATCAGCCGCCCAGCCGGAGAGTTTGGTCTGAGGCCAGAGCTCCCCCGGAGGTGATGTTGTCCTTGATAACAAGGCGAGCCATCAAGCCTAGCTTCGATGTCACAGCGGAACTCTTAGTGAAAGCACCAATGTTGGTGTCAAAACCGGCAGATCTCGGGTAGGGGGTCCCGAACTGTGAGTCTAAGGCTGATGGTACCTAGTGGCGGGGGACACGATGTTTACCCAGGTTCGGGCCCTCTCTATGGAGATAATACCCTACTTCCTGCTTGATTGATCTTGATGAATATGAGTATTACAAGAGTTGATCTACCATGGGATCATAATGGCAAAACCCTAGAACTCTAGCCTATGAGATTATTATTGTTGTCCTATGGACTAAACCCTCCGGTTTATATAGACACCGGAGGGGGCTAGGGTTACACCAAGTCGGTTATAGAGAAATGAATCTACATATCCGAATCACCAAGCTTGCCTTCCACGCCAAGGAGAGTCCCATTCGGACACAGGACGAAGACTTCTACCTTTTATCTTCGTAGTCCAACAGTCTGGCCGGCCACAATACATAGTCCGGCTGTCCGAGTACCCCTAATCTAGGACTCCCTCAACGGGGATGGGAGCTGGGACGGGAGCGGGGGCAGCAACAGCCGCGGCCAGCTCGTTCTGGGCCATGTCCATGAGGACCCATTCCTCCTTATTTTCTATCTCCTCTAGATCGGAGTCGACTTCACCAAACTTGAAGACTAGTATCAGATGATCCTTCTGCGTCATGGCGTTGGTGGAGGTCTGCAGGAGGGGGGGAATGGGAGGCGAACAGTAAGGCCGCCCATATTAAGCAGCGCCTCAGGCGCCATTAATGGAGAGGAAAGCGGGCGGCCATGGAACTCAAAGGGCTCGATTCCTAGTGAGCTTGTGCAGCGTACAGCTCGCATGCTTCCCGGTGAGCCTGCACATTGGAGGATAGCTTGCACGCCTCTCGGTCAGCTTGCGCACTGCACTGTGCTCGCACGCCTCCTATTCAGTCAAGCAGCTGTCCGCACTGCACCTCCTATAGCCATTAAAACAAAGACACGTGGCGTCACGTGAATGGTTAACATAACGCACATGATTTGAATTATACAAACGTTTGTGAGGTTAGAGTGGCAACTATTTTGTTTGAAAATGCCTTTGTTGGTTGTTATTCGAGTGCTTCTTCTCTCAAAATGGACATGAAAAATACCACAACATGTTGGGTGCCATTCCAAGATAGCATGCCAAGTTTCATGAATTTAAAACGAGTTTTGGATTTGCTAGAATTTAAAAACAAAGTATTTCAATGTTTTGCCAGCAATCAACAGTGCACTAGTGTTTGAAATTCATTCCCATTTCTCGCATGGGACTTAAGGAGGCACCCAAGGACAAAGATTTGATTTTTCAACCAATTTAGATGCACTGGAGCATGTGCATGTAGTTCAAATTTGAATTATGCACATAAAATGCCTAGAAAACCCAGTTAATGTATAAAAATGTCCAAACGAACCCTGAAAAATCCCAAAAATTGACACAACACTCCTGTTGTTCTATGTTGACACTAGAAATTTTTTGAAAGCAATAAGAGGCAGCGGATATCATTTTGTCCCTGAAGGTGGGACGTTCCCTACCGAAACCATCAGGCTTGTTGTGAGAACCTTTGGTTTCTGAGAAGCATATCCGCAAACCTGCCCCAAATGGGACAAAAAATTTACCATGGCATGTTGATGCCACTCCATGATAGCATGCCAAGTTTCATGAATTTCAAATGAGTTTTGGAGTTACTAGAATTTAAAAACCAGGAATCTCAATGTTTGCGGCCGAGTGACGATGGCAGGGTGTTTGACATTCATTCCCATTTCTTGCATGGGACCTAAGCTTGCAACGAAGGACACTGATTTGATTTTTCAACCAATTTATATGCACATGAGCATGTGCATGTAGTTCAAATTTGAATTAAGCACATAAAATGCCTAGAAAACCCAGTTAATGTATAAAAATGTCCAAACGAACCCCAAAAAATCCCAATAATTGACACAACACTCCTGTTGTTCTATGTTGACACTAGAAATTTTGTGAAAGCAATAAGAGGCAGCGGATATCATTTCATCCCCAAAGGTGGGACATTCCCTACCGAAACCATCAGGCTTGTTGTGAGAAGCTCTGGTTTGAGAGAAGCTTATACCCAAACCTGCCCCAAATGGGACAAAAAAAATTACCACGACATGTTGATGCTGCTCCATGATAGCATGCCAAGTTTCATGAATTTCAGATGAGTTTTGGATTTATTAGTATTTAAAAATCCGAAATCTCAATGTTTGCGGCCGAGTGACGGTGGCAGGGTGTTTGCATTCATTCCCATTTCTTGCATGGGACCTAAGCATGCAACCAGGGACACAGATTTGAATTTTCAACTAG
The DNA here is from genome assembly GCA_900231445.1 of Triticum turgidum subsp. durum. Lineage (NCBI taxonomy): Eukaryota > Viridiplantae > Streptophyta > Magnoliopsida > Poales > Poaceae > Triticum > Triticum turgidum. Next base: position 605,232,913 of record LT934116.1, on the reverse strand, counting down.
TTTATATGCATTAGAGCATGTGCATGTAGTTCAAGTTTGAATTATGCTCATAAATGCATTGAAAACGCAATTAATGCGTAAAAATGTCCAAACTAACCCCGAAAAATCCCAAAAACTGACACAACACTCCTATTGTTCTATGTTGACACTAGAAAATATTTGAAAGCAATAAGAGGCAGCGGATATCATTTCGTCCCCAAAGGTGGGACGTTCCCTACCGAAACCATCAGGCTTGTTGTGAGAACCATTGGTTTGTGAGAAGCATATCTCCAAACCTGCCCCAAATGGGACAACAAATTTACCACGCATGTTGATGCCGTCGATGATAGCATGTCAAGTTTCATGAATTTCAAACGAGTTTTGGATTTACTAGAATTTAGAAACAAGGAATCACAATGTTTGCGGCCAAGTGACGGTGGCAGGGTGTTTGACATTCATTCCCATTTCTTGCATGGGACCTAAGCATGCAACCAAGGGCACAGCCGAAGGGGCAGCCATGATGAAGCCGCCAAGTCGGGGAGTTTGGCCTACAGCCAGCGCTCCCCCAGAGGTAATGCTATCCTTGAAAACGAGACGAGCCATCGAGCCTTGCGGTGACGACACAGAGGAACTCTCAATGAAAGCACCAATGTCGGTGTCAAAACCGGCGGATCTCGGGTAGGGGCTCCCGATCTATGCGTCTTAGGCTGATGGTAACAGAAAGCAAGGGACAGAATGTTTACCCAGGTTCGGGCCCTCTTGATGGAGGTAAAACCCTACTTCCTGCTTGATTAATATTGATGATACGAGTAGTACAAGAGTAGATCTACCACGAGATCATAGAGGCTAAACCCTAAAAGCTAGCCTATGATTATTATGATTGTGATCGTGATCGGCCTTCTAAGGACAAACCTCTCTGGTTTATATAGACATCGGAGAGGGCTAGGGTTTACACGGAGTCGGTTACAAGGAAGGAAATACAATATCCGGATTGCCAAGCTTGTCTTCCATGCAATGGAGAGTCCCATCCAGACACGGGGCAGAGTCTTGAGTCTTGTATCTTCATGCTCCAATAGTCCGGACAAAGTATATAGTCCGGCTGTCCGGATACCCCCTAATCCAGGACTCCCTCAGCGACACCTTCCACCCAAATCACTAACCCATCCACCAAATAAGCGCCGCCCTAAGCCATGGTGAACGCAGTATAGCCAAGAGCTCAACGAGCATTTTGCAGCGGAGAAGCAAATCGTGGCCGCACGCGTGGATGAGGTCGCGATGGCTACCATTCGTGCCGACCGTAGATCTTGGAGGAGCACCTTGCCATTTGCTAGCTACGCCGGTTAAGCATGCTTGGTTTACCCATTGCATGTGTTGCTCCTGCCTTCCTTAACAAATTCTAGTGAATTGTGTTATCTAATTTTACCATGCAATCTGTTGCTCCCGCGTATATGTTCTGTGTGTCATGAAGTGTGGTGTTCACTTATTAGCTATTTGGTTAATTAGTTGTCGTCTTCAGGTAACTGTTTGGTTCAATTCTGCAAATGTTATGTTCAATTCTGCAAATGTGATGTTCAATTCTTCAGGCCGCAATTTTGTATTGTCTTCCATGCGAAAAATAAATCGAATTTATCTTTACAAAATACATGAGAAACGAATACAATTGCTATATTTACAAGTTGTTAAGCATGCTTGGTTTGGTTATACATTGTGCAATGTGGTGGTCAGTTAACATTTGGTTCATTTGTGTTTTGGTGTTTAGTTAACTGTTTGGTTCAATTCTGCAATGCGATGTTCAATAGTTGTGGGTGCATTTTGTTATTGTATACCATGTGAGAAGTAAATCGAATTTGGTTGTACTAAATACACGAGAAACAAATACAATTGCTATAATTCCAAGTTGTTAAGCATGCTTGGTTTGGTTAACTGTTTGATCTTCTATTAGGAGTATGTTGTATTGTGCAATGTGGTGCTCAGTAATGTTTGGTTCATTTGTTGTGGTGTTTAGTTAACTGCTTGGTTCAATTCTGCAATGTGATGTCCAATTGTCGTGGGTGTAATTTTGTATTCCTGTGCATGTGAGGAATAAATCGAATTTGGCTGCACTTAATACATGTGAAACATATACAAGTGCTATATTTCCTAGTTCTTAATCATGCTTGGTTTGGATAAATGGGTTTTCCATGTGGCTTGAATTAATCTGATGAATCTGCAATGTGCTTTTTTTCATCAACATATTTTACTGAAAGCATGCGAACCCTTACTTAACCTGATGACTAACTACCTTATATGTGTTACAGGGAAACAATGGGAAGCACTGAGGTTTACAATCGAGGTTAGCACGTGCATGGTCCGTTGTCTAATACTCCCTCCATCCCAAAAAAAAGTGTCTTGAGATTAGTACAAATTTGTACTAGATCTAGTACAAAGTTGAGACACTTATTTTAGGACAGAGGGAGTATCACATTATTGTGCAATTGCAGGAACCATTCTCATACTTTGGTTTTTAACAATTTGGTCGTGCACATGTAGGTCCTGCTGTCAGAGGTTTTGACCGACTGTTCGACACTTTTTGCATATGGGGAAATGAGTTGTCCATGAATATCAATCAAGTCAAGAAACTCAGATAGATTGTTAGGATAAAGAAATTACCGACAAAAAACAACAAGATCTTTCTCTACACAATGAAGAAGACATCAGTTCACTACAAGATGGTACTAACTATTATACCTTGCCTTTTTTATTCCTTTGCCCGTTTCCAATATAGAGAAGATACATGCACATCCTTGTTTTTAGGCCTTTCCAAAGCAGTTCACTGATGATTACCTCTCAAACCACCTCTATGGTCAGGAGGCAAGGAAGGTTTTCATACAACACCCACCATTCAATATTGATGTGTTTTTGAAGAGGATGAAGGATGGACGGTCAATCATCCACATGCACTAGCCTAAAGTTGCAAAGACCTTCAACATCAATGAAGGCTCAATATTCACTTTCCACTTCAGCAGTTTTCCCGATGAGATGCATCTGTTTATGTATCGTCTATGATGCTAATTTTGAAAGGTCATGTGAAACTTGGTGCTGGTGCAGTTGTGTAATTGGGTAGCTGAGTGCTGAAGCTATATCATGTTGTACTCTGATGAATTTCAATTCTGAAATCCTACTTCCTTAATATGGGAATCAAATATATTATGTGTTTAATATGAATGTCAAATAGATTAATAAATGGATTATTAATAATAGGGCAATTAGCCTACTAATTTGTATTTGCTATTGCAAACGGTTATTGAGAAAATACCATTGGGTGATGACCTAAGGCGACGCACACAGTTTCTAGGAATAAACCGTGTTGGATCGATGAACAATCACACACGACATTCACTTCAAAACAGTTTGCATTAGTACACCTTGCGCAAATGTTTACCGCATAAAAACTGTGTGTGATGGACAGCCTTTGCCACACAGTTTCTTCTGCGCACTGTGTGTGATGCATTCAATAACACAAACGATAATTTTTTTAATATTGTGTGCGATGGGAACGCTATCACAAACGATTTAACGGGGAAAATTGTGTGTGATGTACCTATGAACGGAAATGATTTCCTTGCAGTGACTGTGTGGGATGTATATATTAACGGAAACATTTCACAGGGACTAACTGTGTGGGATGTACTTACGACCGAAAATGATTTCGCCTGTATAATTGTATTTTTTAGCACTACTGTACGTATAACCGTATTTGTTCGCTCGCCGGTCACACACGACCTAATTTTGCCTAGCGTGTGTGCCAGGAGGGCATATGCCCGACGGTTTCTGGGTCGTGTGGGAAGGACCCCCTAATCGCCCACACTCACTAGGTGACGGTTTCGAACACCACCACGGAAGGGGGTTAAAAACTGTTTGTATAGCACCTCGCTGTACCAGTGTATATATGTATGTGTATGTATGTATGTATGTATGGATCGATGGATATATATAGAAAATGATTATATGATTTTTTTTGTTCATATAATATATTTTTTGTTCATCGAAATTAGTGAAAATTTTCCAAGTTACTAATTTACTAAGTGAAAATGTTCATATATTCAAAATGAGTTAACTAAAAGACTCACTAAGATAAAATTTACCCTCGATAACTTCGACATGAGGGGGGACGTCGGACCTGCATGAGAGAGAGGTGGTCCGCTCACCCGACCGACTATTGAAGCCACCCAAACCCTAGAAGAAAGAGCGATGGTGTTGTCGATCTACCCCCTCCCAGATAACTTTGACATGAGGGGTGACGTCGAACATGCATGAGCGAGAAGCGATCCGCTCGAGCAACTATCGAGGCCACCCAAACCCAAGAAGAAAGAGCGTCGTTGTCGATCTATGCCCTCCCCGATAACTTTGACATGAGGAGGGACATCGAACATGCATGAGAAAAAGGCGGTCCACTCGCCCAACCAACTATCAAGGCCACCCAAACCCTAAAAGAAAGCGTGTCGTTGTCGATCTAACCCCTCCCCGATAACTTCGACATGAGGGGGGATGTCAGACATGCATGAGAGAGGCGGTCCGCAACTAATCCATTGCTCATATATGCATATGATTCTTGTTGAGATTAGCTAGATCTATGTTTGCCACTAATACATCTCTCATGTTTGTATATTGTCATGTCGAATATTTGCAGAAACTATGTAAAGATACATAGAACAAGAACATTTGTTGGGGGATATAATCCTTGCTAGAGGTGATCCCATGTCGTTTCTCAATCACACTGATGGTCAGGAAGGAGATGATACGACTTCAGTGATCCAATAATGGAGGAGGAAGGAGATCATGATGGCTCCGGTGACCGAATGGAGGAGGAAGGATATCATGACAGCTCCAGTGACTGAATGGCGGAGGAAGGAGATCATGATGACTGCTCCGGTGATCGAACGGAGGAGAGAGCTATTGGAAAGTCTGGTGAGGTATATATATATATATATATATATATATATTAATTAAGCATGTGCTAACTTGATGAATTAATTGTTTTGGTATATGCATGTATTAATGCTTCTTTCGTCTTTTAGCCCTCCAGATCAAGCCAAACTTCCGTAAGGAGACGAGGCACGAAGAAAATGTTGAGCCAGGATGAAAGGTTCACGATCACAGAAGTTGTGTAAGATGGCCAACCGATTGCTCCCAAGCGGACCAAGGATGCATTTGACATCAGTGCGGAGTTGTTGTTAGGGACAGCATCCCGATCAACGTCCAAGAATGGAATAAGCCGAAGGACCCTGAAGCTTCGTCTTATGTCCAAGCTAGACAGAAAGATGATCATTGGACCTTGCTGATGACAAATTTCAGCCTACCGTCAGAGGAGGAGCCGAGTAACCCAGTTATAGAGCGAATGGTCAAGGCCTTGCTCTTAAGAAGATGGTTGAACTATTCAGGAACTGGAATAAAGAGTTGAACACAAATTTTGTCAACAAAGGGAAGACTCCATAATTCATCGGTCGATATGAGAATATAAGAGATCATTGGCCCGCATTTGTGGCCTACAAGATATTGGAGAAGGGTAAGAAAGGGTAACTGACACACAATAAAAATGCTGCAAAGAAGTAGTATCACCATCACATGGGGTCAGGTGGCTACTACAAAGCCCGACCGTTGTGGGACAAAGCTGAGCAAGACCTGCTTGCTAAAGGGGTCTAACCAGTGACATTGTACTGGACAGATCGTTCAAGGACTTTTTTCTTCAGGGTTGGCGGAACTTTGGAACCACAAACAGTGGAGTGTGTTTGGACGGACGAGCAACCTGCAATACCCATCAAGAAGCTTGAAGTACCAGTCAAGGCAGCGCAGGAAGGGAGTTCATACTCGACAGAGAGAAGGACGAGCAGACAGAGGCCCTTGGTAATCCTGAGCACCTAGACGAACACGAGGCACACCAGGCTCCGTTCCGTGGGAGCATGGGTTTCTCAACAGCGGTGGTTATAGAAGCCGAGAGAAAGAGAGGAAAGTGGAAGCAACCGAAATGCAGAGGCACAATGCAAGATTAGCAAAGCCAGAGGAACTTGAGAGCCAGCGAGCTACCAGCAAACCATATCAGCGGAACGAAGATCCTTGCTTCAATGCTGCCCCAGAAAATACCCCACCATCTCAGCGGAGAGGCCGCGTGGCTTCCATAGAGCTTGTTCAGCCTGATTTCACGGCTCCTCGCTACCCCGTGGATAGTATCACGGAGGCTAAACATTGCGGGCTAATGAAGAAATGCCAGAACCAAACTTTGAAGGCAGCGGTCGGCTCTGTTGTACCTCCTCCAGCTGAGGGAACTTTTCATTGCCGCCCGATTCCACATGGCTGTGTTGTTGTGACGGTGGATGAAATAATGGAGGGATTTGAGGAGCTGGAGCTTGACTACCCTACAGGTAAAGGGGAGAATCAAATGGAAAGTGCTTTAAGGAGTACCTTTCTACAGAGAAAGGAGTACATCAAGCTTTAAAACTGGACGCCTCCTCCTCCTCCTCCTCCGCCGCATCAGGGCACTCTGCCTCCTTCTCCTCCTCCAGTGAGTGATCACGGCACTCCACCTCCTCCTCCACTTCCTCTGGCGCGTGATGGCACTCCGCCTCC
>LT934116.1:605195857-605226248 GCA_900231445.1 Triticum turgidum subsp. durum | reverse complement strand
CAGAAGAGAGTCACCGCCGCTCCGCCAGCTAGCAATACACGAGGCGAGAAGATATTCAAAGCTGGTCCAAGCCTGAAGCCTCTTCCAAAGTTACCATATGAGAGGAAAACACGGACATCTGTGCTGCCGAAGTGCAGGCTCATGTTGCATGGAAACCTCCACCTCCGAAGGAAATGGTAGATCCGGTGAAAGTGAAGCGCACTCTGGATGCAACCGCCTCCGCGTGATCCAACTTTGAACGTATTATTGCAAAGACATTTTAGGAAGCACAACGGTCATTAAGTACTTCCAGTGATGCAAGCCTAGCAAAACAAAGTAGGAAAACAATTCCCCAGCTCAGCGAACAGGCGAAGCAATCGTGCCCCCCCTGATGTCTACTATGCAACTTTATTCTTGTACACACGTGTTGGGCCTCCAAGTCCAGAGTTTTGTAGGACAGTAGCAATTTTCCCTCAAGTGGATGACCTAAGGTTTATCAATCCGTGAGAGGTGTAGGATGAAGATGGTCTCTCTCAAATGACCCTGCAACCAAATACAAGAAATCTCTTGTGTCCCCAACACAGCCAATACAATGGCAAATTATATAGGTTCACTAGTTCGGCGAAGAGATGGTGATAAAAGTGTAATATGGATGGTAGAAATATATTTTTATAATCTGAATAAATGAAAACAACAAGGTAGAAAATAGTAAACGGGCACAACAATGGTGTTGCAATGCTTAAAAATGAGGCCTCGGGTCCGTACTTTCGCTAGTGCAACCTCTCAACAATGCTAACATAGTTGGATCATATGATTATCCCTCAAAGTGCAATAAAGAATCACTCCTAAGTTCCTATTAGCAGAGAACAAAGGATAGGAATTGTTTGTCGGTCACGAAGCCACCTCAAAGCTATTCTTTCCGTTTGATCTATTCAAGAGTTTGTACTAAAATAACAAAAGCTATTTTTTCCGTTCGATCTATCCTAGAGTTCGTACTAGAATAACACGAAAGCAAATTCATATTGATAATACTCAATCCACACAAAGAGCTATAAAGAGACCCCAAAGTTTTCGTGGGAGAAAAATATGCATCAACCCCTCTGCATAGATTACCCCAATATCACCGCGGGGATCCGGGAATTGAATGCCATAACATATATCTAAGATACCTCATTGTCACCTCAATTATTCATATTGCAAGACATATATCATGTGTTCTCATCTCTGAATATTCAATTCAACAAGACAAAACTTCGAAGGGTAAAGATTCAATTTATGATAACAAGAGTATAGAGGGGAGAAATATCATATGATTCGACCAGATTAACAAAGCACACGATATAGATCACGAGAGAGATCAAACACATAGCTACTAGTACAAACCCTCGGCCCCGATGGTGGACTACTCCCTCCTCATCGTGGTGGCCGCCGGGATGATGAATATGGCCACCGGAGATGATTCCATGCCTCCGGCAGGGTGCCGGAATGGGGTCTAGATTGGTTTTTACGGACATAGTGGCCTTGCGGCAGTGGAACTTCTGATCTAGGGCTACCCCAAAGGGTTTCGAAATATTTGTGAACCTATAGTGCAAAGAGGAGGCGCATGAGGCCACCGAGGTGGGTACAACCCACCTGGGCCCGCCAGGGGGCCCTGGCGCGCCCTGGTGGGTTGTGGCCTCCTCGGGGCACCCCCCAGGTGCAGCTCAGGCCCATTGGGTTCCTTCTGGTCCATCAAAAATCTCCAAAAAGTTAAGCGATGTTTGAACTCGTTTGATATTGATTACCTGCGATGTAAAAAAAGGCAAAAAACATGAACTGGTACTGGGCACTGGTTTAATAGGTTAGTCCCAAAAATGTTATAAAGTGGCTATAAAATGATTGTAAAACATCCAAGAATGATAATATATTAGCAGGAATACATCATAAATTATAGATACGTTGGAGATGTATCAACATCCCCGAGCTTAATTCCTACTCATACTCGAGTAGGTAAATGATAAAAGAAATAATTTATGAAGTGTGAATGCTAGCTAAGTGCATAAGTTTGATCAATGATAATTTCAATCACTTTTTCTAGCATCATAACAACAATTCTTTCTTATAAAACTTCTCATGTTATAGTAACAACCAATTCACATGTTAAGGTTCAAACAATGAACTCTCTTGAAACTCAACAACCTACGTTCTCAGTCACCAAAGCAATTGCAATTCAACTTATTCAATAGAGTCTAAGTAGTCTTCTATGATTGCTAACACTCACCGCATACACATGAGCAAAACGTTTCAACCGGACACATAGAAAGATAGGGGCTTATAATTTTGCCTCCCTATGTATTCACCTTTGGGTGATGTCAACAATAATAACTCGTGCTACCCATATTCAACTGGACATATGTACCAAGATCTTTCCTTGCCACATGGTGCTTGCCAAAGAGAGAAAAATAAAAAGGAATAGTGAGAATAACTTTGACTCTTTGCGTAAAAGTAAATACATAAAAGTAAAAGATAGGCCCTTCGCAGAGGGAAGCAGAGGTTTCCATGCGCTTATTTGTTTGCATGCTCAATCCTTTAATGGAAAAGAACGTCACATTATATAGCCCCTTATGATAGCAACCTTTATTTTCCAGTGTGTCGCTTTTATTCTTTTCCATCACAAGTACATACAACGCTCAGTTTTCTCTTACACTAATTGATTTAACACTTTTAGAATCAATTTTTATTGCCTTATTGCACAGATGACAACTTACTTGAAGGATCTTGCTCAATCCTTAGGTAGGCATGGTGGAATCTTGAAAATAAGATTTGGGTTTAAGGGTTTTTGGATGCACAAGCAGTATCCCTACTTGGTGCGGAATTTTTTTGGCTAGCAAAAATGGGGGGCAAGCACCACATGTTGAAGGATCTATGTCAATATAACTTCTATGTGAATATGAACAAACATAAATCATTACGTTGTCTTCCTTGTCCAACGTCAACAATTTTGGCATATAATATTTTGATGGGGGCTCACAATCACAAAAGATTTCCATGATAGTGTATTTTCATGTGAAAGTTCTCTTCCTTATACTAATTATAGTGAATTGCTTGTATGACCAATATTGTGATTGTCAAGCCTCAAAAGATTTCACTTTCTAAACCCAATGTGAAGCTACCACTAGGCATGATATAATTTCAACTTCACGACAGTCAGTTTATTCAACAATTTACTCGTAGGATATGAGTGAATCACAAGATTAAATGAGAAACTACTCCAAAAAGATTTAAGTGAAGATCATGCGAGTAGTTAAGTAAATAGGTAGCTATTTGAGGACTCTCTCTTATTTAAAAACTTTCAGATCTAAGTATTTTATTAAAACAACAAGCAAAATGAAAATAAAATGACATTTCAAGAATAGCACAACTCATGTGAAGAAGCAAAAACTTAGGCTAAACCGACACTAACAGATAATTGTTGAAGAAGAAAGGTGGGATGCCTACTGGGGCATCCCCAAGCATAGATGCTTGAGACTTATTGAAATATTAGCTTGGGATGCCTTGAGCATCCCCAAAATTGAGCTTTTGTGTCTCCTTAATTCCTATTATATCACGGTTTCCCTGAATATCAAAAACTTCATCCACACGAAACTCAACAAGAACTCGTGAGATAAGTTAGTATAAATCAGTGCAAAACCTTATCATTCTCTACTATATCAAATCACTAAAATTATTATTCAACATTGCATACTAAATGCCTCTGCATATAATACTCCTATCCTCAAATAGAATCATTAAACAAGCAAACATATCCAAACAATGCACACATATCAGCAATCTGCCAAAACAGTATAGTCTGTAAAGAATGCAAGATTCATCATAGTTCCCTAACTCCAAAAATTATTATAAAAATACTACACTGTATAAATTTTTTCATAGCTTATTTTTCAAAAAGTTTCAACAATTTATCACATTCTGACTTTTCTAGGTAATTTTTGCAACATCGATAAACTTTCTGTTTTCAAACAACAACAAGTATACTTGCAACATAAGCATGGCAAAGGCTATCATTGCCACTTTTATTGAAATAAAAGATGCAAAAAATTATTATAAATAACATCAAGAAAATCCTAAAAAAATAAGTTGATGCTTCAGGCAAAACACATATCATGTGACGAATGAAACACACAGCTCCAAGTGAGGTTACCGATAATGTTGGAGATGAAAGAGGGGATGGCATCTGGGGCATCCCCAAACTTAGTTGCTTGGATATTCCTTCAATATTACCATGGGGTGCCTTGGGCATCCCCAGGCTTAGGGTCTTGTCACTCCTTATTCTTCTCATATCAACATCTCACCCAAAACTTGAAAACTTCAATCACACAAAACTTAATGGAACCTTGTGAGATAGGTTAGTATGATAACGAGCAAACCATTTCACTTTTTGTACTGTCAAAGAAAAGATTCATAATTCTTTCCACGCAATTCGTAGTGTAGCATATCATTTTCACAATTTATATGTCAAAAACAGAACAGTCGGTAGTAATCTGTACTCAAACCATACTTCTACTACTCCAAAAATTATGAAACAAATTGGACCACGTGATAAATTTGTATATTAATCTTCACCAAAAATAATGAACTTAAAAGCGCTTTTCTGTTAAAAATGAGAGTTATTTTCGTTAGCGCAAAAGTTTTTGTTTTCCAGCAAGGTCAAATCAACTATCACCCAACATGATCCGACTATAGATGAAAGTGTTTCTGTTAAAAATGAGAGTTTTTGTTTTTGTTTTCTGTTAAAGGCTTTACTAGGCACTTTATTGAAACAAAAGCAATAAAACATGATTACTACATTAGCATAATCATCTGAACACACAAAAACAGTAGATGAAAGTGTTGGGTTGTCTCCCAACAAGCGCTTTTCTTTAATTCCTTTTAGCTAGGCATGATGAGTTCAAGGATGCTCGCATAAAAGATAAGTATTGAAACATGAAACAGAGCATCATGAATCACATGGCAAGCAAATTTAAGCCTAACCCACTTCCTATGCATAGGGATTTTTTGAGAAAATAATTCATGGGAACAAGAATGAACTAGCATAGGAAGGCAAAACATTCATAACTTCAAAACTTTCAACACATAGAGAAGAAACTTGATATTATTGATGTGTAAATGCATGTGTTCCTCTCTCATAATAATTTTCAGTAGCATGTGTTCCTATCTCATAATGATTTTGATATTGTTGATATTATTTATGTGTAAATGCATATGTAAATGCATGTGTTCCTCTCTCATAATAATTTTCAGTAGCATCATGAAGAAGTTCAACAATATAACCATCACATACAACATTCTTTTCATGACACATAAGCATAGCAATTTTGTTTCTCTCCACATAATCAAATTTATTCTCATGAATAGGGGTGGGAGCAAACTCAACAAAATAACTATCATGAGATTGAAAATTAAAATCATGATGACTAGTTTCATGGGTATAATTATTCAATATAGCATACATGTCATCACCATAATCATCATAGATACCGACCTTGTTCTCATAGTCTATTGAAGCCTCATCCAAAATGGTGGATTCAGCATTAAATAAAGTCATGACCTCTCCGAATCCACTTTCATCATTATAATCATCATAAATAGGAGACATGCGATCATCATAATAATTTATCTCATTAAAACTTGGGGGAGTGAAAATATCATCTTCATCAAACATAGCATCCCCAAGCTTGTATCTTTGCATATCAGTAATATCATGGATATTCAAAGAGTTCATGGAAACAACATTCCAATCATGCTCATCATTCAAAGATTCTATGCCTAACATTTTATACCATTCTTCTTCTAACAATTGAGCACAACTTTCCGATCCATCATTTTCAAGAAATATATTATAAAGATGATCAATAATATGATGCAACCTTAATTCCATTTTTATGTAGTTTTCTTTTATAAACCAAACGAGTGATAAAACAAGAAACTAAAAGTTTCGATTGCAAGATCTAAACATATACCTTTAAGCACTCACCTCCCCGGCAACGGTGCCAGAAAAGAGCTTGATGTCTACTATGAAACTTTATTCTTGAAGACACGTGTAAGGCCTCCAAGCGCAGAGTTTTGTAGGACAGTAGCAATTTTCCTTCAAGTGGATGACCTAAGGTTTATCAATCCGTGAGAGGTGTAGGATGAAGATGGTCTCTCTCAAGCGACCCTGCAACCAAATACAAGAAATCTCTTGTGTCCCCAACACACCCAATACAATGGCAAATTGTATAGGTGCATTGGTTCGGTGAAGAGATGGTGATAAAAGTGTAATATGGATGGTAGAAATATATTTTTATAATCTGAATAAATAAAAACAGCAAGGTAGCAAATAGTAGACGGGCATAAAAATGGTGTTGCAATGCTTAAAAATGAGGCCTAGGTTCCGTACTTTCGCTAATGCAACCTCTCAACAATGCTAACATAGTTGGATCATATGATTATCCCTGAAAGTGCAACAAAGAATCACTCCCGAGTTCCTATTAACAGAGAACAAAAGATAGGAATTGTTTGTAGGTCATGAAGCCACCTCAAAGCTATTCTTTCTGTTCGATCTATTCAAGAGTTCGTACTAAAATAACACAAAGCTATTTTTTTGTTAGATCTATCCTAGAATTCGTACTAGAATCACACCAAAGCAAATTCATATTCATAATACTCAATCCACGCAAAGAACTATAAAGAGACACCAAAGTTTCCATCGGACAAAAACATGCGTCAACCCCTATGCATAGATTACCCCAATATCACCGCGGGAATCCGCGAGTTGAATGCCATAACACATATGAAGTGAATCAATAGTATAACTCATTGCCACCTCAAGTATTCATATTGGAAGACATATATCATGTGTCCTCATCTCTGAATATTCAATCTGACAAAACAGAACTTTGAAGGGTAAAGATTCAATTCATCATAACAAGAGTATAGATGGGAGAAACATCATATCATCCGACTATATTAACAAAGCCCATGATATAGATCACGAGAGAGAGAGAGATCAAACACATAGCTACTGGTACAAACCCTCAGCCCCGAGGGTGGACTACTCCCTCCTCATCATGGTGGCCACCGGGATGATGAATATGGCCACCGAAGATGATTCCCCCCTCCGACAGGGTGCCAGAATGCGGTCTAGATTGGTTTTCACGAATACAGAGGCCTTGCAGTGGCGGAACTTCTGATCTAGGGCTAACCCCGAAGGGTTTTGGAATATTTGGGAATTTATAGTGCAAAAAGGGGGTGCGAGAGGACACTGAGGTGGGCACAACCCACCTGGGTGCGCCAGGGGGCCCTGGCGCGCTGTGGTGGGTTGTGACCCCCTCGGGTACCCCTCAAGTGCAGCTCAGGCCCATAAGGTTCCTTCTGGTCAATAAAAAATCTCCAAAAAGTTACGCGGTGTTTGGACTCCATTTGATATTGATTTCTTGCGATGTAAAAAACAAGCAAAAAACTACAACTGGCACTGGGCACTGGGTCAATAGGTTAGTCCCAAAAATGATGTGAAGTTGCTATAAAATGATTATAAAACATGCAAGAATGATAATATATTAGCATGAATACTTCATAAATTATAGATACGTTGGAGACTTATCACCCCCCGCTCAAGATGTCTAGCGATATTGTCGCTAATCATCCGGGGCTAGTGCCCAGTACCAATCTTGGTGATTACCTAGGCGATGATATATAGTTTGAAATGTTAGAGGTAATAGAGATCTTATGATACGAGTACGGGAAGCCTCTAGTCAAACCTGATCCTCCTCCTCAAACAACGATGATGGGAAGATTGCATGAATGGTACATGGATAGCTACAGGAAGTCTGGAAAGGATAGATTGATGGTGAGAATTAAAGATGAGCACGACTTCATTGGTGTCGACCTGATGCCTGTTGAATTTGTGGAGTTATTTTAGTTATTCAATCAAGAGGCCCTCGACAAACAACTCATGACTTGCTACTGTCTATAAGTACTACTTCTGTAATTAAGTCTCTATAGCTTAGCTCTTTCATTGCATGTATATATAATTATCCTCATTATATTATGCAGAATGAAGATCGTCGAATGCAAAAAAGGACAAATCTATGACCTTGGGTTCATTAACCAAAATACTGTAAATGAATGGTCGGTTAAAAACAGAGTCAAATATACTGAGGACAACATACAACAATTGTTACTTCGACATCGAAACAAAGGGAAATATTCTTTCCTTACAACTTCAAGTGAGTGTTACTGTCTTGTGCATATTTGGTTTCTCTTACTCGAGGTTATAGTAATGTAATTGATGAGTTATGCGTGCGCAAGTTCCACTTTATTATGCTAGAGATTAAGCTTCACCGGGGAGTAGTAACTGTTTTAGACTCGAGAAGTAAAGATCCCCATGAGTATGCGTACATGACTGCAATGCTCCAGAATTAAGTTCAATCGATCATTAGTGCACCATATCAGCAACTTTTGTTCATTTCCTGCTATCAAGTAATCATTTCCTTTGCCTAGCAGGCTTTGGAAACAGTTCATCGGAATGGCTCCGGGTCGGCAGAAGGAGCTGTGATTTACACACCGGAATGGTTCAAGTAAGTAGTACTAGCTAGTTCCAGGTCTGCAGAAGGAGCTGCATCTTTCATTAATTCTTGTTTCATCAATGCCATTATCATGATTCATTATCAGTTTGAATTAACTCTATTCTCGTAAAGTGCTTGTGGTAGGAAGGCGGGAATAATTTATGTGGATACTGTGTTTGCGAGTTCATCCGCCACTCGACCTCTAGAGGGGCTACTCTGATAAACAATTTGAAGTACATTAACAATAATATTCACAATTTTATTTTATTACCATCAATTGTTTTGAGTTTCATTCATATATATGTATTGACCCCCTTCTTTAAATTAGATGTGGCAGATGCGGGATGAACTCCTACCACATGATAGGAGAATACCATGTAGAAATTGAAATGGATTTTAGATGTCAGGGATTGTAAGAGATGTTATATTGTATATATGTAGTAGCGTCGGATAGATATACGAAAACATGTTGTTCGACCAATCTCGGAGAAAGAGGGGTCACTTCTCTCTATATATGTTCATGACGATCCTGTGTAATTAACAGTTCCTTCATTTGCATACTAGCTAGTCTGTCGAGTTCTCCGATCTATATGTATAGTAGCTAGCATCGACCAAGAACGGAGAATGAGAGGTCACTTCTCTCTATATGCAGTAGCTATATATAGCTAACACAATATGAAACTGATGTGTGCAAGCACTACGTTGGTATTTCCCCAAAGAGGAAGGGATGATGCAGCACATCAACGGTAGGTATTTCCCTAAGTGATGAGACCAAGGTAATCGAACAAGTAGGAGAACTAGGAAACACTATGTGAACGACAGCTACACACAAATAACAAATACTCGCAACCCGACGTATTAAAGGGGTTGTCAATCCCTTTTGGGCAACAACACCAGAAATTGGCAAATGGACGTGATAAAGTTGTAATAGATGGGATAAATAGATCGCAAATAAAAAAAGTGCAGCAAGGTATTTTTGTATTTTTGGTTTAATAGATCTGAAAATAAAAGCAAATAAAAATAGATCGCAAAGGCAAATATAATAAGGAAGAGACTTGGGGGCCGTAGATTTCACTAGTGGGTTCTCTCGAGAAAAATAGCAAATGGTGAGTAAATGATTTACTGTTGGGCAATTGATAAAACTTAAAATAATCATGAAGATATCCAGGCAATGATCATTATATAGGCATCACGTCCAAGATTAGTAGACTGACTCCTGCCTGCATCTACTACTATTACTCCACACATCGACCGCTATCGAGCATTTATCTAGTGTATTAAGTTCATGGAGAAACGGAGTATGCAATAAGAATGATGACATGATGTAGACAAGATCTATTTATGGAGAAATGTACCCCATCTTGTTATCCTTACTAACAATGATACATACGTGTCGGTTCCCCTTCTGTCACTAGGATCAAGCACCGTAAGATCGAACCCATCACAAAGCACCTCTTCCCATTGCAAGATGAATAGATCAAGTTGGCCAAACAAAACCCAAATATCGGATAATAAATATGAGGCTATAAGCAATCATGCATTTAAGAGATCACAGAAGACTCAAATAACTTTCATGGATAAAAAGATAGATCTGATCATAAACTCAAAGTTCATCGGATCCCAACAAACACACCATAAAAAGAGTTACATCATATGGATCTCCAAGATTCCATTGTATTGATAATCAAAAGAGAGGGAGAGGAAGCCATCTAGCTACTAACTACGGACCCATAGGTCTACAAAGAACTACTCACGATCATCGAAGAGGCACCAATGGACATGATGGACCCCTCCGTGAGGGTGTCTAGATTGGATCTGGTGGTTCTGGAACTTGTGGCATCTCAAATAAAATTTTGTCGACTCCCCTAGGGTTTCTGGAATATTGGAATAGTCATAGAGTAAAGAGGTGGTTTGGGAGCCACCCGAGGTGGGCATTGATACGTACCCAACGTATCTATAATGTTTGATTGTTCCATGATGTTATATTATCATTCTTGGATGTTTTATAATCATTTTACATCATTTTTTGGTACTAACCTATGGACATAGTGCCAAGTGCCATTTGCTATTTTCTGCATGTTTTTTACATCACAGGAAATTAATACCAAATGGAGTCCAAACTCAATGAAACTTTTTGTGGATTATTTTTTGACCAGAAGACATCCAATGGGCCGGATAAGCGCCTGGGGGTGCTCCGAGGGGAGCACAACCCACTATAGCGCTCCTGGAGGCCCAGGCGTGCCCTGGTGGGTTGTGCCCACGTCGGGTGCCTCTCGAACCGACTCTTTACTCTATAAATACCCCAATATTCCAGAAACCCTAGGGGAGTCTGGAACCACCCGATCCAATTTAGACACCATCACAGGTGGGTTCATCTTTCCCACTGGTGCCTCTCCGATGATGCGTGAGTAGTTCTTTGTAGACCTTCGGCTCCGTAGTTAGTAGCAAGATGGCTTCCTCTCTCTCATTTGACTCTTAATACAATGGTCTCTTGGAGGTCCATATGATATAACTCTTTTTGCGGTGTGTTTGTTGGGATCGAATGAAATTTGAGTTCATGATTAGATCTATCTTTTTATCCACAAAAGTTATTTGTGTCTTCTTTGATCTCTTATATGCATGATTTCTTTTATCCTCATATTTATTCTCCGATATTTGTTTTTTTTGGCCAATTTGATCTATTTACCTTGCAATGGGAAGAGGTGCTTTGTGATGGGTTCGATCTTACAGTGCTTGATCCCAGTGACAGAAGGGGAACCAACAAGTATGTATCGTTGCCATTAAGGATAACAAGATGGCGTCTATTTCTACATAAATAGATCCTGTCTACATCATGTCATCGTTCTTATTGCATTACTCCATTTCTCCATGAACTTAATACACTAGATGCATGCTGGATAGCGGTCGATGTGTGGAGTAATAGTATTAGATGCAAGCAGGAGTCGGTCTACTAATCTTAGACGTGATGCCACTATAATGATCATTGCCTGGATATCATCATGATTATTTGAAGTTCTATCAATTGCCAATAGTAATTTGTTTACCCACCATTTGCTATTTTTCTCGAGAGAAGCCACTAGTGAAATCTACGCCCCCCGGGTCTCTTCTTTAATATATTCGCCTTTGCGACCTATTTTCCTTTTCTTTTATTTTCAGATCTATTAAAGCCAAAAGACAAAAAATACCTTTTTGCATTTTATTTTATTTGGCATTCGATCTATCAATTATTACAACTCTCTCACGTCCTTTTGCCAATTTCTGGCCGTTACCCGAAAGGGATTGACAAGTATTTGTTATTTGTGTGCAGGTGTTGTTTACGTATTGTTGCTTGGTTCTCCTACTGGTTCGATAACCTTGGTCTCATCACTGAGGGAAATACCTACCGTCGCTGTGCTGCATCATCCCTTCCTCTTTGGGGAAATACCTACATAGTCTAGTAGACATCCAAAGGAATTGATACGTCCATTTTGCATCATGCTTTTATATCAATATTTGTTGCATTATGGGCTGTTACTACACATTATGTCACAATACTTATGCCTTTTCTCTCTTATTTTATAAGGTTTAAACAAAGAGGGGGAATGCCGGTAGCTAAAATTCTGCGCTAGAAAATGAGCAAATATTAGAGACCTATTCTGCGCAACTCCAAAAGTCCTGAAACTCCACGAAAGTTAGTTTTGGAATATATTAAAAATATTGGGTGAAGAAGGCACCAGAGGGGGGCCAACCACCAGCCACAAGGGTGTAGGGCGCGCCCCCTTCCTCGTGGGCCACCTAGCAGGCCCCTGATGCCCATCTTCTGCTATATGGTGTCTTTTGCCCTGGAAAATAATCATATGGAATCTTTCGGGACGAAGAGTCATCGTCTCGTGGCGGAACCTGGGCAGGACAAATCTAGGGCTCCGGCGGAGCTGTTCTGCCAGGGAAACATCCCTCCTGGAGGGGGAAATTGTCACCATCGATCCTCCAATCAAGAGGGGGTCAATCTCCATGAACATCTTCACCAGCACCATCTCCTCTCAAACCCTAGTTCATATCTTGTTTCAAATCTTTGTCTCAAAACCTTAGATTGGTACCTGTGGGTTGCTAGTAGTGTTGATTACTCCTCATAGTTGATGCAAGTTGGTTTATTCGATGGAAGATCATATGTTCAGATCCTTAATGCTATTCAAAACCCCTCTAATTATGAACATGAATATGAATTGTGAGTAGTTACATTTGTTCCTGAGGACATGGGAGAAGTCTTGTTATAAGTAATCATGTGAATTTGGTATTCGTTCGATATTTTGATGAGATGTATGTTGTCTCTCCTCTAGTGGTGTTATGTGAACGTCGACTACATGACACTTCACCATTATTTGGGCCTAGAGGAAGGCATTGGAAAGTAATAAGTAGATGATGGGTTGCTAGAGTGACAGAAGCTTAAGCCCTAGTTTATGCATTGCTTCGTAAGGGACTGACTTGGATCCATATGTTTCATGCTATGGTTAGGTTTACCTTAATTCTTTAGTTGCGGATGCTTGCAATCATAAGTGGGATGCTTGTCCATGGAAGGGTAGTACCCAAGCTCCGGTCCACCCGCATATCAAATTATCAAAGTAACGAACGCGAATCATATGAGCATGGTGAAAACTAGCTTGACAGAAATTGCCATGTGTCCTCGGGAGCGCTTTGCTTTATATAAGAGTTTGTCCAGGCTTGTCCTTTGCTAAAAAAAGGATTGGGCCACCTTGCTGCACCTTGTTTACTATTGTTACTTGTTACCCATTACGAATTACCATATCACAAAACTATCTGTTACTGATAATTTCAGTGCTTGCAGAGAACACCTTATTGAAAACCGCTTGCCATTTCCTTCTGCTCCTCGTTGGGTTTTGATACTCTTACTTATTGAAAGGACTACGATAGATCCCTTATACTTGTGGGTCATCAAGACTCTTTTTTGGCGCCGTTGCTGGTGAGTGAAGCGCCTTTGGTATGTGGAATTTGGTAAGGAAACATTTATATAGTGTGCTGAAATTTACTGTCACTTGTTACTATGGAAAATAATCCCTTGAGGGGCTTGTTCGGGGTATCTTCACCCTGATCAGAAGTGCAAAGAGTTGCTCCTCAATCTACTGAACCTACTGAAAATATTTACTTTGAAATTCCTTCTGGTATGAAAGATAAACTGCTAGCTAATCCTTATACATGAGATGGAACATTACAGCCCGATATGCACCTAATCTATGTGGATGAAGTTTGTGGATTATTTAAGCTTTCTGGTATGCCCGAGGATGTGTCAAGAAGAAGGTATTCCGTTTATCTTTGAAGGGAAAGGCACTGACATGATTTAGGCATCTGATTTGTCTCCAATGTATCTATAATTTTTGATTGTTTCATGCTATTATATTACCACTTTTGGATGTTTATGGGCTTTATTTTACACATTTATATCATTTTTGGGACTAACCTACTAACTGGAGGCCCAGCCCGTATTGCTGTTTTTTTGCCTATTTCAGTATTTCAAAGAAAAGGAATATCAAACGGAGTCCAAACAGAATGAAACCTTCGGGAGCGTTATTTTTGGAAGGAACGTGATCCAGGGGACTTGGAGTGCAAGTCAAGAAGCAGCCGAGGCGGCCACGAGAGGGTAGGGTGCGCCCACCCCTACAGGGCGCCCCCTGTCTCATGGGCCCCCCGGGCGGCCACCGACGTACTTCTTCCTCCTATATAAGCCTGCATACCCCGAATACATCCAGGGAGCTAACGAAACACAATTTCCACCACCGTAACCTTCTGTATCCGCGAGATACCATCTTGGAGCCTTCGCTGGTGCTCCGCCGGAGGGGGAATAGACCATGGAGGGCTTCTACATCAACACCATAGCCCCTCCGATGAGTTGTGAGTAGTTTACAACATACCTTCGGGTCCATAGTTATTAGCTAGATGGCTTCTTCTCTCTTCTTGGATCTCAATACAATGTTCTCCCCCTCTCTTGTGGAGATCTATTCGATGTAAACTCTTTTTGTGGTGTGTTTGTCGAGATCCGATAAATTGTGTGTTTATGATCAAGTTTATCTATGAGAAATATTTGAATCTCCTCTGAATTCTTTTATGTATGATTGAGTTATCTTTGCAAGTCTCTTCGAATTATCAGTTTGGTTTGGCCTACTAGACTGATCTTTCTTGCCATGGGAGAAGTGCTTAGCTTTGGGTTCAATCTTGCGGTGTCCTTACCTAGTGACAGAAAGGTTTGCAAGGCACGTATTGTATTGTTGCCATCGAGGATAAAAAGATAATGTTTATATCATATTCCATGAGTTCATCCCTCTACATCATGTCATCTTGCTTAAGGCGTTACTCTGTTCTTCTGAACTTAATACTCTAGGTGCAGGCAGGACTCGGTCGATGTGTGGAGTAATAGTAGTAGATGCAGGCTGGAGTCGGTCTACTTGCTGCGGATGTGATGCCTATATACATGATCATGCCTAGATAATCTCATAATTATTCGCTTTTCTATCAATTGCTCAACAGTAATTTATGCACCCACCGTAATACTTATGCTATCTTGAGAGAAGCCACTAGTCAAACCTATTGCCCCCGGGTCTATCTCCTATCATATTTGCTTCCAATCTACTTTTATTTGCATCTTTACTTTTTTGCATTTATATTATAAAATACCAAAAATATATCTATCTTATCATACTATCTCTATTAGATCTCACTTTCGCAAGTGGTCGTGAAGGGATTGACAACCCCTTTATTGCGTTGGTTGCGAGTTCTTTGTTTGTTTTTGTAGGTGCGTGGGACTTTTGAGGAGCCTCCTACTGGATTGATACCTTGGTTCTCAAAAACTGAGGGAAATACTTACGCTACTATTGCTGCATCACCCTTTCCTCTTGAAGGAAAACCAACACAAGCTCAATACATAGCAGCGTCACGGCAGATGTCCTAGCAAAAGGATTTAGTCGTGGCGCCATTGCAACTAGGAAGCTTAAAGGGGTTAAAATGGGACAAAGGACACGTGAGTTTATACTGGTTTGGCCCCTTGCGGTGAAGGTAATGGCTTAATCCAGTTTGAGGTGGGATTGCTTATGTCTCGATTAACAGGGAGCGAATCCACTTGACCTAGCTTTCGATCTGGTTTTCCTTGTCCTGAACCGCCGCCGGGTTGTCCCTTTATATACAGCCCAGCGGCTCACAGAGTCCCGGTCGGCTCATAAACAGTGTCCGGCTTGGTGTCTATCTATTCCTGCCTTACAATACAAGTCATATACATATACCGGTTTATTTCTACGGGCCTTAAGCCGCCTTTGGCACTTGGGACCTTAACTGAACGGCCATCTTCAAATGTCGTCTCGGGCTTCATATGATGAATCACCGTAGGTATAACCCGGCCCCTCCTGGGTGGGTCATACCTAGTAGTTATATCCCCAACATTAGGCCCCAGATTGATTTCAACTGGTTCATGTCAATCTTCAACACTTAAAAAAATCTTCTGCTCCTCATTGCGCGAGAGTTTATAACCCGCCATGACGTCATCTTCTGGATCTGTGATAACCCGCCTGTCATTAATTCACATTTTATTCAATATATCTCAACGGATCTTTATTTTAATACCCGTCCGAGAATCGAGGCACCTGAACAGCTGGATAACCATGTTTTTGGCCTCCTCGTTTTTCACGCCCAGTTATCAGTCTTTCCTTATAAATAGCAACAACTGGTCTTTTGTCATTCTCCCCTTCCAGGGTCTTTTTCCTCTCTCGACCTCTACCGCTCGAGCTCCGCCACCGGCCCAGAGCACACCGTCGTCTTTGTCACTGGCCGCTACATCACCCTGAATCGAACCAGAACACGGCGCCGACCCTCCGCAATAGATCTACCTGTAATTTTTTTTCTTTCCTGCACCTCAGATCCGCATTAGGGTTTCTAAACTTCTCTGTGTTCTTCATAGTTCATCTTAGTTCATCTTCAGTGCTTGCACCGTGAACTTCTTTGATCTGAAAATGACGTATAACCGATGTGGTAGTTGTTTTACTTACACCTTTCATACCAGCAGATCCCTTTCCTGGAAGGAAAGATCCTTTTAGAGCTTGTGAACTCATCTGTACTGGTTTTTTAGGTCTAGATTTATTTCCTTTTCTTGAACAACCGTTGATCCAAAATAATAGTTGGAGCCTCTGAAACTTGCTTGTGCAACACTTAGCACTGCATTTTGATAGATCCACGTAGCCATGGCGGTCAAACCACCAGCTTAAATTGCAATGCTCAATAGATAACATCCAACTACCCATGGCGGCTTAAATAACCTAACTGCTCACGGCGGTTTAAATAACATGGCATAATTAGTCATATACTATTAGGCCCCTTTATAAGCCGCCATTCCGAATATGTACTATAATACTTTTCCTCCGGCTTAAATTTGAACCGGCGATTTTACTCTTTTTTAGGCTTCCCTATTCACAATGCCGCCCAAAATAGTCACTTCATGCAACTGGGTCAAATCCATTGTCAGAGAGAGTACACTTGACGATTGTGTGAAAACCGGCTATCTGCCCAAAAAGGATGTGATGTCGTACCGTACTCCTGATCCAACAGAAGAAAAGCGTCAGCCCAAAGAGGGGGAAGCCATCGTTTTCACTGATCACATGAACCGGGGCTTTTTGCCACCCGGCTCAAAGTTCTTCAGAGATGTCCTGCACTTTTTTGGCCTCCGTCCTCAAGACATCGGACCCAACTCCGTGTCTAACATATGCAACTTTCAAGTGTTCTGTGAGGTGTATCTTGAAGAAGAGCCCAACTTGCTACTATTGAGAGAGTTGTTTTATTTGAACCGCCAGAATGAATACCCCAACGGACCTAGTTTGGAACTCGATGGGGTCTCAATCCAATGACGGAGAGACACCATCTTCCTTTATGCGCAACCACCTAGTCACCCAAAAGACTCGAACCATACATGGTTCTACTACCAAGACACTTCTCCGGCTGATGAGAACCATCTGCCCGGCCTTCGCACCCTGCGCCTTGAGTTCAATCATCATCTTCCAGACAAGTTGTCAGCCACTGATCATCAGAAGCTTGCCCCTACCATGGAAAAAATCAAGACTATTTTGGGGAACGAATTAAACGGTATTGACTTGGTCCGGTGCTGAGTTGCATTGCGGATCATCCCGTTGAGCCATCGCTCCGGTTTAATGTGCACCTATACGGGCGAGAAGCAACATCCATTGCACAACAACCCTGACGATTTACCTGAAGATGTTGTCAATGATATGACGAAGTCACTTTTGAATGAAAGCCTAGTAGACTGTGGCAAGGTGGGCTTAAGCCCTTTCTGTAAAGCTAACCCAGCTCCAGGGGTAAGCCGCCAAACTGAATTAATTTATCTTCATCCTTGATGTTTTTGTCTTTTTCTCAAACCGTTACTGATTTGCACAGGCTGATGACAAATTTTGGAAGAAAAAGTATGATCATGAGGCTGCAAAGAGAGCCAGGAATGCCAAGAAAGCCTCCAGGAGAGCTGCCGCCAAGAAAAGGGGAAAGAAGCCCAGCTCTTCTGAATTGCTTCAACTAGAGGACTCCTCTGAGTCGGAGGTAGCCCTCGACTATCTTGGCTCCTTTTTCAATCACCTTATTGACACTGAATATCATCAGGCTGACACGGGAACGAGTCAGATAATGTAACAAGAGGTAAATATTATTTCCTTTGACTCCGAGCCTTTGCCAAGACAAAAAATCCAAAGAGTAACCCGGAAAGTATGATTTTTCACATCCCTTAGCTTATCAGGATCCTCAATTTCTTTTGAAGCGAAAGATGCGGAACTCTCCTCCGGCTTATCGAATACACCAAGGAAGCGCCAGAACAAGGTCACCTCCAATTTAAACCCTTTTTATCCTTTGGTGAGTCTCACTCATCAACAACTCAACTCTTCTGATTCAAATTATTCAGGAAACTTCATTCTTCCGACGACTCAATCCAGTCCAACATGCGGGCTTTTAAGACTGCTCCAGGGTAATGACAATTTACTTATCCTGTACTCATTACAATCCTTTATACTTGTACTGACCTTTTTGACCTTATGCAGCAAAAAAGCAAAACCCAGCAAGAGGGTGAAGAAAAACAAGCCGATCGAAGAGCCAACCGTTAATGTGCCAGAGCTCCAGACTGTCGCGCCTGAGGCCTCTGTTCCTAAGCCGCTGCTTGAGCCGGTTCACGACATCCCAACGATGACTGCTGACCTGCCCTGTCGATCAAGCCGCCGCCGACTCTGTAAACCCTGAAACCTCAAGCATGGCTAAGACAGCCGACCCACAAGATGTTGATGTGGAAATTACCAAGACCGGCTATACTGAGCCAGGGAGACCTACTGTGCAAGCCAAGTGTTCTGCCAAGGAGGAGACATTGAACGACGTAAAGTCAGATTTGATGTTGCTGACTATACTCAAATGAGCATTGGCGAAGTTTTTTCTGACTATCTTAGACAAGTGCACAGTAGCCGCGATCTTGAAGTTGATATGGTGAAACAAATGCAGCAGAAATTTGATGTATAAATTCTTCCCTTCATTGAAATATCTTTAATATGCCAGCCCCCAAGACTATTGCCTATGATGAATATGCTATAGACTTAGAACAAACTTATGAGCATCAGTAATATCCTTTGGTAAAACCTGTAAAAAACTCGGCTTAATCTGTAGTCCCCAAGGGCCGGTTTAACCAGGATGAATGAGCTGGTCCTTCATATGCTTGTGTAGAATATAGTACTTGTGTAGCTTTTCACAACAATATGCATTAGCCCCCAAGTGCCAAGTACTCTTGCTTGCAAAGTGCTTGGGACTTACTCTCATGAACCGCCACTTAGATAGAACTTTCGGTAGACATTAGCCCCGAAGTGCCAAGTGTTGTTGCTTGCAAAAGGCTTGGGACTTAATATTGTAAGCAAATGTTCATGGTTTTGATCCGGTATTTGTATAGACTACCACTGCTCAACTTCAATCAGAGCTGTCTGAAGTAAAGAAACGCTTGGAGCTGCACGAAACTGATACCCAGAGGGCCAACTCCAAATTTGAATTCAGCGTGTCTGAACAAGAGAAACTGAAAGCCGGGTTTGAAGTTGAGAAAATGGCCTGGGATGAAAAAAAGATTGCCTTGACCCATCGAGCTGAAAAAGCAGAGGCGGCTCTTGAAGAGATGACCACTGAATTGTTCTGTCACACCCTAGCTAGTCATGCATTAGAGTGTTGCATCATGTTTACTCTTTCATCAGAAACTTGAAATGGGGATGACAGAACCCCCAGTCCCCTCTGAAACCAACTAGGGTTTACTAAAATAATTTTCAATGAACCTGAAATGCCCTTCCAAAATGCCCATCATTTTTGCCTTGGTTCAGAACCTCTGCCAAAAGTGGTGCACATTTTCCTAGGCCATCATAGGGTCTTTGAATTAAATCATAGCTATTTGAATTTGGGCATTTAAAATAATATAAAATATTTAAATGCTCAAATATCTCCAAACTAAAATGTTTCATGTTGGAAATAATCCAACTATGAGCCAGGAGTAGTTTGGTGATTTTTGGAGATGGCTAGGTATTTTATTTAATTCAACAAAGTTGCAGAAATATTAAATAAATCAGAAAACAGAAAAAAACTAAAAGGGAGAAGCTTACCTGGGCTCCTCCCTGTTCAGCCCAGCCAGCTGGCCGGCCCAGCCAGCAGCCGGCCCAGCCCACCTCCCTCCTCTGTCGTCTTCGTCCTGACAGAGGGAGGGGAGTGTGGCCAGCGCGCGCGCACGGCCACCGCGCCACGCCACCTGCTCGCCTGCTTGCCTGCCCTCCCCTCCTCGCTCGACGCCCTGGACGACGCCACGCCTCTCCCCCTGCTCCCTCTCACTCTCCCCCGTTTCTCCCTCGCTCTCTCTCGCTCTCGGCCGAAGCACACCGTCGCCGCCGTTCGCCTTAGCCACCGCCTCCGGCCACCCCTCGCTCCCCCGAGTAGCTCAGAAGCTCCGCCACAACTCCCTCTTCCTCCCCACCGCTCCACGAGTCCCCGGAAGCCCTGCATCGCCGCCACGTCGCCGTTCCCCTCTTCGGACTCCGACCACCGTCGCCGTCAAATTCGTCGTCTCCGACGCGTCCCCGAGCCCGCTTCGACGCCCACTGCAACCGCGGTGAGCCCCCGAGTCGTTTCCCCCTCTTCTCCCCCTCGTTCCCTCACCGTAGCTGCATCTCCACCACGGCCGAACCTCCGCCGTCGCCGAGCTCGCCGTCGACGCAGCTCCGGTGACCATTTGGTCACCCCGGCGAGTCCAACACGTTCGCAAGAACCAGTAGAGCATCCCTAGCACCTCACTCTGCTCGACTTCGAGCTCCAGCACCACTCCCGTGCACGACCGAACCCCGGCAGCCGCAACCGATCTCGCCGCCGTCGACTCCGGCCACCCCGACCCCAACGGACTCCGCCAAGAGCCGCGGGTCATCCTCAGCTTCACTCCGGTGGTCGCCGCGTTCCATTTGGTGGCCGAAACGACCAAAACCACTATCGCCGCCGCACTGTTGGTCGCCGCCGGCCAGAACTCCGGCGAGCTGACGTGGCCCAGTTAATTAGCCACTAATCCACCACCTACTGACGCTGACAAGTGGGCCCCAGGGCTTAGTCAAAGCTAACCAGCCCGGGGTCAACGCGGGATTAGCCCCTGTGACACTGACGTGTGGACCCCACACGTCAGGTTTGACCCGAGCCAGCCCTGTTGACCTGCTGATGTCACTGTGATGTCAGGCTGACGCAGTAATTGAATTTCTGGATTTAAATTAAATCAGGAAATTCCAGAATATTATTTAAACTTCAAAAACTCATAACTTTTATTCTGTAACTCCAAATTGGACAAATAATATATGAAAAATGATCAGAAAAATCCAATCTATCCATCTGTACTATTTTCATGCATGATCAAACAAGTTAACCTGATGTTTTAATCAGAACAAGAAAAGGCACTTTAAAAGGCCATATTTGAATTTGAAATTTGAATCTTTGATTCAAATTTGCTCAAACACATCTGGTTTTAGTTGCATTAGCCCAACACACTCATATTGCCATGTTTCATGCATGCATCATATTGTTGCACATTGTTTGGTGATGCCTGTGTATCGTTACCCTTTGCGACAGGATCTGTCCCCGAGGAGTACCGTGATTACCCTAACGAAGAATCGTATCCGTGCAACGAACCATCAGGCAAGCAACCAACCATTTGATCATATCGATACAATCCCATGTTCTCGCTCCTGCTCTCTTTTACTGCATTAAGACAACGCGATTCAAACTGCTGTGTGCTACGGTAGTTGAACCCATTTCCTCTGCATGACCTGTCATTGCCACAGTAACTAGATGAAACCCACTAGCATGTGTAGGAGTTGATTGAGCCATATGTATGTGTTGTTCCTACCTTGCTATGCCTGCTATGCTTAGAGTCGTGTCAGGTCTGGTTCATCTGGGTGATGGGCTAGAGTGAAATGTTAATGTCAGTAATGAGAGTGGTGTGGTGAACACGATTTGGTAAAGGTATCGATGAGAGGCCATGTAGGAGTACATGGTGGGTTGTTTCATTGAAGCCGACCTTAAGCACTGAGATCTGTATGTGTGATTTAAGAATCAGCTACTACCATGCATTGGGCCCTGAAATATGACCCCGCTCGACTTCTTATTCACCCTAGCTCTCTGTCCAGGAGTTGCAAGTAGTTTCTGGTGTTTGTAGCCTACTGGAGGCCGTGGACAGCGCTGACCGTAGGGGTGGGCTGTGATGCGGTAGGTACGTGGCACGGTGTACCGAATACCCGTTAGGTATCTCGGGAACCCTGTTCACATCTTTCGGGGCCGTATGGGAAACCTCGGCCGGACTCCCTGCGGATGGAACCTGAATAGGCGATAAACCTGGACTAGAGGCTTAAGTGTTTAGGTAGGTCATGGTCTACACCCACGTCGGCTTTCGCTTGAAGTCTGCCGAGCACATGTCGTGTGCAGACGCTAAGTGGTGGAAACATGTATGAAGAAGTACACCCCTGCAGGGTTAACATGATCTATTCGAATAGCCGCGTCCGCGGTAAAGGACTACTTGGTTGCCTATACAGTTCATAGACAAGTAAATGGAAACTACTAAAAGCCTCAAGATAAGTGTGAGTGCCGAGGATGGCTCTTCCGTAGGAAGACGGAGGTGGATCCTCGGTAGTGTATTGAAGTGGTGAATAGTGGACTCGTGTGCGCAAAACTATTTCAAACTGGAGTATCGTAGGATAGTCTAGCCAAGAGTCAAAGCTGGCTTGCTGCAATAACTCCACCAACCCTTCTTGATACTATGCATGTATGTAGGATCTGATGTAAGACTTGCTGAGTACCTTTGTACTCATGTTGCTATAATCTACATTTTTACAGAAAACGCTGCAACCCCTTCGTATGGGTTCTATGTAGACGTTGACATCAACGAGTAGGCTAAAAGACCCAGGTGGTGACCCTGAGCTTGTGAAGGACCACATAGTCTAGCCAGGCTTTCCAAGCCTCTTTTATTTTACTAGCTGTCTGTACTCAGACAAGTTACTTCCGCTGTTGGCTTGTATGATTGTATGACTTGTATGTTGGGTCGTGAGACCCGTATCTTTGTGTGTATGTTATGTATGGCTCACTGAGCCTTAAATAAAGTACTTGTGTCGTAGAGTCATGTTGTGATGCTTCGTTGTATTTGCACATATCGAGCATATTGTGTGTATGATTGAAATGCTTGGTATGTGTGGGATCTGACTATCTAGTTGTTTATCTTTAGTAGCCTCTCTTACCGGGAAATGTCTCCTAGTGTTACCGCTGAGCCATGGTAGCTTGCTACTGCTCTGGAACACTTAGGCTGGCCGGCATGTGTCCTTCTTCGTTCCCGTGTCTGTCACTTCGGGGAAATGTCACGCTTTGAGTACCGGAGTCCTGTTAGCTCGCTACAGCCCGGTTTACCGGAGTCCTGCTAGCCCAGTGCTACAGCCCGGACCCACTTGCTGATGACCGACACGTTCGAAGCTGGGTCATGGATGCCTGTCCCTGTAAGTCTGTGCCGCTTTGGGTTTACGACTAGTCATGTCAGCCCGGGCTCTTTATCATATGGATGCTAGCGACACTATCATATACGTGAGCCAAAAGGCGCAAACGGTCCCGGGCAAAGGTAAGGCGACACCCGTGGGGATACCGTGCGTGAGGCCGCAAAGTGATATGAGGTGTTACCAGCTAGATCGATGTGACATCGGGTCGGGGTCCTGACAGCGTTGGCATCAGAGCCGGACTGCCTGTAGGTTCTCCAAGCCAAACTGGTCGATGTTGAGTCTAGAAATTCTTTAGTTATATGTAGGGGAATTGTTTGTGGGATGGAACGTAAGGCTCTTTTTACTCCTTATACCTTATGACATTCTGATCTGAGTCAGTCCATTCTTCCACCGGGGGTTAAGGAATTAGGATCTGTTCTCTCTATCAGGATCACGTGTTACTAATCAGTAGTACCTTATAAGTTTGATGGTTATCAGCCTAGTTCAGTTCTACTACCACATTATGTTGCTAGAATGGATTCAGAACTTGATATGATGATGTTGAGTGTGTACGAAATCCTTTGTCAAATGTCTCAATATCCTTTTTGAGCATTTACAGCTGTTATGCTGCCGAAATTTTGCTAGAAATTCTAATGCCTTTGCATTATAATTGTGCTTTCAGATGGCCAATCGCGACCTCAATCAAGTGGTTCGCCTGACCCGATGCCTAGATGTACCCGGCCATACTGCCAAGTTGGTTAGGGTAATGACTGAGGCTGGATACCGCTGGTATCCTGAGTACACGGTCGAAGAGCAATTCCGAGACTTTAATCAAAGCCAGTATCTCTGCACTGTCAGGATATTTCCATCTTATCCTGGATCCACTGAGCCTCTCCACTGCTCCTATGGACTCGGGGTTACTATCGAGATGGCTGTGCAGGATGCCGCCTACTCTATGATGACCATTATGCGAGTCAGATCTGGGTTATTTCGGGACTCTGATTTCCGGTATATGCCAGGATCACTTCCGGGAGCACAAGGGTATCTCCAGGCTATCTACGCTGACTCCACTCAGGAGGATTCACGGACTCGCACCACTGCTGAAATGCTCGAGGATAAGGACCGTGAAAATCGGGCCTTAAGGTTAGAGCTCTTCAATACCCGTGCCGACCACTTGGCCACTTTGACTCGGTTCGCACCGGCGGTGCAAGCTGGATTTTCAGATATGCGCGATCTCTATCCTGTGAGATCTGCTCTGCCAGACGTG
Organism: Triticum turgidum subsp. durum; assembly: GCA_900231445.1. Taxonomy (NCBI): domain Eukaryota; kingdom Viridiplantae; phylum Streptophyta; class Magnoliopsida; order Poales; family Poaceae; genus Triticum; species Triticum turgidum. The sequence goes on along the minus strand of LT934116.1, from coordinate 605,201,391 downwards.
ATGGTTTGGCGTGATGTAGGAGGCATCACCCCACCTCGCGGTCCCCGCAGGCCACCGTTTGTTGGTCCAAGGCCTCATCCTAGCCCCTATGGTCCACAAGCTCCGCGAGATCGTCTGTTTCCGGATGAACATGTTGAGCTTCCAGGCTATGGAGGTGACTTCTACGAGGACTACTACGGATCGGTCTGAGTTAGTAGTAGTATCACTAGTTCGCACTAGCTGTGTCGTCTGTTGTCCTGCGTGTCTCGTGGGATATGACCTAGTTTGTACTCTTTCCGGAGATGTAGAAAAATAATGTATAGGAGCTTGAAATGCCTCCGATGAGATGTAATCCTCTTTTCACCTTGTTAGTACTTTGCTTGGTCTTGTACTAAACCTGTATGGTGTGTATGACGATGGAATAAAGAAGCAGTTTTCTGTATCTACCATGTCATACGGATGATCATCTTGCATTTCGAGTTATTCCTTACATTCTATATCCTATGTCGGAATTTTATCATTCTGACTAAATCATTGTCTTGTTTACCTAGGATGGTCAACACACGCGCTAATCCTGCTTCCCAAGAGGAGGCCGAAGGCAGTGAGGCCAGAAATGAACATCTGCCTCAACCTCCTTCACTAGCCGAGGTGATGATGGAAGCTGAGAGAAACAAGCGGGAGACAAACCGTTTGTTGGAGCGTATAGAACAGAATACAGCACACCATCAGAGGGCTAACGTGGTGTCACTCAGTGATTTTATCAAATTGCATCCACCCACGTTCCACCACTCCGTCGAGCCTCTCGACGCTGATGACTGGCTCCGCAGTATCTCTCACAAACTGCGTTCCGCGCTGGTAGCTGAGGCTGACAAGGTCACCTTTGCTGCATATCATCTTGAAGGCCCCGCCAGTCTATGGTGGGAGAATTATGGAGCTATGCGCCCCGCAGGCCATGTCACAACTTGGGCAGAATTCAGCGACGCTTTCCGTGAGCATCACATTCCGGAGGGTCTCATGGACCGTAAGCGTGAAGAATTTTGCAACTTCACCCAGGGCCGACTTTCTGTGGATGTCTATAGCAGGGAGTTTGGTAATCTTGCACGATATGCAACCGAGGAAGTTTCTACTGATGCCAAGAAGCAAGCAAGGTTCCGCAAGGGCCTTAGTCCTGAGCTTCGCCGCGACCTCCGTCTGCATGAGTGCACATCCTTTTCGAAACTTGTCAACAAAGCCATCAGTGCTGAAACTGGTCAGACTGACTACGACGCAACACGCAAGCATGGACGTGACATGGGTTCTTCATCCGGTGCTGGTCCTCAGAAGCGCCGCGTGTGGGAACCCAACACCGCCCTGCCACCCAGGTTCACACCGAGGCCATCTTTCCAGGCGCCTCACCCTGTTCAACAGTCTGCACCGGCCAAGCCCTATGGGGGTCCAACCAATAATGCTCCTCCACGTACCAGTTCCGTGACTTGTTTCAAGTGTGGGGAATCTGGTCATTATATGCGGGAGTGCCCCCAGACCAACCCCAATCAATCTGCTAAAGCTGTTGGCCGTGGCAAGCCGACAGGAAAAGTGTTTCATGCCAAACCGGTCACCGCTTCACGTGGCCATGTCAACTGTGTCTCTGCCGAAGAAGCTCAAGAAGATCCCAACGTCGTTCTCGGTACGCTTCTTGTTAATTGCCACCCGGCATCTGTTCTTTTCGATACAGGAGCCTCTCATTCTTTTATATCTGAAAATTATGCTCGTTTGCATAACGTTGCATTCTGTGACTTGCCATCCTCTATGGTAATTCAAACTCCGGGATCCAAATGGCAAACTTCTAGAGTAAGCCATGGAAATGAAATCCAAGTCGACAGACTTGTTTTTCTTGCATCTTTGATAGCCCTTAAATCTTCAGATATTAATATCATTTTGGGTATGGACTGGATGTCAGCCCATCATGCCCAAATCGATTGCTTTTCTAGGACTGTTCAACTCACCCATCCTTCGGGGAAGATAGTCAATGTTTTGACTCGAATAGCCAAGCGACAATTATATTCTCTTAACGCCAACCCTTTGCCAGACCTTGAGGACGTTCCGGTAGTCCGTGACTTTCCGGATGTCTTTCCAGAGGAATTGCCAGGTGTTCCACCTGACCGGGATGTTGAGTTCGTAATTGACCTCATTCCAGGAACCGTTCCGATTGCTAGAAGACCTTATAAGATGGCACCATTAGAACTAGCCGAGCTTAAGAAACAACTCGATGAATCCTTGAAAAAGGGTTTCATCCGCCCTAGTTCATCTCCGTGGGCCTGCCCCGTCCTATTCGTCAAGAAGAAGGATGGTACGGACCGCATGGTTGTAGATTACCGACCTGTCAACTTGGTCACAATCAAGAACAAATATCCACTTCCCAGGATCAACGATCTGTATGATCAGCTCGCTGGATCCTCAGTCTTCTCCAAGATGGATCTGAGGTTGGGATACCATCAAATCAAAATCAGGAACGGGGACATTCCTAAAACGGCCTTTGTTACTCGCTATGGCCAATACGAGTACACCGTCATGTCCTTCGGTTTAACCAACGCTCCAGCCACCTTTTCTCGGTTAATGAACTCAATCTTCATGGAGTATTTGGATAAATTCGTCGTAGTTTATCTCGATGATATACTCATCTACTCCAAGAACGAGGAAGAACACGCCGAACATCTAAGGCTAGTGTTGCAGAAACTTCGAGAGCATCGCCTTTATGCCAAATTTTCAAAATGTGAATTCTGGTTGCCAGAAGTGACCTATCTGGGTCATGTAATATCTGGTAAAGGTATCGCTGTTAACCCTGAGCGAGTTCAAGCCGTCCTTGACTGGACTCCACCTGAATCTGTCAAGCAAGTTCGGAGTTTTCTAGGCTTAGCGAGCTATTGCCGTCGCTTTGTCGAGAACTTCTCCAAAGTTGCTAAACCCCTAACCGAACTCCTCAAGAAAGATAAGAAGTTCGAATGGACTCCACAATGTGAGCACAGCTTTCAGGAACTGAAAAGACGCCTGACTTCTGCTCCCGTGCTGGTACCGCCAGACTTCTCCAAAGATTTTGTTATCTACTGCGACGCCTCGCGACAAGGACTAGGTTGCATTCTTATGCAAGATCGACACGTAATTGCCTACGCTTCACGGCAATTGCACCCACATGAGGAGAATTATCCTACCCATGATCTAGAACTTGCAGCCGTAGTCTATGCATTTAAGACCTGGCGACATTACCTCCTCGGTAATCGTTGCGAAATATTCACTGATCACCAAAGCCTGAAGTACATCTTCACCCAACCGGATCTGAATCTCAGGCAAAGACGTTGGGTTGAATTGATCACAGACTTCGACTTAGGAATAACCTATACCCCAGGGAAAGCCAACGTCATGGCTGATGCGCTAAGTCGTAAATCTTATTGTAACAACCTGATGTTACAACAAAGTCAACCGCTTCTCCATGAGGAATTTCGGAAGCTTAACCTTCACATTGTACCTCAAGGTTTTCTTTCCACCTTGGTGGCAAAACCTACACTTACGGATCAAATCATCGCTGCCCAAAAGCGAGATAAGGGAATCTCTAAAATCAAAGAGAACATTGCTAGCGGAGGTGCTAGTTGCTTCTCCACTAATGATCATGGTGTTGTGTACTTTGAGAACCGTCTAGTGGTTCCCAAGAACCAGCATCTACGGCAGTTGATCCTTAAGGAGGCCCATGAATCTCCTCTCACCATTCATCCCGGTAGTACTAAAATGTATCAGGACCTACGCCAGAGGTTCTGGTGGACTAGGATGAAGAGAGAAATTGCTCAGTATATTGCAAATTGCGACGTCTGTCGTCGTGTAAAAGCAGAGCATCAACGACCTGCTGGCACCCTTCAACCCTTAGCTATTCCTGAATGGAAATGGGATAAAATCGGTATGGATTTCATTACCGGCTTTCCCAGGACCAAAAGAGGGAATAATGCTATCTTCGTCGTGGTCGATCGTCTTTCCAAAGTAGCTCATTTCTTACCTGTTCGTGAGAGTATAACCGCTAGCCAGCTGGCAGACTTATACATCTCCCGAATAGTGTCCCTTCATGGTGTTCCTTTGGAAATCAATTCGGATCGAGGAAGTCTTTTCACCTCTCGATTTTGGGAAAGTTTCCAAAATGCTATGGGAACCCGTCTCTCCTTTAGTACCGCTTTCCACCCTCAGTCAAGTGGTCAAGTGGAACGCGTCAATCAGATTCTAGAAGACATGCTTCGAGCCTCCGTTATCTCTTTCGGAATGGACTGGGAGAAGTGCCTTCCATTTGCCGAATTCGCTTACAACAACAGCTATCAATCTAGCTTGGGTAAAGCCCCTTTTGAAGTTCTCTATGGACGACGATGTCGAACACCCCTTAACTGGTCAGAGACCGGGGAAAGACAATTCTTTGGCCCGGATATGATTCAGGAAGCAGAAGAACAAGTTCGTATCGTTCGTGAAAAGTTGAAAACAGCCCAATCCCATCAAAAGAGTCAATATGACCGAAAACATAGGACTATGACCTTCGAGGTTGACGAGAAGGCTTATCTTCGGGTCACCCCTCTGAAGGGAACCCAACGTTTCGGTATCAAAGGCAAATTGGCTCCTTGTTACATTGGACCTTTTCGCATTCTTGCCAAACGAGGAGAAGTTGCCTACCAGTTGGAACTACCTCCGCACCTCTCCAGGGTTCACGATGTCTTCCACGTCTCTCAACTCAGGCGTTGCTTCTCGGATCCTATCCGTGAAGTGGACCACGAAACGCTTGATCTCCAAGATAATCTTACATATCGAGAGTACCCCATTCGTATCCTCGATCAAGCCGAACGTACCACGCGACGTCATAATATCAAGTTTCTCAAGGTTCAATGGTCGCACCATTCTGAAGATGAAGCAACTTGGGAAAGGGAGGATCGTCTTCGACTTGAATATCCCGCCTTCTTCTCGGAGGAACCCAAATCTCGGGACGAGATTCTTTTGAGTGGGGGTGAGTTGTCACACCCTAGCTAGTCATGCATTAGAGTGTTGCATCATGTTTACTCTTTCATCAGAAACTTGAAATGGGGATGACAGAACCCCCAGTCCCCTCTGAAACCAACTAGGGTTTACTAAAATAATTTTCAATGAACCTGAAATGCCCTTCCAAAATGCCCATCATTTTTGCCTTGGTTCAGAACCTCTGCCAAAAGTGGTGCACATTTTCCTAGGCCATCATAGGGTCTTTGAATTAAATCATAGCTATTTGAATTTGGGCATTTAAAATAATATAAAATATTTAAATGCTCAAATATCTCCAAACTAAAATGTTTCATGTTGGAAATAATCCAACTATGAGCCAGGAGTAGTTTGGTGATTTTTGGAGATGGCTAGGTATTTTATTTAATTCAACAAAGTTGCAGAAATATTAAATAAATCAGAAAACAGAAAAAAACTAAAAGGGAGAAGCTTACCTGGGCTCCTCCCTGTTCAGCCCAGCCAGCTGGCCGGCCCAGCCAGCAGCCGGCCCAGCCCACCTCCCTCCTCTGTCGTCTTCGTCC
>LT934116.1:605109194-605183235 GCA_900231445.1 Triticum turgidum subsp. durum | reverse complement strand
CGACACCCACCCGTTCCCTCACCGCCACCCACCTCCGCCACACCTCCCCTCCCCACCTCAAATCCTCTCCCCTCTTGCCACTCCCAGATCCAACTTCCCACCGCCACCTCCGGTGACCTAAGGCGGGATTCGGCGGCGCCCAGCATACCTACACCCGTCACAGGCCATGGAGGCGATGGCCCTCTCCGCCGGTGACGTGCCGATCATGTATGCGGTCCTCGCCAACTCGCTCAGCGCCGACGAGGTGACGCGGCACCCCGCGGAGTAGGCCCTCTCCTCTGTTACTATCCTGTCCTTCTCCTTTCCTCTGTCTCTCTCTCACTCACGCATCTTCCATCTCTCTCAGGTTCATCTACAACAGCCCCTATGCTGGCGGTGGCTGCGCTGGCGTCGGAGGAGGCCGTGCGGCTGAGGTGGTGCTGGGTGGAGCTGCCGCCGGAGCTCCTGCGGGAGGTGCTGGCATGGGTTGAGTCGTCGGAGCCGCGGTGGCCGCACCGCCGCGACATGGTGGCGTGCGCTGGCGTCTGCCGGACCTGGAGGGGCGTCGTTCGGGAGATCGTCCGCGTTCCTGAGGTGTCTGGGCATCTCACCTTCCCCATCCTCTCAAGCAGGCTGCCGCTCCTGGCAACTCCGAATCCATCTCTCGTTCGCTTGCTCCCTGGTCAAGATCCATGATGTTGTTCATTCAGCTATCACTCCATGGTACCCCGGTGTTCATATTAAGTTCTTAGTTTAGTCACCAAAGTTTTTCTTTGTTGATGAGATTATCTATTACTATCTACTAGTAATTCAAGAGCAATTAGTTGATGAAACGTCTATTTTTGGCAAACTTCAATTAGGGCGGTTGTGTTCAGTTTTTCTTTCTTAGATACATCCGAATAATCTAAGAACTGGAATAATTATGGCAAACCTGTGCGGCTTCGCCAACCTGCTCTAGAAGCAGCTTGACCAATTCTTTTGTGGGGCATCGAACACTGGCATCTACTGGTAGTGTTTTTATTCTCTATTAACTAGTTATCTATGCATACCTTATTCTAAAGTGTGGAGTGTCAACTATTTCAGCAGCGTCACATAGTGCAAGTAACCTCTTTCAGTTTATGGAGTGTGAACAAAATAAGAGCCCGCATACACTTGCATTTTTTTTGAACATTTAGCCCATCCTTTTTAGTCGAATGAAGAAAAAATGCAAGGACAGCAAAATGTTTGTAGATAAACAGATAACAAAAATGTGGTTCCATACTAGTTGGAACACTTTTTGCTTAAATGATGTTCATGACAAATTTATCCAACCGCTGCACTTTACTGAACTGTTGTTTCCTAGACATGTTGGGGTTTTTCAAACCTTCTCTTGGGAGTAATTATATTTGTTAACTGCTGTTCTTTTGCAAGAAAAAGAAAAGCTACTGTCCCAAATGAATGTAAAAATACTATAACAAGCCATTCTTTGTCGCATTTAGGGACATTGCAAGGCACTGCAATTACCTCGGAGATCTACTCCTGGCGCTTTCATTCAGCTTGCCCTGTTTATAGATTCAGTTTATAGTGATACACTTGTGCAGTACAGTCTTTGCCTTTTCTTTATATAGTTAAATGTTGTTTATATATCTAGTTTGTACTAATAAACTTGCATGGTCTCTACCTGTTTATATCATTAAATTTTGTTCTATAACATCAGCTTTTACTGATAAAATTGCACAGAGCACAGTACAGTCTCTGCCTTCTCTTATACTAATAATTGTTGTTTAGTTCTAATTCCTTATCCACTGTACAATTTTATAGATGCAGTCCCACTCACAAGGGAGGCACACATGCAGCATGGTCTCTGCCACGGTGGCTAGATGTTGCACAACAGTGCAGCTGTGTGTCCTGATTTACATGCTCACGGTTGTACATGTTGCTTTCTGTTTAGAGTCTATGATGTAATTGATACTGAGATGCTCATGGGGGAGGTCATTGTTTATGTGTTGTTGGTCCTGGGAATTGCATGCATTGTCTATTTTTAGAGTTGTTGTGTTTGTGAAATATTCCATGTTCACTACATGCTAAATCTTTAACTCCTGGATATTCCATGTTCACCGAATGGTTACTTCGTCAAGTGCTAACTTAAATGCTCAACTAGGGCTAATAGTCATTAGTGGATGCTCTGTAAACTGCTACTATCGTGTGATGCTAAACAATATACTCTTAATCTGTTGCTATATTCTCATCAAATGCACTGGGTTCGCTACTTATCATTTTCCCTTTTACAATTATATCGTAGTTTTACTGTTACGAGAATGTTAAATGCACGGTTTCTTATTAGATCTCAACTTCTAGAACTATTTTTCATTGTTAGGAGAGTGTTATCTGCAAGGCTATACTTGAATCATTGCTATCTCGTTTATGATTGGGAGCACAGTGGTACTGTTACAACATGTTGTTGATTTTTTATATAGAGTCAGATGATGTTGATTTTAGTACTAGTCAGACCTAAAATATTATTACCGTTCAAAGTGACCGTTTCTCATTTTGTATATTAGTTGGTTGTGCCCCTCTGCTGGAGGATCTCAGTCCAACTACTCTGGATGCATCTATGACATGGTGGACAAGGTAGTAGAAGTGTGTTACATGGCAACCGAGGAAGTTGTTTTGTGGGATGAAGTGTTGGTAAAGATAACAAGCCCCGAGGATCTGCATATGCATTGCAAGGAACTCTGCTGCAACCGCGGTCGACTGTGATTCTGCTTCGGCTACAAACCTCCTAGGTGAGCTCTATCCAGCTCTGTGGTGCTTCTGGTGGCCTTATAATGGTGATTGTGGTGTTGTGCTCTGACCAGTGGCATGATTTACGCACTATGGAAATTTTAGGTTTAGGGAAAATATGCACTATTGCTCCTGATCAAACCAATTTACCTCTATCCAGTTATCCTGCTATGTGTATGGATTTGTTTGTGTGGATTTGGTCTAATCTATGTCCTCCTGTTGATCTACTGGTCCGTGTGTGTGTGTGTGTGTGTGTGTGTGTGTGTGTGTGTGTGTGGAGTAAAGTTGTGGTTTGTGCTGCTCCCTTGTAACATGATGAAACAAGCACCTGTAGTGTCTGAGTTAGTGGGTGTTTGCCTATATGGTAAAGCTTCGTTGCCATATATTTCATTAGGATGTGAACAATATACTACATGCTCACAAGGCTATTAACTTAAATTTTTTGTTTCTTTACTGTCAATGTTTGCCAAGCTATTTAAATGACGATGACAAACTGAAGTCATGAATACACATATAGAAACTTAAACAACCATCTTGATTAATTTGGTGATGTTCCTCCATGCTAAGAGCTAATCTGCTGCATTGTTATTCAACTTTCATTGACAGTTCTTGTTTCATTGAAATCATGTTTTCTTTTCGCCTTGATCTGACACTATTTGTCCAAATCTGGGAGTATATTTTTTGCTTGTCGTCATCACCCATTTGTTGGGCTGTATAAGTGTATCTGTTGTCCGATTTTCTCCATCATATTTCCTGATGTACTTTTACATATATATGTTCGTGGTAATCTACTTGAACGATCCAAGTTCTTGATATTCCATTCTGTTCTTGTAGGTGAATGGAACTTGTGTTGTTGGTAGAACTCCGTTGATGACTTCTTCCTATGTTAAAGAGCATGTTCTGTGGTATCCAAGAGTAGCTAGTGTGGAATATTGTATGGTTATGTATGTGAAGAAGTTCCTGGGCATGCAATATTTGACGGTTAAACTGGTTGTTGTGATGTGAACGAGTTTATGGAGTTTCACATGTTCTATTCTGTAAAGAATATATTGTAATAAACCTATTTTGGTTGTTATTTGAAGATTTACATATGCTTCTCTCTTCTTTCTGTTTGATATATACTGCTTATTAATAAGATGTGAAAAAGCGATTTGGAACCACTGCCAGGAAAAATCTGACAATTGGGACCCATTAATGGAGTTGACAAAAAACAGGAAATTAAAAAGAAATGCACCGCAACGCTCTAGAAAATAAAAGGGCCAAATAGTTGGGCAGGCCCATATAGCTAGAGAAAATAAACAGAAAAAATATACAGTAAAAAGGCTGAATTAATGGGCTCAGCCCATGTAAAACACTGAATCGAACCGGGCTGAATATTGTCAACGACCTTTTCAATTGGTCGTAATTTTGCCACGTCAGATTGCCACATGGGATCCGACGTGGCCTGGGCAGACAGCCAGTGACCAAAACAAAATGTCATGGGTTCAACGACCTTCTGTTTTGGTCGTAAACGTCTACGACCTTCTCATAGAGAAGGTCGTTAATTTCAGTCTACGACTGCCAGCTTTTGACCTTCTGTTTTTGGTCACAAAAAGGTCGCAAATGAAAAATGATGACCTTTCAGTGACCAATAGTCAAGGTCACAAGTTGACATATTTCTTGTAGTGTATGAATCATAACTTTGGAACATAACTATAATATCATACCTGTGATATTGAATTTGCACTACCGGTTTATGTGACCTGCATAGTAAGGATGATAATCCAATTTTAAAAGTCAATACTTCCAAACGTTTGATGTGTGTCATATGCTGGCAACTTATCGTCAAAAGCCAAGCCGGGTTAAATAGAAACCACGTATATATGCCTCAGATCTGAATAAAAAAGTCTCAAGACAAACCCAAAAGATTGTTTTTCAAAAAACTTAAGCTACAAAGAGAGAGAAACGAGGCTTCTGATTCGAATACGACCAGTAAGCCAGACCAAAAGGGGTTAAGCTAGGATTCGAATACAATAAGGAAGCCCCCTAGTGGTTTTGGTGTTGCGCCGATCAAGAGGGTACCGACAGCTATGTTCTCTTTGGTTCGAATATGACCTATGTTTGAACAGGAAGACCCCTAGTGACCTTGAGACTTTTTTAACGACTCTGATTCGAATACGATCAAAGTCGGACCCAAAAGGGGTTAAGCTATGATTCGAATACGATCAAGAAGCCCCCTAGTGGATTTGGCATTGCGCCGATCAAGAGGGTACTGACAACTATGTTCTCTTTGGTTTGCGACCTATGTTTGAACAGGAAGCCCCCAAATGACCTTGAGATTTTTTAACGACTCTGATTCGAATACGATCAATGTCGGACCAAAAAGGGTTTAAACTAGATTTGAATACAATCAGCCCCCAATTGGTCTTTTGGAATTATGATGACGAAGACATATGATCATTGAGGATGAAAAGGACAGAGGTCCTGCTTTATTACTTATCATAATATATACATCGTCATAAATCTATACATCATGAGAGCCGGTGGCTCAAGTGTAGTAAGGCCGAAGATGAGCGACATTCAACGGCCGACGGGTCTCCTCCTCCGACTTACGTGAGTCTTTGTGCTCTAGAACATCGATAAGGTAGCATGACCCGTTGTTCAAGTTCTTGCTGACCACAAAGGGCCCTTCCCAAGGTGGGGATAACTTGTGTGCATCAGTTTGATCCTGGATGAGCTGGAGCACAAAATCATCTTCTTGAAAGGTTCTGGACATAACCCGGCAGCTGTGAAAATGGCGTAGGTCCTATTGGTAAATCGCCGAGCGGGCTGCTGCCAAGTCATGCTTTTCATCTAACAGGTCAAGTGCATCCTGACGCGCTTGTTCGTTATCAGCTTCAACGTAAGCTGCCACGCGGGGCGAGTCATGACGGATGTCACTAGGGAGAATCGCCCCTGCTCCGTAAACCATGAAGAAAGGCGTGTAACCAGTAGACCTGTTTGGGGTAGTATTGATGCTCCATATCACAGTAGGTAACTCCTCCACCCAACAACCCGGCGGCCGTTGCAAAGGAACCATAAGCCGGGGCTTGATGCCTTTCCTGATTTCCTAATTGGCTCTTTCAGCTTGACCATTTGATTGGGGGTGAGCTACTGATGAAAAGTCAAGCCGAATATGCTCACGTTGACAAAACTCCTCCATGGCGCCTTTAGACAGATTAGTGCCATTGTCAGTTATAATGTTGTGTGGAAAGCCAAAACGAAAGATCACCTTTTTCATGAATTGAACCGCCGTGGATGCGTCACACTTACTAACTGGCTCCGCCTCAACCTTCTTTGTGAATTTATCAACCGCCACCAAGAGGTGGGTCTTTTTATCTTGGGAGCTTTTGAAAGGCGCAACCATGTCAAGTCCCTAGGCTGCAAACGACCAAGTAATTGGAATCATCCTCAATTCTTGAGCCGACACGTGAGCTTGCCGTGAGAATTTCTGACAACCATCACATTTACTGACTAGATCCTCTGCATCAGTGTCAGCCATCAGCCAATAAAATCCATGACATAAGGCTTTGGCCACAAGGCACTTTGAGCCGGCATGATGGCCACAATCTCCTTCATGAATCTCACGAAGAATTTCTTGACCTTCCTCAGGAGAGACATAACGCTGAAACACCCCAGTGACACTGCGATGATGCAACTCACCATTGGCAATTGTCATTTACTTGGACCGACGGGTTATCTCCCTAGCCAAGGTTTCATCCTCAGGCAACTTGCCCTGGGTCATGTAAGCCAAATATGGCACTGTCAAATCTGGGATGACGTGAAGAGCCGCCACCAATTGTACTTCCAGGTCAGGGACAACTAGGTCTTTCTCTGTAGGCAACTTGACAGAAGGGTTATGCAGAATATCCAAGAAAGTGTTTGGCGATACCGGTTTACGCTGAGATCCCATCCGGCTTAAAGCATTAGCCCCATCGTTCTTTTTTGCGATCAATGTGCTCCACTTGATAACCCTTGAAGTGTCCAGCAATAGCATCAACTTCACGGTGATAAGCTGCCATGAGGGGATCCTTGGAATCCCATTTGCCTGAGACCTGTTGAGCCACCAAATCTGAGTCGCCAAAGCACCTCACCTGGCTTAAGTTCGTCTCCTTAGCCATCCGAAGACCATGGAGCAAGGCCTTATACTCAGTTGCATTGTTAGTACAATGAAACATTAGCCATAGCACATAACAAATTTTGTCACCTCTAGGGGAAGCTAAAACAACTCCAGCCCCCGAGCCCTCCAATTGCCTGGACCCATCAAAATGAATAGTCCAATATGTGTTGTCCGGCTTTTCTTTAGGCATCTGCAGCTCTGTCCAATCGTTGATGAAATCCACCAGTTCTTGAGACTTGATAGCAGTGTGTGGCACATACTTTAAACCATGAGGCTCAAGCTCAATGGCCCACTTGGCGACTCGTCCTGTGGCCTCTCTATTTTGAATGGTATCTTCTAAAGGAGCAGAGCTGACCACAGTGATGGGATGACCCAGCAAATACTGTTTAAGCTTTCGGCTGGCCATGAACACCCCATAAACAAGCTTCTACCAATGTGGATATCTCTTCTTGGACTCAATAAGCACCTCGCTGATGTAGTAAACCGGTCGCTGAACCGGATATTCTTTGCTAGCATCCTTGCGCTCCACCACAATGGCCACACTGACAGCACGTGTGTTAGCAGCCACATATAATAATAATGGCTCCTTATCAATGGTAGCAGCAAGAACCGGCAGCTCAACTAATTGCCTCTTCAAATCTTCAAATGCATCGTTAGCAGCATCACTACAGACGAAGTCGTCTGTTTTCCTCATCATCTGATACAGCGGAATGGCCTTCTCACCTAACCGGCTTAAGGCAGAAATACGATCCGCCAAATGCTGAACATCATTGATACACGCCAGCTTAGCCAAGGAGGTGATGGCCTTGATCTTCTCCGGTTTAGCCTCAATGCCTCTGTTAGAAACCAGAAAACCCAAAAGCTTGCCTGTTGGCAAACCAAAAACGCACTTGGCCGAGTTAAGCATCATCTTGTAGATCCAGAGATTATCAAAGCTTTCCTTCAAATCATTTATAAAGGTCTCTTTCTCTCTAGACTTCACCACAGTGTCGTCGACATAAGCATGAATATTGCGCCCAATCTTATCGTTAAGACAGTTCTGCACACATCGCTGATAAGTCGCCTGGGCATTCCTGAGCCCAAAAGGCATAGACACATAGCAGAAGGCTCCAAAAGGAGTAATAAAAGCTGTCTTCTCCTGGTCCTTAACTGCCATCTTGATATGATGATAACCAGAATAAGCATCCAAAAAGCTCAAACGCTCACAACCCGCCATAGCATCAATCATTTGATCAATATGAGGGAGAGCAAAAGGATTGGCCGGACAAGCCTTGTTTAAGTCTGTGTAATCCACACACATACGCCAAGTGCCATTCTTCTTAAGCGCTAGCACCGGTTTAGTCAACCACTCTGGATGAAAAAGTTCAACAATGAAGCCTGCCGCCAAGAGCCGGGCCACCTCTTCACCAATGGCCTTACACCTCCCCTCCTTGAACCGCCGAAGAAACTGCTTGACCGACTCAAATTTTGGATCAATATTGAGAGTGTGCTCAGCGAGTTCTCCTGATACACCCGGCATGTCAGAAGGTTTCCATGCAAAGATGTCCCGTTTCTCATGGATGAACTTGATGAGCGTGCTTTCCTATTTGGGATCCAGGTTAGTACTGATACTGAACTGCTTAGATGAGTTGCTAGGAACAAAATCAACCAGCTTGGCGTCGTCGGCCGATTTAAACTTCATCACCGGCTCATGCTCTGTGGTTGGCTTTTTCAAAGAATTCATGTCCCCTGGGTCAACATTGTCCGTGTAAAACATCAACTCCTCTGTTGCTTTTAGACAGACTCAGCGTAAGCAGCAACGCCTTCCTCACATTCTAGGGCTATCTTCCGACTACCATGCATTGTGATAGTTCCCTTATGACCCAACATCTTGAGCTGCAGATAAACATAACACGGCCCTGCCAGGAACTTTGCATAAGCCGGTTGTCCAAATAGAGCGTGATACGGGCTCTTGATTTTGACCACTTCAAAAGTTAAATTCTCCGCCCTAGAATCATGCTCATCTCCAAAGGCCACTTCCAGCTCAATCTTACCCACTGGGTACGTCGACTTACCAGGCACCACTCCATGGAAAACAGTGTTGGACGTCTTAAGATTTTTATCAGTCAACCCCATGCGACGGAAAGTCTCGTAATAAAGGATGTTGATGCCACTGCATCCATCCATGAGCACTTTAGTGAATTTATATCCTCCAACTTGAGGTGCCACCACCAAGGCCAAGTGACCTGGATTGTCTACCCGCGGAGGGTGATCCTCTCTACTCCACAGAATAGGCTGGTCAGACCATTTCAAGTAACGAGGAACTGCCAGCTCAACAGCGTTCACATCCCTCTTATGAAGCTTCTGGTCCCGTTTACATAAATTGGTGGTAAACACATGATAGTGTCCACTATTCAGCTGCTTTGGATTACTTTGATATCCAGATTGTGCTGCTGCTGACCTCTCTGGCCAGATTGCTGATTACAGCCACCCTGATTACCTTGAGGGCCTTGAAAGTCGGAATTAGAACCGCCACTTCCATAACCTGAGCCATGAAAACCGCCGCCGCCTGAGCCGCTGCCCAGCCCATAATTGTTGTCAAACATGTTAGAGTTCTTGAAAGCCTTCATGATCGTACAATCCTTCCATAGGTTAGTGGCCGGTGTCTGCTGAGTACCATGCCTTAGACAGGGCTCATTTACCAACTGCTCAATAGTGGGACCTGACCCGCCAGATTGATGAGGCGGCCTCCCCTTACGTCGTTGATTGTCGCCCTGCGCATTGGTGTTAGACACAAACTCCGAGCTACCATCAGCCTTACATTTATTATTGCCTCCTTGATTTTCTGGGTTATGCTGAGGACCCTTAGTGTTGCCGCTCTTCTTTCCCTTCCCTGTCTTCTCATCATCAGAATCATGGTCCTTGGGTACTATCAGAGTCAGCATATTTGACTAGAGCCGCCATCTGCTGGCCCTTGTCATTACAATCGCGCTTGAGCCGCCCCAGCTTCTGTTTCAGAGGCTCAAAACGGCAATTTTTCTCCAACATTAAGAATGTAGAGCCGGCGTCCATCTTATCAAATGAATGTATTATGGCCTTGAGCCGGTGCACCTAATGGGTCATGTATTCACCCTCCTCTTGCTTGCAATAAGTCAAGTCCACAATCGACATGGGCTGCTTGCATGTATCTTTAAAGTTCTAAATAAACCGGTCCTTGACCTCCGCCCATGAACCGATGGAATTAGGTGGCAACCCCTTCAACCAAGTACGGGCCATTCCATCCAACATCATGGTGAAGTACTTGGCCATTGCAATGTCACTGATTTCCAGTAGTTCCATGGCCATCTCGTAGCTTTCGATCCATGCCCCAGGTTGTAAGTCGGCCGTGTAATTAGGCACCTTTTGAGGTCCCTTGAAATCCTTGGGCAAACGCTCATTACGCAGAGCTAGTACCAAACAAGGTACACCACCAGTCCTAGAGGTCACGCCTGCCTCAATCGAAGTCGTTGGGTAAACTGGAAGGGGCTGACAAGCCACCCGCTGAGCCGCCTGCTGAGCCGCCCGCTCGGCTTCTTGACGTATTCTTTCTTGATCAAACAAATTAGGAACTCCATCACGTGCCGGTTCATGCCCACGCAGTCTGGTCTTGGCGCTGGGCGTTGCTCGAAATGGCTGGTGAGTCCATGTGCCTACTATAGCTCCGGCTCCAGCTTCGAAGAGGGGTCGAATGAATCCTATCTCGACTGCAAGAATATGCCTCCTTCTGTGCCAGAGCTGTCTGAAGAAGTTCTCTGACCCTTCATGTTTCAACCGCCGTCGGAGAGTCGCCATCCACCAGGAGAGCCACCAATCGTGCCGCCACAATGATCATGTTCTCCAAAGGGTTAGAATAATGACCCAATGGTGTCGGTACATGGTGAAGTGGAGAAGCATTCAGACAAAGGTGTTCCGTCACACGTGGCTGAACCGGCGTCCCAGCCCCGGGCGCTGCAGCCCGGTTTAGGTGGGTTACTGGGCCCTGCACCAGGTGTGCAGAAGAGGTTTCTAGGCTCATAAACCGTAGGTAGACGGGACTGAGCCTTCTGGTGCCTTCTCCTCATGATCTCATTTGACGCGTTTAGATCCATCGTAAGTTGGAGAGTCTCTCATCGAATCTGCTGGGCTCAAGCATCCATAGCCGCCCGCTCTGTGGCCATCCCGACGTCCTCTGCCACCAGGTTTTCCATGGCTTGTGCTACCTCCTCACGTAACTGTGCCACTTCCACATCATGTTGAGCTTGATCCGCTAGATTGACCACGACGGTTAACAGAGCTGCCATCTTATCCATTAAAGCCATCAAAACCTGAGCCGATGGGCGCGCAGGGCCTCCTGCCCCTGCTGCCGTCACCGCTGCTGACCCGGGAGTCATTGCTGCTGCAGCCGTAGAGTTTTTCCCGGGTTGCATGTCGGCCATGAAGATTCCAACTCTTCTCGGCAGCTCAAAGGGGTCTAGAATACTGTTGCCATCGGAACAGCCCCCATGCCCACCATCTTGTAGTTGATACAACGAATCCATCTCACCCGTGGACGACTCACCGTGAGAATAGATGGCCGTATCACCGTTAGACATAGATCCTTCAGAAAATTCCCCTACATGGATTCATCCCACGAAGGCACGCTTCACGGCAGGCTGAGCTCGAGTGGGTCTCGCACGCTAAGCCATCTCGATGATGTTGTTGTAGATGTCCAGCTCAGGGCCTGGCTGGCTGAAGGGGACCCGGTACCCGTACTCAATTGAGCCGGTGTCGGGCCCCCAGCCTGTGTCGCTGATGTAGAGCTTGCCACGATGACTCTTGGTCATCCGGCCCACAGCGTATCCCTTGATCCCTTCGATGCTGCCCTTCAAGAACTCAAATCCACCGTGCGCTGGCCCACAGTGGCGCAAACTATCATGGAAACGTCACGATAGATGTCCTAGCAAAAGGACTTGGTCATGGAGTCATCGCAACTAGGAAGCTTAAAGGGGTTAAAATGGAACAAAGTACATGGGAGTTTATAGTGGTTTGGCCCCTTGCGGTGAAGGTAATGGCTTAATCTAGTTTGAGGTGGGATTGCTTATCTCTCGATTACCAGGGAGTGAATCCGCTTGACCTAGCTTTCGATCTGATCTTCCTTGTCCTGAACCGCCGTCGGGTCGTCCCTTTATATATAGAGGTCGACGCCCAGCAGCTCACAAAGTCCCGGCTGGCTGATAAACAGTGTCCGGATCGGTGTCTGTCTATTCCTGCCTTACAATACAAGTCATATACATATAGCGGTTTATTTCTACGGGCCTTAAGCCGCCTTTGGGCCTTGGGCCCTTAACTAAACCGCTATCTTCAAATGTCGTCTCGGGCTTCATATGATGAATCGCCGTAGGTATAACCTGGCCCCTCCTGGGTAGGTCATACCTAGTAGTTATATCCCCAACATTAGGCTATGTGATGATATTGGATCATGGAACTACAACCTATTGAAATTGGAATTTCTTCAAAAGTTTTATCCTATGCATCTGGCTCATCGTGATCGTAATTATCTATATATTTTTTGGCCTCGTGAAGGAGAAAGTATCGCTCAAGCTTTGGGGAGGCTTAAGTCAATGTTATATTCATGCCCCAACCATGAGCTCTCAAGAGAAATTATTATTCAAAACTTTTATGCTCGGCTTTCTCATAATGATCGCTCCATGCTCGATACTTCTTGTACTGGTTCTTTTATAATGAATACTATTGAATTAAGATGGGATCTATAGTAAAGAATTAAATGCAACTCTGAAGATTGGGAACTCGATGAAGGTAAGGAGTTAGGTATAACCCCTAAGTTTGATTGTGTTAAAATCTTTTATGTATACCGATGCCTTTCGTGAATTTAGCACTAAATATGGACTTGACTCTGAGATAGTAGCTTCTTTCTGTGAATCATTTGCTACTCATGTTGATCTCCCTAAGAAGAAGTGGTTTAAGTATCATCGTCCCATTGAAGTAAAAGTAGTGGAATCTATTAAAGTTGAAGATAAAACTATTACTTATAATGTTGATCGTATTGTTCCTACGGCTTATTTTGAGAAACCACCTTTCCCTATTAGAATAAGGATCATGCTAAAGCTTCAACTGTGGTTTGTAAGAGTAATTCTAGAACACCTACACCCCCTGAGCAAATTAAAGTTGAACCTAGTATTGCTATGGTTAAAGATCTGTTGGTCGATAATATTGATGGGCATGTTATTTTACTTCTGTGATGAAACTGCTAGAATTGCTAAACCCGATACTAAAAATAAACATATACCTGTTGTTGGCACGCCTTTTGTTTCTGTTAAAATAGGAGATCATTGTTATCATGGCTTATGTGATATGGGTGCTAGTGTGAGTGCAATACCTCATTCCTTATACAAAGAAATTATGCATGATATTGCACCTTCTGAAATAGAAGATACTGATGTTACAATTAAGCTTGCCAATAGAGATACTATTTCACCGACTGGGATTGTTAGAGATGTTGAAGTCTTGTGTGGGAAAATAAAGTATCCTACTGATTTTCTTGTTCTTGGTTCCCCACAAGATGACTTTTGTCCCATTATATTTGGTAGACCCTTCTTGAATACTGTGAATGCTAAGATAGACTGCGAAAAGGATATTGTTACTATAGGTTTGGGGGATATGTCTCATGGATTTAATTTTGCTAAATTTCATTGACAACCCCATGATAAAAAATTGCCTAGTAAAGATGAAATTATTGGTCTTGCTTCTATTGTCGTTCCTCCTAATGATCCTTTAGAACAATATTTGCTAGACCATGAAAATGATTTGTTTATGAATGAAAGAAGGGAAATAGATGAAGTACCCTTTAATCAGGGACCTATTTTGAAACACAACTTGCCTGTTGAAATCCTAGGGGATCCTCCTCCACCCAAGGGAGATGCCGTGTTTGAGCTTAAACAATTACCTGATACTCTTAAATATGCTTATCTTGATGAAAAGAAGATATATCCTATTATTATTAGTGCTAACCTTTCAGAGCATGAAGAGAAATTATTGAAAACTCTGAAGAAGCACCGTGCTTCTCTTGGATATACTCTTGATGATCTTAAGGGCATTAGTCCCACTCTATGCCATCACAAAATAAAATTGGAGAAAGATGTTTAAACTAGTTGTTGATCACCAACGACGGTTAAATCCTAAGATGAAAGAAGTGGTAAGAAATGAAATACTAAAGCTTCTGGAGGTAGGTATAATTTATCCTATTGTTGATAGTTAGTGGGTAAGTCCCGTTCATCATGTCCCTAAGAAGGGAGGTATTACTATTGTTGCTAATGATAAAGATGAATTGATCCCACAAAGAATCATTACATGTTATAGGATGGTAATTGATTTCTGCAAATTAAATAAAGCTACTAGAAAAGAGCATTACCCTCTACCTTTTATTGTTCAAATGCTAGAAATATTATCCAAACACACACATGTTTGCTTTCTAGATGGTTATTCTGGTTTCTCTCAAATACCTGTGTCAAAAGAGGATCAGAAAAAGACAGCTTTTACTTGCCCTTTCGGTACCTTTGCTTATAGACGTATGTCTTTTGGTTTATGTAATGCACCTGCTACCTTTCAAAGATGTATGACCACTATATTCTCTGACTATTGTGAAAAGATTGTTGAGGTTTTCATGGATGATTTCTACGTTGACGGAACTTCTTTTGATGATTGCTTAAGAAACCTTGACTGAGTTTTGCAGATATGTGAAGAAACTAATCTTGTCTTGAATTGGGAGAAGTGCCACTTTATGGTTAATGAAGGTATTGTCTTTGTTGGTGTACTAGAGTAGGGGTACCCTAGTATCCCAAACTTGTGCACGGGCAGTCGCAGCACCCCGTGGCAAGGCTTGCAGGGTGACCGCCAAGGTCCTCCGTGGTTCCTTTGGAGCCATTCAAGAACAAAGTATTCAAGCCAAGGAGCCAAGGCCCCGGCAAGAGGAGCTTGCCGGGAAGGCCAACCGAGGCATCACAAGGAACTTGCCGCGATGCGCCACACGTCCCGGCGAGGCCCGACGAGCGACAAGCTTCCGGACGCGACAAGACAACAACCGCGGCAAGGTGCTTGCCGCGGCAAGCTACCACTATGTACCCGCGCTCCAGCACATCCACCGACGTGTCACCCTGGGGCCTTTCCAGGCGCGCGTGGCAAGAGGCTGTGCAGCCAGCTGTGCATGGTGGCAAGCTGCGCTGAAAAGATTGCCAGCATGGAAGCGGTGGCGTCCCTGACGGTCCGTTTTTGCACTGTTTGGGCGACGCAGACGGGTATTTAATGCCTTTGTCCCCTGCCGTCAGGGTTAGGTATGATACACTGTACAGGTAGTTGTACCAACCACAACACCTTTCCATTTTTACCCTCTACGTTGCCACCTGTCGGTGACCCCTTGAGCATATAAAAGGAGGCCCATGCGCAACGTAGAGGGGGTTCGAGGCCAGAAAACACTCACGCTCGGTCTCGTTAGCAGCTAGGGTGTACTGTAGCACCCAGCGCTCCCGAGCAAGAACTCAATACACTCAGACATGCAGCAGTAGGAGTATTATCTCTCCGGAGAGCTCCAAAGCTGGGTAAACTGCTCGTGTGCTTCGCCTCGATCCGCTCTTCGCGCGGCCTCCGCCTCCCGCCGAACCGAAAGGGGCTCGGTTCGCCGGCCCCATAGGTGTCCGTGGGTCAGCTTCCCCCGACATCTTTGGCATGCCAGGTAGGGGGCGTCGAGGCTGTGTGAACCTGATCCGGCGTCCACACGGGCTAGATCTTCTTCTTCTTCATCGACATGCCACCGAAGAAGAAGGCTTCGGAGGTGGCTGCTCCGTCCACGTCAATCCCACCGCCACCGAAGCAAACGGGTGGTGGGGTAGATTCCGACGGAAGAACGGGCGTCGACGAGGGAGCTCACGGTGCTGCCAGGTACAAGGACAAGGGTGCGCAGACCTCGGAGTCCGTACACGCACCGCGCCCATCTCAGGAGGCGCGGGACCGACAGCGTCATGGTACTCGCGGTACCATACGTTCGTTGGACCAAGATCGAGCCGGTGGAGGTAGGGGTGCTCAAGACCAGCATGCGCGCCAACATGCTGGCACGAGCAAGACACGGTCGCCTGGACGGGATACTGCTCCTTCTAACATAGTTAGAAGTCCGAGCATATCCCGCTCCCCGCATCGTTCGCCACTGCCGCCCACCACTCCAGCAGAAGCTTTAGCGCGAGCTCAACTGCTCCTGGATTACCCTCCAACAGCAGACAAGATCGACGAATGGAGGGCCACCATTCAGAGTCTCATTGGCTTCGCCAACGGCGACACTCCACGGCAGCCGAGTACATCGCGGCCGCGGCAAGACTACCAGGCACGAGCCGATGGCGACAAAACTGGTGGGGGTGCAACCACCGTGCACTCTCCACCCCGAAGGCCAAGATCGCCGACTCGCCGCATCTACCTCGACAGCGACTCCACTGCATCATCAGATCCACCAGCTCGTCGCAATCAGCGCCAAGTTCTTCATGAACGATAGCAGGAAGACGCTCGTACTCGCATCGAGCGTCGAAGAGAAGTGCGGCGTCAATCAGACCAACGCGCTGGGCCCTTTGTCGACATGCATGTGCCAGGGGAACCAGGCGACTTGCCGTACACGGTAGGTTGCCCTGTGTTCACTCGTGAGCTGCGGCAAGTCCAGTGGCCCAGCACGAAGAATTTCAAGCTAGACGTACCAGAGAAGTACGACGGCAAGTTGCATCCGTCGGAGTTCCTCGGCATCTACACCACCGCGGTGCAAGCTGCCGGGGGGCGGGACGACAAGATTCTTGCCAACTACTTCCCGCTGGTGCTCAAGCCCAATGTCAGGTCCTGGCTCATGCACTTGCCGGATAACTCCATATCCTCCTTGGCAGACCTATGCCATCAGTTTGTCGGCGCCTTTACAGGCGGCCACAAACCTCATGGCCAAGAAAGCGACCTTCATCTGCTTGCCCAGAAGGAAGGAGAGCCCCTGCGCAAGTACATTCAGAGATTCAGCCGTGTACAGCACAACATCCCAGATGTCCACCCTGCCGCGGTCATCAGCGCGTTCCATCAGAACGTGCGAAACCACAGGATGCGGGAGGAGATGGCGATGTGCAAGATCAAAGACGTCAGCGAGCTATATGCCCTGGACAACAAGTGTGCACGTGCTAAGGAAGGGAGGAAACTCCCCGGAGAGAATACAGGAGCAGGAGGATCTGACAGCGAGGACGCTGCCCCGGCAAAGAAAAACTGGCGGCGGAACAACAGGAAGAAGAAAGGCAAAGATGTGCTGGTCGTTGAGCAGTCCGACAACGAAGGTGGCGCCAAGAACGCTGTGGCGGTCGTTGACAAGAAGGACGGCACCGACAAGCAGTACTGCAAGATCCACCGCACCAAGGGCCATGACCTCCAGAGCTGCAAGAAGGTCGAGCAGCTTGTAGAGCAACAAAAGGCTAAATACGAGCGACGCGACAAGGAGAAGGCCCAAGAAGGTACTGGGGGATCCGGCAAGAAACGTCCCGGTCGAGGGGGACGCCGCGGCAAGGCCAAGCAGCGGCAAGGGGACAGACCTCCCCGCAGCCGCGACAAGGATGAAGATGACGACGACGATGAAGATATGGATGATGACGAGACCGGTGAGCAGGAGTTCCAGAAAGCCACAGAGGTCCTGTGCGTTGACGGCGATGCTTCTCTGCATACTTCACACCACCAGCTCAAGCAGTGGGTGCGGGAAGTCAATGCGGCAGAACCGCCCGTCGAGTCACGCAAGCCTCTGAAATGGTCCAGCACGCCTATCATCTTCGATATTGAGGACCACCCTGATCGCACAACTGCGGTCGGGTGCTTGCCGATGTTGGTTTCACCAACTATCTGCAACCTCAAGGTCACTAAGATCCTAGTTAACGGCGGGGCCGGCTTGAACCTGATTTCCTCTGCAGTACTCCAGAAACTCCAGATCCCTGACAGCGAGCTCGAAGAGACCGACACGTTCCAAGGAATCAATCCGAGAAGGAGCAAGCCGAAGGGAAAGATCATGTTGCCAGTGACATTTGGCAGCGAGTTGAACTTCAGGACTGAGAAGGTCACTTTTGACGTTGCTGACTTTCCATTGCCTTACAATGGGATACTCGGCCGTCCAGCACTCGCCAAATTCATGGTAGCCTCTCACTACACATACAACATGCTGAAGATGCCAGGCCCGATAAGTGTCATCTCTGTCCCTGGCGACAAGAAGGATGCTCTTATCTGCGCCGACAAGATCTATCGGGAAGCAGCAGTCGCAACAGATCGCAAGACACTTGTCGTTGAAGCTCCCGGGGGGAAGAAGAAGACCAAGTCCGGCAAGAGTTCTGATGCCCACTCCGGCAAGTGCACCTCTTCGGAGTGCTGCGCTACTGTCGATGACGCACCATCGAGCTCCACCGGCAAGCGTAAGAAGACAATGGCAGCTCCGCCAGAGACCAAGAAGGTGTTCGCCAAGGAGGACGGCACTGGTGGTACCTTCAGCATCAGTGCCACTCTCGACGCTAAATAGGAAAGCGCGCTCGTTGCTTTCCTACGGGCGAACGTCGACGTGTTTGCGTGGCAACCGTCTGACATCCCTGGTGTTCCCAGGAAAGTAATCGAGCACCATCTTGCCGTCTGTCCTCATGCACGCCCTGTCAAGCAGAAGGTCAGGAAACAGGCAGTGGAGCGCCAAGAATTCATCATAGAAGAAATCAAGAAGTTTGAAGCAGCAGGCCTTGTCAGAGGAGTGCTCCATCCTACGTGGTTGGCCAATCCTGTAGTCGTGCACAAGGCAAACGGGAAATGGAGGCTTTGTATCGACTTTATCGATGTCAATAAATCTTGTCCCAAAGACCCATTTCCCTTACCGTGCATTGACCAGATTGTTGACTCCACGGCTGGATGTGACTTGCTTTCATTTCTTGACGCATACTCAGGATACCATCAGATCTTCATGGCAGAAGAAGATGAGGAGAAGACCGCATTCATCACTCCATGTGGCACATACTGTTTCATACGGATGCCTTTCGGTTTAAAGAATGCTGGTTCAACATTTGCAAGGGTAGTCCATGACGCTTTTGAGCCACAAATGCACAGAAATGTGGAAGACTACATGGATGACATAGTGGTCAAAAGCAAGGACAAGGCAACTCTGATTCAAGATTTAGACGAAACCTTTGCAAATCTGCGCAAGATCAACCTCAAGCTTAACCCCGAGAATTGTGTGTTTGGAGTCCCCTCCGGCAAGATTCTCGGGTTCTTCGTGTCTCAGCGGGGAATTGAAGCCAATCCCGACAAGATCAAGGCCATTGAGCAGATCGAAACACCAAAGCGCGTCAAGGATGTACGAAGACTTGCCGGTTGCGTGGCGGCTCTCAGCAGGTTTATCTCTAAGTCTGCTGAGCGCGCCCTGCCGTTTTTCAAAATATTGAAAAAGGCAGGTCCAATGAAATGGACTCCGGAAGCGGAGGCTGCGCTACAGGACTTGAAGAGATACCTGTCCTCCACTCCAACACTTGTCGCACCTAAGCCACAAGAGAAGTTGCTACTGTATATAGTGGCAACCAATCAAGTGGTTAGTGCTGCGTTAGTAGCGGAGAGGGAGGCGGATGATGAGCCAGCAACCACGGCAGATGCATCCAGTGACAACGAGGGGACTTCACCGGCAAGCTCTGGTCCCGACAAAGATGGATCTGCGCAGGCGCGTGAGGAGATACAGAAGAAAATGGTGCAGCGTCCAGTTTACTTTGTCAGTTCCCTTCTGCAGGGGGCTAGGTCAAGGTACTCTGGTGTGCAGAAATTGCTTTTCGGCCTTCTCATGGCCTCGAGAAAGCTGCGCCATTACTTCCAAGCACACGAGATCACAGTTGTCACTCGTTTTCCGCTGAAGAGGATACTGCAGAATCCAGAAGCAACAGGCAGGATTGTCGAGTGGGCACTGGAACTATCAAGCTTTGGCCTCAAGTTTGAGAGCACTTCAACTATCCAGAGCAGAGCATTGGCAGAATTCATAGCAGAGTGGACGCCAACGCCATATGAAGAAATTCCAGAAACGAGCATCCCCGTCAAGGAAGCAAGCAAAGAGTGGCTGATATACTTTGATGGTGCCTTCTCGCTGCAAGGCGCCGGTGCGGGCATGCTACTTGTTGCACCCACCGGAGAGCACCTCAAGTACGTAGTCTAGATGCACTTTCCCAAGGAGCAAGCAACAAACAATACCGCAGAGTATGAAGGTTTGCTTGCCTGTCTCAGGATCGCAGCAGACCTTGGGATCAAGAAGCTCATTGTCAGGGGTGACTTGCAGCTTGTCGTCCGCCAAGTGAACAATAATTATCAGAGTCCGTTGATGGAAGCTTACGTTGATGATGTGAGAAAGTTAGAAGAGCACTTTGACGGCCTACAGATGGAACATGTTCCAAGAGCTCAGAACGACATTGCCGATGGCCTGTCGAAGTGCGCCGCACTTAAGTTACCTGTGGAACCAGGGATCTTTGTGCTCAAACTGACTCAATCGTCTGTAACGCCATCAACTGGACAGAGCAGGAAGAGGAAGTTGATTTCTGGTGACTATTTTCCGGCAGAGCTCCCCGAAGCTGCCGCCAAGAAGGCCCCCAAGATCAACACCAAGGGTGCTGAGGAGCAGTCTGCTCCGGCAAGCCCTAGGGTTTGTTGTATTGAAGCAGACGCTCCCGACAAGTTTTTCTCCGGCAAGCTTGCCGGGGAACGTCAAGCTTTTGCTGAGCCGCAAGTTCTTGCCGTAGAAGCGGATGTTCCCGCAGCAGAAGATGTGCCTTTAGTCCTTGTTGTCGAGTCGCAAGCACCAGCATGGGCACAGCAGATTGTCCGTTTCCTTCAGACAGGAGAACTTCCCGAAGAGCAAGAAGAAGCGGAAAGAGTAGCCCGGCAATCAAGTATGTACCATTTTGTCGACAATACACTGTACAGAAGAAGACTCAACGGTGTGAAATTGAAGTGTATTCACCGGGAAGATGGACAAAAGCTGTTGGCAGAGATACATGGAGGCATATGTGGTCACCACATTGGCGCAAGAGCGCTTGCCGGCAAAGCATTCTGGCAAGGTTTCTTTTGGCCGACAGCCCTCCAGGATGCACCTGCACAAGTAACCAAGTGTGAAGCGTGCCAGTTCCATTCCAAGCAGATACACCAGCCAGCTCAAGCTCTCCAGACGATCCCTTTATCCTGGCCATTTTCGGTCTGGGGGCTCGACATCCTCGGCCCCTTTCCCCGAGCAATCGGGGGCTTTGAGTACTTGTACGTTGCAATCGACAAGTTCACAAAGTGGCCGGAAGTGGAAGCACTGAGGAAGGTGACAGCATAGTCAGCAGTCAAGTTCTTCAGGTCGATTGTTTGCCGCTTCGGGATACCTAACAGGATCATCACCGACAATGACACGCAATTCACAAGCCGCACCTTCATGTAGTACGTCCAAGATCTTGGCGCCAAGGTCTGCTTCGCTTCTATTGCTCATCTGAGAAGCAATGGTCAAGCGGAGAGGGCACATGCTGAAGTGCTGCGCGGGCTCAAGAGCAGGACTTTTGACAGGCTGCGCAAGTGCGGAAGGAACTGGATTGAGGAGCTGCCTGTGGTTCTTTGGTCGATCAGGACGACGCCAAATCGAGCCACTGGCCAAACACCTTTCGCTCTAGTCTATGGAGCAGAGGCAGTTCTCCCCACGGAACTCGTATACGGGTCACCTCGAGTGCTCGCTTATGATGAGCTTGAGCAAGAGCAGTTGCGACAAGATGACGCGCTGCTCCTTGAGGAGGACCGTCTTCAGGCTGCTATACGAGCTGCTCGCTACCAGCAAGCTTTGCGCCGCTACCATAGCCGCAAAGTTAATGCCAGAAGTCTCGAGGATGGAGACCTTGTTCTTCGGCGCGTTCAGTCCGCCAAGAATTCCAAAAAGTTGACGCCGAAGTGGGAAGGCCCTTAGCGGGTGAAATGAGTCACTAGGCCTGGCGCTGTCCGCCTTGAGACCGAAGGTGGCACTCCGGTGAGCAACTCCTGGAACATTGAGCATCTTCGTAAGTTTTACCCGTAAGGTGCGGTTGCCGGAACCTGTTCCGGCAACCACCTTTTGTACAAGTCTTGCCGATCTTGCATGTAATCCTTTGTACAAAGCCGGGCGCAGACCCCGCGCAGAAGTAAAGCTCATGTGCTCCGCATATCTTGTCAATTTCATGCTTTCTATTTTTTGCATGTGTTATCTGACACCTTGTGCAGCACCTACCCCGGTAAGCAATAACGAGCCGTAAGGCTCCATGTCTTTATTTTCTCTTCTTTCTTTTTCTCAAAGAAAGGAAGGTTCCCTCGCCCACAAGTTTGCCGGGGGGAAAGGAGAAGATAATGGTGTGGACCAGGCGTCGTTCAAGAAAGTTTTGCCTTACCGGTACGGAAACGACAGAAAAGCTAAGTTGCCAAAGTTTGAGCGATCAGTTTTAAAATTTTTAAAGTTATCTTCCTCGAACGACCGTGCATTGTATGGAAAACCTGTGCGCGGAGGAACCAACTCGTAGCTAGTTGCGCCCTTACTTTGTTTCGAGTCCGCTCAACAACTTAAGTGAGCTGCGCCTACTTGCGACAAGGTTTCTTGTCGGTAGCGGCACCGCCAGCAGGCTGCTGACGTCCCGCACTCAGCGCTCGCGGCTAAGGCGCCTGCACCGGCAAGTTCCCTAAAAGCGTAGGGCAAAAACATACAAAGGAAGGAATCAAGTAAAGGAAATAACATAGCAATCGCTGCCCAAGATAGAGTTATATTACAAGATAGCTTGTCGCAGCTCTAACAGATTGTTTTCCTAACATGACCAGCAGTGACAAGAAAAGGAGAAAACGGGCGGCCTAATCTACGCGATCGCCATCAACCCTCTTGATCTCGCTCACCTTGTCCACAATGGGTGCGACAAGGGCCTTGAGCGCTTCCAGATCAGCATCCGGCGGCAGGGTCTTGAGGACGTTGGTGAGGTTGAGGCCTGGGTTGCGGAAGGCCACCTTCACCAACACCTTTTGAAGAACTCCCGCGCAGATATTGCGCGACTCGTCGGCCAGCTGCTTTCGGATTCTTTCCCGGAGTCGCTGGAGGGCCGTCGCCATGCCTTTGAAGAACAAGCTGAGCTTGGCGCTGGGTTGGAGGTTCTCATCGGAGGGATACCCGAAATCCTCCATCCCCAGCTGCGCCAGCTCCCTGTCCATGGCTGCGGCAACATCCACGAGACTCTCCGTCCAGTGCTCCACATTATCCCTAAAAGTGTTCTAGGTGGCAGCAGCACTCGCCAGCAGCGCCTCGTCGGCCTTGATCTTCTTCTTCCAGGGCACCTCCTGCTCCCTGGCGCCGTCCAGCGTCTTGGTCAAAGTAGTCAGCTTCAGCTCAAGATCTGCATTGGAGTCCATGGCGGCGCTAAGCTCCTTGCCCTTCTCGGAGAGACGACCCTGCAGCTCGCCAAGGGTGTAGGCGTCCTTCTCGCGCTCACGTTTGAGCGCGGCAAGCTCTTCACCCCTCGCCTTGAGATCGGCCTCCAGCTGCGCCACCTTCATCTCCAGCTCCTTCTTGGCGGCCTCGGCAGCTGCGGCAGCATCCTCTGCTTCCTTGAGAGCCCCGCCGAATGTTTGCTCGCGCGCAGCAAGCTCCTCCTCGTGGCTGTCAAGGTTGACCTTCCGCTGCGCCAACTCACCCTCCCGCGCAAACAGCTCCTCGGCGGCAAGCCGCTGTTGCTCTTCAACTTCGGCCTTCTCAAGGAAGAAGGCTTTCTGCGCCTCGACGAGTTGCTCCCGCTCCTTTGCCAGGGACCGGAGATTTTCCTAGTCAAGACCCCGGAGCTCGTCCGCGCGCTTCTCGATGTCCACTCCCGCCTTCGCGACAAGCGCTTCTCGGGATTCCACCTTGGCCTGCCGAGCGCGGTAGAGCGACACCAGCTTCCGCAGCAGCCGCTCCTCCTCAGACTCGCCGCTGCTGCTGCTCGGCGCGTCAACCAGCGTCAGCCCACAGAGGCGAGCACCTCTCCATCAAAGGTTTCTCCTTCGACCGGCGCCCTGGAGTTTGACGCCCAGGGGAGCTTGATGAAGACGCCATCACCGGCCTTCGAATAGGCGCCGGGCTGGGGCTCCTCGGAGTATGACGCTGCGGCAGCGACGGAGGGATCGGCGGTCGGTGTAGCGCCTGATGCTCCTGCGGCCTCGGGGCCGTCAGTGCAATCGCCAGACCCCACGCCGGCTTCTGCGGCGGCAGCTTTGACGGCCTCTTCGCCGGCGGGATCCTCAGCGCCAGCTGCTTCTTCGGTGGCAGCGGCGTCGTTGGTATTGCCGCGCGCGTTCTCCTAGCCGGCAACCTCGGTCTCCATCGGCTCCGTGGCAGAGGGATCTGACGGCCGGAAAAAGGAGAAAAGTCAAGCAAATATCCACAAAGAAGATCAGAAGAAGAAGAACCCAAGGGAAGTTTTCAAGCAAGAGGATTACCGGTACTGGTGTCTATAGTCACGATCTCCACCACTGGAGGGTCGCTGGTGCTGTCCCTTGCCGGAGAACTCTCCCTTGCCGGAGACTTCTCCCTTGCCGGAGAACGCTCCCTTGCCGGGGAATCCTCCCTTGGCGGTGTAGTCGAAGAAGATAACATGTCGGGGGCGGCTTCAGAGCGTCCCTGGTGAAGCTGTTCTGCTCCTACGCAAACCGATTGTCAGACGTCAGTAAAGAAACAACACCCATGCGCGCCTAACAGCGGGAAGTAAACCATACACTTACGCTGGGGGCTGCGTTGGGGGCTGCTTTGGGGAATGATTGTCGGGTCCGGCAAGGTGGTCTCGGGCGCACCCCCTACTGTCGCGGTGGGTTCGTCCTCGATGACAATCACCGGGACCTTGGCTCTCTGAGCCAGAGTCCTGAAAAGGAATGAGTTCGGAGTAAAGCAAACTAGATACAAGACAAAACAGCAAGAATTGAAGAAATACCAGTACAGCAAAGAATCTTACTCTTCTTCTTCCTCGTCGGAGCTGAGCGCGGAGAGGTCGAAGTCCGTCCCACCTTCGGCGCGACGAGGCGGAGGAATGGGTTCCCTTAACCGCTTGGCGGGGGCAGCGATAGGAGCAGAAGCGGTGGTCCGGGAGGACCCCGCTCCAGTTGCCGCAACGGCGTGAGGCGCTCCTGCGGCAACAGTGCTTGCCACGGTGGACCGTGTCGTGCGGCGCGGCGGCTGTTGACTCTTCTGCCGCCCTGCTACGTCCCCGGCCTGGCGGAGACGCCTTCTTGGTGGAGCTGGGGGCTCTGCTTGCGGCGGGCTGTCTGAAGATGAGGAGGAGGAGGAGTCGGTCTCCAACGAGCTGCTCGCACCCTCGACGGGCTCGCTCGACTCGACTTCAGGCGCGACAAGCTCTCCTTCGCCGGCAAGCTCTCCTTCGCCGGCAAGCTCTCCCTCGCCGGCAAGCCATTCTCGCTCGGCAAGGCTTGCCGCCTCTGCTGCCTTTGCCTCCTCCACGGTGAATCCAAACTCGCCCGCGGCAGTGGCTACCGCCGCCTCTTCCACCCTAGTGGCGATGCACTACATCTCCGCATCGGTGGTGTCGCGGGTGAGGCTCTTCTGTTCATCAGAGCAAACCGGCACTTCTACCAAGCCGTCAAAGAACTCCTGCACAACATCGTCTACAGGCTCTTGCCAAGTTGGGACAATTCCATGCGAATCGCACAGCGGCATCATTGCACGGATGCGGTCAAGCGAGGGGTTGCTGCACAGCGGAACGACACCCTTCGGCAACCTGAACCATTCGGGATGTTGAGGGTCGTGCTTGAACAATTCCTTGACCATCGCGTCCAGTTCCAGGACAGTGAAGTTGAATTTGAGGCCCGGGCGCAGCCTCATGATGTCCGCCGCACCCCCGATCTCCCAGGCGGGTCTCCTCCTCTCCTGCAGGGGGGCGATGCGGCGGCGAAGGAAATCCGCGCCAACGGCGCCTACAGTAAGCCCGACAAGCCTGAGGCGTAGGATCCGGGTGACGGCAATCTTCAGCCTATCATCTTCCGGGGCCACGCTGCTCCAATCGTTGCCGCGTGCTACTGGGGCTTGGCGCTGGGCGGTTAACGGCTGCGGGTTCTCCTCGACAATCCAGCACCAGTCTGCTCTCCATTCCTCCCACTTGCTGCAGAGCTCTCCCTCCAGATAAGCTTCCTTCTTGTCGGCTCTCGAGATCCAGGCGATTCTGCCGGATAAAGGCTCCCCTCTCTCAACTCGGGGCATAAAGAAGTGGCGGAAAAGAGCTACATTTGGATGGACTCCGACAAAGTTTTCGCAGAGATGTGCGAAAACTGCCATGGTCAGAACGGCATTGGGGGTGAAGTCAAGGAGGTGGAACCCGTAGGTGTTCATAATATCAACGAAAAATTCAGAGAAAGGCGGGCAGAGCCCGCAGTAGAAGAACAACGCGAAGGATGGATATCCATTCGGAGCCCGTTCCGAAGCGGCGGCGGAGAGTACCTTCGTGCCCGGATGCGCTCGCGTCTCCGTCGACCAGAAGAGGTAGTAGTATTCCCTCAGCTCCTTCGCGGCGAGCTTGGGGGGAAGGTTGTCCGCTCCTTTCGCAGCGCCGCGAGCCACTGCACCTCGGTCGACTTCACGGCCTTCCCCTTGCCCGCTTTCGGAGCCATGGCGGAGGTGGTGGGGGAGATCGACGGTGTTGGTGGTGCTGGTGGCAATGGGGGGCGGAGCGCTGCTCTCTTTTAGCTTTGAGAAGAAAGGGGGGAGCGGCGGAGATTTCTGAGATTGGATTAGCAACTGGCGAGATGGGCAAACTACCCCTGTTTCCCCTGCTTATAAAGGGGGAGGGGGCAGACGTTCCGTCTTTTCGAATAAAGAAACCACACACGATCTCTCCCACGACGCCGCATTCAACGCGTGCCGTTCGGGGAGGGCGCGGTGGATACGGAGTAAGATACGGCGTAACCCAGGCCGCGCGTGCCCGTGCCCTGTTTTGGGCCTGGCCCGACAGCGCTCGGCACCGTGTGTGGCCCAGGCCCCGGGGCTCCTGTCGGTGTACTAGAGTAGGGGTACCCTAGTATCCCGAACTTGTGCACGGGTAGTCGTAGCACCCCGCGCCAAGGCTTGCCGGGTGACCGCCAAGGTCCTCCGTGGTTCCTTTGGAGCCATTCAAGGACAAAGTATTCAAGCCAAGGAGACAAGGCCCCGGCAAGAGGAGCTTGCCAGGAAGGCCAACCGAGGCATCTCAAGGAACTTGCCGCGACGCGCCACACGTCCCGGCGAGGCCCGGCGAGCGACAAGCTTCCGGATGCGACAAGACAACAATCGCGGCAAGGCGCTTGCCGCAGCAAGCTACCACTCTGTACCCGCGCTCCAGCACATCCACCAACGTGTCGCCCTGGGGGCCTTTCCAGGCGCGCGTGGCAAGAGGCTGTGGAGCCAGCGGTGCGCGGTGGCAAGCTGCACTGACAAGATTGCCATCGTGGCAAGCGGTGGCATCCCTGACGGTCCCTTTTTGCACTGTTTGGGCGACGCAGACGGGTATTTAATGCCTTTGTCCCCTGCCGTCAGGATTAGGTATGATACACTGTACAGGTAGTTGTACCAACCACAAAACCTTTCCATTTTTACCCTCTACGTTGCCACCTGTCGGTGACCCCTTGAGCATATAAAAGGAGGCCCATCCGCAACGTAGAGGGGGGTTCGAGGCCAGAAAACACTCACGCTCGGTCTCGTTAGCAGCTAGGGTGTACTGTAGCACCCAGCGCTCCCGAGCAAGAACTCAATACACTCAGACATGCAACAGTAGGAGTATTATCTCTCTGAAGAGCTCCGAAGCTGGGTAAACTGCTCGTGTGCTTCGCCTCGATCCGCTCTTCGCGCGGCCTCCGCCTCCCGCCGAACCAAAAGGGGCTCGGTCCGCCGGCCCCATAGGTGTCCGTGGGTCAGCTTCCGCCGATAGTCTTGGGGCATAAAATTTCTGAAAGAGGTATTAAAGTTGATAAAGCTAAAGTAGACGCTATTGAAAAGATGCCGTGTGCCAAGGACATCAAAGGTATAATAAGTTTTCTTGGTCATGCTGGTTTTTATAGGAGGTTTATTAAAGACTTCTCTAAAATTTCTAGTCCTTTGACTAATCTCTTACAAAAAGATGTTCCTTTTGTCTTTGATGATGATTGTGTAGAAGCATTTGAAATACTTAAGAAAGCTTTGATTTCTGCACCAATTGTTCAGCCACAAGATTGGAATTTACCATTTGAAATTATGTGTGATGCTAGTGATTATGCTGTAGGTGCTATTCTAGGACAACGAGTTGAAAAGAAATTAAATGTTATCCAATATGCTAGTAAAACTCTAGATAGTGCCCAGAGAAATTATGCTACTACTGAAAAAGAATTTTTAGTAGTTGTATTTGCTTCTGATAAGTTCAGACCTTATATTGTTGATTCCAAAGTAACTGTTCACACTGATCATGCTGTTATTAAATACCTTATGGAAAAGAAAGATGCTAGATCTAGACTTATTAGATGGCTTCTGTTGCTTCAACAATTTGGTTTGCATATTATTGATAGAAAGGGAGATGAGAATCCCATTGCAGACAACTTGTTTAGGTTAGAAAATGTGTTGATGACCCACTACGTATTGATGATAGCTTTCCTGATGAACAATTAGCTGTCATAAATGCTTCTCGTACTGCTCCATGGTATGCTGATTGTGCTAATTACACTGTTGCTAAATTTATACCACCTAGTTTCACATACCAGCAAAAGAAAAAGTTTTTCTATGATTTAAGACATTACATTTGGGATGACCCGCAACTTTATATAGAAGGAGTAGGTGGTTTTATTATACGTTGAGCATGAACGGGAACAGATCATACGCAAGTGTCACTCCGAGGCTTACAGAGGACGCCACACTGAAGATAGAACTGCACATAAGGTATTGCAACCCGGTTTTTATTGACCTACTCTCTTCAAAGATGCTCGCAAGTTTGTCTTGTCTTGTGATGAATGTCAAAGAATTGGTAATATTAGTAGACATCAAGAAATGCCTATGAACTATTCACTCGTTATTGAACCATTTGATATTTGGGGCTTTGATTATATGGGACCTTTTCCTTCCTCTAATGGGTACTAGTAAGCGTGCACGTGCAACGCACATGTCATAGAGTTATGAAAGAGAGAGAAAACTGGATCGCGGGGAGGAGAGCGGTGGCATAAGTGTCGAGGGAGGAGGATTGATTATTGCGGCGGCAACACAAAGAAGCAGCTCCATGCTTTTTTTGGAGGGAGGAGGATGCCCGTGCGGTCGTGCCTGCAGGTTCCTTGGTATTTCCCGGCTACTTTTAGTGGCTCCTTTGATTAAGTTGGACTATTGCAGAAGAGATTATTGGGAACTTTTTGTATGTACAATCAATAACTGGAAACTTGTTCGTGCAGCATGGATGGAAGAGGCAAAAGAAATTTCTAACCGGCGGGTGTAGATTACTTAGTTGCATCGCTTTTGCCTGGGGTGCTATTCGTATCTTTTTAGGTATTCCGCTTTCTTCTAACCGGACAGACGAGCATACCATCCTTGACCACTGCCATGTTTATTCTCCAAACCAGTATATGATTCTGAATTCTGCAACAAATGATTTTCGAATCCTTACCAAATGATTAGAAAGTCTAGTGACGTTTTGACGTGCATAATGCACGTATAACACGAAATTTCCACATGCATTGCTTCTGAATGTTTTTTTTCTCATTAACGCTCTGATCCCCATGCTTGTGACATGAGTATCACTGATTTTGTGAAATGGAGGAACCAAAGTAACAAATTTATAATTGAAGATTAGAAAATACATATATTCCTTTAAGAGATAACATAATAAAACATTGTACTTTCTCCAATTATAAATTCTACAAATATAACCAAACATGATTTCTGCAAATATTGTTAGGTTTCAAAACCATTTCGCAGTCTATGTGAACCATCTATAGCAACCAACAACAGTTGATCATTAATTTATTATCACAGCAGCATTGAGATAACAGTAAAAAAAACTCTTCCTAGCCGCAAAACTGTCTTACTCATTGCAACACCCAGCTCACATGATATTGGTGTCCAAGGATTAGGTAAAAAATGGATTCCTATCTTGATTCACCGTGAAATGTAACAATATTTAATGGCATGTCTAGCATCGAAACAGCAACAGAGAGACTTTGAGTTGAACTGATTTGGTCGGTACACTAACCTCTAAATTCTCTTGATCGACCCTGATGGATTTGGTCCCTAACTGCATGTCAGACATTTCGCATTACACGTCTGATTGCTCCCTCGTCTTCATAGCCGCGCAAGTCTGTTGGAACATCCGTGAAAACAACAATCACCAAAGATGGTGAGCATTCAATTCAAATCTGGGTGAATTATCCCTCAATTCAATCAGCATTTATCTGGTTAGAACACGCACCGCAGTAAATTGTTTGGATGTTTTGTTATTATGAGGAGAATCAAAGTCCAGAACGTCTATGGATTTCTTGGGCTGAGATCCTGATGTCTCCGTGCGTAGGCCGATGGTACAGTGACGACGCGACCACAGAGCGACTGCTCGGGGTCAGATGAAGGTTGGAGCGAGGAGGTGACGATGATTTGGTCAGTAAAACTGATTAGTTGCTCCCTCTGCTGGTATTCGTGTACATAAGTTGCGTGATCCTTAATTACGGGAACAACCCAAGTGTTTTCCATTGTTTGTATATACCTAATCAATACTTCACGTAGCATGCCACCCTAAAATCAAGCAGCGACCACATACGCAATCCACGACAAAGATCCTCTGCCAATGCATGCGCTGGGAGGTTTGCATGGGACGCCAAAGATCATATATTAATCAGGGCAGTAAGAAGATATTCAAAACACATGCAGTAGTTGGCTATTTTGACGGACCAAATTTGTACGGGGCGCAATTAATCAGGGTAATTAAGGGCATAATTAAATCACGCTGAGTAGTTGACTGTTTTCGGGTGTGATATTTCACGGACCATATTTTTACAGGGTGCGTGGAAACCATAATAAAAGCAAATAAAAGATCACCCAGTGAAACCAGAATTTTACGAAAGCTCAGAATGTTTTTCCTATGTGGTATATTCTGCGGCTGATACAAAGCAAATGAGTATAACACATGTAAAATAGCACCAAGGGTAGAGGAATTATCTACTGTATATACGCGACTAATGTTACTATCTGAGAACAAATGATTACTAATCTTTAATTGAGACTCAAACAAAATAACTGAAAGTATACACGGAACTAACTACAACATACACTTACACGTTTCAGAATCTAGATATACGTGGAACAAGCACACACATATAATCAGGTTCAGAATTTCAAAATAAAATATTGCCGCCGTCGAGCAGCCACAACCTAAGTGGCGCACGTCGTTGAGATGCAGATCAGGGCCGATGGGGAGTGGTGCACGAGAATGCGACGAAGAGGCAAACGGGCGGGGCGGCCTACGCGAGGTGGCGCGCGACCTGATGGCACAACAGGCTGACGGGGGCGCAATGCTGGCAGAGAGGGGGTGATAGAGGCGGAGCATGGAGGTTGGGAAGGAGCCGTGGTAATGGAGGAGGATTTAATTAATTATTTAGGTGTGTTGTTTTGGTAGTAGGTGTTCTTTAAGGGAGGTGATATATGGTGTGACGATTTATTTCCCAATGAAGATGCAATTAAGGTGCATATTCCTAATTAAGGTGTTGTGTAAATGATTTAAATTAATTAGTAAATCTGTGGATTTGATGTGATACAACATTGGGGAAATCCGATACTAAGTGGGTAGAGGTTATTCCAACTAGTAGTGCTGATCATACCACCTCTATTAAGATGCTTAAAGAAGTTATTTTTCCGAGTTTTGGAGTCCCTAGATATTTAATGACTGATGGTGGTTTACATTTTATTCATGGTGCTTTTCGTAAATTGTTTGCTAAGTATGATGTTAATCATAGAATTGCATCTCCATACCACCCTCAGTATAGTGGTCAAGTAGAATTGAGTAATAGAGAGATTAAATAGATCTTACAAAAGACTGTTAATAGATATAGAAAGAATTGTCCAAAAAACTTGACGATGCATTATGGGCCTACAGAAATACATATAAAAACGCTATGGGTATGTCTCTGTATAAAATGGTTTATGGAAAAGCATGTCACCTACCTCTCGAACTAGAACATAAGCCATATTGGGTTATTAAAGAGCTCAATTATGATTTAAAACTTGCCGGTGAGAAGAGGCTATTTAACATTATCTCACTTGATGAATGGAGAACCCACGCCTATGAGAATGCCAAATTGTTTAAAGAAAAATTTAAAAGATGCCATGACAAAAGGATACAAAGCGTGAGTTTAATGTAGGTGACTATGTTTTGCCATACAACTCTCATTTAAGATTTTTTGCCGGGAAACTTCTCTCTAAATGGGAAGGTCCTTACATTACCGAGGGAGGTCTATCATTCCGGTGCCATCAAAATCAACAATGCTGAAGGCACAAATCCGAAGGTGGTAAACGGTCAAAGAATCAAACATTATATCTCAAGTAATCCCATAAATGTTGAAACCAATGTTATTGACACCATAACCTGTGAGGAGTACTTAAGGGACACTTTCCAGAACGTTTCAGACTCCGAAAAGGAATAGGTATGTGGTACGGTAAGTAAACCGACTCCAAAACTACTCAAATAGCAATTTTTGTCCGTTTTGGAATTATTTAAAAAATTAGGAAAATTAGAAGTAGTCTGAAAGAGACACAAGGCATCCACGAGGGTGGAGGGCACCCCCCTACGTAGTGGCCACCTCGTGTTCCCTCCGGACTCTGTTTTATTGCGCGATACTTCTTTTGGTCGGGAAAAATTCATTATATAATCTCCCGAAGGTTTTGACCACCGTACCATGACGAAACCCTTTGTTTTTATTTTGAGTTGTTTCTGCTGCAGATTTAGGGCAAGATGTCTTCTCAAGAGTCAGTTCGGGAGACTCAGGTATCTCATCCGAAACCAAGGCTAGTAGTAAACAGCTATGCTGACTACTTTGGGCTATCAACGGAGGAAGAGATGGAGGCCAACTTGAAAAGGGTAGATGCCATGGAGGAGGATCAAGAAGTTACCTCTCATCTCCAAGCCAGGTTCATGATGGAGGAACTTCAGAGCTCAGCAATTCCAAATTAGGTCATCCCTACCAATGCTAGATTTCTTTCGTATGAAAATATAAAAAAGAGTGTTACTTGTTCTCCCGCAGCTATGCAACATCCATGGGTGAAAGGACCTTTAGCCGTCACGGGTAAACTCCATAAGGAAATAATTGATCTTAAGCAGCAAGTCAATAAGCTCGAGGAAGACAATCATATCCTAAGGGGCATCATCGTCAAGAATATTGCATCAACACTTCCGAAGAAAAGAGACATAAATACATGGGTATGGGCACTCCCATTGGCAAGTGCCAAGCTTGGGGGAGGTGCCCCGGTATCATATCACCATCACACTTCTATCTTTACCTTTTTCTTAGTTCGATCTTTTGGTTATATCTTGATCTAGTAGAATAAATTTTTAGTATGATCTAGCTTTAAGTTTGGTTTTGATCTCTATCTATGTAATCGAGTCCGTTAACTTTAAATAATAAAGATTAGTTTTGAGTTGAGGGCTTTTCTATCTTGCTATGATCTTGAGGGAATAAAAAGAAAAGAATGAAGAGAAATAAAAAGATCATATCAATCATATCGAGAGTAATGACTTCACATATAAAGAGTGTGATGAATAAAAGTTGTTGAGAGTTGGCAAACATAGTTTGGTCACCGTTGCAATTAATAGGAAGTAATAAATAAAGAGAGGTTTTCACATATAAATATACTATCTTGGACATCTTTTATGATTGTGAGCACTCATTAAAATATGACATGCTAAAAAGTTGATGTTTGACAAGGAAGAGAACGTAATGGGTTATGTTTTCTTATATTCGAACAAGTTATATTGTCGCGGATGATCCAACATGTTGACATTGCCTTTCCCCCTCAT
Organism: Triticum turgidum subsp. durum; assembly: GCA_900231445.1. Classification (NCBI taxonomy): domain Eukaryota; kingdom Viridiplantae; phylum Streptophyta; class Magnoliopsida; order Poales; family Poaceae; genus Triticum; species Triticum turgidum. Next base: position 605,149,314 of record LT934116.1, on the reverse strand, counting down.
GCTAGCCAAATTCTTTGCACCAAGTAGAGATACTACTTGTGCTTCCAAACATCCCTAAACCCAGTTTTGCCATGAGAGTCCACCATACCTACCTATGGATTGAGTAAGATCCTTCAAGTAAGTTGTCATCGGTGCAAGCAAAAAAATTGCTCTCTAAATATGCATGATCTATTAGTGTGAAGAAAATAAGCTTTATACGAGGTTGTGATATGGAAGAAACAAAAGAGATGGACTGCATCCATATCATAAGTGGCAATATAATTAAAGTGATGTTCTTTTGCATTAACATTTTGTGCATCCAACCATAAAAGCGCATGACAACCTCTGCTTCCCTCTGCGAAGGTCCTATCTTTTATTTTTACCTTCTACCTCCATACAAGAGTCATGGTGGTCTTCACCCCTCCTTTTTACACTTTATCCTTTAGCAAGCACTATGTGTTGGAAAGATCCTGATATATATATATATATATATATATCCACTCGGATGTAGGTTTTCATAAAGTATTATTGTTGACATTACCCTTGAGGTAAAATGTTGTGAGGCAAAATTATAAGCCCCTATCTTGCTCTGTGTCCGATTGAAACTTCATATCCATAAGTATCGCGTGAGTGTTAGCAATTGTGAAAGACTAAATGAAAGCCGAGTATGTGGACTTGCGGAAAAGCTCTTATATTGACTCTATCTAATGTTATGATAAATTACAATTGCTTCAATGACTGAGACTATAGTTTGATAGTTTTCAATGAAGTTTCTAATTCATAGTTTACATTGTGAATAGATTGTTACTTTAACATAAGAAATCATATGACAATATATGTTGCTGTTCTAAAGATGATCATGATGCCCTCATGTCCATATTTTATTTTATCGACACCTCTATCTCTTAACATGTGGACATATTTTTTGATATCGGCTTTCACTTGAGGACAAGCGAGGTCTAAGCTTTGGGGAGCTGATACGTCCATTTTGCATCATGCTTTTATATCAATATTTATTGCACTATGGGTTGTTATTACACATTATTTCACAATACCTATGCATTTTCTATCTTATTTTATAAGGTTTACGCGAACAGGGAGAATGTTGGCAGCTGGAATTCTGGGTTGGAAAAAGAGCAAATATTAGAGACCTATTCTGCACAACTCCAAAAGTCCTGAAAATCCATGAAAGTTAGTTTTGGAATATATTAAAAATATTGGGCAAAGAAAGCACCAGAGAGGGGCCACCCACCAGCCCCTGGGCGAGCCCCTGCCTCGTGGGCCACCTGGTAGGCTCCCAATGCCCATCTTCTTCTATATGGTGTCTTTTGCCCTGGAAAAAATCATAAGGAAGCTTTCGGAACAAAGTGCTGCTGTCTCGAGGCAGAACCTGGGCAAGACCAATCTAGGGCTCCGGCGGAGCTGTTCTGTCGGGGAAACATCTCTCCGGGAGGGAGAAATTGTCGCCATCATCATCATCATCGATCCTCTCATTGAGAGGGAGTCAATCTCCATCAAAATCTTCACTAGCACCATCTCCTCTCAAACCCTAGTTCATCTCTTGTATTCGATCTTTGTCTCAAAACCTCAGATTGGTACCACTGGGTTGCTAGTAGTGTTGATTACTCCTTGTAGTTGATGCTAGTTGGTTTATTCGGTGGAAGATCATATGTTCATATCCTTAATTCTATTCAATACCCATCCGACTATGAACATCAATATGAATTATGAGTAGTTACGTTTGTTCCCGAGGACATGGGAGAAGTCTTGTTATAAGTAATCATGTGAATTTGGTATTTGTTCGATATTTTTGATGAGATGTATCTTGTCTCTCCTCTAGTGGTGTTATGTGAACGTCGACTACATGACACTTCACCATTATTTGGGCCTAGAGTAAGGCATTGGGAAGTAATAAGTAGATGATGGGTTGCTAGAGTGACAGAAGCTTAAACCCTAGTTTATGCGTTGCTTCGTAAGGGGCTGATTTGGATCCATATGTTTCATGCTATGGTTAGTTTACCTTAATTCTTCTTTCGTAGTTGCGGATGTTTGCGAGAGGGGTTAATCATAAGTGGGATGCTTGTCCAAGGAAGGGTAGTACCCAAGCTCCGGTCCACCCACGTATCAAATTATCAAAGTAACGAATGTGAATCATATGGGCATGATGAAAACTAGCTTGATAGAAATTTCCATGTGTTCTCGGGAGCGCTTTGCTTTATATAAGTGTAACATCCCAATTTTCAATTTGGATGTTATACATAGATCATCATATGAATATCATATTTTATTTGCATTCGGTTGCGATCCAAGAAATCTTAAGCAATTCAATGACCCAAGGAGAGAGTTGGAGGTTTCACAAAAATATCATATTTTAATGTATTTCAAATTTGAAAAGAGGATCAATTTAATTTTTAATAATTCCTTTCCAATCATTTCCAACAATAAAATGACTTCTTCAAAACAGAGGAGAAATATTGGACAAGCAATTTTGAAATCAAACTATTTATTTGATTTGTATTTTGTTTGCAGTTTTATTTGAATTAGAGAAAATCATGCATTTAAAAAAATGGCATTTAGTCCAGAAAAATGTCCATCTTGTCCCACATATTAGGTTTGGACAGTGAAAATTGTTTATGAAATTTTTTTATAATTTAATTTATATTTTTTTAGGATTTTCTTCGTGGATACCGTTTTAAAAAAAATTCTTCCTGGGCCGGCCCAGCCAAGCCAGGCCAGGCCCGCGCGCTCACCGCCGTGTCCGACCTGGACACGTGGAGCCACCCCCTGGCGCAAGCCAGGGCCACCCCTCGGGCCTTTAAAAGGGCCCCAAACGGTTCCTCTCCTCCTCACATCGCCCCGCCTCCCGCGCCGTGCCGCCGCACACAGCCGCCTACGCCGCCGCCGCCTCATATCGCTGTTGCCCCGCCGCCGCCGGAGCCTCACCCTGCCCGCCGGATCTCGTCATTGACCTCGCTGTCGCATTGACCGGTATAAATCGTTCGATTTTCTCTGGTTCTTTCTGCTTTTTTCTGCTAGTTAGGTTAGATCGGTTTTTTTGGTTTAGTTTAGTTAACGAACGTTCACCCGTTAGATCGTTTTAACGAACGTATTTGTTTATTTAGTTCTCTTAGCGAACGTTCGTTCTGTACCTTTTTCTTTTTAGTTTTATTTTCGGCCAGGGACCTATCCACGAATAGTTTTCTTGCGATTTAGCCCCTGATATAAAAACCAGCGTAACTTTTTGCTCATTTATCCAAATTAGATGAAACCAACGCCTAACTCTTTGTAACGATCTCTCCTTTCTAGTAAACCAACTTGTACATGATTTTGACAATTTAAAATTTGAGTTTAGTTCAGATTAGTATTCAATTTTTTTGTTTCTATCTTGAGTTTCATAGCGTCGGTTGAGTTGTTTCTTTTTGCAAAACGTAGCTAATCACACGTACCTACAGTTAAGACCTAATCCACATGAAAATAATGCTATTAGGTTTTGCTCTGTTTGGTTTATTCGTTTGCTTGTTTCGAGTTTTATTTGGATCTTTTCTTGATTTCCCTTTGTTTCGTTTGAGTGATTGCTTATGTATGCTACTGTTTGTCTCTGCTAGATTATCCGGAGTGCGAAGCTTGTTACTACGAATCTCTAGAGTTTGCCGATTGTCAGCAAGGCAAGTTACACTTTGATCATACTCTTCTATACCTAGTTTTTACTATTCATTAGTTATGCCCCTCAAATATTTGGATGAGTAGGATTGGGAACTTGTGGTCACCCCGGGAATATATGTTATCCTCAATTATTGCTTAGCCATGCTCGTAGACGGGGATTGGATCGTGATACACATGGAAGTTGTGAGAGTTATTAATCTTGGATAACATTAAGGTGGCAACTTTAATATACATGTGGGTGGATTGGTTAGGGCAGTTGGAGAATCCAGTGGTTATCCATTCGGGAAATCCCGGAGTACCCGTGTTATTTTTCCTCGGTTCGCCACCCAGGCTCAAAGGAATAATATTATATTTCATGCCTAGAAACTTCCGTGTGCAGCCACAAGCCAATATGGGCTCTGGCGTAGTTGAGTAAGTTGCGTCACTACTCGAATCATCTTCTTTGCCGTCCGTCATAGCAGACGGCAAAGGCATAGATCACGGATAGCAAAGCCTTTGCCGTCTGCTGGCAGACGGCCAACAGTCCGGCTGAACAGATAATGGCAAAGGCCACCTTGCCTTCTACTGGGAGACGGCAAAGAAGCAAACTTCTTTCCCGTCTGCTAGCAGATGGCAAAGAGATGGGTGTCATTGCCATCTGCCGAGCAACCTACGAACGGCGAAGCGAGCATCTTTGTCGTTAGCCGAGGTACAACAGACGACAAAGAATGGGATTAAAATTAAAAAATAAAAATAACGCGGTACAGAAGCCACGCCGCCGTTCGTCATCCGTGTCTGTCCATTTCGTGTTTGTGTCCAGTTCATGTTCGTCCATTCATCATTAGTTTCATGTTTGTTGGTCGCGTCCACAACAGCAATCGGAGCCGAACAGAGGACACTGGCCGCCCTGTCCGCGCCGTCCGTGCCCTGTTCGCGCCGCCCGCCAGTGCCCTGCTACCGCCACCCGCCCGCACCCTGCTACCTGCGCGTTGCTCGTAGTGGCCTCCCGCGCCGGCCACCCTGCCCGCACAGGCCTGCAGCGGCCATGCCCTGCTCATGCCGTCCGCCCCGCTGGTTCCTGGAGAGGGGGGATTCAAAGAGGGGGTAGGGCATAGGAAGGGGAGGCCGAGGGCCTGCTGGTGCCACAATAGGGTTCACTGGCTGGTGGACGAAGGCTGGTGACCGACGAGTGGATCGGACCTTGTGGTGCGTTGCAGCGGGTGAAGAAGGGAGTCGAAGGAGGAAGAGCAGAGGAAGGGGAGGCCGGAGGTCTGCCGGTGGTGGCGGAGGGTTCGCTGGCCGGAGGACCCGCGGCTGGTGACTCCGGCAAGAGGACCGGTACGCGGACGAGCTGGTTGCGCTGACGAGAGAGAGAATGGTGTGAGAGATAGAGACACAGAGAACGCGGGGTGGGTGGATAAGGGACGAGGGGGAGGTCCCTGTGCACGATGGCTTGTCTATTCGTGCGATGCATGTGAGCAATGCTGAGGGCCCCACGCATGATGGGTGCGTGCAATGCGTGGTTGGGGTGGATGCCCCTGCCATGTCATCGATCCAGGGGAAAAAGGTTCCAACCAATAGGAAATCAGCAGAAGATTTGTGTTTGTTCATCCTATGTCTTTTGATAAAACAAAGATGCAAAAATTTAGTAAATTTTCTTAAACTTTTTCCACGTCTTCTATGACTTATAAACCAATACCGTGCCAAATTTCATATTCTTTTGACGTTCTTTAGATTTTCAAAAAAAGCAAAAGGTTGATACATCTGTGTGTTATGCCTTTACCTGCAAAAAAAGATAGACCACCTCTTTTCCGTCTGCCAGCAGATGGCAAAGAATCTTTGTTGTCTGCTAGCAGACGGCAAAGGAGGGACATTGTCGTCTGCTAGCAGACGCCAAAGAAGTTGACCTAGCCACACCATGCCCCGTGGGGCCCACCAGGATCTTTGTTGTCTTCCTTTTCCTCTTTGCCATCAGCTGGCAGACGGTAAAGAGCCAGCTGATGGCAAAGACTCTCTTTGCCATCAGCTTGTTCTTTGCCATATGTTTTACGAAAGCAGACGACAAAGAGCCTCTTTGCCATCAGCTGGCAGACGGCAAAGAGCTGGCAGACGGCAAAATGCCAGATTCTAGTCGTGCATGAGCTCTCGAAGAGGTGGACTAGCAGATGTAGGGGAAAGTAGGTGCACCGGTCTGCCCGGAGTAGAGAGTTAATGCTTCAGAAAGACTATGTCTCGATCTTCCGATCATGGATGCGGTCGAGACTTGTGGGGAAAAGTGTGCAACCTCTGCAGAGTGTATAAACTAATCATGGTTAATAGTGTCCCCGATTATGGACATCTTGAATATCTGGAATTGGATATTATTGTGATCTCATCACTGTTTAATTTAATTGAAATGGGTTTAATGATGATGCTTGTTTAATTGGGATTTGAGTTGGAGGAACCTTCTCAAATATTGGTACTGTTGGAAATATGCCCTAGAGGAAATAATAAAATGGTTATTATTATATTTCCTTGTTCTTGATAATTGTCTATTGTTCATGCTATAATTGTATTAACCGGAAACTGTAATACATGTGTGAATACATAGACTACAACATGTCCCTAGTGAGCATCTAGTTGGCTAGCTCATTGTTCAGTAGATGGTTATGGTTTACTGACCATGGACATTGGATGTTACTAATAACGAGATCACATCACTAGGAGAATGATGTGATGGACAATACCCAATCCTAAGCATAGCACAAGATCATGTAGTTCGTTTGCTAGAGCTTTTCTAATGTCAAGTATCTTTCCTTAGACCATGAGATTATGGAAGTCTCGGATACCGTAGGAATGATTTGGGTGTATCAAACTTCACAACGTAACTGGGTGAATATAAAGGTTCACTACATGTATCTCCGAAAGTGTCTGTTGGGTTGGCACGAATCGAGACTGGGGTTTGTCACTCCGTATGATTGAGAGGTATCTCTGGGCCCACTCGGTGATGCATTATCATAATGAGCTCAATGTGACTAAGGAGTTAGCCATGGGATCATGCGTTATGGAACGAGTAAAGAGACTCTCCGGTAATGAGGTTGAATGAGGTACGGGATACCGACAATCGAATCTTGGGCAAGTAAGATACTGATGGACAAAGGGAATTGTATATGGGATTGATTGAATCCCAGACATCGTGGTTCATCCGATGAGATCATCGTGGAATGTGTGGGAGCCAAGATTGGTATCTAGATCCCTCTATTGGTTATTGGCCAAAGAGGTATCTCGGTCATGTCTGCATTGTTCCCGAACCCGTAGGGTCTGCACACTTAAGGTTCGGTGACGCTAGAGTTGTAATGGGAATAGTATGTGGTTACGGAAGGTTGTTCAGAGTCCCAGATGAGATCCGGAAGTGACAAGGTACTCCGGAATGGTCCGGAGGTGAAGATCGATATATTGGACGAAGGGTGTTGGAGTCCGGAAGTGTTCCGGAGTTACTGGGCTATGGCCAGCATGACCGAAAGGTGTTTCGGGGGCCCCGACAAGTGTTGCAGGGCCTCATGGGCCAAGTGCAAGGGGCAAGCCAGCCCACCAAGGGGCTGTGAGCCCCCACACCCTTTCCCATGTTGCTTGGGGAGGTGGGGCGCCTCCACCTGGTATGGGAGGCAAGTCTCCACCTACTTGGCTTGGGGGGCAAGTCTCCCTAGCATTTCCCAAGGGAGATCCATCTGCCTTTGCCGCCGCCCCCTAGGGGAAACCCTAGGGCGCCTCCTCCTCCCCTTTCCCCTATATACAGTGAGGGAGAGAGAGGGCATCTGCACCCTGACACGCCCTGGTGTTGCCCTTCCTCTCCTTCCAACACCTCTTCCTCCTCCGTAGTGCTTAGCGAAGATCTACCGGAGAACCACAAACTCCATCGCCACCACACCGTCGTGCTACCGGAGTTCTCCCTCAACCTCTCCTTTCCCCTTGTTGGATCAAGAAGGTGGAGACGTCCCCGGGCTGTACGTGTGTTGAACGCGGAGGCGCCATCCGTTCGGTGCTTGGATCGGATCTTTCGTGATTTGAATCGCCGTGAGTATGACTCCATCAACTGTGTTCTTGTAACGCTTCCGCTTTGCTATCTTCAAAGGTATAAACATGCACTCCCTCTCTCTCTCTCTCGTTGCTAGCATCTCTTAGATTGATCGTGGTGACACATTGGAATTTTTTTGAATTATTACTACATTCCCCATTAGGTACAACTTGGGAGTAGTAAATAAAATTTTATTCCCTTGTTGTAGGGAAAATTTAGATTTATGCAAAATCATAAACTTAGAGCCTTCACCAGCCAAATATTGCATGTAGGTATAGTTCTTGCATTTATTGCTTTACATTGTAACTCTGCAAGCATATTCTATGTGCTGACCTACAGGGCTGCAACAGCTCATGTTGCAGACTACTCAGACGACGAATAAGGTGCGATAGGTCATTGTCATGCACTAAGCCATGCTCACCCCGGGAATATACGTTATTCTCAATTATTGCTTAGCCATGCTCATAGACGGGGATTGGATCATGATACACATGGAAGTTGTGGGAGTTATTAATCTTGGATAACATTAAGGCGGTAACTTTAATATACATCCGGGTGGATTGGTTGGGGCTCCTGGAGAATCCAGTGTTTGTCCATTTGGGATATCCCGGAGTACCCGTGTGATTTTTCAGATCATGCGAGTAGTTATTTGAGGACTCTCTCTTATTTAAAAACTTTCAGATCTAAGTATTTTGTTAAAACAACAAGCAAAATGTAAATAAAATGACATTTCAAGAATAGCACAAGTCATGTGAAGAAGCAAAAACTTAGGCTAAACCGACACTAACAGATAATTGTTGAAGAAGAAAGGTGGGATGCCTACTGGGGCATCCCCAAGCATAGATGCTTGAGACTTATTGAAATATTAGCTTGGGATGCCTTGAGCATCCCCAAAATTGAGCTTTTGTATCTCCTTAATTCCTATTATATCACGGTTTCCCTAAATAACAAAAACTTCATCCACACGAAACTCAACAAGAACTTGTGAGATAAGTTAGTATAAATCAGTGCAAAACCTTATCATTCTCTACTATATCAAATCACTAAAATTATTATTCAACATTGCATACTAAATGCCTCTGCATATAATACTCGTATCCTCAAATAGAATCATTAAACAAGCAAACATATGCAAACAATGCACACATATCAGCAATTTGCCAAAACAGTATAGTCTGTAAAGAATGCAAGATTCATCATAGTTCCCTAACTCCAAAAATTATTATAAAAATACTACACTGTATAAATTTTTTCATAGCTTATTTTTCAAAAAGTTTCAACAGTTTATCACATTCTGACTTTTCTAGGTAATTTTTGCAACATCGATAAACTTTCTGTTTTCAAACAGCAACAAGTATACTTGCAACATAAGCATGGCAAAGGCTATCATTGCCACTTTTATTGAAAGAAAATATGCAAAAAATTATTATAAATAACATCAAGAAAATCCTAAAAAAATTAGTTGACGCTTCAGGCAATACACATATCATGTGACGAATGAAAACACAGCTCCATGTGAGGTTACCGATAATGTTGGAGACGAAAGAGGGGATGGCATCCGGGGCATCCCCAAGCTTAGTTGCTTGGATATTCCTTCAATATTACCTTGGGGTGCCTTGGACATCCCCAGGCTTAGGGTCTTGTCACTCCTTATTCTTCTCATATCGACATCTCTCCCAAAACTTGAAAACTTCAATCACACAAAACTTAATGGAACCTTGTGAGATAGGTTAGTATGATAAAGAGCAAACCATTTCACTTTTGGTACTGTCAAAGAAAAGATTCATAATTGTTTCCACACAATTCCTAGTGTAGCATATCATTTTCACAATTTCTATGTCAAAAACAGAACAGTCGGTAGTAATCTGTACTCAAACGATACTTCTACTTCTCCAAAAATTATGAAACAAATTGGACCACGTGATAAATTTGTATATTAAACTTCACCAAAAATAATCAACTTAAAAGCGCTTTTCTGTTAAAAATGGGAGTTATTTTCGTTAGCACCAAAGTTTTTGTTTTCCAGGAAGGTCAAATCAACTATCACCCAACATGATCTCTAAGGCTTTACTAGGCACTTCATTGAAGCAAAAGCAATAAAACATGATTACTACATTAGCATAATCATCTGAACACACAAAAACAGTAGATGAAAGTGTTGGGTTGTCTCCCAACAAGCGCTTTTCTTTAATCCCTTTTAGCTAGGCATGATGAGTTCAAGGATGCTCGCATAAAAGATAAGTATAGAAACATGAAAAAGAGCATCATGAATCACATGGCAAGCAAATTTAAGCCTAACCCACTTCCTATGCATAGGGATTTTTTGAGCAAATAATTCATGGGAACACGAATGAACTATCATAGGAAGGCAAAACATTCATAACTTCAAAACATTCAACACATAGAGAGGAAACTTGATATTATTGATGTGTAAATGCATGTGTTCCTCTCTCATAATAATTTTCAGTAGCATGTGTTCCTCTCTCATAATAATTTTGATATTATTGATGTGTAAATGCATATGTAAATGCATGTGTTCCTCTCTCATAATAATTTTCAGTAGCATCATGAAGAAGTTCAACAATATAACCATCACATACAACATTCTTTTCATGACACATAAGCATAGCAAATTTATTCTCATGAATAGGGGTGGGAGCAAACTCAACGAAATAACTATCATGAGATTGAAAATTAAAATCATGATGACAAGTTTCATGGGTATAATTATTCAATATAGCATACATGTCATCACCATAATCATCATAGATACCGACCTTGTTCTCATAGTCTATTGAAGCCTCATCCAAAATGGTGGATTCATCATTAAATAAAGTCATGACCTCTCTGAATCCACTTTCATCATTATAATCATCATAAATAGGAGACATGCTATCATCATAATAATTTATATCATTAAAACTTGGGGGAGTGAAAATATCATCTTCATCAAACATAGCATCCCCAAGATTGTATCTTTGCATATCATTAATATCATGGATATTCAAAGAGTTCATGGAAAAAACATTCCAATCATGCTCATCATTCAAAGATTCTATGTCGAACATTTTATAACATTCTTCTTCTAACAATTGAGCATAACTTTCCGATCCATCATTTTCAAGAAATATATTATAAAGATGATCAATAATATGATGCAACCTTAATTCCACTTTTATGTAGTTTTCTTTTATAAACCAAACAAGTGATAAAACAAGAAACTAAAAGATTCGATTGCAAGATCTAAACATATAACTTCAAGCACTCACCTCCCCGGCAACGGTGCCAGAAAAGAGCTTGATGTCTACTACGCAACTTTATTCTTGAAGACACGTGTAAGGCCTCCAAGCGCAGAGTTTTGTAGGACAGTAGCAATTTTCTCTCAAGTGGATGACCTAAGGTTTATCAATCCGTCAGAGGTGTAGGATGAAGATGGTCTCTCTCAAGCGACCCTGCAACCAAATACAAGAAATCTCTTGTGTTCCCAACACACCCAATACAATGGCAAATTGTATAGGTGCACTAGTTCGGCGAAGAGATGGTGATAAAAGTGTAATATGGATGGTAGAAATATATTTTTATAATCTGAATAAATAAAAACAGCAAGGTAGCAAATAGTAGACAGGCATAAAAATGGTGTTGCAATGCTTAAAAATGAGTCCTAGGTTCCGTACTTTCGCTAATGCAACCTCTCAACAATGCTAACATAGTTGGATCATATGATTATCCCTCAAAGTGCAACAAATAATCACTCCCGAGTTCCTATTAACAGAGAATAAAAGATAGGAATTGTTTGTAGGTCACGAAGCCACATCAAAGCTATTCTTTCTGTTCGATCTATTCAAGAGTTCGTACTAAAATAACACAAAGCTATTTTTTTGTTAGATCTATCCTAGAATTCGTACTAGAATCACACCAAAGCAAATTCATATTCATAATACTCAATCCGCACAAAGAACTATAAAGAGACCCCAAAGTTTCCATCGGACAAAAACATGCGTCAACCCCTATGCATAGATTACCCCAATATCACCGCGAGAATCCGCGAGTTGAATGCCATAACACATATCAAGTGAATCAATAGTATAACTCATTGCCGCCTCAAGTATTCATATTGCAAGACATATATCATGTGTCCTCATCTCTGAATATTCAATCTGACAAAACAAAACTTTGAAGGGTAAAGATTCAATTCATCATAACAAGAGTATAGATGGGAGAAACATCATATGATGCGACTATATTAACAAAGCCCATGATATAGATCACGAGAGAGAGAGATCAAACACATAGCTACTGGTACAAACCCTCAGCCCCGAGGGTGGACTACTCCCTCCTCATCATGGTGGCCGCCGGGATGATGAAGATGGCCACCGGAGATGATTCCCCCCTCCGACAGGGTGCCAGAATGCGGTCTAGATTGGTTTTCACGAATACAGAGGCCTTGCAGCGGCGAACTTCTGATCTAGGGCTAACCCCGAAGGGTTTCGGAATATTTGGGAATTTATAGTGCAAAAAGGGGGTGAGAGAGGACACAGAGGTGGGCACAATCCACCTGGGCGCGCTAGGGGGCCCTGGCGCGCCGTGGTGGGTTGTGACCCCCTCGGGCACCCCTCAGGTGCAGCTCAGGCCCATAAGGTTCCTTCTGGTCAATAAAAAATCTCCAAAAAGTTACGCGGTGTTTGGACTCCATTTGATATTGATTTCTTGCGATGTAAAAAACAAGCAAAAAACTACAACTGGCACTGGGCACTAGGTCAGTAGGTTAGTCCCAAAAATGATGTAAAGTTGCTATAAAATGATTATAAAACATCCAAGAATGATAATATATTAGCATGGATACTTCATAAATTATAGATACGTTGGAGACTTATCACCCCCCGCTCAAGATGTCTAGCGATATCATCGCTAATCATCCGGGGCTAGTGCCCAGTACCAATCTTGGTGATTACCTAGGTGATGATATATAGTTTGAAATGTTAGAGGTAATAGAGATCTTATGATACGAGTATGGGAAGCCTCTAGTCAAACCTGATCATCCTCCTTAAACAACGATGATGGGAATTGGCTATTACCTCCACCATGAGCTCTCCTCTCCTCTCCTCTCCTCCCACCTGCTCCACCTTCCACCATGGATCTAGCCTATGATCCACGCCATGGATGGGCTCCTTCACTGGGATTTCAACCCTGGCCTTGTAGTGGCCGATCAGGTACGTCGTCGGTTTGGAGAGACGGTGCATTTCTCTCCTTCACGCAAGACCAAGGAGTTTTTCTTGGTTGTCTCCTTCTCCTCAGCCTCTTTCCCCTCAATGAGGAATCTGTGGGTGTGGCTCTGCAATGCTGCATTGGTGGTCATCATCTTGGTTTTAAAGTTTCTAAGATTTTTGAGAGATCATTTCGCTTCTCAGTGGCCGGCAACAAGGTTGGTCATTACATACATGGTCTCAAGGATCGTATTTGGCCAGACTTCATCTGTCACTTTCATCTGTTCAATGGTTGTTTCAATGGTGTTAAGCATTTGGATTCTCGTTGGCATGCGGATGAAACAATAGAATCTATTGCTCATCGTAGTCCGGTGGCAGTGCGCATTACTCCTAAGGTTTTCTCACAGCCAACAGGAAATGATCATTCTACCTCCAATGAGTTGCGCAAATTTGGACTTATGCCTATTGCTTCTATGGATTTTGCTGACAAGAATAAGCATGAGGCCTCATGTTCTTACGATGCACAGCCAGCTTAGGAACACGTCATTCATCCCTTGGTAATTTCGGAATCAACAGACACGAACATTGAATGCCCCGCAAATTCTACAGAGCATTTACTGCGGATTGGGTCTTTCCTGTTCCCTTGTAATATTGTTTACCCGAAACTACTGCAAAGTTTCCTTCTATCGGCCTTCAAATATGCACCTCCATTTCAGTCTTGGCCGCCTCTTCTCTCCAAGCCTCATATCACGGATTTGTTGCGGGCAGGATATAATCCCAGGGAAGTTAATGATTTTATTCTTGCATGGGGTGTCCTGTGTGCTAAATGTGTACAATGGGGGCACAACAAATTTAATTTTCATGCCCGGATTATTTGCTTGCACTGTTCGGCACCGGGGCACAAAGGAATTAATTGCCCGTCCAGAATTCGGGCTTCTTTGAATGGAAAGGCTGATATGGGCTCGGATTCGGATCTTCCCGTCAAATCATCTCACTCAGGGTAGTCAATCAATCAACCGGCTGTGCAGCAACCTTGCCCATCTACGGCGTCGTTGGGCCCAACGTTGGCAGTGGAGACCAAAACCCGCCCCGTCCACCTTTGACGCCCCGCCTTCCCCCCCATTGCCCGCCCCGCTTCCCAATGAAACAGAGCGCTCTGCTCTAACGCCACCTCCGCCCCTGCAAAACTCCGCCGCCGTCGGCATCCCCGCTCCGTCCACCTCCATGGCCAACTACCCTATCAACCCACTCCCCTACCTTCCTCCGGGCTGGTCCATTGAGCCAGGGCCAGCAGATCGCAAGGTTAGAGCGGACATGGCTGTCCATCCCATCCCGCCCCTCAACAACAACTTCCTCGCCATTGCCGAGGCCAGTCGGTTCGTGCCATTGCATCTTCGGGAAGATCTTCGCAACACGATTGAAGGCATGCTGCACGAGGCTGGACTGCACACCACTGAGACCTCTGACCATCCATTGGGAGTGGGTATGTTTGCTTTTGCCAATTCTTTCCTCCGCGACACTACAGTAAACACCACCTTCCAGCTTGATGATGAGGATCTAGTGATTTCCTTTGTGCGTCACAATGCTGCTCTGAATATGCGCAACACTACCTATGGCCCTGAACTATGGCTTATGTACATTGGTTTTCCGTATGATTATCAGACTGATTTCTATCTTCAGCGCTCAGTGGATGATTATGGTAGATTAGTTACTTGGAATAGCCCTAATGCTGATCGTTCTGTGGTGCTGATTAAGGTCAGAGTGATTCACATGCGCCTCATTCCCAAGAGCATTGTCATCCGTTAGTTGGGTGGTGATAGAGCTTGCTGGACCGCCCCGGTTTTCATTCTCCGTGGCACTGATTGGAATGCTCATGACCCTGAGGTCCCTGTTGCTGATGAAGAACCACCTCCAGCCAATGGTGTTCCACACCCTATGTTCGGAGAAGGCCTCACGGCGGAGCAGCTTTACCAACAACAACTTCAGAATTGGCTATTGCAGAATGGGATTGGGCAGGACCATGCGCCCCATATGGCTCCTCAGCACGATGGGCCGCATGATGCTCACTAGGATCCATGGCCGCAGCCTCCGGCCCCGCAAATGCCTGCTGCTCTGTTTAATTTTCAGTCATGGCTTGCTGCTCTAGGTCTCCGTGTTCAAGACGGCATTCTGCCTGAAGATAATGTCTCTGACAGTCTGAACTCTGCTTGGTATGAAACTGCTTCTTCGGCAAGCACTCATGGCTCTTCTTTGGAGTCCATCAGTCAAGTCAGCACCTTGCTTGTGGCTCCTCCTGCGACTCAAAATGTAATCAATGTGGATGTTGCAATTTCGGCTGAAACTATGAATATCAGTATCACAGTTGAGGGCATGGAGCTAGCGACAGTGCTAACCTCAGATTGGATCCCGAGGAATGTCTTCACTGCTTACCTTTCCAGGTCCATTTTGTCTATAACTGCTGCTTTTGGACCCTGGAGCTCTGTATATGGATTGCCTCCCCTGGAATTTCAGTGGGCCCCTACTCGTTCTGTCCTTCAAGTGACCAATCAGTCCACCACCATATGCTCTGTTTCTCACCGCGCATTCTGCAGGCCGCACCATCTCCGGTGCACATCAGTGAGGTGGCACCGGACGAAGAGCATCTTGCAATTCAACCTTCTGTGCAGCCTGGTGTTCTCTCTCTGGACTCTATTGACAGTACTGAAAAGCTTCTGCTGCCCACAAGCAACACTAGTATCATGGATGCTGAACACTTAGATACACTCTCTAGTCCGTCAGACGCTGCATCTTCTGATACTGCATCTAGCTTGGCGCCACCTGCAGCTTCTTAGGATGGGCCTCCTTTGGTCTCCAAATCCAACCTGGAGATTTCTTCTGATTTGGGCCTTGCGCAAGTCTTGTCTGATGCGCCAGCTACCTCTGCAGCCCGTACTAGGCGTTCAAAGCTCAAGGCACCTGTTGTAACTACTGAGGTCAGGCGCAGCACTAGATCGACGCGGTTTGATGGCTTCAGAGTGCCACAAATTTCTGATGCCCGCCCTACTATTTCCAAAGTAAAGCCCAGGGTGATACGCTCTGCTGCAACCTCCAGCTCTGCAACCATGGACCAGGTCCCGCCACCTACCTCTCTCCGCACCATGCAGGAAATCGGCGTTACGCGCTGCGCTGTCCCGCCCCAGGAGCTCACCGAAGCTGCCCTGCTTGCTACTGAAGATACGGCTACCATCCACAATAGCCCGCCTTAAGGATCATCTTCATCTTCGGCTTAATTTCACGGTTCTTTATGCCACTTTTGCGTAGTTGGAACGTACTATGTTGGAATGTGCGTGCGTTAAATTCAGACAAAAAGTTGTTAGCGCTGTCGAATGCGATCTCTGTTAGTGGGTGTGCCATCATTTGTTTACAGGAGACTAAAAAACCTGTTATCGATCTAGCGTTTATTAAAACTTGCTGCCCTAAGCGTTTCGATAAGTTTGCTTATATTCCTTCTCGTGGGGCGTCGGGTGGATTACTCACTGTTTGGAATAGCTCCATGTTCTCAGGGTCAGTTGTTGTCCAGGAAGAGTTTGTTCTTGGCATCCAGTTCACTAGCGCCATTTCCTCCCAAGCATGGACGCTGTTTAACATCTATGGTCCCTGTACTGGGCCTGCTAGGGATATCTATACCCAGTGGCTATATGACAGGGACATTCAGGCACATGAAGATTGCTTATTCCTTGGGGATTTTAATTACATCAGAGGGCCAGAAAATCGGAACAAGCCTAAACCTAGTTGAATTACCCATTAAGGGTAGGTTATACACATGGAGTAACATGCAACATGATCCACTCCTCGAGCAGCTCGATTGGTTCTTCACTTCCATGCACTGGACAAGTATTTATCCCAATACAATGGTCAAACCCCTATGTAAACCTACGTCTGATCACACACCTTGCGTGGTCACCATTGAGACTAAAATCCCTCGTGCAAAGTTATTCAGGTTTGAATCATACTGGCTTTTGCATCCGGGCTTTATGGACATGGTCAAACGTGTTTGGGATAAACCAATTGCAGTGCAGAATGCTGCTACTGTGCTCTGCCGAAAATTCAAACGGTTGCGACAGGAGCTCAAAACTTGGAGCAAAAGTATCTCACGTTTATCGGTGGCTATTGAAAACACTAATAAAACATTGGAAGAATTGGATGCACTGGAAAATCTAAGGGCTCTCACAATACCTAAGAACAACTTTCGCAAGATCATTAAAAACCATCTCCTCCGGCTCCTGGGGTACCAGAAACAGTATTGGAAAGAAAGATGTACTGTCAGGTGGGTTAAGTTTGGTGACGAAAATACCAAGTTCTTTCAGGCCATGGCTACTAATAGATATCGTAAAAACAACATTGCTACACTGCAAACTCTGGAGGGCTTGGTCGTGGAAGATCATAATGGAAAGGAGACCATGCTCTTTCATGCATACTCAGACAGATTGGGCTCTTCTAGCACTACTCACATGCACTTTGATCTCCCATCCTTAATCAAACGCAATGCAAATTTGGATCACCTCACGCTTCCCTTCACGCATGAAGAGATTGACTTGGTTGTTAAAGAAATGCCAGGTGATCGGGCACCTGGCCTAGATGGTTTTAGTGGTCTGTTCCTCAAAGCTTGTTGGCCAATCATTAAAAATGATTTCTACACACTGTGTGATCAATTTCATGCAGGAACACATAATCTCCAGAGCATTAATGAGGGATTGATTACTCTTATCCCGAAGAATGGATCCCCATCCACAGTTAATGACTACAGGCCAATCACTCTACTAAACTGTTGTCTTAAGCTCATTACCAAACTGTTGGCTAACCGTCTACAGAAAGTCATCTTGCAAATTATCCACCGTAACCAATATGGATTCATCCGTGGGAGATCTATACAGGACAGTCTTGCGTGGACTTTTCAATACATCCACCAGTGCCAGGCCTCCAAATGACCGATTGTCCTGCTAAAGCTGGATTTTGCTAAGGCCTTTGATACAATTGGGCACGATCCCATGATCAACATCATGAAGCATATGGGCTTTAATGACAGGTGGCTTTCGTGGATAAAGACCATTTTCTCCTCCGGCCGATCCTTGGTGCTCTTAAATGGTGTACCCGGAAGACAGTTTCATTGCAAGCGTGGTGTTCGACAGGGTGACCCATTATCTCCGCTAATATTTGTATTGGCAGCTGACCTCCTGCAATCGGCCATTAACGAAGCTTACAGAGAGGGCAGAATTCAACTACCTTTTCCAGCCACGGGTCAAATGGACTACCCGATTGTCCAATATGCAGACGATACAATCCTGCTTATGCCTGCGTGCCCTCAACAAGGAATGATCATTAAAGACATACTTACCAAATATGCACAGTCCATCGGCCTAAAAATCAACTTCCACAAGTCCACACTTATTCCCATAAACTTGGAGGATGATCTAACTGCCCAACTTGCTGCTATCTTTGAGTGCACAATTGGTTCCATGCCATTCACCTACTTAGGCCTACCTCTGGGCACGACTAAACCCTCACTTCAGGACTTTATGCCACTTGTCAGCATGGTGGAAAGAAGCTTGTCATCAACGTGGTCACTAATGTCACATGCTGGCAAGCTAACTCTTCTCAACTCCACAGTTACCTCACTGCTCATTTATGCCATGTGCACGCTACATTTCCCCCCGAAACTCATTGAACTCCTGGACAAAATTAGGCGCCGATGCTTATGGCTTAAAAAGACTGACCAAGGAGATAAGTCAAACTCGCTTGCAGCCTGGGATATGGTATGTAAACCTAAAAAGAAGGGAGGGCTAGGAGTGCTTAATTTGCGTGTCCAAAATGAAGCTTTACTCATGAATTTCTGCACAAGTTCTATAACAAGTTGGATATACCGTGGGTGCAGATCACTTGGGACTCTTATTACACCCAAAAAGTACCTCATGCCTCGGATCCAGTCGGCTCATTCTGGTGGAAGGACATACTCAAGCTCACACCTAAGTTTCGTGGGATTTCTCAAATCAATATTGTGTGTGGCACCACGGCTTTGTTTTGGAAAGATCTGTGGTCAGGGCAAATCATGCAAGACCCCCATCCTAGGGCCTTCTCCCACTGTCTTAATGAGGATGTTTCGGTCCAACAGTTCCTGGGAATGACTTCCCTGCATGAAACGTTCCACCTACCATTAACCCCTCAAGCACTGGATGAGGTTAGAGACTTGCAGACACTCACGGCTCATCTACAACCGTCCTCGTCATCCACGGATATTTGGCATTACGTGTGGGGTAAAACAATCTATAAATCAATGGACTACTATAAGTTCTTCTTAAAAAATGTCCAAGTGCAGCAGATATTTGGATGGATTTGGGATTCAAAATGCACGATGAAGTTGAAAGTCTTCGCTTGGTTGCTCTTCCATGACAGACTCAATATGAGGAACATGTTGAAACGGCGGCACTACAACATAGGGGATGACCACAGTTGCCTCCTATGTGGTTTGAACATTGAGGAAACAGTGGAACACATGATCTTCACATGCACTTTCAGTAAACTTTGTTGGGCCAAACTTGGGCTTAACTAGGAACCTTTCCTGGGCCGAATACAAGCTGTACAAGATCACAGAAGCTCTCATCCCACCCCACTGTTCCTGGAGAAATTCATTGTGGCAGCTTGGAGTATTTGGAAGGAGAGGAATAACAAGCATTTTCGAGAAATAGCACCTTCACTAACCTCTTGGCTGGACAGATTCAAGAAGGACTTTGGTCTTCTTCAACATAGAGTCAAAGAGGAGCATAGGCTCCTTGTGCTGAACCTTGTACACTCCCTTTAGTGGTTTCACTTTGTTTTACTTAGTTCTACTTGCCACAAAGTTGGCAACTTGTATACTACCCCCCCTCCCCCCATCATGTAAATACCCTTTGTACAACCTATTTTTATATATAATATAGCAACACAGTAGGAGCCTTTCCTATTGTTCCTGGTCAAAAAACAACGATGATGGGAAGATTGCATGAATGGTACATGGATACCTACAGGAAGTCTGGAAAGGATAGATTGATGGCGAGAATTAAAGATGAGCACAACTTCATTGGTGTCGACCCGATGCCTGCTGAATTTGTGGAGTTATTTTAGTTATTCAATCAAGAGGCCCTCGACAAACAACTCATGACTTGCTACTATCTATAAGTACTACTTCTGTAATTAAGTCTCTATAGCTTAGCTCTTTCATTGCATGTATATATAATTATCCTCATTATATTATGCAGAATAAAGATCGTCGAATGCAAAATAGGACAAATCTATGACCTTGGGTTCATTAACCAAAATACCATAAATGAATGGTCGGTTAAAAACAGAATCAAAGATACTGAGGACAACTTACAACAATTGTTACTTCGACATCGAAACAAAGGGAAAATATTCTTTCCTTACAACTTCAAGTGAGTGTTACTGTCTTGTGCATATTTGGTTTCTCTTACTCGAGGTTATACTAATGTAATTGATGAGTTATGCGTGCGCAGGTTCCACTTTATTATGCTAGAGATTAAGCTTGACCGGGGAGTAGTAACTGTTTTAGACTCGAGAAGTAAAGATCCCCATGAGTATGCGTACATGACTGCAATGCTCCAGAATTAAGTTCAATCGATCATTAGTGCACCATATCAGCAACTTTTGTTCATTTCCAACTATCAAGTAATCATTTCCTTTGCCTGGCAGGCTTTGGGAATAGTTCACCGGAATGGCTCCGGGTCGGCAGAAGGAGCTGCGATTTACACAACGGAATGGTTCAAGTAAGTAGTACTAGCTAGCTCCAGGTCTGCAGAAGGAGCTGCATCTTTCATTAATTCTTGTTTCATCAATGCCATTATCATGATTCATTATCAGTTTGATTGAACTCTATTCTCATAAAGTGCTTGTGGTAGGAAGGCGGGAATAATTTATGTGGATACTGTGTTTGCTAGTTCATCCGCCACTCGACCTCTGAGCGGGGCTACTCTGATAAACAATTTGAAGTACATTAACAGTAATATTCACAATTTTATTTTATTGCCATCAATTGTTTTGAGTTTCATTCATATATATGTATTGACCCCCTTCTTTAAATTAGATGTGGCAGATGCGGGATGAACTCCTACCACATGATAGGAGAATACCATGTGGAAATTGAAATGGATTTTAGATGTCAGGGATTGTAAGAGATGTTATATTGTATATATGTAGTAGTGTCGGATAGATATACAAAAACATGTTGTTCGACCAATCTCGGAGAAAGAGGGGTCACTTCTCTCTATATATGTTCATGACGATCCTGTGTAATTAACAGTTCCTTCATTTGCATACTAGCTAGTCTGTCGAGTTCTCCGATCTATATGTATAGTAGCTAGCATCGACCAAGAACGGAGAATGAGAGGTCACTTCTCTCTATATGCAGTAGCTATATATAGCTAACACAATATGAAACTAATGTGTGCAAGCACTACGTTGGTATTTCCCCAAAGAGGAAGGGATGATGCAGCACATCAACGGTAGGTATTTCCCTAAGTGATGAGACCAAGGTAATCGAACAAGTAGGAGAACTAGGCAACCCTATGTGAACGATAGCTACACACAAATAACAAATAGTCGCAACCCGACGTATTAAAGGGGTTGTCAATCCCTTTTGGGCAACAGCACCAGAAATTGGCAAATGGACGTGATAAGGTTGTAATAGATGGGATAAATAGATCGCAAATAAAAAAAGTGCAGCAAGGTATTTTTGTATTTTTGGTTTAATAGATCTGAAAATAAAAGCAAATAAAAATAGATCGCAAAGGCAAATATAATAAGGAAGAGACTTGGGGGCCGTAGATTTCACTAGTGGGTTCTCTCGAGAAAAATAGC
The DNA here is from genome assembly GCA_900231445.1 of Triticum turgidum subsp. durum. Lineage (NCBI taxonomy): Eukaryota > Viridiplantae > Streptophyta > Magnoliopsida > Poales > Poaceae > Triticum > Triticum turgidum. The sequence goes on along the minus strand of LT934116.1, from coordinate 605,127,549 downwards.
AAATGGTGAGTAAATGATTTACTGTTGGGAAATTGATAAAACTTAAAATAATCATGACGATATCCAGGCAATGATCATTATATAGGCATCACATCCAAGATTAGTAGACTGACTCCTGCCTGCAATCATGCATATAAGAGATCACAGAAGACTCAAATAACTTTCATGGATAAAAAGATAGATCTGATCATCAACTCAAAGTTCATCAGATCCCAACAAACACACCATAAAAAGAGTTACATCATATGGATCTCCAAGATTCCATTGTATTGATAATCAAAAGAGAGGGAGAGGAATCCATCTAGCTACTAACTACGGACCCGTAGGTCTACAAAGAACTACTCACGATCATCGTAGAGGCACCAATGGACATGATGGACCCCTCCGTGAGGGTGTCTAGATTGGATCGGGTGGTTCTGGAACTTGTGGCGTCTCAAATAAAATTTTGTCGACTCCCCTAGGGTTTCTGGAATATTGGAATATTTATAGAGTAAAGAGGTGGTTTGGGAGCCACCCGAGGTGGGCATTGATACGTACCCAACGTATCTATAATGTTTGATTGTTCCATGCTGTTATATTATCATTCTTGGATGTTTTATAATCATTTTACATCATTTTTTGGTACTAACCTATGGACATAGTGCCAAGTGCCATTTTCTATTTTCTGCATGTTTTTACATCACAGGAAATCAATACCAAATGGAGTCCAAACTCAATGAAACTTTTTGTGGATTATTTTTGGAGCAGAAGACATCCAATGGGCTAGATAAGCGCCTGGGGGTGCTCCGAGGGGAGCACAACCCACTAGGGCGCTCCTGGAGGCCCAGGCGTGCCCTGGTGGGTTGTGCCCACGTCGGGTGCCTCTTGAACCGACTCTTTACTCTATAAATACCCCAATATTCTAGAAACCCTAGGGGAGTCTGGAACCACCCGATCCAATTTAGACACCATCACAGGTGGATTTATCTTTCCCACTGGTGACTCTCCGATGATGCGTGAGTAGTTCTTTGTAGACCTTCGGCTCCGTAGTTAGTAGCAAGATGGCTTCCTCTCTCTTGTTTGACTCTTAATACAATGGTCTCTTGGAGGTCCATATGATATAACTCTTTTTGCGGTGTGTTTGCTGGGATCGAATGAAATTTGAGTTCATGATCAGATCTATCTTTTTATCCACAAAAGTTATTTGAGTCTTCTTTGATCTCTTATATGCATGATTTTTTTATCCTCATATTTCTTCTCCGATATTTGGTTTTTTTGGCCAATTTGATCTATTTACCTTGCAATGGGAAGAGGTGCTTTGTGATGGGTTCGATCTTAGAGTGCTTGATCCCAGTGACAGAAGGGGAACCAACAAGTATGTATCGTTGCCATTAAGGATAACAAGATGGGGTCTATTTCTACATAAATAGATCATGTCTACATCATGTCATCGTTCTTATTGCATTACTCCATTTCTCCATGAACTTAATACACTAGATGCATGCTGGATAGCGGTCGATGTGTGGAGTAATAGTATTAGATGCAAGCAGGAGTCGGTCTACTAATCTTAGATGTGATGCCTATATAATGATCATTGCCTGGATATCGTCATGGTTATTTGAAGTTCTATCAATTGCCAATAGTAATTTGTTTACCCACCATTTGGTATTTTTCTCGAGAGAAGCCACTAGTGAAATCTACGGCCCCCGGGTCTCTTCTTTAATATATTCGCCTTTGCGACCTATTTTCCTTTTCTTTTATTTTCAGATCTATTAAAGCCAAAATACAAAAATACCTTTTTGCATTTTATTTTATTTGGCATTCGATCTATCAATTATTACAACTCTCTCACGTCCTTTTGCCAATTTCTGGCTGTTACCCGAAAGGGATTGACAAGTATTTGTTATTTGTGTGCAGGTGTTGTTTACGTATTGTTGCTTGGTTCTCCTACTGGTTGGATAACCTTCGTCTCATCACTGAGGGAAATACCTACCGTCGCTGTGCTGCATCATCCCTTCCTCTTTGGGGAAATACCTACATAGTCTAGTAGACATCCAAAGGAATTGATATGTCCATTTTGCATCATGCTTTTATATCAATATTTGTTGCATTATGGGCTGTTACTACACATTATGTCACAATACTTATGCCTTTTCTCTCTTATTTTATAAGGTTTAAACAAAGAGGGGGAATGCGGGTAGCTGAAATTCTGGGCTAGAAAATGAGCAAATATTAGAGACCTATTCTGCGCAACTCCAAAAGTCCTGAAACTCCACGAAAGTCAGTTTTGGAATATATTAAAAATATTGGGCGAAGAAGGCACCAGAGGGGGGCCAACCACCAGCCACGAGGGTGTAGGGCGCGCCCCCTTCCTCGTGGGCCACCTGGCAGGCCCCTGATGCCCATCTTCTGCTATATGGTGTCTTTTGCCCTGGAAAAAAATCATAAGGAATCTTTCGGGACGAAGAGTCATCGTCTCGTGGCGGAACCTGGGCAGGACAAATCTAGGGCTCCGGCGGAGCTGTTCTGCCAGGCAAACATCCCTCCGGGAGGGGGAAATCGTCACCATCGATCCTCCAATCAAGAGGGGGTCAATCTCCATGAACATCTTCACCAGCACCATCTCCTCTCAAACCCTAGTTCATCTCTTGTTGAAGATCTTTGTCTCAAAACCTCAGATTGGTACCTGAGGGTTGCTACTAGTGTTGATTACTCCTCGTAGTTGATGCTAGTTGGTTTATTCGATGGAAGATCATATGTTCAGATCCTTAATGCTATTCAAAACCCCTCTAATTATGAACATGAATATGAATTGTGAGTAGTTACGTTTGTTCCTGAGGACATGGGAGAAGTCTTGTTATAAGTAATCATGTGAATTTGGTATTCGTTCGATATTTTGATGAGATGTATGTTGTCTCTCCTCTAGTGGTGTTATGTGAATGTCGACTACATGACACTTCACCATTATTTGGGCCTAGAGAAAGGCATTGGGAAGTAATAAGTAGATGATGGGTTGCTAGAGTGACAGAAGCTTAAGCCCTAGTTTATGCGTTGCTTCGTAAGCGACTGATTTGGATCCATATGTTTCATGCTATGGTTAGGTTTACCTTAATTCTTTAGTTGCGGATGCTTGCAATCATAAGTGGGATGCTTGTCCATGGAAGGGTAGTACCCAAGCTCCGGTCCACCCACATATCAAATTATCAAAGTAACGAACGCGAATCATATGAGCATGGTGAAAACTAGCTTGACAGAAATTGCCATGTGTCCTCGGGAGCGCTTTGCTTTATATAAGAGTTTGTCCAGGCTTGTCCTTTGCTAAAAAAAGGATTGGGCCACCTTGTTGCACCTTTTTTTACTATTGTTACTTGTTACCCGTTACGAATTACCTTATCACAAAACTATCTGTTACTGATAATTTCAGTGCTTGCAGAGAACACCTTATTGAAAACCGCTTGTCATTTCCTTCTGCTCCTCTTTGGGTTTGATACTCTTACTTATTGAAAGGACTATGATAGATCCCTTATACTTGTGGGTCATCAAGACTCTTTTTTGGCGCCGTTGCTGGTGAGTGAAGCGCCTTTGGTATCTGGAATTTGGTAAGGAAACATTTATATAGTGTGCTGAAATTTACTATCACTTGTTACTATGGAAAATAATCCCTTGAGGGACTTGTTCGGGGTATCTTCACCCTAATCAGAAGTGCAAAGAGTTGCTCCTCAATCTACTGAACCTACTGAAAATATTTACTTTGAAATTCCTTCTGGTATGAAAGATAAACTGGTAGCTAATCCTTATACATGAGATGGAACATTACAGCCCGATATGCACCTAATATATGTGGATGAAGTTTGTGGATTATTTAAGCTTGCTGGTATGCCCGAGGATGTGTCAAGAAGAAGGTATTCCCTTTATCTTTGAAGGGAAAGGCACTGCATGGTTTAGGCGTCTGATATGTCTCCAACGTATCTATAATTTTTGATTGTTTCATGCTATTATATTACCCCTTTTGGATGTTTATGGGCTTTATTTTACACATTTATATCATTTTTGGGACTAACCTACTAACTGGAGGCCCAGCCTGTATTGCTGTTTTTTTGCTTATTTCAGTATTTCAAAGAAAAGGAATATCAAATGGAGTCCAAACAGAATGAAACCTTCGGGAGCGTTATTTTTGGAAGGAACGTGATCCAGGGGACTTGGAGTGCAAGTCAAGAAGCAGCCGAGGCGGCCACGAGAGGGTAGGGCGCGCCCACCCCTACAGGGCGCCCCCGTGTCTCATGGGCCCCTCGGGCGGCCACCAACGTACTTCTTCCTCCTATATAAGCCTGCGTACCCCAAAAACATCCAGGGAGCTAACGAAACACAATTTCCACCACCGTAACCTTTTGTATCCATGAGATCCCATCTTGGAGCCTTCGCTGGTGCTCCACTGGAGGGGGAATAGACCATGGAGGGCTTCTACATCAACACCATAGCCCCTCCCATGAGTTGTGAGTAGTTTACCACATACCTTCCGGTCCATAGTTATTAGCTAGATGGCTTCTTCTCTCTTTTTGGATCTCAATACAATGATCTCCCCCTCTCTTGTGGAGATCTATTCGATGTAAAATCTTTTTGCTGTGTGTTTGTCGAGATCCGATAAATTGTGGGTTTATGATCAAGTTTATCTAAGAGAAATATTCAAATCTCCTCTGAATTCTTTTTTGTATGATTGAGTTATCTTTGCAAGTCTCTTCGAATTATCAATTTGGTTTGGCCTACTAGATTGATCTTTCTTGCCATGGGAGAAGTGCTTAGCTTTGGGTTCAATCTTGTGGTGTCCTTACTTAGTGACAGAAAGGGTTGCAAGGCACGTATTGTATTGTTGCCATCAAGGATAAAAAGATAAGGTTTATATCATATTGCATGAGTTCATCCCTCTACATCATGTCATCTTGCTTAAGGCGTTACTCTGTTCTTCTGAACTTAATATTCTAGATGCAGGCAGGAGTCGGTCGATGTGTGGAGTAATAGTAGTAGATGCAGGTAGGAGTCGGTCTACTTGTTGCGGACGTGATGCCTATATACATGATCATGCCTAGATAATCTCATAATTATTCGCTTTTCTATCAATTGCTCGACAGTAATTTATGCACCCACCGTAATACTTATGCTATCTTGAGAGATGCCAGTAGTCAAACCTATTGCCCCCGGGTCTATCTCCTATCATATTTGCTTCCAATCTACTTTTATTTGCATCTTTACTTTTTTGCATTTATATTATAAAATACCAAAAATATATCTATCTTATCATACTATCTCTATTAGATCTCACTTTTGCAAGTGGTCGTGAAGGGATTGACAACCCCTTTATTGCGTTGGTTGCGAGTTCTTTGTTTGTTTTTTTACGTGCGTGGAACTTTTGAGGAGCCTCCTACTGGATTGATACCTTGGTTCTCAAAAACTGAGGGAAATACTTACGCTACTATTGTTGCATCACCCTTTCCTCTTGAAGGAAAACCAACACAAGCTCAATACATAGCAGCGTCATGGAAACGTCACGGCAGATGTCCTAGCAAAAGGACTTAGTCGTGGAGCCATTGCAACTAAGAAGCTTAAAGGGGTTAAAACGGGACAAAGGACACGGGAGTTTATACTGGTTTGGCCCCTTGCGGTGAAGGTAATGGCTTAATCTAGTTTGAGGTGGGATTGCTTATGTCTCGATTAACAGGGAGCGAATCCACTTGACCTAGGTTTCGATCTGGTTTTCCTTGTCCTGAACCACCGCCGGGTTATCCCTTTATATACAGAGGTCGACGCCCAGCGGCTCACAGAGTCCCCACCGGCTCATAAACAGTGTCCGGCTTGGTGTCTATCTATTCCTGCATTACAATACAAGTCATATACATATACCGGTCTATTTCTACGGGCCTTAAGCCGCCTTTGGCACTTGGGACCTTAACTGAACGACCATCTTCAAATGTCGTCTCGGGCTTCATATGATGAATCACTGTAGGTATAACCCGGCCCCTCCTTGGTGGGTCATACCTAGTAGTTATATCCCCAACATTAGGCCCCAATTTGATTTGAACTGGTTCATGTCAATCTTCAACACTTAAAAAAATCTTATGCTCCTCATTGCGCGAGAGTTTATAACCCGCCATGACGTCATCTTCTGGATCTGTGATAACCCGCCTGTCATTAATTCACATTTTATTCAATATATCTCAACGGATCTTTATTTCAATACCTGTCCGAGAATCGAGGCACCTGAACAACTGGATAACCATGTTTTCGGCCTCCTCATTTTTCACGCCCACTTATCAGTCTTTCCTTATAAATAGCCACAACTAGTATTCTCTCATTCTCCCCTTCCAGGGTCTTTTTCCTCTCTCGACCTCTACCGCTCGAGCTCCGCCACCGGCCCAGAGCACAACGTCGTCTTCGTCACTGGCCGCTGCATCAACCTGAATCGAACCAGAACACGGCGGCGACCCTCCGCAATAGATCTACCTGTAATTTTTTTTCTTTCCTGCACCTCAGATCCGCATTAGGGTTTCTAAACTTCTCTGTGTTCTTAATAGTTCAACTTAGTTCATCTTCAGTGCTTGCACCGTGAACCTCTTTGATCTGAAAATGACGTATAACCAATGTGGTAGTTGTTTTTCTTACACCTTTCATACCAGCAGATCCCTTTCCTGGTAGGAAAGATCCTTTTAGAGCTTGTTAACTCATCTGTACTGGTTTTTTAGGTCTAGATTTATTTCCTTTTCTTGAAAAACCATTAATCCAAAATAATAGTTGCAGCCTCTGAAACTTGCTTGTGCAACACTTAGCACTGCATTTTGATAGATCCACGTAGCCATGGCGGTCAAACCACCGGATTAAATTGCAATGCTCAATAGATAACATCCAACTACCCATGGCGGCTTAAATAACCTAACTGCTCACGGCGGTTTAATTAACATGGTGTAATTAGTCATACACTATTAGGCCCCTTTATAAGCCGCCTTTCCGAATACGTACTGTAATACTTTTCCTCCGGCTTAAATTTGAACCGGTGATTTTACTCTTTTTTAGGCTTCCCTCTTCACAATGCCGCCCAAAACAGTCACTTCATGCAACTGGGTCAAATCCATCGTCAGAGAGAGTACACTTGACGATTTTGTGAAAACCGACTATCTGCCCAAAAAGGATGTGATGTCGTACCGTACTCGTGATCCAACAGAAGAAAAGCGTCAGCCCAAAGAGGGGGAAGCCATCGTTTTCACTGATCACATGAACCGGGGCTTTTTGCCACCCGACTCAAAGTTCTTCAGAGATGTCCTGCACTTTTTGACCTCCATCCTCAAGACATCGGACCCAACTCCGTGTCTAACATATGCAACTTTCAAGTGTTCTGTGAGGTGTATCTTGAAGAAGAGCCCAGCTTGCTACTATTGAGAGAGTTGTTTTATTTGAACCGCCAGAATGAATACCCCAATGGACCTAGTTTGGAACTCGATGGGGTCTCAATCCAATGACGGAGAGACACCATCTTCCCTTACGCGCAACCACCTAGTCACCCAAAAGACTCGAACCATACATGTTTCTACTACCAAGACACTTCTCCGGCTGATGAGAACCATCTGCCCGGCCTTCGCACCCTGCGCCTTGAGTTCAATCATCATCTTCCAGACAAGTTGTCAGCCAATGATCATCAGAAGCTTGCCCCTACCATGGCAAAAATCAAGGCTATTTTGGGGAACGACTTAAACGGTATTGACTTGGTCCGGTGCTGGGTTGCATTGCGGATCATCCCCTTGAGCCGTTGCTCCGGTTTAATGTGCACCTATACGGGCGAGAAGCAAGATCCATTGCACCACAACCCTGACGATTTACCTGAAGATGTTGTCAATGATATGATGAAGTCACTTATGAATGAAAGACTAGCAGACTGTGGCAAGGTGGGCTTAAGCCCTTTCTGTAAAGCTAACCCAGCTCCAGGGGTAAGCCACCAAACAGAATTAATTTATCTTCATCCTTGATGTTTTTGTCTTTTTCTCAAACCGTTACTGATTTGCACAGGATGATGACAAATTTTGGAAGAAAAAGTATGATCATGAGGCTGCAAAGAGAGCCAGGAATGCCAAGAAAGCCGCCAGGAGAGCTGCCGCCAAGAAAAGGGGAAAGAAGCCCAGCGCTCCTGAATTGCTTCAACTAGAGGACTCCTCTGAGTCGGAGGTAGCCCTCGACTATGTTGGCTCATTTTTCAATCACCTTATTGACACTGAATATCATCAGGCTGACACGGGAACGAGTCAGATAATGGAACAAGAGGTAAATATTATTTCCTCTGACTCCGAGCCTTTGCCAAGACAAAAAATCCAAAGAGTAACCCGGAAAGTAAGATTTTTTCACATCCCTTAGCTTATCAAGATCCTCAATATCTTTTGAAGCGACAGATGCGGAACTCTCCTCCAGCTTACCGAATACACCAAGGAAGCGCCAGAACAAGGTCACCTCCAATTTAAACCCTTTTTATCCTTTGGTGAGTCTCACTCGTCAACCACTCAACTCTTCCGATTCAAATTATCAGGAAACTTCATTCTTCCGACGACTCAATCCAGTCCAACATGCGGGCTTTTAAGACCGCTCTAGGGTAATGACAATTTACTTATCCTATACTCATTACAATCCTTTATACTTGTACTGACATTTTTGACCTTATGCAGCGGAAAAGCAAAACCCAGCAAGAGGGTGAAGAAAAACAAGCCGATCGAAGAGCCAACCATTAATGTGCCAGAGCTCCAGACTTTCGCACCTGAGGCCTCTGTTCCTAAGCCGCCGCTTGAGTCGGTTCACGACATGCCAACGATGACTGCTGACCTGCCCTGTCGATCAAGCCACCGCTGACTCTGTAAACCCTGAAGCCTCAAGCCTGGCTAAGACAGCCGACCCACAAGATGTTGATGTGGAAATTACCAAGACCGGCTATACTGAGCCGGGGATACCTACTATGCTAGCCAAGTGTTCTGCCAAGGAGGAGCACATTGAAAGACGTAAAGTCAAATTTGATGTTGCTGACTATACTCAAATGAGCATTGGCGAAGTTTTTTCTGGCTATCTTAGCCAAGTGCACAGCAGCCGCGATCTTGAAGTTGATATGGTGAAACAAATGCAGTAGAAATTTGAGGTATAAATTCTTCCCTTCATTGAAATATCCTTAATATGCCAGCCCCCAAGACTATTGCCTATGATGAATATGCTATAGACTTAGAACGAACTTATGAGCATCAGTAATATCCTTTGGTAAAACCTGTAAAAAACTCGGCTTAACCTGTAGTCCCCAAGGGCCGGTTTAACCAGGATGAATGAGCTGGTCCTTCATATGCTTGTGTAGAATATAGTACTTGTGTAGCTTTTCACAGCAATATGCATTAGCCCCCAAGTGCCAAGTACTCTTGCTTGCAAAGTGCTTGGGACTTACTCTCATGAACCGCCACTTAGATAGAACTTTCGGTAGACATTAGCCCCCAAGTGCCAAGTGTTGTTGCTTGCAAAAGGCTTGGGACTTAATATGGTATGCAAATGTTCATGGTTTTGATCCGGTATTTGTATAGACTACCACTGCTCAACTTCAATCGGAGCTGTCTGAAGTAAAGAAACGCTTGGAGCTGCAGGAAACTGATACCCAGAGGGCCAACTCCAAATTTGAATTCAGTGTGTCTGAACAAGAGAAACTGAAAGCCGGGTTTGAAGTTGAGAAAAAGGCCTGGGATGAAGAAAAGATTGCCTTCACCCATCGAGCTAAAAAAGCAGAGGCGGCTCTTGAAGAGATGACCACTGAATTGTTCGATTTAAAACACCATGTGTCTCAGAAGATCTCGACAATCTTTGGTAAGCCGCCCTACAAGTGTTAAGTCTTGAATCTTTCTGGTGATCATATGAACGGTTGTTAACTCACCTGTTATTGCTATGCAGGCCCCAGGAGCACCATCCTCAACTAGGACATGCTGGTGAAGCTGAAGGCGGTTTACATGCTCGTAGAACAGCTTTACACTGGAGTTCAGCATGCCTTAGCCACAGTTGCCCTGTCAAATGAAGCCCCCACACTCCTGGTTGATGTACTAAAGAAGCTTTCTATGCTGCCCCAACGGTTCAATGAATTAAAGCGGTCATCTGCAAGAGCTGGAGCCGTAGCTGCTTTAAGCCGGGCCAAGGCATGACTACCGGAATTAGACCCGACCGACATCGCCATTGGGTATCCAAGCCTTAGGGAAGATGGCACTTCATTGAACAGGAGGACTTCGTCGCTTGTGTGAAGGAAATACGTCCTGTGGCCACTTTGATTGCCGATGAGACTGACCTCACCAAGTACGATCCGGCTTATGACGCGGGAAATCAAAGGATGCATACGCCATGTTATAAATCGACATGCCTGATCCCCCCAATCCGTAAGCATACCTTCGCCCCTGAAGTTGACCCGTCCAGGCTATATGATGATGAAGCTGAATTTGAAGCTTTGAATGGCATTGACTGGTCGTCATCAACCTTCCAGGACAGGGAACCGGACGAAGAGAACTGATCCACCGGGCCGCTCATATTTGTGGCCTTCTGAAAAACCTGTTTAATCATTTGGACTCGGGGAGTCATGTAATAGGGTAGAAATGACTTTGCTCTGTCGTGCCATCGTGCACATTTTGTTGCTCAACACTGTTAAACCGCCGTATTATATTCGCCCTTATTATACTTATCATATGTTTTCCATATGCAGAAGAAAGTCCTTAAATATACTGCACACAGAAATAAATCACAAGAACCTTTGGCGGTTTACCGCAGGGCGGGTTATAATATCTTACATAGGACCACTGATCTGTAAAAAAGGAGTCACAGGGAAGCATGTTATCACCACAAGAAATATGTTAACTAGTGACCGTCTGTTAGTGACCCAGGAAGAATTGGTCATAGATCTATGACCATTTGAGACCAATTGGTCAAAAGTTGTTCGGGGGGCTCCAAACCCTAAACCATTGTGACCATTTTGGTCAGACAGGTCGTAATTTCTTTACACGAAATGGTCATAAAGCAAACAACGATGGTCCACTGCCTTATTTCTAGTTGTTAACAACCATATAGATGGTCATAGCCTTGTAAATTGTGGTGGGTTGTGATGACTAGGCGCCATCTCATCAGTTTTGCCTATGTGTCATGTCGATGTGTCAATTTTTGGCCTAGGTTATAAAGCAACCTATATTTCTTTTATTCCAAAAATTCCTAAAAAATTCTCATAAATTTTTGGATCATATCTACATCAAATATGTCAAGAACCTTCCTTGCCTAGTTCAAAAATAATTCAACAATTTTCATTAACCTATTCTGTTCAAAGCAGCACTTTCTGAAGGAAGTGTTATTTATATATTCTTGGTTTCCCTAAAAATTTGTGAAGACATTCTTCTTAGTATGTGATCATCCTCAGCCAAAACTCGCGCCCATTGGCCATGTGCATTTCCCGTACCGCTAATCAAACACTTGGCTGCTAATTCATGTTTGAGCATAGTTCGGTCTCCTCATGAGAATCTTATGTTGTAATTTTCTTCCTAGCACCTACCTGGGGAGTGCCCAACCCACTAGACATGCCTAGGCTGCCCAGAACGCATGGCAACGCCATGGTCACACAGTGACCATGCGGCGGGCATGCGAGCTTACGCGCTCTAGAGTTGGTGCCCTCGGCCACCATCCAAACCTCGATGTCTCACCACCAAACCATGTATTTCTGATTAAATAGATACTTATGTACCTAGAAATGATTTTGGGAAAAAAATAAAGAGCAAACTATTAGGCAGCTGCAGTTCAAATTTGACCTCCTTCCGGCTGAATCGGCGGGAATTCATCTTTTTCACCAGAGGTGGATCAAAATTTTTGACACCCAACCATTTTGTCAATTGTGCATTAAATATGGCCTAGTATTTTATAAAATTGATTAGGTACAATTTTGCAACAAATATATGGTAGGTCCTTCACAAAAAAACTCATTTCCAGCACTCGGAAAATGAAAAATGTATTTTCTGTGAAAAGAAAATGAAAACTCCGTTAGGAAACATTGTTTGGAATTCCAGGATGCACCCTTGTGCACAATATGAGATCATTTGAACAAACTATGCCATGAATGTAGCCATAAGATTGATCATTTGGCTTGAAAGCCATAAATCTTCATGCATGATAGCTCATTTCTGATAAAACTTTTTAAAAATATTTGCCGTATTACAAGTTTATTTATTTTTATGGAAACTTGGTCACATATAATGACACAATGCAATGGTTTCCCAATATTCCGATTCTTTTTGAATTTTGAATGCCCGTTTGAAAATGCGGTCAAAATGACGGGAATGACCATTCGTAGCTAGTAGTTGAATCTTGGATTTTTTGGTGTTTCTATGATGAAATAGATACTTATGTACCTAGAAATAATTTTTGGAAAAAATAAAGAGCAAACTACAAGGCAGCTACAGTTCAAATTTGACCCATTTCCACCTGAATCGGCGGAAATTTGTCTCTTTCACAAGGGGTGGATCAAAACTTTTTACACCCAACCATTTGGTCAATTGTGCATTAAATATGGCCTAGTATTTTAGAAAAATGATTTGGTACAATTTTGCAACAATTATTTGGTAGGTTCTTCACAAAAAAACCTCCTTTTGGGCAGTCGAAAAATGGAAAATGGTTTTTTCGTCCAAAGAAAATGAAAACTTCCTTAGGCAATATTGTTTGCCATTCCAATATGCACCCTTGTGCACAATATGAGATCATTTGAACAAACTATGCCATGAATGTGGCCATAAGATTGATCATTTGGCTTGAAAGCCATTGATCTCCACACGTGATAGCTCGTTTCTGAGAACACTTTTTTAAAATAATTGCCATATTACAAGTTTATTATTTTTCTTGGGAACTTGGCCACATATAATGACACAATGCAAAGGTTTCCCAAATTTTTTATTTTTTTGAATTTTTTATGCCCGTTTGAAAATGCGGTCAAAACGACGGGAATGACCGTTCCTAGCTAGTGGTTGAATCTTGTAATTTTTTTGGTGTTTCTATTTTTAAATAGATCACTACTAGGGAAAAGGCTAGCAGCAACGTGGGTTTTTAGGCTAGCAGCAGCGCGGGTGGCCGCGCTACTAATAAGGCACTACAGCTAACTCATAGTAGTAGCGCAGCCCTAACCCGCGCTACTACTGTTGACGATATCAGCAGCGCTTTTTCTGAACGCGCTACTATTAACTAGCTGTAGCGATTTCGCCATCCCTCGCTACTGCTATATCTTTCATCATTTTCCCATTTCTGTTCTCCTTTCAGATAGTAGATACTAGGTACTGCTAGTAGATATCAAATTCATAAACCATTACTAGGTACGGTAGTACTCCCTTCGTTCCAAATTACTCGTCGTGGTTTTAGTTCAAACCACGACGAGTAATTTGGAACGAAGGGAGTACTAGATAAAAATTTCATGCATAGCCAACATGCATCCTCAAGCAGTACAAGGTCATATCAACGGCCATCATCATATGTAGTTCTAGATGATATCGACGACGATCATCATATGTAGTTCTAGATGATATAGCCACACACACATATGTAGTTCTAGATGGTATAGCCACACACATATATGTAGTTCTAGATGATATAGCCACATACACATATGTAGTTCTATATGATATCGAAGACAATCATCATTCTCAAGCCTGGGCGGTTGGTGTTCCTGATAGTAATCAGGATGGCCTGTCCAACACGAAGATTCTTGCAATCGAGGAATTTCTTCCACCCAACCGAGTTTAAGTGTGTGCGACCGTCCGTGTCCACGCGGTAAGTAAATGTTGTGACAGAGCCCCTTGCAGTAAGGCATAGTCCAGCTGATCCTTCTTCATCAGGCTCGATACCATAACTCACAGATATGCTCTTTGCCAATTTCTAAATAAGAAAAACATATCAATTAATAAGCATGTGATCGAACTCTACACTAAAACATATATATCATCGACTAGATTCCACACAACATACCATATCATTGGACTGTACACTAAGTAATTCACACTATTAATTTGCATTTGTAAGTATAACATACCATATCATGTCGATCAACCATGGTAGTGTCAAGCGGGTCACGAATGGCACCCCGACAAAGTCAGCACGTGGCGGAATTATGTCCCACAGGTTGGACACCTCCTCCTCACTCAGCCTTGTTCTTTGAGCTACGATGGCTTCATGAAGTGGGTCCTCATCATCTTCATCGAGTGGATCCTCATTATCTTCATCATCTTCATCATCTTCGTCATCTTCATCATGTTCCACCAGGTTGAGATAAATGACAGCTAGCTTGGGTCTTTCTGCTCGGAAGTTGAAGCTGATCAACTCACCACCAGTAAGATGCATGCGAGCGAGGAAACGGGCCCATCCATCTCCTCCAATCTGCGACATATTGCGTCCTTTCTCGACCTCCATAGTGTATGGCCCCCCAGGAGCCTCAAATGTCACAGTGTCTCCTGTCAGCTTGTTGAATTTCAACCTCACATTGCATGGGACGATCTGTGTAAAATAAGCAAAATGACACAATGCAGTAATGCCTACACTAAAAATAAAATAGTTATTACATTTCATCTAATTTCTTACCGCCGCATGACGAAAACTCGGCTGGAAGTAGATGCCGAATAGCTTGCCAGTTGCAAGGCTGCTGGCGCATCTTGACTTGCACAGTTGACATAGTGGTGGTGGTGGTGGCGCCATTCTTCCTAAAGCAATATGAGCAAAGGATTAACGATCAATTAAATCAAAATGTTCTAAGTGAACTAAATCAACTAGCCTACTAAATCAACTAAATCAAAATGTTCTAAGTCAACTAAATCAACTAGCCTACAAAATCAACTAAATCAAAATGTTCTAAGTCAACTAAATTAACTAAATGAATTAGCCTACTAAATCAACTAAATCAAAATGTTCTAAGTCAACTAAATCAACTAGCCTACTAAATCAGCTAAATCAAAATGTTCTAAGTCAACTAAATCAACTAGCCTACAAAATCAACTAAATCAAAATGTTCTAAGTCAACTAAATTAACTAAATGAATTATCCTACTAAATCAACTAAATCAAAATGTTCTAAGTCAACTAAATCAACTAGCCTACTAAATCAGCTAAATCAAAATGTTCTAAGTCAACTAAATTAACTAAATGAATTAGCCTACTAAATCAACTAAATCAAAATGTTCTAAATCAACTAAATCAACTAGCCTACTAAATCAACTAAATCAACTAGCCTACTAAATCAACTAAATCAAAATGTTCTAAGTCAACTAAATCAACTAGCCTACTAAATCAACTAAATCAAAATGTTCTAAGTCAACTAAATTAACTAAATGAATTAGCCTACTAAATCAACTAAATCAAAATGTTCTAAGTCAACTAAATCAACTAGCCTACAAAGTCAACTAAATTATATCAACTAAATCAAAATGTTGCATATGAGCAGGAGGGAGAAGGAGGGGCGACTCGAGGAGGGAGAAGAGAGTAGGATGGAGGAGGAAGGCGGAGCGAGGAGGGGCCGGCCGGCGCTGCCAGTTGAGGGAGGACGGAGGAGGAAGGCGGAGCAAGGAGGGGCCGGACGGCGCGGCCAGTTGAGGGAGGACGGAGGAGGAAGGCGGAGCGAGGAGGGGCCGGCCAGCGGCGAGTGGAGAGGGAGGACGGAGGAGGAGGCCGGTATCGAGTCCATCAAGGAGGAGGAGGTGACGGCGCGCGGCGCAGATGGAGGAGGGGCGACGGGGGCGTGCGGCGCAGACGGATCAGAGAGGATTGAGTGGTTGTGTGTGAGTGGATCCGAATGGAGGAGATGAGAGAGATGAATGGCTTAGCAGTAGCGCTCTTCAGGAAAAGACGCTACTGCTAAGCTATCTAGCTGCAGCGCCTTTCACAGTAAAGCGCTACTGCTATGTGTCAGCATGTAAAAATAGACTTTGTTCAGTATATCAAAAACACATTGATCATCAACGATCTTTTTGTGTATAATCTGATTTGACAATATGAGTCCTCACCGGTTTAGGAACAGGTGAAGACTCATATTGCAGCCACAAATTCTACACATAGAGTTCAATGAAGATCAAGTGCTTGTCAAAGTGTGAGAAGTAACATATTTAAGGTGGTAGAAACTCTCTTCACGGAGCGAGGTGGGACTAAATTTTTGTAGGAAACTTAGCAGTAGCGCTTATCCGAGAAATGCGCTGCTACTATGCCACGTAGCAGTAGCGCGCATCACTTTAACGCGTTGCTGCTATAACTAGCCTTGCAGCAGCCTCATAGGAATTATAGCAGCAGCGCCTCTTTGGGGTGACGCGCTACTGCTATATTTGTCTCAGGAGTGAGTTTCGTTTGTCCGCGCTAATGCTAGTTAGCAGCAGCGAGTTATTTTGAAGCGCGCTGCTGATAAGATTCTGTGTATAGGCTTTTCCCTAGTAGTGCATACTTATGTACCTAGAAATGATTTTTAGAAAAAATAAAGAGCAAACTACAAGGCAGCTACAGTTCAAATTTGACTCGCTTCCAACCGAATCGGCGGAAATTTGTCTTTTTAACGAGAGATGGATCAAAACTTTTTACACACAACCATTTTGTCAATTGTTCATTAAATATGGCCTAGTATTTTATAAAAATGATTTGGTCCAATTTTGAAACAATTATTTGGCAGGTTCTTCACAAAAAACCTCCTATTGGGCACTTGAAAAATGGAAAATGGTTTTTTCGTCCAAAGAAAATGAAAACTTCCTTAGGAAATATATTTTGCCATTCCAATATGCACCCTTGTGCATAATATGAGATCATTTGAACAAACTATGCCATGAACGTGGCCATAAGATTGATCATTTGGCTTGAAAGCCATTGATCTCCACAAGTGATAGCTCGTTTCTGAGAATACTTTTTTAAAATAATTGTTGTATTAGAAGTTTATTATTTTTCGTGGGAACTTGGCCACATATAATGACACAATGCGAAGGTTTCCAATTTTTTGATTTTTTTTTGAATTTTTTATGCTCGTTTGAAAATGCGGTCAAAACAGCGGGATTGACCATTCCTAGCTAGTGGTTGAATCTTGGAACTTTTTTGCTGTTTCTCTGATTGAATAGATACTTATTTACCTAGAAATGATTTTTGGAAAAAATAAAGAGCAAACTACAAGGCAGCTACAGTTCAAATTTGACCCGCTTCCAGGTGAATCGGCGGAAATTAGTCCTTTTCACGAGAGGTGGATCAAAACTTTTTATACCCAAACATTTGTTAATTGTGCATTAAATATGTCCTAGTATTTTAGAAAAATGATTTGGTCCAATTTTGCAACAATTATTTGGTAGGTTCTTCACAAAAAAACCTCCTTTTGGGCACGCGAAAAATGGAAAATGGTTTTTTCGTCCAAAGAAAATGAAAAACCCCTTAGGCAACATTGTTTACCATTCCAATATGCACACTTGTGCATGATATGAGATCATTTGAACAATCCATGCCATGAATGTGGCCATAAGATTCATCATTTGGCTTGAAAGCCATGAATCTTCACACATGATAGCTCATTTCTGAGAATTTTTTTAAAAAATAATTACCGTATTACAAGTTTATTATTTTTAATTACACGATACGAAGGTTTTCCAATTTTTTGATTTTTTTAATTTTTCACACCCATTTCAAAATGCGGTCAAAAACAGCGGGCATGACCGTCCGTAGCTAAGGGTCGAATCTTGCAAAAATTTGGAGTATCCCAGATTAAATAGATACTTATGTACTTAGAAATTATTTTTGAAAAAATAAAGAGCAAAGTATGAGGCAGCTGCAGTACAAATTTGACCCAGTTTTAGCTGAGTCAGCGGAAATTTGTTTAAATGACCAAAAATAGCTAGTAGGATCGGAAATGCATACAAATTGGTGATCATGCATAAAATATGGTCTAAATTAATTGAAAATTTTAGTGATGCCATTTTGCAAAATAATTTTGGTAGCCGCTTCACGAAACCCCCTATTTTTAGCACTAAGAGATAATTTTAATAAATGCCTCATGTTTTGAACCAACCAGGAAGCAGCCCACGGATCACCCCCACTTTAGTAGATCTGAGCCGTCCACACGCTCCTTCAGTCCCTTGATCCAGCGTCAACCAGCAACCCGCCCACCCACTCTAGAACTTTCCCCTCTCTCGCTCATCTCGCTCTGTCCCCTGCACTAGCAACAAACCCTAGTACTCTCCCCTCCCCTCCCCTTGCCGCCACCCACCCCTCCGATCCCTAGCCGCCACCCACCTCCGCCACCCACCTGTCCCTTCGCCGGCACCCACCCGTTCCCTCACCGCCACCCACCTCCGCCACACCTCCCCTCCCCACCTCAG
>LT934116.1:605028364-605108601 GCA_900231445.1 Triticum turgidum subsp. durum | reverse complement strand
CTCAGATCCTCTCCCCTCTTCCAACTCCCAGATCCAGCTTCCCACCACCACCTCCGGTGACCTAAGGCGGGATTCGACGGCGCCCAGCATACCTACACCCTTCACAGGCCATGGAGGCGATGGCCCTCTCCGCCGGTGACGTGCCGATCATGTACGCGGTCCTCGCCAACTCGCTCAGCGCCGACGAGGTGACACGGCACCCCACAGAGTAGGCCCTCTCCTCTGTTACTATCTTGCCCTTCCCCTTTCCTCTGTCTCTCTCTCCCTCACGCATCTTCCATCTCTCTCAGGTTCATCTACAACAGCCCCTGCGCTGGCGTCGGAGGAGGCCGCATGGCTGAGGTGGTGCTGGACGGAGCTGCCGCCGGAGCTCCTGTGGGAGGTGCTGGCACGGGTTGAGTCGTCGGAGCCTCGGTGGCCGTGCCGCCGCGACGTGGTGGCGTGCGTCGGCGTCTGCCGAACCTGGAGGGGCGTCGTTCGGGAGATCGTCCGCGTTCCTGAGGTGTCTAGGCATCTCACCTTCCCCATCCTCTCAAGCAGGCAGCCGCTCCTGGCAACTCCGAATCCATCTCTCGTTCGCTTGCTCCCTGGTCAAGATCCATGCTGTTGTTCATTCAGCTATCACTCCATGGTACCCCGATGTTCATATTAAGTTCTTAGTTTAGTCACCAAAGTTTTTCTCTGTTGATGAGATTATCTATTACTATCTACTAGTAATTCAAGAGCAATTAGTTGATGAAACGTCTATTTTTGGCAAACTTCAATTAGGGCGATTGTGTTCAGTTTTTCTTTCTTAGATACATCCGAATAATCTAAGAACTGGAATAATTATGGCAAACCTATGCGGCTTCGCCAACCTGCTCTAGAAGCAGCTTGACCAATTCTTTTGTGGGGCATCGAACACTGGCATCTACTGGTAGTGTTTTTATTCTCTATTAACTAGTTATCTATGCATACCTTATTCTAAAGTGTGGAGTGTCAACTATTTCAGCAGCGTCACATACTGCAAGTAACCTCTTTCTGTTTATGGAGTGTAAACAAAATAAGAGCCCGCATACACTTGCATTTTTTTTGAACATTTAGCCCGTCCTGTTTAGTCGAATGAAGAAAAAAATGCAAGGACAGCAAAATGTGTGTAGATAAACAGATAACAAAAATGTGGTTCCATACTAGTTGGAATACTTTTCGCTTAAATGATGTTCATGACAAATTTATCCAACCGCTGCACTTTACTGAACTGTTGTTTCCTAGACATGTTGGGGATTTTCAAACCTTCTCTTGGGAGTAATTATATTTGTTAACTGTTGTTCTTTTGCAATAAAAAGAAAAGCTACTGTCCCGAATGAATGTAAAAATGCTATAACAAGCCATTCTTTGTCGCATTTAGGGACATTGCAAGGCACTGCAATTACCTCGGAGATCTACTCCTGGCGCTTTCATTCAGCTTGCCCTGTTTATAGATTCAGTTTATAGTGATACGCTTGTGCAGTACAGTCTTTACCTTTTGTTTATATAGTTAAATGTTGTTTATATATATAGTTTGTACTGCTAAACTTGCACGGTCTCTACCTGTTTATATCATTAAATTTTGTTCTATAACTTTAGCTTTTACTAATAAAATTGCACAGAGCACAGTACAGTCTCTGCCTTCTGTTATACTAATAATTGTTGTTTATTTCTAATTCCTTATCCACTGTACAATTGTATAGATGCAGTCCCACTCACAAGGGAGGCACACATGCAGCATGGTCTCTGCCACGGTGGCTAGATGTTGCACAGCAGTGCAGGTGTGTGTCCTGATTTACATGCTCACGGTTGTACATGTTGCTTTCTGTTTAGAGTCTATGATGTAATTGATACTGAGATGCTCATGGGGGAGGTCATTGTTTATGTGCTGTTGGTCCTGGGAATTGCATGCATTGTCTATTTTTAGAGTTGTTGTGTTTGTGAAATATTCCATGTTCACTACATGCTAAATCTTTAACTCCTGGATATTCCATGTTCACCGAATGTTCACCTCGTCAAGTGCCAACTTAAATGCTCAACTAGGGCTAATAGTCATTAGTGGATGCTCTGTAAACTGCTACTATCGTGTGATGCTAAACAAAATACTCTTAATCTGTTGCTATATTCTCATCAAATGCACTGGGTTCGCTACTTATCATTTTCCCTTTTACAATTATATCGTAGTTTTACTGTTATGAGAATTTTAAATGCATGGTTTCTTATTAGATCTCAAATTCTAGAACTATTTTTCATTGTTAGGAGAGTGTTATCTGCAAGGCTATACTTGAATCATTGCTATCCCGTTTATGATTGGGAGCACAGTGGTACTATTACAACATGTTGTTGATTTTTTATATAGTGTCAGATGATGTTGATTTTAGTACTAGTCAGACCTAAAATATTATTACCGTTAAAGTGACCGTTTCTCATTTTGTATATTAGTTGGTTGTGCCCCTCTGCTGGAGGATCTTAGTCCAACTACTCTGGATGCATCTATGACATGGTGGACAAGGCAGTAGAAGTGTGTTACATGGCAACCGAGGGAGTTGTTTTGTGGGATGAAGTGTTGGTACAGACAACAAGCCCCAAGGATCTGCATATGCGGTGCAAGGAACTCTGCTACAACCGCGGCCGACTGTGCTTCTGCTTCGGCTACAAACCTCCTAGGTGAGCTCTATCCAACTCTGTGGTGCTTCTGGTGGCCTTATAATGGTGATTGTGGTGTTGTGCTCTGACCAGTGGCATGATTTATGCACTATGGAAATTTTAGGTTTAGGGAAAATATGCACTATTGCTCCTGATCAAACCAATTGACCTCTATCCAGTTATCCTGCTATGTGTATGGATTTGTTTGTGTGGATTCGGTCTAATCTATGTCCTCCTGTTGATCTACTGGTCCGTGTGTGTGTGTGCGTGTGTGTGTGTGTGTGTGTGGAGTAAAGTTGTGGTTTGTGCTGCTCCCTTGTAACATGATGAAACAAGCACCTGTAGTGTCTAAGTTAGTGGGTGTTTGCCTACATGGTAAAGCTTCTTTGCCATATATTTCATTAGGGTGTGAACAATATACTACATGCTCACAAAGCTATTAACTTAAATTTTTTGTTTCTTTACTGTCAATGTTTGCCAAGCTATTTAAACGACGATGACAAACTGAAGTCATGAATACACATATAGAAACTTAAACAACCATCTTGTTTTAATTTGGTGATGTTCCTCCATGCTAAGAGCTAATCTGCTGCATTGTTATTCAACTTTCATTGACACTTCTAGTTTCGTTGAAACCATGTTTTCTTTTCTGCTTGATCTGACACTATTTGTCCAAATCTGGGAGTATATTTTCTGCTTGTCGTCACACCCATTTGTTGGGCTGTATAAGTGTATCTGTTGTCCGATTTTCTCCATCATATTTCCTTATGTACTTTTACATATATATGTTCGTGGTAATCTACTTGAACGATCCAAGTACTTGATATTCCATTCTGTTCTTGTAGGTGAATGGATCTTGTGTTGTTGGTAGAACTCTGTTGATGACTTCTTCCTATGTTGAAGAGCATGTTCCGTGGTATCCAAGAGTAGCTAGTGTGGAATATTGTATGGTTATGTACGTGAAGAAGTTCCTGGGCATGCAATATTTGACGGTTAAACTGGTTGTTGTGATGTGAACGAGTGTATGGAGTTTCACATGTTCTATTCTGTAAAGAATATATTGTAATAAACCTATTTTGGTTGTTATTTGAAGATTTTCATATGCTTCTCTCTTCTTTCTGTTTGATATATACTGCTTATTAATAAGATGTGAAAAACCGATTTGGAACCACTGCCATGAAAAATCTGACAATTGGGACCCATTACTGGAGTTGACAAAAAACAGGAAATTAAAAAGAAATGGACCGCAATGCTCTAGAAAATAAAAGGGCCAAATAGTTGGGCCAGGCCCAGCCAGAGAAAATAAACAGAAAAAATATACAGTAAAAAGGCTGAATTAATGGGCTCAGCCCATGTAAAACACTGAATCGAACCGGGCTGAATATTGTCTACGACCTTTTCAATTGGTCGTAATTTTGCCACGTCGGATTGCCACGTGGGATCCGACGTGGCCTGGGCGGACAGCCAGTGACCAAAACAAAAGGTCATGGGTTCAACGACCTTCTGTTTTGGTCATAAACGTCTACGACCTTCTCATAGAGAAGGTCGTTAATTTCAGTCTACGACTGCCAGCTTTTGACCTTCTGTTTTTGGTCACAAAAAGGTCGCAAATGAAAAACAATGACCTTTCAGTGACCAATAGTCAAGGTCACAAGTTGACATTATTCTTGTAGTGCATGAATCATAACTTTGGAACATAACTATAATATCATACCTGTGATATTGAATTTGCACTACCGGTTTATGTGACCTGCATAGTAAGGGTGATAATCCAATCTTTAAAAGTCAATACTTCCAAATGTTAGATGAGTGTCATATGCTGGCAACTTATCGTCAAAAGCCAAGCCGGGTTAAATAGAAACCATGTATATATGCCTCAGATCTGAATAAAAAAGTCTCAAGACAAACCCAAAAGATTGTTTTTCAGAAAACTTAAGCTACACAAAGAGAGAAATGAGGCTTCTGATTCGAATACGACCAGTAAGCCAGACCAAAAGGGGTTAAGCTAGGATTCGAATACGATCAGGAAGCCCCCTAGTGGTTTTGGTGTTGCACCGATCAAGAGGGTACCGACAGATATGTTTGAACAGGAAGCCCCCTAGTGACCTTGAGACTTTTTTAACGACTCTGATTCGAATACGATCAAATTCGGACCCAAAAGGGGTTAAGCTATGATTAGAATACGATCAAGAAGCCCCCTAGTGGGTTTGGCATTGCGCCGATCAAGAGGGTACTGACAACTATGTTCTCTTTGGTTTGCGACCTATGTTTGAACAGGAAGCCCCCAAATGACCTTGAGATTTTTTAACGACTCTGATTCGAATACGATCAATGTCGGACCAAAAAGGGTTTAAACTAGATTTGTATATGATCAGCCCCCAATTGGTCTTTTGGAATTATGATGACGAAGACATATGATCATTGAGGATGAAAAGGACAGAGGTCCTGCTTTATTACTTATCATAATATATACATCGTCATAAATATGTACATCATGAGAGCCGGTGGCTCAAGTGTAGTAAGGCCGAAGATGAGCGACATTCAACAGCCGGCGGGTCTCGTCCTTCGACTTACGTGAGTCTTTGTGCTCTCGAACATCGATAAGGTAGTATGACCCATTGTTCAAGTTCTTGCTGACCACAAAGGGCCCTTTCCAAGGTGGGGATAACTTGTGTACATCAGTTTGATCCTGGATGAGCCGGAGCACCAAATCATCTTCTTGAAAGGTTCTGGACATAACTCGGCGGCTGTGAAAACGGCACAGGTCCTATTGGTAAATCGCCGAGCGGGCTGCTGCCAAGTCATGCTTTTCATCTAACAGGTCAAGTGCATCCTGACGCGCTTGTTCGTTATGAGCTTCAACGTAAGCTGCCACGCGGGGCGAGTCATGACGGATGTCACTAGGGAGAACCGCCTCTGCTCCGTAAACCATGAAGAAAGGCGTGTAACCAGTAGACCTGTTTGGGGTAGTATTGATGCTCCATATCACAGTAGGTAACTCCTCCACCCAACAACCTGGCGTCCGTTGCAAAGGAACCATAGCCGGGGCTTGATGCCTTTCCTGATTTCCTAATTGGCTCTTTCAGCTTGACCATTTGATTGGGGGTGAGCTACTGATGAAAAGTCAAGCCGAATATGCTCACGTTGACAAAACTCCTCCATGGCGCCTTTAGACAGATTAGTGCCATTGTCAGTTATAATATTGTGTGGAAAGCCAAAATGAAAGATCACCTTTTTCATGAATTGAACCACCGTGGATGCGTCACACTTACTAACTGGCTCCGCCTCAACGTACTTTGTGAATTTATCAACCGCCACCAAGAGGTGGGTCTTTTTATCTTGGGAACTTTTGAAAGGCGCAACCATGTCAAGTCCCTAGGTCTCCAAATGGCCAAGTAATTGGAATCATCCTCAATTCTTGAGCCGGCACGTGAGGTTGCCGTGAGAATTTCTGACAACCATCACATTTACTGACCAAATCCTCTGGATCAGCGTCAGCCGTCAGCCAATAAAATCCATGATGAAAGGCTTTGGCCACAAGGCACTTTGAACCGGCATGATGGCCACAATCTCCTTCATGAATCTCACGAAGAATTTCTTGACCTTTCTCAGGAGAGACACAACGCTGAAACGCCCCAGTGACACTGCGATGATGCAACTCACCATTGGCAATTGTCATTTACTTAGACCGACGGGTTATCTGCCTAGCCAAGGTTTCATCCTCAGGCAACTCACCCTGGGTCATGTAAGCCAAATATGGCACTGTCCAATCTGGGATGACGTGAAGAGCCGCCACTAATTGTACTTCCGGGTCAGGGACAACTAGGTCTTCCTCTGTAGGCAACTTGACAGAAGGGTTATGCAGAATATCCAAGAAAGTGTTTGGCGATACCTGTTTATGCTGAGATCCCAGCCGGGTTAAAGCATCAGCCGCCTCATTCTTTTTGCGATCAATGTGCTCCACTTGATAACCCTTGAAGTGTCCAGCAATAGCATCAACTTCACGGTGATAAGCTGCCATGAGGGGATCCTTGGAATCCCATTTGCCTGAGACCTGTTGAGCCACCAAATCTGAGTCACCAAAGCACCTCACCCGACTTAAGTTCGTCTCCTTAGCCATCCGAAGACCATGGAGCAAGGCCTTATACTCAGCTGCATTGTTAGTACAATGAAACATTAGCCTTAGCACATAACAAAATTTGTCACCTCTAGGGGAAGCTAAAACAACTCCAGCCCCCGAGCCCTCCAATTGCCTGGACCCATCAAAATGAATAGTCCAATATGTGTTGTCCGCCTTTTCTTCAGGCATCTGCAGCTCTGTCCAATCATTGATGGAATCCACCAGTGCTTCAGACTTGATAGCAGTGTGTGGCACATACTTTAAACCATGAGGCTCAAGCTCGATGGCCCACTTGGCGACTCGTCCTGTGGCCTCTCTGTTTTGAATGGTATCTCCTAAAGGAGCAGAGCTGACCACAGTGATGGGATGACCCTGAAAATACTGTTTAAGCTTCCGACTGGCCATGAACACCCCATAAACAAGCTTCTACCAATGTGGATATCTCTTCTTGGACTCAATAAGCACCTCGCGCTCCACCACAATGGCCACACTGACAGCACATGTGTTAGCAACCACATATAATAATAATGGCTCCTTATCAATGGGAGCAGCAAGAACCGGCAGCTGAGCTAATTGCCTCTTCAAATCTTCAAATACATCGTTAGCAGCATCACTACAGACGTCGTCGTCTGTTTTCCTCATCATCTGATACAGTGGCATGGCCTTCTCACCTAACCGGCTTAAGGCAGCAAAACGACCCGCCAAATTCTGAACATCATTGATACACGCCAGCTTAGCCAAGGAGGTGATGGCCTTGATCTTCTTCGGGTTAGCCTCAATGCCTCTGTTAGAAACCAGAAAACCCAAAAGCTTGCCTGCTGGCACACCGAAAACGCACTTGGCCGAGTTAAGCATCATCTTTTAGACCCAAGATTATCAAAGCTTTCCTTCAAATCATCTATAAAGGTCTCCTTCTCTCTAGACTTCACCACAGTGTCGTCGACATAAGCATGAATATTGCGTCCAATCTTATCGTTAAGACAGTTCTGCACACATCGTTGATAAGTCGCCTGGGCATTCCTGAGCCCAAAAGGCATAGACACATAGCAGAAGGCTCCAAAAGGAGTAATAAAAGGCGTCTTCTCCTGGTCCTTAACTGCCATCTTGATATGATGATAACCAGAATAAGCATCCAAAAAGCTCAAACGCTCACAACCCGCCATAGCATCAATGATTTGATCAATATGAGGGAGAGCAAAAGGATCAGCCGGACAAGCCTTGTTTAAGTCTGTGTAATCCACACACATACGCCAAGTGCCATTCTTCTTAAGCACTAGCACCGGTTTAGCCAACCACTCTGGATGAAAAAGTTCAACAACGAAGCCTGCCGCCAAGAGCCGTGCCACCTCTTCACCAATGGCCTTACACCTCTCCTTGAACCGCCGAAGAAACTACTTGACTGGCTCAAATTTTGGATCAATGTTGAGAGTGTGCTCAGCGAGTTCTCTTGATACACCCGGCATGTCAGAAGGTTTCCATGCAAAGATGTCCCGTTTCTCATGGATGAACTTGATGAGCGTGCTTTCCTATTTGGGATCCAGGTTAGTACTGATACTGAACTGCTTAGATGAGTTGCTGGAACAAAATCAACCAGCTTGGCGTTGTCGGCCGATTTAAACTTCATCACCGGCTCATGCTCTGTGGTAGGCTTTTTCAAAGAATTCATGTCCCCCGGGTCAACATTGTCCGTGTAAAACTTCAACTCCTCTGTTGCATAGACAGACTCAGCGTAAGCAGCATCGCCTTCCTCACATTCCAGGGCTATCTTCCGACTACCATGCATTGTGATAGTTCCCTTATGACCCAACATCTTCACTTGCAGATAAACATAACACGGCCCTGCCAGGAACTTTGCATAAGCCGGTCGTCCAAATAGAGCGTGATACGGGCTCTTGATTTTGACCACTTCAAAAGTTAAATTCTCCGCCCTAGAATCATGCTCATCTCCAAAGACCACTTCCAGCTCAATCTTACCCACTGGGTACGCCGACTTACCAGGCACCACTCCATGGAAAACAGTGTTGGACGTCTTAAGATTTTTATCAGTCAACCCCATGCGACGAAAAGTCTCGTAATAAAGGATGTTGATGCCACTGCATCCATCCATGAGCACTTTAGTGAATTTATATCCTCCAACTTGAGGTGCCACCACCAAGGCCAAGTGACCCAGATTTTCAACCCGCGGAGGGTGATCCTCTCTACTCCACAGAATAGGCTGCTCAGACCATTTCAAGTAACGAGGAACTGCCAGCTCAACAGCGTTCACATCCCTCTTATGAAGCTTCAGGTCTCGTTTACATAAATTGGTGGTAAACACATGATAGTGTCCACTATTCAGCTGCTTTGGATTACTTTGATATCCAGATTGTGCTGCTGCTGACCTCTCTGGCCAGATTGCTGATTACAGCCACCCTGATTACCTTGAGGGCCTTGAAAGTCGGAATTAGAACCGCCACTTCCATAACCCGAGCCATGAAAACCGCCGCCGCCTGAGCCGCTGCCCAGCCCATAATTGTTGTCAAACATGTTAGAGTTCTTTAAAGCCTTCATGATCGTACAATCCTTCCATAGGTGAGTGGCCGGTTTCTGCTAAGTACCATGCCTTGGACAGGGCTCATTTACCAACTGCTCAATAGTGGGACCTGACCCACCGGATCGAGGAGGCGGCCTCCCCTTACATCGTTGATTGTTGCCCTGCGCATTGGTGTTAGCCAAGAACTCCGAGCTACCATCAGCCTAATGTTTATTATTGCCGCCTTGATTTTTCGGGTTATTCTAAGGACCCTTAGCGTTGCCGCTCTTCTTTCCCTTCCCTGTCTTCTCATCATCAGACTCGTGGTCCTTGGGTACTATCAGAGTCAGCATATTTGACTAGAGCCGCCATCTGCTGGCCCTTGTCATTAAAATCGCGCTTGAGCCGCCCCAGCTTCTGTTTCAGAGGCTCAAAACGGTAATTTTTCTCCAACATTAAGAATGCAGAGCCGGCGTCCATCTTATCAGATGAATGTATTATGGCCTTGACCCGGTGCACCTAATGGGTCGTGGATTCACCCTCCTCTTGCTTGCAATTAGTAAAGTCCACAATTGACATGGGCTGCTTGCATGTATCTTAAAAGTTCTGAATAAACCGGTCCTTTACCTCTGCCCATGTACCAATGGAATTAGGTGGCAACCCCTTCAACCAAGTACGGGCCGTTCCATCCAACATCATGGTGAAGTACTTGGCCATTGCAGTGTCACTGATTTCTAGTAGTTCCATGGCCATCTCATAGCTTTCGATCCATGCCCCAGGTTGTAAGTCGGCCGTGTAATTAGGCACCTTTTGAGGTCCCTTGAAATCCTTGGGCAAACGCTCATTACGCAGAGCTGGTACCAAACAAGGTACACCACTAGTCCTAGAGGTCACGCCTGCCTCAATCGAAGTCGTTGGGTAAACCGGAAGGGGCTGACAAGCCACCCGCTGAGCCGCCTGCTGAGCCGCCTGCTCGGTTTCTTAACGTATTCTTTCCTGATCAAACAAATTAGGAACTCCATCACGTGCCGGATCATGCCCACGCGGTCTGGTCTTGGCGCAGGGCGTTGCTCGAAACGGCTGATGAGTCCATGTGCCTGCTATAGCTCCGACTCCGGCTTGGAAGAGGGGTCGAATGAATCCTGTCTCGACTACAAGAATATGCCTCCTTCCGTGCCAGAGCTGTCTGAAGAAGTTCTCTAACCCTTCATGTTTCAACCGCCGTCGGAGAGTCGCCATCCACCAGGAGAGCCACCAATCATGCCGCCACAATGATCATGTTCTCCAAAGGGTTAGAATAATGACCCGGTGGTGTCGGTACATGGTGAAGTGGAGAAGCATTCGGACGAAGGGGTTCCGTCACACGTGGCTGAACTGGCGTCCCAGCCCCGGGCGCTGCAGCCCGGTTTAGGTGGGTTACTGGGCCCTGCACCAGGTGTGCAGAAGAGGTTTCTAGGCTCATAAACCGTAGGCAGATGGGACTGAGTCTTCTGGTGCATTCTCCTCATGATCTCATTTGACGCGTTCAGATCCATCGTAAGTTGGAGAGTCTCTCATCGAATCTGCTGGGCTCAAGCATCCATAGCCGCCCGCTCTATGGCCATCCCGACGTCCTCTGCCACCAGGTTTTCCATGGCTTGTGCTACCTCCTCAAGTAACTGTGCCACTTCCACATCATGTTGAGCTTGATCCGCTGGATTAACCACGAAGGTTAACAGAGCTGCCATCTTATCCATTAAAGCCATCATAACCTTAGCCGATGGGCGCGCAGGGCCTCCTGCCCCGGCTGCCGTCACCGCTGCTGACCCGGGAGTCATTGCTGCTGCAGCCGTAGAGTTTTGCCCGAGTTGCATGCCGGCCATGAAGATTCCAACTCTTCTCGGCAGCTCAAAGGAGTCCAGAATACTATTTCCATCGGAACAGCCCCCAAGTCCACCATCTTGTTGTTGATACAACGAATCCGTCTCACCCGTGGACGACTCACCGTCAGAATAGATGGCCGTCTCACCGCTAGACACAGATCTTTCAGAAAATTCCCCTACATGGATTCATCCCACGAAGGCACGCTTCACGGCGGGCTGAGCTCGAGTGGGTCTCGCACGCTAAGCCATCTCGATGATGTCGTTGCAGATGTCTGGCTCAGGGCCCGGCTGGCTGAAGGGGACCCGGTACCCGTACTCAATTGAGCCGGTGTCGGGCCCCCAGCCTGTGTTGCTGATGTAGAGCTTGCCACGATGACTCTTGGTCATCCTGCCCACAGCGTATCCCTTGATCCCTTTGATGCTGCCCTTCAAGAACTCAAATCCACCGTGCACTGGCCCCACAGTGGCGCAAACTGTCGTGGAAACGTCACGACAGATGTCCTAGCAAAAGGACTTGGTCGTGGAGTCATCACAACTAGGAAGCTTAAAGGGGTTAAAACGGAACAAAGGACATGGGAGTTTATAGTGGTTTGGCCCCTTGCGGTGAAGGTAATGGCTTAATCTAGTTTGAGGTGGGATTGCTTATGTCTCGATTACCAGGGAGTGAATCCGCTTGACCTAGCTTTCGATCTGATCTTCCTTGTCCTGAACCGCCACCGGGTCGTCCCTTTATATATAGAGGTCGACGCCCAGCAGCTCACAAAGTCCCGTCCGGCTGATAAACAGTGTCCGGCTCGGTGTCTGTCTGTTCCTGCCTTACAATACAAGTCATATACATATAGCGGTTTATTTCTACGGCCTTAAGCCGCCTTTGGGCCTTGGGCCCTTAACTGAACCGCCATCTTCAAATGTCGTCTCGGGCTTCATATGATGAATCGCCGTAGGTATAACCCGGCCCCTCCTGGGTAGGTCATACCTAGTAGTTATATCCCCAACATTAGGCTATGTGATGATATTGGATCATGGAACTACAACCGATTGAAATTGGAATTTCTTCAAAAGTTTTATCCTATGCATCTGGCTCATCGTGATCGTAATTATCTAAATAATTTTTGACCTCGTGAAGGAGAAAGTATCGCTCAACCTTTGGGGAGGCTTAAGTCAATGTTATATTCATGCCCCAACCATGAGCTCTCAAGAGAAATTATTATTCAAAACTTTTATGCTCGGCTTTCTCATAATGATCTCTCCATGCTCGATACTTCTTGTACTGGTTCTTTTATGATGAAGACTATTGAATTCAGATGGGATTTATAGTAAAGAATTAAATGCAACTCTGAAGATTGGGAACTCAACGAAGGTAAGGAGTTAGGTATAACCCCTAAGTTTGATTGTGTTAAAATCTTTTATGTATACCGATGCCTTTCGTGAATTTAGCACTAAATATGGACTTGACTCTGAGATAGTAGCTTCTTTCTGTGAATCATTTGCTACTCATGTTGATCTCCCTAAGAAGAAGTGGTTTAAGTATCATCGTCCCGTTGAAGTAAAAGTAGTGGAATCTATTAAAGTTGAAGAGAAAACTATTACTTATAATGTTGATCCTATTGTTCCTACGGCTTATATTGAGAAACCACCTTTCCCTATTAGAAGAAGGATCATGCTAAAGCTTCAACTGTGGTTTGTAAGAGTAATCTAGAACACCTACACCCCCTGAGAAAATTAAAGTTGAACCTAGTATTGCTATGGTTAAAGATCTCTTGGTCGATAATATTGATGGGCATGTTATTTTACTTCTGTGATGAAACTGCTAGAATTGCTAAACCCGATACTAAAAATAAACATATACCTGTTGTTGGCACGCCTTTTGTTTCTGTTAAAATAGGAGATCATTGTTATCATGGCTTATGTGATATAAGTGGTAAGAAATGAAATACTAAAGCTTCTGGAGGTAGGTATAATTTATCCTATTGCTGATAGTCAGTGGGTAAGTCCCGCTCATCATGTCCCTAAGAAGGGAGGTATTACGGTTGTTGCTAATGATAAAGA
This sequence comes from Triticum turgidum subsp. durum, assembly GCA_900231445.1. Taxonomy (NCBI): domain Eukaryota; kingdom Viridiplantae; phylum Streptophyta; class Magnoliopsida; order Poales; family Poaceae; genus Triticum; species Triticum turgidum. Next base: position 605,095,406 of record LT934116.1, on the reverse strand, counting down.
TGAATTGATCCCACAAAGAATCATTACAGGTTATAGGATGGTAATTGATTTCTACAAATTAAATCAAGCTACTAGAAAAGAGCATTACCCTCTACCTTTTATTGTTCAAATGCTAGAAATATTATCCAAACATACACAAGTTTGCTTTCTAGATGGTTATTCTGGTTTCTCTCAAATACCTGTGTCAAAAGAGGATCAGAAAAAGACAACTTTTACTTGCCCTTTCGGTACCTTTGCTTATAGACGTATGTCTTTTGGTTTATGTAATGCACCTGCTACCTTTCAAAGATGTATGACCGCTATATTCTCTGACTATTCTGAAAGGATTGTTGAGGTTTTCATGGATGATTTCTACGTTGACGGAACTTCTTTTGATGATTGCTTAAGAAACCTTGACTGAGTTTTGCAGATATGTGAAGAAACTAATCTTGTCTTGAATTGGGAGAAGTGCCACTTTATGGTTAACGAAGGTATTGTCTTGGGGCATAAAATTTCTGAAAGAGGTATTAAAGTTGATAAAGCTAAAGTAGACGCTATTGAAAAGATGCCGTGTGCCAAGGACATCAAAGGTATAATAAGTTTTCTTAGTCATGCTGGTTTTTATAGGAGGTTTATTAAAGACTTCTCTAAAATTTCTAGTCCTTTGACTAATCTCTTACAAAAAGATGTTCCTTTTGTCTTTGATGATGATTGTGTAGAAGCATTTGAAATACTTAAGAAATCTTTGATTTCTGCACCAATTGTTCAGCCACATGATTGGAATTTACCATTTGAAATTATGTGTGATGCTAGTGATTATGCTGTAGGTGCTATTCTAGGACAACAAGTTGAAAAGAAATTAAATGTTATCCAATATGCTAGTAAAACTCTAGATAGTGCCCAGAGAAATTATGCTACTACTGAAAAAGAATTTTTAGTAGTTGTATTTGCTTGTGATAAGTTCAAACCTTATATTGTTGATTCCAAAGTAACTGTTCACACTGATCATGCTGCTATTAAATACCTTATGGAAAAGAAAGATGCTAGATCTAGACTTATTAGATGGCTTCTCTTGCTTCAACAATTTGGTTTGCATATTATTGATAGAAAGGGAGATGAGAATCCCATTACAGACAACTTGTTTAGGTTAGAAAATGTGTTGATGACCCACTACGTATTGATGATAGATTTCCTGATGAACAATTAGCTGTCATAAATGCTTCTCGTACTACTCCATGGTATGCTGATTGTGCTAATTACATTGTTGCTAAATTTATACCACCTAGTTTCACATACCAGCAAAAGAAAAAGTTTTTCTATGATTTAAGACATTACATTTGGGATGACCCGCAACTTTATATAGAAGGAGTAGATGGTTTTATTATACGTCGAGCATGAACGGGAACAGATCATACGCAAGTGTCACTCCGAGGCTTATAGAGGACGCCACGCTGGAGATAGAACTGCACATAAGGTATTGCAATCCGGTTTTTATTGGCCTACTCTCTTCAAAGATGCTCGCAAGTTTGTCTTGTCTTGTGATGAATGTCAAAGAATTGGTAATATTAGTAGACATCAAGAAATGCCTATGAACTATTCACTTGTTATTGGACCATTTGATGTTTGGGGCTTTGATTATATGGGACCTTTTCCTTCCTCTAATGGGTACTAGTAAGCGTGCACGTGCAACGCACGCGTCATAGAGTTATGAAAGAGAGAGAAAACTGGATCGCGGGGAGGAGAGCGGCGACATAAGTGTCGAGGGAGGAGGATTGATTATTGCGGCCGCAACACAAAGAAGCAGCTCCATGCTTTTTTTGGAGGGAGGAGGATGCCCGTGCGGCCGTGCCTGCAGGTTCCTTGGTATTTCCCGGCTACTTTTAGTGGATCCTTTGATTAAGTTGGACTATTGCAGAAGAGATTATTGGGAACTTTTTGTATGTACAATCAATAACTGGAAACTTGTTCGTGCAGCATGGATGGAAGAGGCAAAAGAAATTTCTAACCGGCGGGTGTAGATGACTTAGTTGCATCTCTTTTGCCTGGGGTGCTATTCGTATATTTTTAGGTATTCCGCTTTCTTCTAACCGGACAGACGAGCATACCATCCTTGACCACTGCCACGTTTATTCTCCAAACCAGTATATGATTCTGAATTCTGCAACAAATGATCTTCGAATCCTTACCAAATGATTAGAAAGTCTAGTGACGTTTTGACGTGCATAATGCACGTATAACATGAAATTTCCACGTGCATTTCTTCTGAATGTTTTTCTCATTAACGCTCTGATCCCCATGCTTGTGACATGAATATCACTGATTTTGTGAAATGGAGGAACCAAAGTAACAAATTTATAATTGAAGATTAGAAAATACATATATTCCTTTAAGAGATAACATAATAAAACATTGTACTTTCTCCAATTATATATTCTACAAATATAACCAAACATGATTTCTGCAAATATTGTTAGGTTTCAAAACCATTTCGCAGTCTATGTGAACCCTCTATAGCAACCAACAACAGTTGATCATTAATTTATTATCACAGCAGCATTGAGATAACAGTAAAAAAACTCTTCCTTGCCACAAAACTGTCTTACTCATTGCAACACCCAGCTCACATGATATTGGTGTCCAAGGATTAGGTAAAAAATGGATTCCTATCTTGATTCACCGTGAAATGTAACAATATTTAACGGCATGTCTAGCATCGAAACAGCAACAGAGAGACTTTGAGTTGAACTGATTTGGTCGGTACACTAACCTCTGAATTCTCTTGATCCACCCTGATGGATTTGGTCCCTGACTGCATGTCAGACATTTTGCATTACACGTCTGATTGCTCGCTCGTCTTCGTAGCCGCGCAAGTCTGTTGGAACATCCGTGAAAACAACAATCACCAAAGATGGTGAGCATTCAATTCAAATCCGGGTGAATTATCCCTCAATTCAATCAGCATTTATCTGGTTAGAACACGCACCGCAGTAAATTGTTTGGATGTTTCGTTATTATGAGGAGAATCAAAGTCCGGAACGTGTATGGATTTCTTGGGATGAGATCCTGATGTCTCCGTGCGTAGGACGATGGTACAGTGATGACGCGACCACAGAGCGACTGCTCGGGGTCAGATGAAGGTTGGAGCGAGGAGGTGACGATGATTTGGTCAGTAAAACTGATTAGTTGCTCCCTCTGCCGGTATTCGTGTACATAAGTCGCGCGATCCTTAATTACGGGAACAACCCAAGCGTTTTCCATCATTTGTATATACCTAATCAATACTTCAAGTAGCATGCCACCCTAAAATCAAGGAGCGACCACATACGCAATCCACGAAAAAGATCCTCTACCAATGCATGCGCTGGGAGGTTTGCATGGGACGCCAAAGATCATATATTAATCTGGGCAGTAAGAAGATATTCAAAACACGTGCAGTAGTTGGCTATTTTGACGGACCAAATTTGTACGGGGCGCAATTAATCAGGGTAATTAAGGGCATAATTAAATCACGCCGAGTAGTTGACTGTTTTCGGGTGTGATATTTCATGGACCATATTTTTACAGGGTGCGTGGAAACCAGAATAAAAGCAAATAAAAGATCACCCAGTGAAACCAGAATTTTACGAAAGCTCAGAACGTTTTTCCTATGTGGTATATTCTGCGGCTGATACAAAGCAAATGAGTATAACACATGTAAAATAGCACCAAGGGTAGAGGAATTATCTACTGTATATACGCGACTAATGTTACTATCTGAGAACAAATAATTACTAATCTTTAATTGAGACTCAAACCAAATAACTGAAAGTATACACGGAACTAACTACAACATACACTTACATGTTTCAGAATCCCGATATACGTAGAACAAGCACACACATATAATCAGGTTCAGAATTTCAAAATAAAATATTGCCGCCGTCGAGCATCCACAACCTAAGTGGCGCACGTCGTTGAGATGCAGATCAGGGCCGATGGGGAGTGGTGCACGAGAATGCGACGAAGAGGCAACCCGGCGGGGCGGCCTACGCGAGGTGGCGCGCGCCTGATGGCACAACAGGCTGACGGGGGCACAATGGTGGCGGAGAGGGGGTGATAGAGGCGGAGCATGGAGGTTGGGAAGGAGCCATGGTGATGGAGGAGGATTTAATTAATTATTTAGGTGTGTTGTTTTGGTAGTAGGTGTTCTTTAAGGCAGGTGATATATGGTGTGACGATTTATTTCCCAATGAAGATGCTATTAAGGTGCATATTCCTAATTAAGGTGTTGTGTAAATGATTTAAATTAATTAGTAAATATGTGGATTTCATGTGATACAACATTGGGGCAATCCGGTCCATTGATGGATGATGAATGTGTGGTTGAGATCTAATGTTTCTGCCTCAACTCGACTATTTAATAGTAGTAGAGATACACATATTTTAGTTGCTGTTGATTACGATACTAAGTGGGTAGAGGCTATTCCAACTAGTAGTGTTGATCATAACACCTCTATTAAGATGCTGAAAGAAGTTATTTTTCCGAGATTTGGAGTCCCTAGATATTTAATGACTGATGGTGGTTCACATTTTATTCATGGTGCTTTTCGTAAATTGTTTGCTAAGTATGATGTTAATCATAGAATTGTATCTCCATACCACCCTCAGTCTAGTGGTCAAGTAGAATTGAGTAATAGAGAGATTAAATAGATCTTACAAAAGACTGTTAATAGATATAGAAAGAATTGGTCCAAAAAACTTGACGATGCATTATGGGCCTACAGAACTACATATAAAAACGCTATGGGTATGTCTCTGTATAAAATGGTTTATGGAAAAGCATGTCACCTACCTCTCAAACTAGAACATAAGCCATATTGGGCTATTAAAGAGCTCAATTATGATTTCAAACTTGCCGGTGAGAAGAGGCTATTTAACATTAGCTCACTTGATGAATGGAGAACCCACACCTATGAGAATGCCAAATTGTTTAAAGAAAAATTTAAAAGATGGCATGACAAAAGGATACAAAGCGTGAGTTTGATGTAGGTGACTATGTTTTGCCATACAACTCTCGTTTAAGATTTTTTGCCGGGAAACTTCTCTCTAAATGGGAAGGTCCTTACATTACCGAGGGAGGTCTATTGTTCTGGTGCCATCAAAAACAACAATGCTGAAGGCACAAATCCGAAGGTGGTAAACGGTCAAAGAATCAAACATTATATCTTAGGTAATCCCATAAATGTTGAAACCAATGTTATTGACACTGTAACCTGTGAGGAGTACTTAAGGGACAATTTCCAGAACGTTTCAGACTCCGAAAAGGAATAGGTATGTGGTACGGTAAGTAAACCGACTCCAAAACTACTCAAATAGCAATTTTTCTCCGTTTTGGGAAATCAGAAGTAGTCTGAAAGAGACACAAGGCGTCCACGAGGGTGGAGGGCGCCCCCCTGCCTAGTGGCCACCTCGTGTGCCCTCCGGACTCTGTTTTATTGCGCGATACTTCTTTTGGTCGGGAAAAATTCATTATATAATCTCCCGAAGGTTTTGACCACTGTACCATGACGAAACCCTTTCTTTTTGTTTTGAGTTGTTTCTGCTGTATATTTAGGGAAAGATGTCTTCTCAAGAGTCAGTTCGGGAGAGTCAGGTATCTCATCCGAAACCAAGGCTAGTAGTAAACAGCTATGTTGACTATTTTGGGCTATCAACGGAGGAAGAGATGGAGGCCGACTTGAAAAGGGTAGATGCCATATAGGCGGATCAAGAAGTTACCTCTCATCTCCAAGCCAGATTCATGATGGAGGAACTTCAGAGCTCAGCAATTCCAAATTCGGTCATCCCTACCAATGCTAGATTTCTTTCGTATGAAAATATAAAAAAGAGTGTTACTTGTTCTCCCGCAGCTATGCAACATCCATGGGTGAAAGGACCTTTAGCCGTAACGTGTAAACTCCATAAGGAAATAATTGATCTTAAGCAGCAAGTCAATAAGCTCGAGGAAGACAATCATATCCTAAGGGGCATCATCGCCAAGAATATTACATCAACACTTCCGAAGAAAGAGACATAAATACATGGTTATGGGCACTCCCATTGGCAAGTGCCAAGCTTGGGGGAGGTGCCCCGGTATCATATCACCATCACACTTCTATCTTTACCGTTTTTCTTAGTTCGATCTTTTGGTTATATCTTGATCTAGTAGAATAAAGTTTTAGTATGATCTAGCTTTAAGTTTGGTTTTGATCTCTATCTATGTAATCGAGTCCGTTAGCTTTAAATAATAAAGATTAGTTTTGAGTTGAGGGAATTTCTATCTTGCTATGATCTTGAGAGAATAAAAAGAAAAGAATGAAGAGAAATAAAAAGATCATATCGATCATATCGAGTGTAATGACTTCACATATAAAGAGTGTGATGAATAAAAGTTGTTGAGAGGTGGCAAACATAGTTTTGGTCAACGTTGCAATTAATAGGAAGTAATAAAGAAAGAGAGGTTTTCACATATAAATATACTATCTTGGACATCTTTTATGATTGTGAGCACTCATTAAAATATGACATGCTAAAAAGTTGATGTTTGACAAGGAAGAGAACATAATGGGTTATGTTTTCTTATATCCAAACAAGTTATATTGTCGTGGATCATCCAACATGTTGACATTGCCTTTCCCCCTCACGCTAGCCAAATTCTTTGCACCAAGTAGAGATACTACTTGTGCTTCCAAACATCCCTAACCCAGTTTTGCCATGAGAGTCAACCATACCTACCTATGGATTGAGTAAGATCCTTCAAGTAAGTTGTCATCGGTGCAAGCAAAAAAAATTGCTCTCTAAATATGCATGATCTATTAGTGTGAAGAAAATAAGCTTTATATGAGGTTGTGATATGGAAGAAATAAAAGAGATGGACTGCATCCATATCATAAGTGGCAATATAATTATAAGTGACGTTCTTTTGCATTAACATTTTGTGCATCCAACCATAAAAGCGCATGACAACCTCTCCTTCCCTCTGCGAAGGTCCTATCTTTTATTTTTACCTTCTACCTCCATACAAGAGTCATGGTGGTCTTCACCCCTCCTTTTTACACTTTATCCTTTAGCAAGCACTATGTGTTGAAAGATCCTGATATATATGTATATATATATATCCACTCGGATGTAGGTTTTCATAAAGTATTATTGTTGACATTACCCTTGAGGTAAAATGTTGTGAGGCAAAATTATAAGCCCCTATCTTGCTCTGTGTCCGATTGAAACTTCATATCCATAAGTATCGCGTGAGTGTTAGCAATTGTGAAAGACTAAATTAAAGCTGAGTATGTGGACTTGCTGAAAAGCTCTTATATTGACTCTATCTGATGTTATGATAAATTACAATTGCTTCAATGACTGAGACTATAGTTTGATAGTTTTCAATGAAGTTTCTAATTCTTAGTTTACATTGTGAATAGATTGTTACTTTAACATAAGAAATCATATGACAATATATGTTGTTGTTCTAAAGATGATCATGATGCCCTCATGTCCATATTTTATTTTATCGACACCTCTATCTCTTAACATGTGGACATATTTTTTGATATCGGCTTTCACTTGAGGACAAGCGAGGTCTAAGCTTTGGGGAGCTGATACGTCCATTTTGCATCATGCTTTTATATCAATATTTATTGCACTATGGGTTGTTATTACACATTATTTCACAATACTTATGCATTTTCTATCTTATTTTATAAGGTTTACACGAAGAGGGAGAATGCTGGCAGCTGGAATTCTGGGTTGGAAAAAGAGCAAATATTAGAGACCTATTCTTCACAACTCCAAAAGTCCTGAAAATCCATGAAAGTTAGTTTTGGAATATATTAAAAATATTGGGCAAAGAAAGCACCAGAGAGGGGCCACCCACCAGCCCCTGGGCGAGCCCCTACCTCGTGGGCCACCTGGTAGGCTCCCAACGCCCATCTTTTTCTATATGGTGTCTTTTGCCCTGGAAAAAATCATAAGGAAGCTTTCGGGACGAAGTGCTGCAGTCTTGAGGCGGAACCTGGGCAGGACCAATCTAGGGCTCCGGCGGAGCTGTTCTGCCGGGGAAACATCTCTCCGGGAGGGGAAAATCGTCACCATAATCATCATCATCGATCCTCTCATTGAGAGGGAGTCAATCTCCATCAAAATCTTCACTAGCACCATCTCCTCTCAAACCCTAGTTCATCTCTTGTATCCGATCTTTGTCTCAAAACCTCAGATTGGTACCACTAGGTTGCTAGTAGTGTTGATTACTCCTTGTAGTTGATGCTAGTTGGCTTATTCGGTGGAAGATCATATGTTCATATCCTTAATGCTATTCAATACCCATCCGACTATGAACATCAATATGAATTATGGTTACGTTTGTTCCCGAGGACATGGGAGAAGTCTTGTTATAAGTAATCATGTGAATTTGGTATTTGTTCGATATTTTTGATGAGATGTATCTTGTCTCTCCTCTAGTGGTGTTATGTGAACGTCGACTACATGACACTTCACCATTATTTGGGCCTAGAGTAAGGCATTGGGAAGTAATAAGTAGATGATGGGTTGCTAGAGTGACAGAAGCTTAAACCCTAGTTTATGCGTTGCTTCGTAAGGGGCTGATTTGGATCCATATGTTTCATGCTATGGTTAGTTTACCTTAATTCTTCTTTCGTAGTTGCGGATGTTTGCGAGAGGGGTTAATCATAAGTGGGATGCTTATCCAAGGAAGGGTAGTACCCAAGCTCCGGTCCACCCACATATCAAATTATCAAAGTAACGAATGTGAATCATATGAGCATGATGAAAACTAGCTTGATAGAAATTTCCATGTGTTCTTGGGAGCGCTTTGCTTTATATAAGTGTAACATCCCAATTTTCAATTTGGATGTTATACATAGATCATCATATGAATATCATATTTTATTTGCATTCGGTTGCGATCCAAGAAATCTTAAGCAATTCAACAACCCAAGGAGAGAGTTGGAGGTTTCACAAAAATATCATATTTGAATGTATTTCAAATTTGAAAAGAGGATCAATTTATTTTTAATAATTCCTTTCCAATCATTTCCAACAATAAAATGACTTCTTCAAAACCGAGGAGAAATATTGGACAAGCAATTTTGAAATCAAACTATTTATTTGATTTGTATTTTGTTTGCAGTTTTATTTGAATTAGAGAAAAACATGCATTTAAAAAAATTGCATTTAGTCCAGAAAAATGTCCATCTTGTCCCACATATTAGGTTTGGACAGTGAAAATTGTTTATGGAATTTTTTTATAATTTTATATATATTGTATTAGGATTTTTCTTCGTGGAAACCGTTTTAAAAAAATTTCTTCCTGGGCCGGCCCAGCCAAGCCAGGCCTGGCCCGCGCGCTCGCCGCCGTGTCCGACCTGGACACGTGGAGCCACCCCCTGGCGCAAGCCACCACCACCCCTCGGGCCTTTAAAAGGGCCCCAAACGGTTCCTCTCCTCCTCACATCGCCCCGCCTCCCACGCCGTGCCGCCGCACACAGCCGCCTGCGCCGCCGCCGCCTCGTATCGCCGTTGCTCCGCCGCCGCCAAAGCCTCACACCGCCCGCCGGATCTTGTTGTTGACCTCGCTGCCACGTTGAGCGGTATAAATCGTTCGATTTTCTCCGGTTCTTTCTGCTTTTTTCTGCTAGTTAGGTTAGATCGGTTTTTTGGTTTAATTTAGTTAACGAACGTTCACCCGTTAGATCGTTTTAATGAACGTATTCGTTTGTTTAGTTCTCTTAGCGAACGTTCGTTCTGTACATTTTTCTTTTTAGTTTTATTTACGGCCAGGGACCTATCCACGAATAGTTTTCTTGTGATTTAGCCCCTGATATGAAAACTAGCGTAACTTTTTGCTCGTCTATCCAAATTAGATGAAACCGACGCCTAACTCTTTGTAACGATCTCTTCTTTCCAGTAATCCAACTTGAACATGATTTTGACAATTTAAAATTTGAGTTTAGTTCAGATTAGTATTCGATTTTGTTTTGTTTGTATCTTGAGTTTCATAGCGTCGGTTGAGTTGTTTCTTTTTGCAAATCGTAGCTAATCACATGTACCTATAGTTAAGACCTAATCCACATGAAAATAATGTTGTTAGGTTTTTCTCTGTTTGGTTTATTCGTTTGCTTGTTTCGAGTTTTATTTGAATCTTTTCTCGATTTCCCTTTGTTTCATTTGAGTGATTGCTTATGTATGCTACTGTTTGTCTCTGCTAGATTATCCGGAGTGCGAAGCTTGTTACTATGACTATCTAGAGTTTGCCGATCGTCAGCAAGGCAAGTTACACTTTGATCATACTCTTCTATACCCAGTTTTACTATGCATTAGTTATGCCTCTCAAATATTTTGATGAGTACGATTGGGAACTTGTGGTCTGGTAGTAGTACTTGAGGTAGGAACCTAATACCTTTTGATCACCCCGAGAATATATGTTATCCTCAATTATTGCTTAGCCATGCTCGTAGACGGGGATTGGATCGTGATACACATGGAAGTTGTGAGAGTTATTAATCTTGGATAACATTAAGGTGGCAACTTTAATATACATGTGGGTGGATTGGTTAGGGCAGCTGGAGAATCCAATGGTTATCCATTTGGGAAATCCCGGAGTACCCGTGTTATTTTTCCTCGGTTCGCCACCCAGGCTCAAAGGGATAATATTATATTTCATGCCTAGAAACTTCCGTGTGCAGCCACAAGCCAATATGGGCTCTGGCGTAGTTGAGTAAGTTGCTTCACTACTCGAATCATCTTCTTTGCCGTCCGTCATAGCAGATGGCAAAGGCATAGATCACGGATAGCAAAGCCCTCGCCGTCTGCTGGCAGACGACCAACAGTCCGGCTGAACAGATAATGGCAAAGGCCACTTTGCCTTCTACTGGCAGACGACAAAGAAGAAAAGTTCTTTCCCATCTGCTTGCAGATGGCAAAGAGATGGGTGTCTTTGCTGTCTGTCGAGCAACCTACGAACGGCGAAGCGAGCATCTTTGTCGTTAGCCGAGGTACAACAGACGACAAAGAATGGGATTAAAATTAAAAAATAAAAATAACGCGGTACAGAAGCCACGCCGCCGTTCGCCATCCGTGTCTGTCCATTTCGTGTTTGTGTCCAGTTCATGTTCGTCCATTCATCATTAGTTTCATGTTTGTTGGTCGCGTCCATAGCAGCAATCGGAGCCGAACGGAGGACACTGGCCGCCCTGTCCGTGCCGGCCGTGCCCTGTTCGCGCCGCCCGCCAGCACCCTGCTACCGCCGCCCGCCCGCACCCTGCTACCTGCGCGTTGCTCGTAGTGGCCTCCCGCGCCGGCCGCCCTGCCCGCACAGGCCTGCAGCGGCCGTGCCCTGCTCGTGTCGTCTGCCCCGCTGGTTCCTAGAGAGGGAGGATTCAAAGAGGGGGTAGGGCATAGGAAGGGGAGACCGGGGGCCTGCTGGTGCCAGAATAGGGTTCGCTGGCCGGTGGACCAAGGCTGGTGACTGGTGAGTGGATCGGACCTTGTGGTGCATTGCAGCGGGTGAAGAAGGGAGTCGAAGGAGGAAGAGCAGAGGAAGGGGAGGCCGGAGGTCTACCGGCGGTGGCGGAGGGTTCGCGGGCCGGAGGACCCGCGGCTGGTGACTCCGGCAAGAGGACCGGTACGCAGACGAGCTGGTTGCGCCGACGAGAGAGAGAATTGTGCGAGAGATAGAGACACAAAGAAGACGGGGTGGGGTGGATAAGGGACGAGGGGGAGGTCCCTGTGCACGATGGCTTGTCTATTCGTGAGATGCATGCGAGCGATGCTGAGGGCCCCATGCACGATGGGTGCGTGCAATGCGTGGTTGGGGTGGATGCCCCTGCCATGCCATCGATCCAGGGGAAAAAGGTTCCAACCAATAGGAAATCAACAGAAGATTTGTGTTTGTTCATCCTATGTCTTTTGATAAAACAAAGATGCAAAAATTTAGTAAATTTTCTTAAACTTTTTCCACGTCTTCTATGACTTATAAACCAATACCGTGCCAAATTTCATATTCTTTTGACGTTCTTTAGATTTTCAAAAAAATCAAAAGGTTGATACATCTGTGTGTTATGCCTTTACCTGCAAAAAAGATAGACCACCTCTTTTCCGTCTGCCAGCAGATGGCAAAGAATCTTTGTTGTCTGCTAGCAGACGGCAAAGGAGGGACATTTTCGTCTGCAAGCAGACGCCAAAGAAGTTGACCTAGCCACACCATGCCCCGTGGGGCCCACCAGGCTCATTGTCGTCTTCCTTTTCCTCTTTGCCATCAGTTGGCAGACGGTACAGAGCCAGCTGATGGCAAAGACTCTCTTTGCCATCAACTTGTTCTTTGCCATCTGTTTTACGAAAGCAGACGACAAAGAGCCTCTTTGCCATCAGCTGGCAGATGGCAAAGAGCTGGCAGACGGCAAAATGCCAGATCCAGTCGTGCGTGAGCTCTCGAAGAGGTGGACTAGCAGATGTAGGGGAAAGTAGGTGTACCGGTCTGCCCAGAGTTAATGCTTCAGAAAGACTATGTCTCGATCTTCCGATCATGGATGCGGTCGAGTCTTGTGGGGAAAAGTGTGCAACCTCTGCAGAGTGTATAAACTAATCATGGTTAATCGTGTCCCCGGTTATGGACATCTTGAGTATCTGGAATTGGATATTATTGCGATCTCATCACTCTTTAATTTAATTGAAATGGGTTTAATGATGATACTTGTTTAATTGGGATTTGAGTTGGAGGAACCTTCTCAAATATTGGTACTGTTGGACATATGCCCTAGAGGCAATAATAAAATGGTTATTATTATATTTCCTTGTTCATGATAATTGTCTATTGTTCATGCTATAATTGTATTAACCGGAAACCGTAATACATGTGTGAATACATAGACTACAACATGTCCCTAGTGAGCATCTAGTTGGCTAGCTCATTGTTCAATAGATGGTTATGGTTTATTGACCATGGACATTGGATGTTACTAATAACGAGATCACATCATTAGGAGAATGATGTGATGGACAATACCCAATCCTAAGCATCACAAGATCATGTAGTTCGTTTGCTAGAGCTTTTCTAATGTCCAGTATCTTACCTTAGACCATGAGATTATGGAACTCCCGGATACCATAGGAATGATTTGGGTGTATCAAACTTCACAACGTAACTGGGTGAATATAAAGGTTCACTACATGTATCTCCGAAAGTGTCTGTTGGGTTGGCACGAATCGAGACTGGGGTTTGTCACTCCGTATGATTGAGAGGTATCTCTGGGCCCACTCGGTGATGCATTATCATAATGAGCTCAATGTGACTAAGGAGTTATCCATGGGATCATGCGTTATGGAACGAGCAAAGAGACTTGCCGGTAATGAGATTGAACGAGGTACGGGATACCGACAATCGAATCTTGGGCAAGTAAGATACTGATGGACAAAGGGAATTGTATATGGGATTGATTGAATCCCGGACATCATGGTTCATCCGATGAGATCATCGTGGAATGTGTGGGAGCAAATATGGGTATCCAGATCCCTCTATTGGTTATTGGCTGAAGAGGTATCTCGGTCATGTCTGCATTGTTCCCGAACCCGTAGGGTCTGCACACTTAAGGTTCGGTGACGCTAGAGTTGTAATGGGAATAGTATGTGGTTACGGAAGGTTGTTCAGAGTCCCAGATGACATCCGGAAGTGACAAGGTACTCCAGAATGGTCCGGAGGTGAAGATCGATATATTGGATGAAGGGTGTTGGAGTCCGGAAATGTTCCGGAGGTACTGGGCTATGGCCAGCATGACCGAAAGGTGTTTCGGGGGCCCCGACAAGTGTTGCAGGGCCTCATGGGCCAAGTGCAAGGGGCAAGCCAGCCCACCAAGGGGATGTGAGCCCCCACACCCTTTCCCATGTTGCTTGGGGAGGTGGGGCGCCTCCACCTGGCTTGGGAGGCAAGTCTCCACCTGCTTGGCTTGGGGGGCAAGTCTCCCTAGGGTTTCCCAAGGGAGATCCATCTGCCTTAGCCGCCGCCCCCCTAGGGGAAACCCTAGGGCGCCTCCTCCTCCCCTTTCCCCTATATACAGTGAGGGAGAGAGAGGGCATCCGCACCCTGACACGCCCTGGTGTTGCCCTTCCTCTCCTTCCAACACCTCTTCCTCCTCTGTAGTGCTTAGCGAAGCTCTACCGGAGAACCACGAACTCCATCGCCACCACACCGTCGTCCTGCCGGAGTTCTCCCTCAACCTCTCCTTTCCCCTTGTTGGATCAAGAAGGAGGAGACGTCACCGGGCTGTACGTGTGTTGAACGCGGAGGCGCTGTCCGTTCGGCGCTTGGATCGGATCTTTCGTGATTTGAATCGCCGTGAGTATGACTCCATCAACCGTGTTCTTGTAACGCTTCCGCTTTTCTATCTTCAAAGGTATAAAGATGCACTCCCTCTCTCTCTCTCGTTGCTAGCATCTCCTAGATTGATCTTGGTGACACATTCCCCATTAGGTACAACTTGGGAGTAGTAAATAAAATTTTATTCCCTTATTGTAGGGAAAATTTAGATTTATGCAAAATCATAAACTTAGAGACTTCACCAGCCAAATATTGCATGTAGGTATAGTTCTTGCATTTATTGCTTTACATTGTAACTCTGCGAGCATATTCCATGTGGTGACCTACAGGGCTGCAACATCTCATGTTGCAGACTACTCAGACGACGAATAAGGTGCGATAGGTCATTGTCATGCACTAAGCCATGCTCACCCCGGGAATATACGTTATGCTCAATTATTGCTTAGCCATGCTCATAGACGGGGATTGGATCATGATACACATGGAAGTTGTGGGAGTTATTAATCTTGGAAACCATTAAGGCGGTAACTTTAATATACATCCGGGTGGATTGGTTGGGGCACCTGGAGAATCCAGTGTTTCTCCATTTGGGAAATCCCGGAGTACCCGTGTGATTTTTCCTCGGTTCGCCACCCATGCTCAAAGGGATCATATGATATTTCATGCCTAGAAACTTCCGTGTGCAGCCACAAGTCATTATGGGCTCTGGCGTAGTTGAGTAAGTTGCGTGAGCTCTCGAAGAGGTGGGCTAGCAGATGTAGGGGAATGTAGGTGTACTGGTCTGCCCGAAGTAGAGAGTTAATGCTTCAGAAAGAGTATGTCTTAATCTTCTGATCATGGATGTGGTCGAGTCTTGTGGGGAAAAGTGTGCAACCTCTGTAGTGTATAAACTAATTGTCACGCACAATATGCGACCCTATCCTAAAGGAACTCAATGGTCCCACCAAGGATGGAAGTGCATATTGGAGACGCTTTGGCAAGGTGGATATCATTACATTGTACCATTACATAATAGTTGGGGATACATACAAGAGGCATAAATTGCCAATTGAATACAACATCATACATAAGAGCAACATCCGACTACGGATGAAACACAAACAGAAACTCAAACGTCATCCACCCTGCTAGCCCAGGCTGCCGACCTGGAACCTATCCCCTGATCGAAGAAGAAGCAGAAGAAGAACTCCAAACAAGCAAGCATCGCTCTCGCGTCATGATCATCACATTACCTGTACCTGCAACTGTTGTTGTAGTAATTTGTGAGCCATGACGACTCAGCAATCCCATTACCATGGGTATCAAGACTAGCAAAGCTTAATGGGTATGGAAAGGATAAGTGGTGAGATTGCAGCAGCGACTAAGCATATATGGTGGCTAACATACGCAAATAAGAGCGAGAAGAGAAGCAACACAACGGCCGAGAAGCTAGAAGTGATCAAGAAGTGATCCTGAAACTAATTACTTTCATGCATAACTCAAAACCGTGTTCGCTTCCAAGACTCCGCCAAGAAGAGACCATCACGGCTACACACGCGGTTGATGCGTTTTAATTAAGTCAAGTGTCAAGTTATCTACAACCGGACATTAACAAATTCCCATCTTCCACATAACAACGGGCACGACTTTCGAAAGTTTAAACTTTGCAAGGGTGTCCCAACTTAGCCCATTATAAGCTCTCACGACCAACGAAGGATATTCCTTCTCCCGGGAAGACCCGATCAGTCTTGGAATCCCGGTTACAAGACATTTGGACAACGGTAAAACAAGACCAGCAAGACCGCCCGAATGTGCCAACAAATCCCAATAGGAGCTGCACATATCTCGTTCTCAGGGCACACCGGATGGGCAAGACGTCGGGTTGGCATAGACCCTGGTTGACCAGGGGGCGCCGGACATCGCCCATTTCGGACCAACACTTAGAGAAGCACTAGCCCGGGGGGTTTAAAATAAAGATGACCCTCAGGTTCATTACTCCCAAGGGAATGGTAATAGGTTGTTAGGCAAATGTAAAACCAAAGTTGGGCCTTGCTGGAGGAGTTTTATTCAAAGCGAACTACCAAGGGGTTCCCATACACCCGACCGCGTAAGGAACGCAAAATCAAGGAACATAACACCTGTATGACGGAAACTAAGGCGGCAGGAGTGGAACAAAACAGCAGGCATAAGGCCGAGCCTTCCACCCTTTTACCAAGTATATAGATGCATTAATTAAATAAGAGATATTTTGATATCCCAACATCATCATGTTCCAACATGGAGCATTCTTCAACTTCACCTGCAACTAACAACGCTAGAAGAGGGGTTGAGCAAAAGCGGTAACATAGCCAAGCAACGGTTTTGCTAGGAAGGGTGAAAAGGTTAGAGGCTGACATGGCAATTTGGGAGGCTTGAGAAAAACAAGTGATAGGTAGCGCAGCATAGCGATAGAACGAAGCAACTAGCATAGCAATGATAGTAGTGAGATCCAGGGTAACGGTCATCTTGCCTGAAATCCCGCAAGGAAGAAGAACGATTCCATGAAGAAGATGAACGGATGAAGCCGAACCAAGCGTAGACGAACGAATCCTCACGATCGCAACGAAACAGGAACTATCGAGAAGAAGCACAACCGGAAGTAAGCAAACAACATGGTAAACACACAACACATAAACATGACATGATGCACAACCAAACATGATGCATGACAAGGCTATGTGATTCTACTCATGGCAAGAGATGATGCATACAAGAACAACACATACACGCAAGTTTAAATGAGGCCGGAAACAACATATAACAAATCTGGTAAGCCCTCATATGCAAATTTTAAAATTGGTCCAGATCTGAATAAACCTTAAGTTGAAGTTGTTAAACAGCAAGTTAAGATGCACCGAGATGATCTACATGAGATTCTAATCAAGTTACATATAAAGTTCATTTAGTTTGGAGCTACAGCCTAGAAGATATGAGCAAAACAAGTTAAACATGACATTGATGCCAAATGCATTCAAACATCAAGCAAAGACACCCAAAACTAGGATTCAATATGACATGATGGAACTACATGCAATTCTAAGCAAGTTTCGTATAGAGCATGCTCAAACGGAGCAACGGTGCAACACATACACTTCAAACAAGTTGTAACAACAATCTGCCCAAAACAGCAACTAGGCACTTTGCAAATGTCAAAACAACATGCTACAGGAACCAAATGAGCATAAACTTGACATTCGCTTCATTTACAGATAACATACTTCAAATATCATTAAAATTCAGGTTCATAGGCATCAAGATTAAACCAATATGATCAATGCAAAATGCAACTTTATAACACAACAGCATATGCATGAGCAAAGTTAATATGATGGCATGTTGGGGGCATGAAACAGAGATGCTATAGCAACTATAACTAGCAACCAAGGGCATGCAATCAAATACACATAAAAAAGAGCAAATAACATCCTGGCATCATATACATATGGCTCATGGATTAGTAGGAACCAACATGACAAGATTGAATGTTGAAACAGTTTCAGCAAGTGTAAAACAACAACATTACGATAGCATGTTGGCAAGCATGGAACATATGCATATGATCACCAAAATTAGCAAACATGGCATGTGAACAGAGTACTCATAGCATACTTCAAAACATGTAATTGGAGCATCTCCATAATAGGCATGGTTCACTCAATAACAAGCCCACGACAAGGCATCATGAAGTTAACAGAAATCTGGAACATTATATAAGCATGTTAATGGCAATGAAAACATAAGCTACAGGAAATATATGGCATCAAAAGGCATGGCATGATAGAGCATAACATAGAAAACAAAACATGTCAACTAAGCATCTCCAGATTATGCATGGATTAATTGGTAGAATCAAGAAAACAAGACAACATGATATAGCAGTTTCAGCATTGACAGAACATTAACAACAAGTAGCACACTTCACAAGCTTGATCCATTCACTACCGGGCATATCAAAATACATGGATTGCACCCCTGTAAAGATGGCATAAATATGCTCATAAAACATGTAGACATCATGCCCATACGATGCACACACAAAATACAACAAAAATGACAAATCAGCAAGTTACAACAGTTTTCAGTGGTTAACAGCAACATGCACTTTTGCAACAGGGATTAAGATATGTATGCAAACTAGACCACCATGAAGGAACTGGGCTGAGCCGCGGGGCCCTGGGAAGGCTGGCCACAAGGCATGGGAGGCCGGTTGTCTGCCTCCCCGAGCGCTCCCGCTCGAGCAGGAGGTCAGCGGCGGCGAGGCTTGCAGGCCTTCGGTGATGGGTGGCGGCAAAGAGGACGCCGGGAACTAGTGGATCCGGTCGGACCGGTGCCGGATTCGGCAAAGATGACCCAAGGCGGCGGATAGGGCACCTGCGAGCAGGAGAGAGAGAGCGAGGTCAGGGAGAGAGAATGAGAAGAATAGGGGAACATGGCACCGACCTGGCCGGGGCGCTAGGGCTCCGGTAGCGGAGCTTGCCGGCGGGAGGCGGGGTCAGCGAGGGGAGAGAGATCGGGGTCGAGGGGCTCCTCCCCTCGATCCAGATCGGGAGCGTGCGAGGACGGCGCACGGGCGGGCTCTTGCGGGAGCGGTGGCGGCGGCTCGGGCGCAGTTCGGCCCGGGGTGGGTTCCCCAGCGGTCCGCGGCGGTTGGAGCGCTAGAGGAGGAGAACTGGCGCTCGGTGGTTGGGCGAGGGCGGCTGCGCGGCGGCGGCTTGCCAATGGGGCGCTGCCAAGTGGCACCGTGAGGAGGCCGGCGACAGATTTTGAGGTGGAGGTGACTAGCGGCTGAGGTGATCCCAAGGAAGAGGGGGTCTAGGGGTAGGGGAAGGCTAGGGTTGCCCATTTTGGAAGGCAGGGTGTATATATACGGTAGGTTAGGGTTTGGGGGGAGTTTTTTTTTGGGGGGGGGGGTTCTCGACCCTTTGATCGCGATCTGATGGTCCGGAACGGAGGGGGGTAGCTGGGCTACATGTGAGCTGTGGAGAGGCATTGGGCTGAGAAGAGAAGGAAGAAGAGCGGCCCAGCGGTAGTTTTCGGAGTCCGAAACGTCCGACAAATATACTGACTATATTGTCGTTGTATGTTTAATGGTGGGGCGATCAAACGGACTCCGAATGCGACGAAACTTGGCAGGAGGTCTGCCTACACTATGAAAAGACCGCACGCCAACCTTCACCTAATTCCGAGAACATTTTTACGCCACTTATAAAATAATATTTCAGAGGTGCCGCGGGCGCGTGCGAGAGTGTCGGGGCTCAGAACGGACAACAGAGAGAACCGGGAGGAAACGAACGGATGCAAGTTTTTAAAAACATGCAGATGAAATGGAGATGATGACATGGCAAAGTGCAACACGCAAGCAAATGACATGGCAACGATGGCAAATAACTGGAAGACATCTGGCGCATCGGATACTGGGCGTTACACTAATCATGGTTAGCCATGTCCCCGGTTATGGACATCTTGGGTATCTGGAATTGGATATTATTGTTGATCTCATCACTCTTTAATTTAATTGAATTGGGTTTAATGATGATACTTGTTTAATTGGGATTTGAGTTGGGGGAACCTTCCCAAATATTGGTACAACTTGGGAGTAGTAAATAAAATTGTATTCCTTTGTTGTAGGGAAAAATTAGCTTTATGCAAAACCATAAACTTAGAGCCTCCACCACCCAAGTATTGCATGTAGATATAGTTATTGCATTTATTGCTTTACAGTATAACTCTGGCAGCATATTCCATGTGCTAACCTACACGGCTGCAACGTCTCATGTTGTATACTACTTAGACGACGAATAAGGTGTGATAGGTCGTTGTCTTGCACTCATCTCTGCCGTTGGAGTTGATGGACTCATTTACCTTTGAAGCTTCCACAAGTATTTAGTTTAGATGGCCTTCAGCCATATTATTTTGTGTAATCATACTCTTTTTAAGGACTCGATGTAGTAAGTGTGTGATTGAACTCTGTTATAATCCCACAAGTACTGTGTGTGTCAGCATTATCGATCTAGGGATTACACTTAAGCATAGAGACTTCGGTCCATGGGGATCGTGGTTGCTACAATATGGTATCACAGCACCCGCTAACTGTATGACGCGACAACTAGGATAAGCCACATGATTTCTCTTCTTTGCTCATTTCTAATTCTCCTCTATTTCTACTATATAGATGGCGGACACCAGGAACAAGTTCAATCAGCCAGATGACGACACCCCTTTCGGACGACACTTGAAGGAAGTCACCAAGTACTTGAACATCGGACTACCAAGTTTCACTTGGACTTTCTCTGCAACATTACCGAAAGAGGAGCGCTGGAAGATCAAAGTTTGGGTACCTGGGAGGACATTTCCGCCAACAATGGAGCCTATTGATTTCTACCTGGATGTACCAAGTTGGAGTTCGGGAAAGAGCATGGCAGCCCACATCACTTTTGGACGCATATGTGAAGTGTATCACAAGGATCTTGAAAACAATATCTATCCAATTTGTGGACGCCGAGACAAAGAATGGACATGTGATACGTCTCCAACGTATCAATAATATTTTATTGTTCCATGCTATTATATTACCCATTTTGGATGTTTATGGGATTTATTTTACACATTTATATCATTTTTGGGACAAACCTACTAACCAGAGGCCTAGCTCGTATTGCTATTTTTTTTGCCTATTTCAGTATTTCGAAGAAAAGGAATATCAAACGGAGTCCAAACGGAATGAAACCTTCGGGAGCGTGATTTTTGGAATGAACGTGATCCGTAGAACATGGAGTGCAAGTCAAGAAGCTTGCAAGGCATCCAGGAGACAGGAGGGCGCGCCCACCCCCTCTGGGCTTGCCCCTATCTCCTGGGCCCCACAGGCGGCCATTGACATACTTCTTCCTCCTATATATACCTATGTACCCCGAAAACATCCAGGGAGCCAACGAAACACAATTTCCTCCACCGTAACCTTCTGTATCCGCGAGATCCCATCTTGGAGCGTTCGCCGGCGCTCCGCCAGAGGGGGAATCTACCACGGAAGGCTTCTACATCAACACCATAGCCCCTCCGATGAGTTGTGAGTAGTTTACCACAGACCTTCGGGTCCATAGCTATTAGCTAGATGGCTTCTTCTCTCTTTTTGGATCTCAATACAATGTTCTCCCCCTCTTTTGTGGACATCTATTTGATGTAAACTCTTTTTGCGGTGTGTTTGTCGAGATCCAATGAATTGTGGGTTTATGATCAAGTTTATCTATGAATAATATTTGAATCTCCTCTGAATTCTTTTATGTATGATTGAGTTATCTTTGCAAGTCTCTTCGAATTATCAGTTTGGTTTGGCCTACTAGATTGATCTTTCTTGCCGTGGGAGAAGTGCTTAGCTTTGGGTTCAATCTTGCGGTGTCCTTTCCCAGTGACAACAGGGGCAACAAGTCACGTATTGTATTGTTGCCATCGAGGATAAAAAGATGGGGTTTATATCACATTGCTTGAGTTTATCCCTCTACACCATGTCATCTTTCTTAATGCGTTACTCTGTTCTTTATGAACTTAATACTCTAGATGCAAGCAGGAGTCGGTCGATGTGTGGAGTAATAGTAGTAGATGCAGGCAGGAGTCGGTCTACTTGTCGCGGACGTGATGCATATATACATGATCATGCCTAGATAATCTCATAATTATTTGCTTTTCTATCAATTGCTCGATAGTAATTTGTTCACCCACCATAATATTTATGCTATCTTGAGTGAAGCCACTAGTTAAACCTATGGCCCCCGGGTCTATCTTTTATCATATAAGCTTTCAATCTACTTTTATTTGCATCTTTACTTTTTGCATCTATATTATAAAATACCAAAAATATATTTATCTTATCATACTCTCTCTATCAGATATCACTTTCGCAAGTGGCCGTGAAGGGACTAACAACCCCTTTATTGTGTTGGTTGCGAGTTCTTTGTTTGTTTGTGGAGGTGCGTGGGACTTTTGAGGAGCCTCCTACTGTATTGATACCTTGGTTCTCAAAAACTAAGGGAAATACTTTCACTACTCTTGCGGCATCACCCTTTCCTCTTCAAGGAAAACCAACGCAAGCTCAAGACATAGCAAGATGATTCGTACCAGGAAGGATGGATCAATTGCAGCATACATTCAGGAGATGGGTGATCACATTCGCAGATACGAGAATCAACTATGCTTCAACATGAAGAAGATCAAGAAGCTGATGAATAAGAATGTCGAGCTAGAAGAGGAACTCAAGTCAACACGTGATGGATATGAGGAAGAAATTGTTGTACTACTATAGAAGCATGAAGATTTGAAGAGGAAGCTAGGACTACCCATGGAGAACCATAAGCGAGAACCTGAAAAGGAGATCCGTTCGGAGGAATACATCATCTTGGACGACACCGACACGGATAGTGATGCAAATGATGATAGTGATGATGACTACATAGACGAAGCGGGAGCAGATATCATGGAGTCTTCCTCCGATCAAAATTTCTAGGCGACCACCATGTTACTAGTAGTATTCTTCCAAGTAGTTAGCATCGATCGATTTGTAATCATAGTTAGATCCTTTGTGTGAACCTTGTTTGATATTGAATGAAGTGAATTGATTGTATTTGCTTCATGTGCATATGGGTTGTGAATCTCTCTTAGACCATATTCTATTTTGTTTTCTCATCCCTTCTAACCCATCAGATGCCTCCGAGATGTGACACCGGATTCGTATTCCCACCCGAGCTCACTCAGTTGATCTAGGAGTAGAATGCCTTGATGCAGATGTTGGTTCAGAACCAGAACCAAGGCAACAACAACAACAACCAAACACCACCACCCCCTGTTGGCAACCTAGCCCATTTTCTGAGGTTGAATCCGCTGGTGTTCTCTAGCAGCACCGAGCTAATTGTTGTAGATGATTGGATCCACAAGATTGGAATGGAGCTGACTATAGTAGGATGCACAGATGCAGAGGGAGTGCACTTGGCCACACATCAGCTTGATGGACCCGCATCATCTTGGTGGGAGAATTTCACCACCACTTACCCCATTGATACAGTTACATGGGATCGGTTTCAGCAGGCCTTCTGCACTGCCCATGTTTCAGCTAGAGCTATGAGCATGAAGAAGTGTGAATTTCACAACTTGCGCCAAGGGAGTCATACCGTGGGACAGTATGTGGAGGAATTCAGCAAGTTAGCACGCTATGCCCCAGATGATGTGGCCACAGATGCCGCAAAGCAGGAGAAGTTTCTTGACGGACTCAATGATGAGTTAAGCATGCAAATAATGGTGGCAACTTTCAACAACTACCAGGAGTTGGTAGACAGGGCCTTCATGATAGAAGGCAAGCAATTGCAGATTGACAATCGCAAGAGGAAGTATGGACAGGGGAGGTAAACTTCTACAGCTCAGCAGAAGCCCTGCTATTCCCCGTACTCAAGAGACATACTCACAACCATGGAGGTCATAACCATGGAGGACATTTGCACAATGGAGTAAGTTCGCACAACCACTGTGGCCCCAAGAATGGCAATGGGAATGGAGGAAGCAACAGTCAAAACCGTTCCAACCCCGCAACACCAACCAAGAGGGATCTGAGCCACATTACTTTTTTCAAGTGCGGGAAGACTCGACATTATGCCACTGAATGTCCTGAAGAAAAGAATGGAAATGGCAATGGAAGTTCTGCAAAGAAGCCCAACCCCTTCACCAAAGGTCGGGTGAACCACGTCAGTGTGGAGGAGATTGAGGAGCAGCCTGACGCAGTTGTCAGTAAGTTTTTGATTAATGCATTTACAACACTTGTTCTTTTCGATACTAGTTCACCTCATTCATTCATATCAAGGGGATTTGTGGATAAGTATAAGTTGCCAACAGTACCCCTTAATTCACCTATGTTAGTAAGTTCCCCAGGAGCGGAGTATATGGCTAGTAGGGGGTGCTATCAGTTGCCAGTAACCATAGGTAGACATGTTTTCCCCACCGACCTAATTGTCCTGGACTCACAAGGATTGGATGTGATACCAGGCATGGATTGGCTATCCAAGTATGAGAGAAACATCGATTGCTCCAGAAAATCAATTCTTCACACTAGCACGGAAAGAAAGAGGATCAAGTATGTATCTAGGCATGTGCCGAGGAGGACTCAGGTTAATTTCTTCTCAGGAGTTGCTCAGGAGGAAGTACCAGTTGTGAAGGATTATCTCGATGTATTTCCAGAAGAGTTACCAGGCATGCCACCAGATCGGGATATTGAGTTTTTGATTGAGTTATTGCGAGGCACCGGACCGATATCCAAGAGACTGTATCGGATGCCTACAAATGATCTGGAGGAAATTAAGAAGATTAAGAAGTTACTGGAGAAAGGTTATATTCAACCAAGTTCATCACCTTGGGGAGCCCAAGTGCTTTTAGTTGAGAAGAAGGATGGATCTTTGAGGATGGTTGTTGATTATCGTGCGCTGAATGAGGTGACGATAAAGAATAAATAACCACTGCCGATGATCAATGATTTGTTTGACCAACTGCAAGGAGCTAAAGTTTTCTCCAAGATCGATATTCAATCAGGTTATCAGCAGTTGAAGATCCAAGAGCAGGATATACCTAAGACAACTTTTACCACGAGGTATGGGCTATACGAGTATACAGTTATTTCATTTGGTTTGACTAACGCCCCTGCCTATTTCATGAGTATGATGAACAAGGTGTTCATGGAGTTTTTGGATAAGTTTGTCATGGTGTTCATTGATGACATATTGGTCTACTCGAAGAATGAAGAAGAGCATAAGGAACATTTGCGTTTGGTTCTTTAGAAGCTCTGGGAACATCAGTTGTATGCCAAGTTCAACAAATTTGAGTTTTGGTTTAAGGAAGTTGTATTTCTTAGACATGTTCTATCCGGAGAAGGAATAGCAGTAGGCCCTACTAAGGTTGCATTTGCCACTAAATGGTTGGCACCCACCTCAGTGGGAGAGATCAAAAGTTTTCTTGGACTCAAAGGTTATTAATGGAGATTTATTGAGAATTTTCCCAAGATTGCGAAGCCCATGACGGAGTTATTGAAGAAGGAAACCAAATTCAAATGGACTGAGGATTGTGAGGCCAGTTTTCAGGAGTTGAAGAAACGTTTGGTTACAGCCCCAGTGCTGATTCTCCCAGACATATGCAAGGATTTCCAAGTATATTGCGACGCTTCACATCGAGGACTTGGAGGAGTGCTTATGCAGGATGGAAGAGTTGTTTCATATGCCTCACGACAACTTCGACCTCATGAGTTGAGTTGTGTTGCGCATGATTTGGTGTTAGCAGTTGTAGTGCGTGCACTCAATACATGGAGACAATTTCTCATCGGTAACCGTTGTGATGTTTACACGGATCACAAGAGTTTAAAGTACATCTTCACACAGAAGGAGTTAAACCTCATGCAAAGGAGAAGGTTGGAGCTCATAAAGGATTATGATATGAGATTGCATTATCATCCAGGAAAGGCCAATGTCGTAGCACATGCATTGAGCCGCAAGAGTTATGTTAACATGCTCATAACCGGAGGATTACCTAAGGAGTCAGCAAACGACCTTCGAGAGCTACGCTTGGAGATAATTCCGAGAGGTTATGTTGCAGCATCGGAAATTTAGTCCGCTTTGTTGGGTAAGATCAGAGAAGCCCAGAAGACGGACAAGGAGATTGTCGAGATAAGGGAAAGGATGAGTAAAGGAAAGGCTAAAGGATTTCGTGAGGATGAGCATGACACTTTATGGTTCGAGGATCATATTTATGTGCCTAATAACCCTGAGATCAGGAAGTTGATTCTTCCGGAGGCTCATGATTCGTCTTACTCTATTCACCCAAGCAACACCAAAATGTATCTGGATTTGAAGGAAAGTTTCTGGTGGGAAGGAATGAAGAAGGATATTACTGAGTATGTAGTAGTATGCGATGTATGTCAGAGAGTTGAGGCAGAGCATCAGAAACCAGCAGGTTTATTACAGCCTTTGCCAATACCCGAATGGAAGTGGGATAAACTTGGCATGGATTTTATCACTGGATTACCCAGGACTCGTTCAGGCTATGACTCTATCTGGGTTGTAGTTGATCGCTTGACGAAAGTAGCCCATTTCATCCCGTTGAAGACAACTTATATGAGTGCTAAGTTGGCAAAGATATACATGACCAGGATCGTATGTCTGCATGGAGTTCCGAGGACCATCGTATCAGATAGAGGAACACAATTTACTTCAAAGTTTTGGAATCAGTTGCATGAATCTTTGGGTAACAGGCTAGAGTTTAGTACAGCCTTTCATCCACAGACAGATTGACAGACCGAGAGAGTCAATCCGATTCTGGAGGACATGTTGAGAGCTTGTGCGCTAGATTATGGATCTAGTTGGGATGACAAGCTGCCCTATGCAGAGTTCTCTTATAACAACAGTTATCAAGCCAGTTTGAAGATGGCCCCTTTCGAATCTTTATACGGAAGGAGGTGCAGGACACTGTTATTGTGGGATGAAGTTGGAGATGGGAAGTTGTTCAGACCATACTTAATCAAAGATTCTGAGGAGAAGGTTAAGTTGATTCGAGACATACTCAAGGTAGCCCAGTCTAGGCGGAAGAGTTATGCGGATAGGAAACACAAGGAGGTAGCCTACAAAGTTGAAGACAGAGCATATCTTTGTGTGTCCCCACTTCGAGGAGTTAAGTGTTTTGGAGTCAAGGGAAAGCTAGCGCCATGTTTAGTGGGACCCTACAGAGTTTTGGAACACATGAGAGAAGTTGCGTACAAGTTGGAATTTCCCGAAGGATTGTCAGGAGTTCATGATGTGTTTCATGTTTCCTAGTTGAAGAACTACCACAGAGAGATGACCGACATTCCTCTGAGAGATACAGTGCCACTGGAAGCAATTCAGTTTGATAGTGATCTAACCTGTCAAGATTCTTGAGTTTTCCAGCCGAGTTACTCGCAGCAAGGTTATCATGTTTTGCAAAGTTCAGTGGAGCCATCATACCGAGGAGGAAGCCACCTGGGAGGGAGAAGAAGACCTCCGCAAGGACCACCAAAACCTTTTTGCCTACCAACACGAATCTCAAGGGTGAGATTCATGTTAAGGGGAGTAGGTTTGTAAAATCCCAATTTTCAATTTGGATGTTACACATAGATCATCATATGCATATCATATTTTATTTGCATTTGGTTGAGATCCAAGAAATCTTAAGCAACCCAAGGACCCAAAGAGAGAGTTGGAGGGGACCCCCCGGTCCCTCTCCTCCTCACAACGCCCCGCCGCCCCGAGAACCACCGCGGCCCGCGCCGCGCCGCCGCACACCGCCTCCTACGCCACCGCACCCGCACCCCGCCGCTGCCGCTGCTACTGTTGTGCTGCGCGGCACCGCCGCCTGCGCCGTCTCCGCCTGCGTCGCCGTCGCCCCTCTGCCGCAGGAGCCTCGCCCCGCCTACCGGATCTCGCCATTGACCTTGCCACCGTGTGACCGGTATAAACCATTCGGTTTTCTCCGGTTCCTTTGGTTTTTTGGTTAGTTAGGTTAAATCGGTTTTTTGCTTTAGTTTACACTACAAAAAAAATACACTTCCGTGATGATACATGTTTGTCACAGTAGGTCGCGTTTTTGTCATGCATGTACATCCATGACAAATTTATGACAGAATCAAGATAGTCATACCTGTGCTGTCGGATCCATGACATAAATCGCGCGTCACAGAAGTGCTTTCGTCACGGGTGACCGACACGTGGCATCCACTATAACGGAACGCTGTTAAGCTATCGGGTCGGGTTTTGGATCCGATAACCCGTTAACAGCCCCGACTAATGGGGATTTTCCACGTGTAAAATCATCATTGGCTGGAGGAAACACCTGTCGACTCACCGTTGGGACAGATGTCATCCACTCATTGGACGAAAGACGCCTATGGTACGTCGACACGTGGCACGGCCCAACAGAGGCCCATTCCTGTGAAAAGGCCGGCCGAGTAAAAATTAACAGGCCAACCCATATAAGGCCTACTTGTGTCAGGTCCATTTAAGCCCACGGCCCATACGAGATGAGCCAATTCGGCACGTCAACGGCCCGTTAAAGACTTGACACCATTGCAGCCCATCGTCAGTTCGAGCCCGTTAATAGCCCACTATATATCTGGGCTCAATATCTGCCCGATGAGATTTCGGCCTGTTAACGACCCGTTTAATGGATGGGCCAATTTTCAGGATGTACATCTTTCGTCCTTTTAGCGACCCATTTAAATGTTGGGCTAGTTTCCGGCCCGTTGTGTCTTTCAGCCTATTAACGACCCATAAATCTGATGGGCCATTTGTTGTCGGACCTGAGTTTCAGCCTTTTAGCGGCCCATTTAAGTGTTGGGACAATTTTCTGGCCCGGTGTCACTTTCAGCCTGTTGACGGCCCATAAATCAGTTGGGCCATTTTTAGTCGGACCTGAGTTTTGGCCTTTTAGCGACGCATTTAAATGTTGGGAAAATTCCCGGCCCTGTGTGACTTTCGTCCTGTTAACGGACCATAAATGAGTTGGGCCATTTGTAGTCGGACCTTAGTTTTGGCCCTTTGACGGCACATGCCCTTCATGGTCCAATACCAGCCCGGTTTCTCTTTCGGCCTGCTAAAGGCCCACAATACAGTTGGGCCATTTACAATACGACCTGACTTTCGGCCTCTTAGCGGCCCATGGTCTTCATGGTCCAGTACAAGCCCGCTGTCTCTTTCGGCTTGCTAAAGGCCTACAGTATAGTTGGGCCATATGTAGCCCAAACTTAGTAACGGCCTGTTAATGGCCCGTTAAATAAACTGGGGCCACATGTTGCCCGCTTCGATGTCGGCCTGTTAACGACCCGGGAGGTAAGAGGGCCGACCATTAACTTTCGGCCTAGTAACGGCCCATTAACTTAATGGGCCCACTAAAGTTCGTACATGTCTTTAGGCCAAATTAGATAATTTGAGACCATTACGATGAGCAATTGTGCACAGGACCAAAACCGATCATGCAAAGGTACGGCATACAGGGAATAACGTTGCACATCCAGCATATATTACAGGAAATTACATCCATTGGGCAATCAAAGATTGATGCCAGTGCAAATAAATGATCAGAACCTAACCATCTACAATGTCACAATCTGCAACCTCAGCACAGGTGACGCCCATAAGCATGTGGGCAAGTTCTTTCTGCTTTGCTATACTGTCTCTGAAAACATTGATCAGTTGTTATGTCGCACAACTCTGCACCTCTGATTCATCCAACATTTCCATCATTGCTTCAGCCATTAATTGGTTCACAAACATACATTTATTCCATTGCATTCGAGACAGAGGATACTGAACAGATTCAGATGGCGATTTTGGCAGGCTTGTATTATTGATGGTGGAGAGTGTCTCGACCACTGCATCATAACATAAATTAGGACGGGAACCAAACAGATTAATCATGAGTTATTGCCATATTACCTGGCCTAGACTTATTGGAAAGAAACAATGGGGTTGCCTTGTTGTTTTCAGAGTTTGTCTTCTTATCTTCAGCAACCTGCACAAAATTAACACACTAGCATTGCTATCATTGGCCAAGTCAGATAATAGGAAAGCAACATTGACACAATGAACATTTGGTCAAGTAGCCTACACGAGATTAACACAATATGGCACAACTATCATCAACCAGGTAAGGTAGTACGAAAGCAGCATTGACACAATGAATGAATGGGCAACCAGAGAAGCACTACAATTCAGTAATGTGCGTGATATGAGATAGTACATTCATGCAGCTCAGTATTCAAAACTACCAGGCAGTTTCCCTTACAAATATCAACATTGGCGCCTTTAACATTTTGCTATAACTAATTTTAGATCAGATAAAGGTTACATTCACGCCGATTAACAAAATACATGTTGATGGAAAAATATAGTGATATACAACAGGTACTTACATCAACATTGGAGCACAGAGAATTCCTGCAAGATATTTTCCTCGAATACGATCCCAATGGAGGAAGTCTTCTATCGTTTAACCTTATTTTCTAAAAGAGAGATGGCTAAGAAACATGTAGAAAATATGATCAGAATGCTATAAAATTTCATGATGCAAGGATACGCACATGCTTCTTAGAATCGAGTTGACATTCTTTTGCTGGACTGGAGCGGCCTAGTTCTTTGGACAGTGGAATCTGCTTATTATCAATGGGAATTGGGTTTCTCTGTGCTGGAGCAGTATCTATGAAAAATGGAGTTGGTTTATTATCTCCTGGCGTTTGGATCTCTTGCAAAGACCTGGTTTGTAACCCTTCAGATTCTAATAGAGCCGTCTTCCCCTTGCATGCCTTATATAGAAGAATGGTGATTCAGTTATAAAACATGCTACAACAGAGATGGAATAGGTACTGAAGAATAGAAAGGCATGACATATTGACATGTATTCCCTCCATCCGGAAATAAATGGACGGGTCTAGGCGTATTTCGGTTCTAGATACATAGAGTTTTCTCCATTTCTGCGACATTTAATCCGGACGGAGGGAGTATGATGTAAGCGCTAGGGATACGACAGGACAATACAGTAAAAAAACACTGAAAAACCCACTTCAGAACCAAAATATTCAAACCCACTGATATGAGATAGTACACTCATGCAGCTCAGGATGCAAAACTACCAGGCAGTTTTCCTTACAAAAATCAACATTGTGGCCTTTAATCATACATTTTGCTACAACTAAATTTAGATCAGATAAAGGTTGGATTCACGCCGATTAACAAAATACATGCTGATGTAAAAATATAGCGATATACAACAGGTACTTACATCTACATTGGAGCACAGAGAATTCCTGCAAGAATCTTTCCTCATAAACGATACCATTGCAGAAATTCTTCTATCTGTTAATCTTATTTTCTAAAAGAGAGATGGGTAGGAAACATGTCGAAAATATGATCAGCATGCTATAAAATTTCATGATGCAAGGATACGCACACGCTTCTTAGAATTGAGTTGACATATTTTTGCTCGACTGGAGCGGACTAGTTCTTTGGCCACTGGAATCTGCTTATTATCAGTAGGAGTTGGGTTTCTCTGTGCTGGAGCAGTATCTATAAAAACTGGAGTTGGTTTATTATCTCCTGGCGTTTGGATCTTTTGCAAAGGCCTTGTTTGTAACCCTTCAGATTCTAACATAGTCGTCTTCCCCTTGCATGCCTTGTATAGAAGAATGGTGCTTTAATTAAAAAACATGCGACAACAGAGAGATGGAATAGGTCCTGAAGAATAGAAAGGCATGACATATTGACATGTATTCCCTCCATCCGTAAAAAAATTGATGGGTCTAGGCGTATTTCAGTTCTAGATACATCCTTTTTTATCCATTTCGGCAACATGTAATCCGGACGGAGGGAGTATGGTGTAAGAGCTAGGGATACGACAGGACAACACGACAAAAAACTAGTTGAATGTAAAACTATATGCTAGCGGAATACGTACAGAAATAACCAAGGCAACATACACGTGTATGATTGGAAAAATAAGATGGCATTGCAATAGAGCACTAGAACATCACTTCAATGTAAAAAAACATGGTATGGCAGACATATGAAGTACATACTGATGAATAACAATGCATAAGATATTCAGAAGCATGATGTCCAAATTAAGCAGATGGCATTGCGATAGAGTAGAATGACATTACTTGAATTTGAAAACATGTTATCATGAATGGAATAGGTACTGAAAAACAGGAAGGCATGACATATTTACATGCATGATCAGCATGCTAAGCACATGGCATTGCAACAGAGTAGATACACTCCAGGACATTATATGCATGTTGTACCCATATCAAAGGCCAAGTTAGAGCAAGGACCTTGTGGGGTGAAGAGGATTCATCATCTTTCTGCAAGTCTTCTGAAGAACTGCCTTTACATGTTCCATCATATTGGGTATCATTGACATCATGTTTATTGGCCTTTACATTGCTCTGTGAGGTTCTTGTGGATATATCAGTGTGTGCAATTATGTCTGACATGCAGGGAAGACAACTAGTAGTTAGATTTATGGAAATGAGTTCCTGTAGGGGACGACATAAATAGTAGGACTGGGGTTAACTAGCAGCAACGGGTCTCATAAAATAAAGGGAGAACACAGATGAAAGCTACAGAATATGTATCGTTTGTACTCGAGATTAACTAGATGGCACACAAAAGTATTAAAGAACAACATAGGTAATACTAGAAGTGGTATAATACTATAATCACCAGCCTATGGGATAGCATTGGCTGATGGATGATAACTATGGAACAGGGTTACCTAAAGAACAAGTATCTTAGATGAACTATGGAACAGCGTGCACTCCTGAACAAGACCCGTAAGAGATCAGCATGAATATACAGTGAAATGTGATGATCTATTTTCCGTGCTTAGATGAATAACAAAGCCATAAATGTTGCACAGAAGTAAGATTAGGGTACAACCTATCTGGCTGCCATCCATAGGAGTGAGCATCATGTGCTGACTTGTCGATGGCCCTGCAGTTGTTGTGGCTGTCCATGTCGGGCACGCGCATTCGATGCAGGAAGCTGTTGAGTGGGGACAGTAGCTCCCTTCTGGTGTATGCTTCCCTTGCTGGAGCAGCTGCCATGAGTTGGAAGACGGTGTGTCTGAAGATGCAGATAGCGCATAAAGTTAAGAATGACATATCTCTTTGATCCGAAGAAATAGACTAAGAGATCAACATCAATGTACGAGAGTGGTCACACGTCTGTTGACTAAAGACTAAATTGGGGTGACACGATTTTATTTTATTTTGGTACTGTCCGATCTACGCCGGATGGCTTGATGGCCGTCTTGTGCCTCCCGGCTGACACTGTTCGGAATCTTCCCCGAAGAGCCAGCGACCAATGGCAGAGCAGCCTGCCTCCGCCGTCCGTGGCCCCGTCCAAAACCCCGCTCCCCGCCCCACCGAACTGCCGTGGTTGCACCGCCCCCGGGCCAATCCACAAAGACTCCCCATCATCCAGATCCGGCAGCGGCAGTACTTTCAACCCACGCAACTCTAAAAGATAGCCATCTAAGCGCTGCTTTCGCAGCGAACTTACGGCCCCGCACCCTTACATTAGACACCAGCCAACCGGCAGCCTAGGAGCTCCGCCGCCTCAAGGGGTGCTGCTTCCCATTGGGAATCAATTGGCACAGAATAAAAATTCAGACAACTAACGCCTAAATAAAGTGATTTCAGATGAGGGTTCGACCTATCTGGCGGCATGGTGAAGTAGGTAGGTCCAGCTGCCGAGTCGGTGAGGCCGGCATGGTTGCGGTGGTGACCGGCGGTAGGGAAAGAGCGATGTCGCGATGGTCGACGGCTACGCAAATGCAGCGCGAGGAATCTGGACAGATCTGAAGTTGGAGCCGCTCCGGTGCCGTGAACAACGGCGGGGGTGAATCGGCTCCGGTACGGTTCACGCGGCCGTCGTCGTGGCAGCACCAGCAGCACAGAGTAAGAGGCATGCGGCCCAGTGCACGACGGCAATTGGACAGCGTCTCCAGCATTAGGGAGGAGGGCGGCTGTGAAATTGGTGTGGTGGGGGGCGCCATGGAGGTGGGGCTGTGGTTTCGTAGCTCGGGAGAAGGGAGCTTCCCGGGGAGAAGGTGATTTGGCACCCACGAGGTATGAAAGGGGGCGGGCGGGGGGGAGGGGGGAATTGGGGGGGGAGTGGAACCATGTCTTACGGACGCATTTGTCTGAAATGTGAGGGGGAGTTACAGTTCTACCCTTGCCTATAGGCTTCTCGGCTTGGGTCTGTGTACTGAGGGTCGGGGATAGTAGAGTAACTTTGCTTCTCCCCAAATAGTGGGCGGGAGCAATTTTGGGCGAGGAGGGCGTGTTTTGAACTATAGTGGGTGCAAGCGAATTCGGGCGAGGAGAGCGTGTTTTGAAATAGTGGGCGCGAGCTATTTCGGGCGAGGAGAGCGTGTTTTGCCGACCATGGTTTATGAATTATTCGGCACATGTCATTTCGACCGAGGAGAAGGCGCGCTTGCATGAAGTTATGAACCTACCCTCGATGTACAAAGGGCCAACTGATGCGTGTCCCACATAGGACGGTAATTTCGCGTCTCCCATTTATTTGCTCGGGTGAATTCCACTGAGCAGAGAGGATGTTTAACGGTTCGTTCAAATTTTGGGAGAACGAGCATCCACGTCTACCTTACCAAGTCGATTCGAATTAAATTTTGAAATATTAGCTTGCCACTTCTTTTTTAGATGGAGAGATGATGCTCGGGAGTAATGTGTTTTTACATGCTCGTTGCTAGCGATTTACTATATGACAAATAGTTGACCCACTAAAAAACGCGAATCAAACCCAAAATGAAATATCTCGATTCAATGAACTAGCTCGTTCAGTAGGTCAAAATAGTGAACTAAATCCAAAATTGGTTGTGGGAAACGAACACCTATGGGACCGGGGTCCCTTTCGGTCCGGCAGGGAGCGGAGATCGCACGAAGAGTGGATCGAGGCGAGGCACGCGAGCGATTTTACCCAGCTTCGGAGCTCTCCGGAGAGATAATACTCCTACTGCAGCTTTGCAGTTGTATTATGTTCTTGCTCGAGAGCGTGGGAGTGTTCTGGTTTCGAATGAGTCGAACCCCTTCTACGTTTTGCATGGGCCTCCTTTTATATGCTAAAGGGGTCACCGACAGGTGGCAACGCATGCAGGGGTACAAATGGCAAAAGAGCTGCGGTTGGTACAACAGCTTCTACAGTGGATCCTACCTAACTCTGACGGCAGGGGACAAGAGCATTTAATGCCCATCTGCGTCGCCCAAATAGTGCAGAAAAGTGACCGTTAGGGGCGCCACCACTTGCCACGATGGCCATCTCGTCATCTTCGCTCACCACCTCGCACCGCTTGGCTACACAGCCTCTCGCCACGTGCGCCTAGAATGGTCCTCTGGCGACACATTGACGGACGCGCTAGAGCGTAGGCACAGAGTGGTGGCTTCGCCGCGGCAAGCGCTTTGCCGCGGTCGTTGTCTTGCCGCGCCCGGAAGCTTGTCGCTCGCCGGGTCTTGCCAGGACGCGCGGCGCGTCACGACAAGTTCCTTGAAATGCTTTGGTTGGCCTTCCCGGCAAGCTCCTCTTGCCGGGGCCTTGTCTTCTTGGCTTGGACACTTTGTTCTTGAATGGCTCCAAAAGGAAACACGGAGGACCTTGGCGGGCACCCGGCAAGCCTTGCCGCGGGGCGCTGCGACTGCCCGTGCACAAGTTCGGGATACTAAGGTACCCCTACTTTAGTACACCGACAGGAGCCCCCGGGCCTGGGCCACACACGGTGCCGAGCGCTATTGGGCTAGGCCCAAAACAGGGCACGGGCACGCGCAGCCTGGGTCCACGCCGTATCTGACTCCGTATCCACCCCGCCCTCCCGTAACGGCACGCATCGAATGCGGCGTCGTGGGAGGGATCGTGGGTGATTCTTTATTCGGAAAAAGCGTAACGTTCGCCTCCTCTTTATAAGCATGAGAAATAGGGGCAGTTCCCCCACCTTCGCCACTTGCGGTTCTAATCTCAGAAATCTCCGCCGCTCCCCTCCGCTTCCAAGGCCGAAAGAGAACAGCGCTCCGCCCCCCATCGCCGCCGTCGCCGCCAACACCCTCGATCTCCCCCACCGCCTCCGCCATGGCTCCGAAGACCAGGAAGGGTGCGAAGTCGGCCGAGGCGCTGCGGCTTGAGGCGCTACGAAAGGAGCGGGCAACTTCCCCCCCCCCCTGAGCTCTCCGCGAAGGAGCTGAGGGAGTGGTTCTATCTCTTCTGGTCGACGGAGACGCGATCGCATCCGCGCACCCAGGTACTCTCCGCCGCCGCTTCTGCTTCGAAACGGGCTCCAAATGGATACCCCTTCTTCGCGCTGTTCTTCTACTGTGGGCTCTGCCCGCCCTTCTCTGAGTTCTTCTATGACATCATGAACACCTACGGGTTCCATCTCCTTGACTTCACCCCCAATGTTGTCCTGACCATGGCGGTTTTCGCACATCTCTGCGAGAACTTTGTCGGAATCCATCCAAACGTAGCCCTCTTCCGCCACTACTTCATGCCCTGGGTCGAGAGAGGAGAGCCCTTAGCTGGCGGGATCGCCTGGAACACGAGAACCGGCAAGAAGGAGACGTATCTGGAGGGCGAGCTCCATAGCAAATGGGATGAGTGGAGAGCAGAATGGTGCTGGATCGTTGAGGAGAACCCGCAGCCATTCACTGCCCTGCGCCAAACCTCGGTGAAAGGGGCCGAGGATATCGAGCCCCCAGACCGAAAATGGCCAGGATAAAGGGATCGTCTGGAGAGCTTGAGCTGGCTGGTGTATCTGCTTGGAATGGAACTGGCACGCTTCACACTTGGTTACTTGTGTAGTTGCATCCTGGAGGGATGTCGGCCAAAAGAAACCTTGCCGGAAAGCTTTGCCGACAAGTGCTCTTGCGCCAATGTGGTGACCACATATGCCTCCATGTATCTCCGCCAACAGCTTCTGTCCATCTTCCCGGGGAATACACTTCAATTTCACACCGTTGAATCTTCTTCTGTACAGTATGTCATCGACAAACTGGTACATACTTTATTGCCGGGCTACTCTCTCCGCTTCTTCTTGCTCTTCGGGGAGTTCTCCTGTCTGAAGGAAATGGACGACCTGCTGTGCCCATGCTGGAGCTTGTGGCTCGACAACAAGGACCAAAGTCACATATGCTGCCGCGGGAACATCCGCTTCCACAGCAAGAACCTGCGGCTCCGCCGGAGCTTGATGTTCCCCGGCAAGCTCGCCGGAGCAACACTTGTCGGGAGCGTCTGCTTCAACGGAACAAACCCTAGGGCTTGTCGAAGCAGACTGGTCCTTAGCATTCTTGGCGTTGATCTTAGGGACCTTCTTGGCGGCGGCTTCGGGGAGCTCTACCAGAAAGTAGTCACCAGAAACCAACTTCCTCTTCTTGCTCTGTCCAGTTGATGGTGTTACAGATGGTTGAGTCAGCTTAAGCACAAATATCCCTGGTTCCATAGGTAACTTAAGTGCGGCGCACTTTGATAGGCCATCTGCAATGTCGTTCTGAGTTCTCGGAACATGTTCCATCTGTAGGCCGTCAAAGTGCTCTTCCAACTTTCTCACTTCATCAATGTAAGCTTCCATCAACGGACTCTGATAATCCAAGTTTACTTGGCGGACGACAAGCTGCGAGTCACCCCTAACAATAAGCTTCTTGATCCCAAGGTATGCCACGATCCTGAGACTGGCAAGAAAACCTTCGTACTCTGCAGTATTGTTTGTCGCTTGCTCCTTGGGAAAGTGCATTTGGACCACGTACTTGAGGTTCTCTCCGGTGGGTGCGACAAGTAATACGCCCGCACCGGCGCCTTGCAGCGAGAAGGCACCATCAAAGTACATGATCCATTCTTTGCTTGTCTCCTTAATGGGGATGCTCGTCTCTGGAATTTCTTCATCTGGTGTTGGCGTCCATTCAGCTATGAATTCTGCCAATGCTCGGCTCTGGATAGTTGTGGTACTCTCAAACTTGAGGCCAAAGCTTGACAGTTCCAGCGCCCACTCGACAATCCTGCCTGTCGCTTCTGGATTCTGCAATATCCTCTTCAACGGAAAGCGAGTGACAACTGTGATCTCATGTGCTTGGAAGTAATGGCGCAGCTTCCTCGAGGCCATGAGGAGGCCAAAAAGCAACTTATGCACACCAGAGTACCTTGACCTAGCTCCCTGCAGAAGGGAACTGACAAAGTAAACTGGGCGCTGCACCATCTTCTTCTGCTTCTCTTCTTGTGGCGGCACAGATCCATCCTTGTCGGGACCAGAACTTGTTGGGGAAGCCCCCTGCTTGTCGCTGGATGCGCTCCCCGTGGACGCTGGCTCATCATCTGCCTCCCTTTCTGCTACTAACGCAGCACTAACCACTTGATTGGTTGCCGCTAGAAACAGCAGCAACTTCTCTTGTGGCTTAGGTGCAACAAGTATTGGAGTGGAGGACAGGTATCTCTTCAAGTCCTGCAGCGCAGCCTCCGCTTCCGGAGTCCATTTCATTGGACCTGCCTTTTTCAATATTTTGAAAAATGGCAGGGCGCGCTCAACAGACTTAGAGATAAACCTGCTGAGAGCAGCCACGCAGCCGGCAAGCCTTCGCACATCCTTGACGCGCTTTGGTGCTTCAATCTGCTCAATGGCCTTAATCTTGTCGGGGTTGGCTTCAATTCC
Source organism: Triticum turgidum subsp. durum (assembly GCA_900231445.1). Classification (NCBI taxonomy): domain Eukaryota; kingdom Viridiplantae; phylum Streptophyta; class Magnoliopsida; order Poales; family Poaceae; genus Triticum; species Triticum turgidum. The sequence continues at coordinate 605,056,834 of LT934116.1, read as the reverse complement.
CCGCTGAGACAGAAAGAACCCGAGAAGCTTGCCGGAGGGGACTCCAAACAAACACTTCTCGGGGTTGAGCTTAAGATTGATCTTGCGTAGATTTGCAAAAGTTTCTTCCAAATCCTGAACCAGGGTTGCTTTGTCTTTCCTCTTGACCACTATGTCATCCATGTAAGCTTCTACATTTCTGTGCAACTGTGGCTCAAAAGCTTCGTGAACTACCCTTGCAAATGTTGATCTAGCATTCTTTAGTCCGAAAGGCATCCGTATAAAACAGTATGTGCCAAATGGAGTGATGAATGCGGTTTTCTCCTCATCCTCTTCTGCCATGAAGATCTGATGATATCCTGAATATGCGTCAAGAAATGAAAGCAGGTCACATCCGGCCATGGAGTCAACAATCTGGTCAATGCGCGGCAAGGGAAATGGGTCTTTGGGACATGCTTTATTAACATCAGTAAAGTCAATACAAAGCCTCCATTTCCCGTTTGCCTTGCACACGACTACAGGATTGGCCAGCCACGTAGGATGGAGCACTCCCCTGACAAGGCCTGCTGCTTCCAACTTCTTGATCTCTTCTGCAATGAATTCTTGGCGCTCCACTGCTTGTTTTCTGAGTTTTTGCTTGACGGGCCGCACGTGAGGACAGACGGCAAGGTGGTGGTCAATTACTTTCCTGGGAACACCGGGGATGCCAGACGGTTGCCATGCAAACACGTCGACATTCGCCCGCAGGAAAGCAACGAGCGCGCTTTCCTATTTAGGGTCAAGCGTGGCACTGATGGTGAAGGTACCACCAGTGCCGTCCTCCTTGGCGGCCACTTTCTTGGTCTCTGGTGAAGCTATCTTTGTCTTCTTACACTTGCCGGTGGAGCTCGATGGTGCGTCCTCGACGGTAGTGCAGCACTCCGAAGAGGTGCGCTTGCCGGAGTGGGCATCAGAGCTCTTGCCGGACTTGGTCTTCTTCTTCCCCCCGGGGGCTTCAGCGGCAAGTGTCTTGCGATCTACTGCGGCTGTTGCTTCCTGGTAGATCTTGTCGGTGCAGATAAGGGCATCTTTCTTCTCGCCAGGGACAGAGATGACACTTATTGGACCTAGCATCTTGAGCATATTGTATGCATAATGAGGGGCTGCCATGAACTTGGCGAGCGCTGGACGACCGAGTATCCCATTGTAGGGCAATGGGAAATCAGCAACGTCAAAAGTGACTTTCTCTGTCCTGAAGTTTAGCTCGCTGCCAAATGTCACTGGCAACGTGATCTTCCCCTTCGGCTTGCTCCTTCCCGGGTTGATTCCTTGGAAAGTACCGGTCTCTTCGAGCTCGCTGTTGGGGATCTGGAGCATCTGGAGTACCGCTGAGGAGATCAGGTTCAAGCCGGCCCCGCCGTCAACTAGCATCTTTGTGACCTTGAGGTTGCGGATAGTTGGTGAAACCAACATCGGCAAGCACCCGACCGCAGTTATGCGATCAGGGTGGTCCTCAATGTCAAAGATGATAGGCGTGCTGGACCACTTCAGGGGCCTGTGTGACTCAACTGGTGGTTCTGCTGCATTAACTTCCCATACCCATTGTTTGAGCTGGCGGTGTGAAGTACGCAGAGAAGCACCACCGTCAATGCACAGAACCTCTATGGCTTTCTGAAACTCCTGCTCGTCGGCCTCGTCATCATCCATATCCTCATCTTCGTCTTCATCTTCATCCTTGTCGTGGCCGCGGGGAGGCCTGTCTCCTTGCCGCTGCTTGGCCTTGCCGCGACGTCCTCCCCGGCCGGGACGCTTCTTGCCGGATCCACCAGTACCTTCCTGGGCCTTCTCCTTGTCGCGTCACTCGTACTCAGCTTTCTGCTGCTCAACAAGCTACTCGACCTTCTTGCAGCTCTGGAGATCATGACCTTTGGTGCGGTGGATCTTGCAATACTGCTTGCCGGAGCCATCCTGCTTGTCGGCGGCCGCCACAGCCTCGCCGGAGCTACCAGCTTTGGCTTTGTCGGCGCCACCTCCGTTGCCAGACTGCTCAACAGCTAGCACATCTTTTCCTTTCCTTTTTCTGTTATTCCAGCGTCGGTTTTTCCTTGCCGGGGCGGCATCCTCACTGTCAGACCCCCCCTGCTCCTGTGTTCTCTCCGGGGAGTTTCCTCCCTTCCTCAGCACGTGCACATTTGTCGGCCAGGGCGTAGAGCTCGCCGACGTCTCTTATCTTGCACATCGCCATTTCCTCCCGCATCCTGCGGTTACGCACGTTCTGATGGAACGCGCTGATGACCGCGGCAGGGTGGACATCCGGGATGTTGCACTGCACTTGGCTGAATCTCTGAATATACTTCCGCAGGGGTTCTCCTTCCTTCTGGGCGAGCAGATGAAGATCGCTCTCTTGGCCATGAGGCTTGTGGCCGCCCGTAAAGGCACCGACAAACTGATGGCACAGATCCGCCCATGAGGATATGGAGTTGTTCGGCAAGTGCATGAGGCAGGATCTGACATTGGACTTGAGCACCAGCGGGAAGTAGTTGGCAAGGATCTTGTCATTGCGCCCCCAGCAGCCTGCACCGCGATGGTGTAGATGCTGAGGAACTCCGACGGATGCAACCTCCCATCGCACTTCTCTGGTACATCTGGCTTGAAGTTCTTTGGACTGGGCCACTGGACTTGCCGCATCTCACGAGTGAACGCAGGGCAACCTACCGCGTACGGCAAGTCGCCTGGTTCCCCTGGCGCATGCATGTCGACAGTGGGCCCAGCGCGCTGGTCTGACTGACGCCGTGCTTCTCTTCGGCGCTCGATGCGGGTACGAGCATCTTCTTGCTGTCGTTCTTGAAGAACTTGGCGCTGATCGCGACGAGCTCGCGGATCTGATGACGCTGTGGAGTCGGTGTCGAGGTTGACCCGGCGAGTCGGCGATCTTGGCCTTCGGGGCGGGGAGGGCATGGTGGTTGCACCCCCACCAGTCTTGTCGCCATCGGCTCGCGTCCGGCAATCTTACCGCGACTGTGATGCATTCGGCTGCCGTGGAGTGTCGCCGTTGGCGAAGCCGATGAGAATCTGAATGGTGGCCCTCCAATCGTCGATCTTTTCCTCCGTTGGAGGGTATTCCAGGAGCAGTTGGGCTCGAGCCAACGCTTCTTCTGGGGTCTTTGGTGACGGTGGCGAACGGTGAGAGGAGCGGGATATGCTCGGACTTCTAACTATGTTAGAAGGAGCAGGATCCCATCCAGGCGACCGTGTCTTGCTCGTGCTAGCAGGTTGACGTGCGTGCTGGTCTTGAGCATCCCGAGATCCACCAGCTCGACCTTGGTCCAACGAGCGTATGGTACTGCGAGTACCATGATGCTGTCGGTCTCGCGCCTCCTGAGATGGGCGCGGTGTGTGTACGGACGCCGAGGTTTGCGCGGCCTTGTCCTTGGACCTAGCGGCAGCGTGAGCTCCCTCGTCGGCGCCCGTTCCTTCGCCGGCGTCTACCCCACCACCCGTTTGCTCCGGTCGCGGTGGGATCGACGCGGACGGAGCAGCCACCTCCGAAGCCTTCTTCTTCGGTGGCATGTCGATGAAGATGATGAAGATCTGGCCCGCGTGAACGCCAGATTAGGTTCACGCAATCTCGACGCCCCCTACCTGGCGCGCCAAAGAGGTCGTGGGAAACGAACACCTATGGGACCGGGGTCCCTTTCTGTCCGGCAGGGAGCGAAGATCGCATGAAGAGCGGATCGAGGCGAGGCACGCGAGCGATTTTACCCAGCTTCGGAGCTCTCGGAGAGATAATACTCCTACTGCTGCTTTGCGGTTGTATTATGTTCTTGCTCGAGAGCGTGGGAGTGTTCTGGTTTCGAATGAGTCGAACCCCTTCTACATTGCGCATGGGCCTCCTTTTATATGCTAAAGGGGTCACCGACAGGTGGCAACGCATGCAGGGGTACAAATGTAAAAAGAGCTGCGGTTGGTACAACTGCTTCTACAGTGGATCCTACCTAACTCTGACGGCAGGGGACAAGAGAATTTAATGCCCGTCCGCAACGCCCAAACAGTGCAGAAAAGTGACCGTTAGGGGCGCCACCGGTTGCCACGATGGCCATCTCGTCATCTTCGCTCGCCACCTCGCACCGCTTGGCTACACAGCCTCTCGCCACGTGCGCCTGGAATGGTCATGTGGCGACACGTTGACGGACGCGCTGGAGCGTAGGCATAGAGTGGTGGCTTCGCCGCGGCAAGCGCTTTGCCGCGGTCGTTGTCTTTCCGCGCCCGGAAGCTTGTCGCTCACCGGGTCTTGCCGGGACGCGCGGCGCGTCACGACAAGTTCCTTGAAATGCTTTGGTTGGCCTTCCCGGCAAGCTCCTCTTGCCGGGGCTTTATCCTTCCCGGCAAGCTCCTCTTGCCGGGGCCTTGTCTTCTTGGCTTGGACACTTTGTTCTTGAATGGCTCCAAAAGGAAACACGGAGGACCTTGGCGGGCACCCGGCAAGCCTTGCCGCGGGGCGCTGCGACTGCCCGTGCACAAGTTCGGGATACTAAGGTACCCCTACTTTAGTACACCGACAAAATTGAACACCTCAATCGAGTAGCATGTTGTACAGTATTATAGTACTCCATGAACATGTTGAAAGTCAAATTAATGAACTTGTTTGATATACGCATATATCCGTTCATGTGTGGATTGCGGACAACATGGTCTCCAATTTAAATATTTGAATGCAACTTTATATCAGTCTTTGATGCACAAAACGCGACCTCCCCCTCTCCGGGACTCCTGTTCTCTCTCTCTCTATCTCACTCTCTCGCCGACAATCTTCAATTCTGTCACACGCATCCGACAAAAAACCTTGTTGCTCCCTCTCCCTCTCTCTCTCTCTCTCTCTGTGTGCGTGTGTGGGGGGGGGTCTTTCTAGTCCGCATTCATATATACACCATCTATAGGTCTCTCTCGCACACTATGTATGATACTCTAGCTAGTCCAAGCTAGATATCTTGGGTGCACTCATCGTACGCACACAAATTCCTTGGCTCTTTGCCCGTAACTCTCTCACGCACCACTCTGTCATCTCGGAGCTCTTCCCCCCTTTCTCAAACTCTCCATCCACCTGGGTCACACATACACATGCATATCTCACTCGCACTCGATAGGCCCATCTAAAACTCTATCTCTCTCCATCGTTCTCTCTCCATCTCACATGCGCGCACACACACACACAATCTCATGCCCAGCTAGCCAAGTATGATGGTCTCTCACTCAATTGTAGGCACACGCAGTCCCCCCTATATGTATATGACTAGCTAATCTTAGTCTCCATCACAAACATGTGCATGGTCTATCTCGATTTCTCTCGGGGCATCTTTCTATCGCGCACGCACTCCATCGATCTCCCACCCATATAGTTTCCTCACAATCTCGAGGGGATCCCTCTATCACAAACACACCCTCTCTCCCTCCCCATGCGTCCACACCATCCATGTGTCCCTCTCGACCTTTTTTCCTTGTTGGCCAGACCTCTATTGGACATGTGTGCTACAGGGGTGTCTCTCTCCGTTGCAAACAATCACACACTAGCTATATTCGTGTATGTCCTCGCCTCGCTTTTCCATCTCGAAGATGCATGCTTGATATGTTCGCATAAGAAACGAAAAAACACACACTCTCTCTAATTTATCATTTGTTGTCACTTTCTCTTTCACACACATACTCTTTTTGCACACTTACTCATTCTCCTTCAGACGCACTTGATCTGTCTCGACTGAGGCACTCACCTCCGTCCATAGCACATAGATTTATTGAAAAGTCAAACATGACAAAGTTTGACCATGTACGTGGAGAAAAAGAATTACATCTAGTACGGCAAACATATACCATTAGATTCACCATGAGATGTAGTTTTGTATGATGTATCTTTGGTATTGTAGATATAAATAACATTTGCGTAAACCTGATTAAAGTTTCCAAAGTTTGACTTCTAAAAAATTTACATGCACTGCATTATCGAGCGGATGGAATATCTCTTTCCCCCTCTCAGCTATCTAACGCACCACTCAGCCTTATCGGGGCTCCTCAATCTCTCTCAAACTTTATTGGTCAGTTTGGTTCGTGACCTGACCCTCATGCCTTGATGGTCGGTACTGCCTGGTGTGGACGTGAGATGTAAAATATTTCTGCCTGGCCAGGCTTGTGTGGTGCTGAATAGTTTGGTTCATGCCTCGGCCAGGCAAAGCATCAACGTCCCGTCAATCAATCCATGCATCAATTATTTAATGCTAATATCCATCCATGTTGATGTTAGCCTCGTGGCTGCACGACCAGGCACGGCCAGGCATTCGAAATCGGTCGCTTGGGCCAGGCTACTTGGAGTGTCTGGAGTTCAGCCAGGCTAATTAAAGTGCAAGGGAACCCAGCCCAGGCGGGCTTTCTTTTTCACAGGGTAGCAACCAAACAAGCATGCATGAAATCCAGCCACAACCCCAGGCCACGCAAAAGATGCTCACAACGCAAGCCAAACAGGCCTTATATCTCCCTGGTTCACACATACACATGTCTCGCTCGCGCTATACATATAGACCCATCCAACACTCTCCGCTCTTGTTCTCTCTCCATGTGACACGCACCCCCCTAAGTACCATAATCCCTCACTCCATCATAGGCTCTATATGGATCAATGGGTTAGAGTTAGTTTGGGTTAGTTTGGAGTCAACTAACCCAAAAAGATCCAAACAGGAGGGTTAGTTTAGGTTAGATGCATCTAACCCATCCAAAAAAACTAACCCATCCAAGAGGTGCTTATTTGGGTCAGTTCTTCTCAGGACCACTAATAAACGCTTTTTTCTCTCGCTCTCCCCGCAGCAGATCCCTCCCCACTTCCTCGAAGCTTCTCGTCCTCTCCCTCCCTCCCTCTCGCACCGCCCGAGAAGGTGCCTCGCCGTATCTGTGCTCCATCTAACCCTGCCATCCAAACACCTCTTTACTTAGAGTTAGTTCAGGGTTAAAATCTAACTCTAACCTCTAACAGAGTTAGAGTATCCAAATAGGGCCATAGGCGCAAGCACTCCCCCCTCCTAAGTATGATTATCTCTTACTATCCATCAGGAACACACGTATTGTCTCCTTCCATCCATACGTCTATCTCGATATCTCTCGGGGCATCTTCTATCGCGCACACACCTTGTCACTCGATCTCCCACCCATGTAGTCCCATCACGATCTCCAGGGGATCTCTCTATGACAAACATACACTCTCTCCTCCCCATGTCTGCATTTTCTCCGCACGTCTCTCTCGACCTCTCTCCCTTGTTTGTCAGACCCCTCTTGGCCACGTGCTAGGGGTCTTCCTCTCTTGGTTCCAAACAACCACACACAATCTCCTCACCTTGCCTCCGTTGTCGAAGATGCATGTGTGATATGTTTGCATAAGACACACATGCTTTTTCTCCACTTTTATCGTGTGTTGTCCATGTCTCTTTCACACACGCACACACACTTTATCTCTCTCTCTCTCTCTCTCTCTCTCTCTCTCTCTCTCTCTCTCGTCAGGGACTCTGTCACGTCCATAAGCATATGGATGTTGTACAGTATTATAGTACTCCATGAACATGTTGAAAGTCAAATTAATGAACTTGTTTGATATACGCATATATCCGTTCATGTGTGGATTGCAGACAACATGGTCTCCAATTTAAATATTTGAATGCAACTTTATATCAGTCTTTGATGCACAAAACGCGACCTCCCCCTCTCCCGGACTCCTGTTCTCTCTCTCTATCTCACTCTCTCGCCGACAATCTTCAATTCTGTCACACGCATCCGACACAAAAACCTTGTTGCTCCCTCTCCCTCCCTCTCTCTCTCTCTCTCTCTCTCTCTCTCTCTTTCTCTCTCTCTCTCTCTCTCTCTCTCGTCAGGGACTCTGTCACGTCCACAAGCATATGGATGTTTTGAAAAGTCAAACCTCAGAAAAGTTTGACTAGGTATATGCGGAGAAAAACATTTACATCTCGAACGATCATTAGATTCATCACAACATGTACTTACTTCATACTATCATTTATCTTTGGTATTGCCGATATAAGTAATTTCTTTATAAACTTGGTCAAAGTTTCAAAAGCTTGACTTTAAAAAATGTTGTAACTACATTATCGAATGGAGGGAGTAGATCTTTCTCTCTCTCTCTCTCTTCTATCTCTCACGGGCCTCCCCTCTCACTCGAACTCTCTATACTGACGGATTATACGCTCAATGTGTCAGTGTATAGCTTTGTATATTGTTTAGTTGACCGGCCAACCAATCCACATGCTGCGTTGTCAGCTCGTGTTCTGTACCTTGGTGTGCTGGCCCATGTGGCAGTGGGTGAAAATAAGTAAACTAGAGGCCCATCTAACATGCGGTGAAGGAAACAAAGTTGAAACCACTCGGGGTAGCACCCAGCACGCTAGTAAATTGAGGGCGCATTGAGGACAAACTTCTTGCGCGCGAAGGACGCACTTGCGCACAATTCACCACTTCGCGGCGGCATGCACAGAAGGACGCACTCGCACACACCCAGCACACAACACACACCAGCACACGTGTACACCAGTGTCGCCACCGGTTGAGATGGACGGCGAGGCAGCCAACAAGCGGAGGCCGCTCGAGCCAAAACCGCATCTGGCGAGCCTGGACTTCATCAACAGCCTCCCCGACGACATGCTACTCGTCATCATCGGCCTCCTCCCCACCAAATCTGCCGTGCGGACCGCCCTACTCTCCCGGCGGTGGCGCCCCCTCTGGCGCTGTGTCCCCCTCAACCTCACCGTCGACAGCTGCCTCTGCGACAGGGATTGCAAACGCATGGCCGCAGTCTCCAAGATCCTTTCATCGCACCCTGGGCCAGCCAGACGCCTTGACATTCGCATGTTCAGTACCAACTGCAAGGTCCAACCCAAGTTCGACGAGTGGTTCTTATCCCTCGCCCTAGATCAGCTCGAGGAGCTCAGCTTTGAAGCTGGATGATGTCGCTCTCTGCCGCCATCTGCGCTCCGCCTCACGCCAATGCCGCGCCGCGCTAGCTTCAGCTCCTGCTATCTTCCCAAGATTAATGCCGCGACCGCCCTTCTTATCCCTCAACTCAAGCAGCTCGACCTATTCGATGTTGTCATCTCGAAGAAGGCTATGGGGCACCTGCTCCGCAGCTATACTGTGCTCGAGTACCTTTGTCTTGAGCTGATCCACGGGTTCATTAGCTTCCACATCGCCTCGACGAATCTCCAATGGATTTATGTGTCTTGCTGGCCCCACAACAAGACATCAACTGGGAAGAGATCACTCCAGCTGTTCCATGTTATGGTCATTGAGAATGCGCCTTTCCTTGAGAGATTGCTTGTATCAGATCTAGAAGGTCCAACAAAAATCAAGGTCATTGACGCATCGAAATTGACAGCGTTGGTGTACTCGTCTGCCAAATTCTCTGAACTCTTTATTGGATCCGTAATCGTTCAGGTACCGCACTCATCTTCTTCTCCGTCTTCTTCAAATTCACATTTTTAAATTTCTTCTTGATGTATTTACGACCGTATTCTAGAAAATGATTCCCACAAGCTTGACCCAGTCCATGTGCACAGTGAAGATCTTAGCACTAAAATCTATCGGCCCCAATCTGGATCAAGTTGTTGGATTCCTTACATGCTTTCCATGCACGGAGAAGCTACTCATCGAGGTGAAACTTCTTTCCTATTAGTAAACGGTAATCACAGCGTAGCTCAATTTTTTTGTAATTTTCCCAAATTACGATGACAAGTGTAGTGTTCAAAACTACATCTACGCACTGCACCGAAAGAAATGTTTTTAGTATTTTTTCTCACGTGATCACCTGCATCATTTTTATGCTGTACTACTATAGTAGCCTAGGCTAGTCATAGTGGAAAGTGACTTAGACTATTCCAGTAACTCTATGGTTACCCTAAGGGCAAGTACTACCTCCGTCCTGGTTTACTCTTCCAATTTTGTAGTATCAAAATTTGACCATAGATTTAACTGACAAAATGTTAATGCATGTCACTAAGAACTATAACGTTGGATTTGTATTTGAACATAATTTCAAATGGTGTAATTTTTAGTGACATGCATTGGCATTTTCTTAGGTAAATCTATGGTCAAAATTTTATACTAAATACGAGGTAGTATTCCCTCCGTCCCAATTCTTGTCTTACATTTGTTTACATACGGATGTATCTAACACTAAAATGTAACTAGATACATCCGTATTTAGACAAATTTAAGACAAGAATTTTGGGACGGAGGGAGTAAAAAAGTGGGCTATGTAGGCTAAAACATGTGCCAAATTCACTTGTGATGCATTTGGCATCGATGCCCCTCCATTGCTCACCTGGTGCCCCAATCTGGAGCACCTACTTTGCTCCGGTGCCAAATTAACTCACACAATGAAAAAACACTGCGTGGGAGAGAGAGAGGACTGAGGCAATAAAAAAACACTTGTTTGGGAGAGTGAGAGGCTGGTGTAGTTGGTTTGATTGATTTGTTTATACATGTGGGTCTGTGTGCACAGCGGTGCCAACTCTCTTACATCGCGAGAGCGGTGCGAAAATCTTTTGATTTGACATCGACGCGTATTATGTGGCATAATTTTGCGAAATATGGCATCGGCCACATAGTGGAAGGCAACAAATGCCCAAGCTCTTCACGTGCTCCTAGTTAAATGAGAGTAAACAGAAACAAAGAGAGAGAGAGAGAGGGAGAGAGAGAGTGAAAAAATATCACTAGCCAGGCAAACCTATCGTATGAGCGAATGATATTGGTACCTTTGATGACACGGCAATCTTATGTAGCCAGCTGCTCTAATATGTTCTCTTCTTTTGCAGATAAAAAAGACCCGAAAGTGAAAAATGCGCTGCACTATAACAATCTCATCGAATGCCTTGATCTCCATCTGACAGAAATTGATTTGATCGACTACCGAGGCAGCACATCTGAGATTAAATTGGCCAGATTCTTTGTTCTGGAGGCAAGTGTGCTCAAGGTAATGAGGTTTGGCTTTCTCTGGCGCAACAATGAATGGCGTGCTGATCACCGCAAGTGTCTAAGCCTAAATGACAAAGTCTCCGCAGAAGCTGAATTTGTTTTTGAAACATCAAGTGGCCAGAGACTCGAAAACTTATTTACCCATTAGTGACTTGTCAGGGCGGTGGATTTTAGTTTTTGCATCCACGTAAAGTAACGAAAGTTCTTACGTGAACTTCCTAGTAATTGCCTCTTCCTATGTGTAGCATTACTCCTAACATTTGTAATATCAGTTTGAAACTTGTAATATTGTCGTGTCCTATTCCTGCGTTTTCAAAATCCTGCGAATCAAACAGGTACTGAGTTGGTGATGATGTTGTGCCTCCCATATTTCACCAGTAGCCGTTGGATCTAGATCTGACGCATACAAACCAAGATTCTCAATTTTTGCAAAAAGATGCCCTCACTTGTTCCCTATTTACAAACAACTCCTTGTCTCTCACAATCAGCCTTATCTCCTCCCCCACCACATCTAGAAGGCCATGGAAAAATCTGGCGCGATGGCTGCTGCCGGAGCAGTCCACCCCCAATCTTGGTGTTCCGTGCAATGCACGGGCATCTACGCACGGGAAATTATGTCGAACAGGGCTAGTTGTAAGCAGGCTAGCTCTATAGCCATGATGATAGTGACTACAGACGGTGAGGCTGACTATGGTATGCCGAACACGGCGCCTATACTCAGGTGTCATCTCCGGCGCAGGGTCTTGTCACTTCATTGTGAGGAGCAGCACATAATAATTTGACCAATGGGTAGTACAGTGCTAATACTCCTAGGAGTACTACATTGGTAGTACTACTACTAGTACTAGTAGAACCACCGTCTGGATTTAAGAGTACTACCACGTCCATCTGGATTTTAGTATTTGACTAGCAATATCTAGTAATGCATGTCACAAAAAATGTACTACTCCCTCTGTAAATAAATACATGGTGTTTTATTCCTATCGGTGAGAGAACTTAATGTTTTCTTGCGAACTAGAGTCTTAATAGGAATACATGCAATGAACTAAACACCGCATGTCATGTTTGGTAGTCTCAAGTCATTGAAAGCATGCACGGCACACATCTCTCATTGGCTGATATGTCACAAAATAAGAAAGCAGGAGAGAGTTAATGCACCGTGCCTAAGTGTTTTGGGATTATTTGGTTTTCATAATGTGACTTACAAAACATTTTTGTTTACATGCATTACATTTATTAGTTAAATCAAAGGTCAAAACATGGTGCAAAATGCAAAGGGGACCAATGAACCAGTAAACATCAAACTTCTCTCGTTTGGCCCCAACTAGAGGTCCGGCGAGATGACTATACTGCACCGGCAAAGAGGGGGGCGCAGCTTCATTGACCTACGGCAACTGCCTTTGGGTGAATGACACGTGGGCCCAGGGGGTGGCTGGCCCACCTATCATATAGCCAAAGGCAGGTGCAGTTGAGGGTCGAGGAGTAGTATGAAATCCTACGCACCTACGCATGCTAACCAAGGGCAAGAGTGATCACTCGAATCGCAAGATCAGTTGACTAGTAGAAGCTAAGATAGACCCATGGAGGCGATGAGCACGAGCATCAGCCGGCTGTGCCAGATGGTCCACGACGCTGTCCTGCGGCCCGACAACGAGGAACGTCTCCAGGTAGTATTGCTTGAGGCCGGCAGGGCGAGGGGCCGCTTGGATGACAGCTTCGTCTCCTTGTTCGATGAGGTCCTCGTCGGTTTCCTCGACAAGTTCACCGTCGTCAAGAAGCTCGCGGACGACTTTGACGTAAGCCTTCAGCCGACGCGCCCAGGCTCTGTGATGCCCGCCACCCTCAATGGCCACTATGGTGACAACCTCTTCGACGCACCGGTGGCCCTGCGACTGCCTGCCGTCGCGCCGGAGAATGTCCAGCTTGAGGTCACGCTCAACGCGCAGCGCCTGGCCCAACAAGACACCATGGACATAATCACCCACGTCTACGCGCATGCAAGAGGAGGACGATAGGACGCTGGCCTTCTTGGACCGCAGGGCAACCTTGGACGCACTGTTTAGAAGCACGTTGAGCTTGCTGCCAACGCCGCTGCTCCTCACACGTCGGTTGGTGACCTGGCGCACTAGGGCGTGAGGATGTCGTTGATGGATCCGTATGTATTTTTATCTTTCTGTCAAATCCATGTAGTAGTATATGATACTACCGTAATTATCTTACCTTTCGCATCAACTTCATAATTTTCGTACGTACTCCATGCATGAACGGCACCAGAACCAAACTTCTCATTACTCTAGGCAAAATCGTTATTTTCTATCTATCGATCACGCCATGGAGCAGAACCAAATTTTACAAGTTACGGGTTCAAAAGGAAAAGCCTGCCGTGTTTGCGTCGCACCCCAACACGGTTGGTCCGGCACGCCGCTCAAGCGGGAATGCGTGCGGTGTTGCATTTTCACTTACAAGTGGAACCGTAGTTGAGCAAACTGACTATTGGCAAATCGCCACCCCGCCCACCGCGCGATGGCTGAGAAAACAGGAGGGAGAAGAGATGGCTGTAGCACAGACTCCAAGAAAATTGGCATCGGATGGGACTCGTGTGGGTGGCGTGTGCCGTAGTGCTAGACGTGAATGCTAGTTATGGCCCATGCCACCCCACTATATCGAGCCTATATCGAGGTACAATACGTAGAACAAATTTCCTGCAGTCCGTGCTCAGCACTCCTCTAGCTCTCTTCTCAGCCAGTCAGCGGACGTGCAGAGCCCATCATCTGTTTTCTCACATGGGTCCCACATGTCAATGAAAACGCAAGCGCACCCACTGAACCTGCACATCTTTCACCTCGACGTGCTGGTGATGAAAAACAAATCCAAGAAAGATCTTCGGTGGCCGCTTTTGGAGTTACTCAAGAGTAGTAATATTCTATTTACAGTTTAACCCAAGATGCACATCTCGTGGCTTCAACTTATCAACTACCACTCTATTTTCTTTCATGACACGACCTGGATGCTAGATGTCCCATGTGTCGGCAAAAGGAGGAAGAACCCGACCAAATCTTTGGTTGTGCTCTCGGATTAGACTAGTTGTGCTAACTTAAAAATTTTATTGTGTACTCCCTCCGTTCCAAAATACTTCCACTTGTCCAAAAATGGATGTGCCTATATACTAAAACATGTCTAGATACATATATATTTTGACAAATAGAAGGCATGTATTGTTCAACGGAGGGATTAGAATGGATGCAAGTTTTTTTATTGGGAAGAAGAGTACATCCATATATTGATAGAGCGCAATTTAGTAGATGTTCTATCACTTTTAGCTAGCACAGAGGCTATAGATGAGATTAGTGCACTTGTTGATACTCCTACTTGGTATGCGTGTTGCTGCTTAGATGTAGAGAAAAACGGATCGGAGGGAGTACTAGAATAGAGTCTAGACATGAGACTAGATGCGAGGAAGCAATGTCTACTTCTTTACACTCGAAGAAGAAAGAAGCACGCAAGATCGATCCTCCGCAGATCAACAATGAATACCTCGAGAAGGCACTAATCCAACTTACAGGAGTAGTAAAATGTATTCTTGTTGTTCTTGTTTTCTTTGGTCTTGCTTTTCTAGTCAAAATTATTGTTGGAGTTCATGCAAAACGGAGGTCCGTTTGGGGTTGTCCATTGTAGTTGGCCTTACAAGTGGGACCGCGGTTAAGGAAACGGACTATCGGCAAACCCCCACCTCGCCCGCTGCATGATGGCTGAGTTAGAGAAACGATGAGGTTGAAGAGATTGCTCTAGCACGGACTCCAAGAAATATGATATCAGATGGAAGTCGTGCTGGTGGCGTGTGCCGTACTCCTGGACGTGAATGCTTGTTCTGGCCCATGGCACCCTACTACTCCTACTAGTTAGTACTACGATATAGTACTACTAGTATCGAGGATTCGAGGTGTTGCTTACGTAGTACAGTATGGCTACAGTAAAAACACCCGCACGACGCGCAAAGCATGTGAAGCTAGTACAAATAGTGTACTACTATTGTTGATTGGCCTCATCCGATAACCTGTTGCAATGCACGTACAATTATGTATTCGGAAAATATTTTTTTTGCCTCGTCGCACCACTCACTCATAGAAGCAACTCGAAAGCCATTCATAAATTTAGTAAGTTTATCACAGGCATATCATTTTATTACATACAACACGTCATCAACCCACATCGACAATGAGGATACATTGTAAATACTAAAGTTTTCACCACACAACAAATGACAAGCAATGAAATGAACTTCAACTCAACCATTCCTCGGTGTTGGAAACGCTTGCTTTGAACCACAAGTGATTCTCTGGGACGGGCCATCCATTGTCGATCTGGAGACCAACGCAGGACTGATCATCCAGGCTGAAGCGGCCTACCATATCAGTACCAGGGTAGGGAACCACCCAAATGTTCGAGGTATAGACACAGTTGCTTCTCATAAATGGTAGTAACGTTGTGTCAACAGCAGTTGGATCGCCTTTCACCATCATTGGATAGTTTTGTCCAAGGAAGAGCGAGTTTTCTCCAAGACTATCAATTTTATACTAGGGAGAAGGAGTTGGTGCTAGCACACTAGTATCCATCATGAATACCATGCAACGGGTGTTGGAATAGGTCCGGAGAGTGCCACCATGGGAGACTACACCTGCTTCCTTAGTAGTAACATCATCAGTGGGTTGTATACACACGAGAAGAGGTGATCCATCGGAATTAGTTGCCAGGCGCCAAATAGTATATGGGCGCTGCTCGTCCTCATGCTCGTGATCATCACCATCATCATCTCCCCCTTGGTTATAAAAATCTTCATGTATAGGTGGTGGAATGTTCACAGGACCTTGGAAACACAAGAAGAAGGTTAATTAGTAAGGCCGGCCATAGCGGGGGTAACATAAGTAGTATCACGCACTTGGGACTCGCAAACATGCTTATGTGGCAGGCAATTAAGGAAGAGAGAGAGATGGTTATAGTAACATAGGTAGATATCGTAACATAATAAATGTGATGCTACTATGTGTCATGCATGGCAATAAATGAGACCACCTAAGATACTAATCTAAGATACTATGCACTATAGAGGTAGTAACATAAACTAGTAACATATGCATGTTACTAGTCTAAGTTACTCCCCACTATGACCAGCCTTGCTAACCCGCATGCATGTGGATGAAACAATTATAATTACGGTGGAATACAAACGTACCGAAACAACGAGGATACCATGCAAAAACAGTGCCACGAGTGGTGGCGGCAAACACAACGTCCTCGTATTGAATTGCATCACATTACTCATCCGTCTACAGAAACTGATTTTTGAGCAATATCCATCCAGTCAAACCACTAACGAAGGCAACAAGCTTGTCGAAGATAGCAACACCTTCATAGTTGTTGTAATTCCAAGAGCGACTGGGGACTTGAGAAATTGCTGTCTTCCGTAGAAGACAGACACCATGATTGTATTTAAACGTGCGTACAATACCAGTGTGCTCAACCTCTGGGCAGTCTGCTGAGGATTTTGGAAGTGGAACCCAGTCACGAGTGTACACATTCACAAGTTCCCACTCGCAGTTGGACCCAATGTAAACAACCCAATCTCCATTTGGGCCTGCCCAAGCCTTGCCCTCAAGCGATGGCATCTTAACATCATACGTATCATTATCAAGCGGCATCAACTTGCACAGGGCGAGGCCTTCGTCGTGACGGCGCCAGTCATCAGGGTCACGGCGAAGAAGATAGGGGAGATCAAACCGCTCCGTAACTCTTGGGTTCCTTGTAATGATGTTATTAGTTGAGTCGAGAATGGGCTTGAATGAACCTGCCATGCTAGCCGAGGTGATGACGTCGCACCGATCACTGAGTTCCTCCACCATGTCATCTTTCAGATCGGGGCAAGAATAACGGGGTCGTTTCCGTCCTGTTCCCTCCATGGAGAACACGATCAAACAATGGCAGAAGAAAGGGTGAAGGGCGGAAGGAAAATGGAGGAGGGAGAGGAAGAGCGTGCGACAGCAGTTCCAAATCGAGAGGGAAAGGCGAAGAGTCGGTGGACGGTTGCTAGTTTGCCACGGTTCACGAAGGGGCGCCCCGGCCTACACGTCGGTTCGGAAATACTCCTACTACTCGCCGTTGTCTCACTGATATGTGGAACGGGACCACATGTCAATGAGACATGGTGTGTAATTTCTCGTGCAAAATGCGATCTAGCCGCGTTGGCCCGAGGTGCCGCATTAGTTATCGGCCTTTATTTTTTAATAGCACACCGTTCAGTTTTGAAGCATGACTAACTGGTACTGTACGCAGAGAAAATATAAACTACTCTACCACTACTCCACCTCTAGTACTAGTAGTATATAGAAGATATATAGGCTGGAGCTTCAGCGCTTTCTTGCCAAGGCCTGCCCACTTGCTTCTCACACTACCACCCTCTCTCCAGATATAAAAAAGACGGCCCCTCTCTCCCTCCTCACCGGTGGTCATAGATACGCCGGGGAAGAAAAGGACGTGCTGCATTGACGCACTCGTCGTCGGCGAGCGAGGTCACGCACTGACGACAAGGCCGTCCTCTCAGGCCTAGCACCCGCGCGGGATCGCTGCCGTAGTGTGTGCGGAGGACGACGACCACGAGCGAAGCCACTTCCCGCAGACCTTCAGGTATGCTACCTCTTTTCGAACCATACCCTTGTTCTATTGCCCCATATGGCACGTCGTTGCATGTGGACCTTTTTCCACTCCACCATCTTCCCAATTTGCTATCCTCTGCTCTGCTGGCCACGCAGACGAAAACCATAATTTGCACTATTAAAGGAAACCCTACTTCATGCAGACTAATGCATGTCTGGGTTGAATAAGGAAAGGAAGGGAGACTGTACTGTCCAAGAGAGTAGGCATCGAACCCGCATCTAGGTTGAAAAGGGGAAAATCAGTAGCTAAGGAACGAGTCTCGTGTCTCTTGGTTGAAGAAGGGTAGAAAGGCATGACAACGCAATGGAGAATGACCATGTCGTTCGGTTCGTTGTCCTCACATAGGAAAAAGGTAGCTAAAGAGAACAAAAATGGGACGTAATCCACATATGTTGCCTGGATATTTGTTGCTCTGGGCAACCATACCTCCCTCACCACTTTGTATCCGTGGAGGTACATCGTACTGGTGCGCCCACTGTCCGAATGGGCCTCCCATGCTCTTATTGCCACTTCTTTTGCTGTTAGTATAACACCAGCAGTCAAGTCAAGCAATGCTACTGCTAAAGTGATGCCACATTTAACTAATGCCGCTCTCAGTCTAATGCCACAGATAAATTTAAGCAGTGCCATTTAATGTCACTGGATCATTTCAGGGTTAGCTGTTGATTGTGGATGTATTAAAGATTTTTCAGCTAAGGCATTCTAATGTTGTTGCACAGCCAGTATACCAACGATGAAACTTGTTACTACCTTCAGATTTTTGCACTGTTAATGCTTATAGATTACATACCTCACTTTCATGAGATAAGTTAATTTTTTTGTACAGTGTCACTAAAATGCCAAGGCACTGATGTCATTTTATTTTGGTTAAACTGCACAGACAATTATGAAGACAAGAAGAAAGGTCAAGAGTGGGCACCTCCTCCTCCGGCTGTTCTCTTTATTATCAAGAGGAAAGATCAAGTTTTTATGTTTGATCAATTATCAAGATTGGGATAGCAATTTTTAAGGTCCCCCCGAGTTCGAAATGATATTTACCTTGGAGGTACATGGTTTGCAATTTTTTTATACTGTCATTAGTTAATAATGCTAGTTACCTTCATACTTTTGTATTTGGTTTAATGCTCATCCACAGCCAGTATACCAATGCTGAAACTTGTTACCTTTACATTTTGTATTGTTAATTCTTATAGAAACCTTCGAGTGCTAGAGTTTATTGAAATCTGTTCAGTAAAACCATTGTTCTGTACCCTGTAATAAACTAACTAATCTACTGTTTCACTAGCCACTGGATTAGTGTATATTTGTAGTATTCGAATGGTGTTGCATTAGCGTATGGACATAAATAAAGTGTGGCAAGCTTTCCCAGATATGTGCTCAAGAAAACTACTACCTGTATTTCTAAATACTAGACATTTGGGTACTTTAAATTGAACCACGAAAACGTCTTATATTAAGGAACAGAGGGTGTAGAGTTCACTCAAATTATCCCGGTAAAGCTAGTCACACCTTTGTTAAAATTAATGTTCATTATGTTATCGTAGGAGGTCTGTATGTTTGATTCTAATGCCTGTCTACTACATACCCGACATCATGATGTAATGTTAAGTCATTTCCTTTTGTACAGTGTAACTAAATTGTCAAGGCGGTGATGGCATTTTATTTTAGTAGGACTGCACAAAATTTGCTTAAAAGAAGAGGAAAGGTCAGGAATGGATCAGTTTTTCAAAGAAAATATGTATGCCTTCCTGACAACAACCGTTGTTGCTTTATTTATTCTTTCAAATAGGTGGTTAGAAATAGTCTTGCTACCTTTTCCCATTAAGAAATTGGAATGCTTATATTTGTGAGTCTATGCTTCAACTAGTGCCACTTTTATAGTAATCACACTTTCAATATCTATGCAAACAGGGATGCTCGATTTTAGTGGACCTGCACAAAAAGTCCAACTGGTTCAACATTAGGAGCATGTTTTTTCCAAACCTTTATGTCACACCCCTAGCTTCTGGCAATGCACTAGTACCAGTCTTTGGTGATGCATCATGTTTACTTTTACAGAAAGTTGAAATGGGGATTGACTAAGCCCTAGCACCAAATTAATTCAACTAGGGTCAAAATAAAACCTTTTTCATTGAACTCAAAATGTCCTCTAAAAATGTTCAACATTTCTGGTTTGAGGTGGAAGCATCTACCAAAAATGGTTTATATTTTTGCAGGACATATTTGGTCACTGAATTAAATCATATAGTATTTTCATTTGGGCATTTAAATGCTATTAAACATTTCAAATGCTCAAATAATCATAAACTAAAATGTTTACTGTTGGATATATTCTAAACAGTAGCCATGATTAGTTTCATGATTTTTGAAAGTGTCTGAGTATTTTAATAAAGCCCTAAATTTACAGAATAATAGAAAACTGAGATGATTAGAAAAAGAGAGAGAGAGAAAGACCCGTACCTGGGCCACTTACCTGTTGCCGGCCCAGCTTCTGCGCGGCCCGTTATTGTGCAGCCCAGCTGCCAGTCATCTTCCTCCCCCTCGCCCCGAAGCAGCTGCGTGCTGGACGCACGCGCGCTGACGCCGACCACCTCCTGCTTCGCCGTGGCAGCCTCCCCGACTTCCTCGCGACGCCACGGAGACGTCCCCGACCCCCTCTCACTTCTCCCTAGCTCTCTGGACCTCCCTCCCCCTCGCTCCTCTGTTTCCCCTCCCGCGACCGAGCGGAGCTCGCCATCATCGTCGTCGTACCCATGGCCACCGGCCACCCCTAGCCTCGCCGATGCACCCAGGAGCTCCGCCTCGACCCCCTCTTCCTCCCCACCGATCCACAGCCCTCCGGAAGCCCTGCATCGCCGCCATCGCTGTCGTCTTCTACCTCGGACCCGCCGGCCATCTTCGTCAAATTCGCCGGCTCCGGACCATCCCCGACCTCGCCGAGCGTCCCCTCGTCATCGCCGTGAGTCACTGACCCTCTCCCCTAACTCAGCATGCTTCCCTCCATGCCGTAGCGCCGTTCCCCACGAGCACTGAAGCCACCGTCCGCCATTGCTGCTGCACGCATAGCCCCCGAGCTCCCCTGGCCTCACTGAGCTGCTCTTAGCGCTCCCCATGACTAGCAGGTGCTGCCCAGCCTCTCCATTTGCTCACTGATGCACCGTAGCGACGCGCCCGAGCACCACCGAACACCATCACCGCCAAAGCTCATCGCCGGCATGAGTTCCGGCGACCCCACGACCTCCCACTCGGTCCTCTGGATGCGCGGGAGCAAGGGCCATCCCCTGGTGCCCTCAGCGCGACCAGCCGCGGGCTGTAGCACCGTCCCGAGCAACTCCGGCGAGGTCTCGCCGTCGCCGTGGTCGCCGGCGTCACTAGCTGACGTGGCGCTGATTTAGTTAGCACTAATGACCACGCTAAACACCCCCACAGCCACTGACAGTGGGCCCCACCCCTGGTCAAACCCCAGTCAGCGCTGGGTTTGACCGGGATTAGCTCCTGTGTCACTGACGTGTGGCCCCCACATGTCAGGTTTGACCTGGGGCGCCCAGTTGACCCTGCTGACGTCACTGTGACGTGGGGCTGACGCAATAAGTATTTTCTGGATTTAATTTAATTCTGAAATTCCAGAAAATGCCTAAAACTTCAATAAATCATAGAAAATTAACCGTAACTCCAAATTAAATAAATTATATATGAAAAATTATCAGAAAAAATCAAGGAATCCATCTGTACCATTTTCATGCATGTTAGAACAACTTATAGCTGCTGTTTAGCACAAATCATATAAAGGGCATTTATTTAATCACATATGGAGTTTGAATTTGAATCTTGTATTCAAACCAACTTCATTTAATCTGTTGCTAGTTGCATTAGCCAAAACACATTCATTTTGCCATGTCATGATCATGCATCATATTGTGCATTGCATTGATTGTGTTCCCTTCTGTGTTGCCGGTATTTGTCCCCTCTCGATAGACGTGATACCGATGATGTGATCGTTGACACTGATGAAGACTCAATGTTATCTTCAGAAGTGCCAGGCAAGCAAAACCCCCTTGTTCATTTCGATAAAATCCCACTCTCTCGCTCCTGCTCTCTTTTACTGCATTAGGACAACATTGATTCATCTGTTACTTGCTGCGGTAGCTGAACCCCTTTATCCTCTGCATGACCTGTCATTCCACAGTAATTAGATGAAACCCACTAGCATGAGTAGGAGTTGTTTGAGCCCTGTTGTGCCTACTCATTCATGTTTGTTTGTCATGCCTGCTACTGCTTAGAGTTGAGTCAGGTCTGATTCATCGGGGATGAATCAGAGGCGTGTGAACATGTCCTACTGTGTGTGAGCTAAGTGTGTGAACACGATTTGGTAAAGGTAGCGGTGAGAGGCCATGTAGGAGTGCATGGTGGGTTGTCTCATTGCAGCCGTCCTCAGGAACTGAGTTCTGTGTTTGTGATCCATGATTCAGCTACTACCATACATTGGGCCCTGAAATATGACCCCGCTCGACTTCTTATTCACCCTTGTCCTCTGTCCAGGAGTTGCAAGTAGTTTCTGGTGTTTGTAGTATGCTGGAGGCCGTGGACAGCGCTGACCGTAGGGGTGGGCTGTGATGCGGTAGGCACATGGCCGGGTAAACCGGGCGCCCGTTTGGTGTCACGGAACCCTGTTCACATCGTTTGGGGCTGTGAGCGAAACTCCGGCCGGATCTCCTCATGGATGGAACCCGAATAGGCGATAAACCTGGACTAGAGACTTGAGTGTTTAGGTAGGTCGTGGTCTACACCCACGTCGGCTTTCGCTTGAAGTCTGCCGAGCACATGTCGTGTGCAGACGCTAAGTGGTGGAAACATGTATGAAGAAGTACACCCCTGCAGGGTTATCATCATCTATTCGAATAGCCGTGTCCGCGGAAAAGGACTTCTGGGTTGCTTATATCAGTTCATAGACAAGTGAAAGTGGATACTCTAAAATACGCAAGATAAGCGTGAGTGCTATGGATGGCGTTCTCTTAGGGAGACGGGAGCGATTCCATAGTGGTGTATTGATATGGGGAATATGTGGACTCGTGTGCGCCACCTCAAAAGAGTTACTTGCAGTCGTAGTTCAGGATAGCCACCGAGTCAAAGCTGGCTTGCTGCAGTTAAACCCCACCATCCCCTTTGTTGATAATGGAGCATATGTAGTTAGCTCTGATGTAAGTCTTGCTGGGTACATTTGTACTCACGTTTGCCTATTTTATGTTTTTGCAGAGAGACTTCAGTCTCACTAGTATTTCCGCGTGGTCTTCGACGTTTAGCTTGTTACCTCAGCTACGATCTTGTGCCCTCGGCAGGATCTGGTAGATAGTCAGGCTTCTCAGCCTTTTTCATTTATAGTTGTCTGTACTCAGACATGATAGCTTCCGCTTGTGCTTTGACTTGTATGCTCTGAGTGTTGGGTCATGAGACCCATGTTTGTAATATCTCGCTCCTCGGAGCCTATTGAATAAACTACTTGAGTCGTAGAGTCATTTTGTGATGCCATGTTGTATTGCACATATCGAGCATATTGTGTGTATGTTATTGAAATGCTTGGTATGTGTGGGATCTAACCATCTAGTTGTTTATCTTTAGTAGCCTCTCTTACGGGGAAATGTCTCCTAGTGTTTCCACCGAGCCATGGTAGCTTGCTACTGCTCCGGAACACTTAGGCTGGCCGGCATGTGTCCTTCTTCGTTCCTGTGTCTGTCCCTTCGGGGAAATGTCACGCGATGAATACCGGAGTCCTGTTAGCCCGCTACAGCCCGGTTCACCGGAGTCCTGCTAGCCCAGTGCTACAGCCTGGTTTCACTCGCTGATGACCGACACGTTCGATGCTGGGTCATGGATGCCTGTCCCTGTAAGTCTGTGCCACTTTGGGTTTACGACTAGCCATGTCAGCCCGGGCTCCTTATCATATGGATGCTAGCGACACTATCATATACGTGTGCCAAAAGGCGCAAACGGTCCCGGGCTAAGGTAAGGCGACACCCGTGGGAATACCGTGCGTGAGGCTGCAAAGTGATATGAGGTGTTACATGCTAGATCGATGTGGCATTGAGTCGGGGTCCTGACAGCGTTGGTATCAGAGCTTGACTGCCTGTAGGATTACCAAGCCAAACTGGTCGAAGTTGAGTCTAGAAATTCTTTAGTTATATAAGGGAATTGATTGTGGGATGGAACGTAAGGCTCTTTTACTCCTTATACCTCATGGCCTTCTGATCTGAGTCATCTTATCTTTCCTACGGGGATTAAGAACTAGGCTATCTCTTCTTTCTATCAGGATCACGTGTTACTAATCAGTGGACTTATAAGATTGTTGGATTTAAGTCTCAGTTCAGTTCCTACTACTCCCGTATGTTAATTGTTGATCTCAAAACCTTGATATTGTGCTTCTGAGTGGTTATGCCACCATTTTTGTGAATGTCTCAAATCTTTTCTGAGCATTTACAGCCGTTATGCTGTCCGAGTCATTCCAGGTTTCTAAATAGTCTGATGCATTTGCAAAATCCTTTCCCTCTGGTTTCGATGTTCCTTTATGCCAGCTCAATCACACTAATTGTTGAGTTGAGGTATTCTATTGCCTTGACATTATGTTGGAGTTACTATTATGACCTTAGGTGTCTCAGGGGATCATCTAGTAGCCTAGCCATGATTTATGCTCCAGTGTGATGACTCTGGCCGTCATTATCGAAAGCATCCTGTGATGCCATTTAGTTAGTAGGTATTCTATTCCTGGGTTCTGAACCCGAGATTCACTCTACCTACTTCATGTTGATAGTAATTACTAGTGCCTTTAGGATATTAGTAACCTTTGCGATAGTCCTTGAAGTCCGTGGTATCTTCTTCTTCCAAATACCATGAACTACTTATGGCAGAAGTTCCTCGTTGAACTGAAATATCACAACAGGATTATTCTTGATGAGTTCTCCATTATATATTGTGGCTCCGCCAGTTCTACCTTTCTGCATGGGTTATCCGGAAGAAATATGTTGAACTTCGTTCGACATACTAATCTATGCATCCACAACTCAGAAAATTATATGTTCCTTTGAGTTGTTCTCTTTATTTGCATTCTGACCCTCGTCTGTCAATTGATAGTCAGGAGTATGCATGCATTCGTTTATCGATGCCTATTACCCTTGTGGTCCGTCAAGCCATTCTGTCCTGAATGACTTGGAGAAACAAACTCCAGTACCTCATCCATATCTAGGATTGGGTCAAAATAGTTGTATTCCGCAGATCAAATGCCAATCCAGCTTTTGGTTCTGTTCTACCTTGGAGTATTACCCCCTTTATGTCAGAATTGTCATGAGAACTGCACCAACTCTCATGAATTTTGACGTAGTGATACTTCTCACCATCATTAGTCATTCCTCGGCCCTCGTGTTGATGCAACCGGAATACCGACAAATGAATTGTGATGTGTGAAATCAATACTCCCAGCAACCTCGTTGCTTGGTAGTTAAATGGACGATAACCTCATTCTTAGCGTGTTGGTTTTTGAATCATCCTTCTAAGACTGATCGTGCTACCTAGTCCTTATTTCGGTGCACCCTTCGATTGATGAGTTAGGATCTTGTCAAGTCCTCACTCATTTGATCATATCGTCTTGCCCTCAAAAGCGAGATTGTTCTCGAGCTTAGTAACATACCGGTGGTTCATGATTTTCTGAATATCTTCTCGGAAGTATCACCAGGTCGTCACCTGACCGTTATGTTGAGCCCGTGATCAAGTTGGTTTCTTGTGAACCACCCTCTCTCCAAGAATCGGTGTTAGATATCCCTGAGCTAGTTGGTTAAGCTAGACAACAACTTGGAGAGTTGGAAGATAAAAGCTTGTCTGACTTAGTTCGTTCCAAAGGGATATTCTTGTGTAGTGTGTGTTGAAGAAAGATGATATCTTCATCGATTGGTCCCTGTGATCAGTTGTTGGACCTATTGTCTTATCAATCCTTTGATTTGAGTGTGGGCTATCGTCAAATCAAATCAGTACCAACGATGCTCGTAATGTTGTCTTACTCGTGGTTGATCCCTCGAGCATACACCCTTACATCTTTGGTCTGACCAATGCTATCACTTGTTCACTTAACTATGGAATTCCTTTTAAAAGGAAACCCGGATGAATTGTTGTTGAGCCCATTGACAACATCCTTATTCCCTCCATGATTTTGTTGAACATTAAGTTAGCGTTGGAAACTTTTGAAAGCATTTCTTCATGCTAGTTCATGGAGGAAATGTTCGGATGTAAGAAGTGACTTCCTCCAGTCCATGTGCATTTGATGAAAGTTGCCGCCGTGGATTCGAGAAAGTCAATGTTGTTTCCTTTGGAATCATCCCAAATCAGTCATGCATACGTGCGAAGTATTCTGTGGTTCGGAGACTTGCAACCTCCATTCTATATGGGTCCCTAGCACACCAAGCCACTGATTGATTTGTTCAAGATTAATAAGTTTTAAGTGCTAGTCCCGAAGGTACCAGATGGATTTGTACAAAACTTCGATATCCTCGCTGATGGTTCCCCCTCCTGAACTCGGTAGTGTTTTATTATAAGACTACTTTGTGGTCATGCTTGTCTTGGACAACGTGTTCACATGTTTGTAGCAGAACCAGCTCATGTTTTGGATCTTGCTATCGTAGTTCATTTCCCGAGAATCTCGCAACATCATCTCGTCGAATTGTGTTGCAAACCTTCATTTTTATTCCTAGACTCGATGAGTCTGGAATATCCTAACACCAACCAGATCTGAATCTCAGGCAGATATGATGGTTGGAACATTTCCCAAGAACTATAATATTGGTCTCTCGATAACTGGCAAAGTGGATGTCGTGGCCAGCACCACCCATCCGAAAGACCTATTATTGTAGTATCTTGATTAAAGAAGTTGGCCACCTCCCCATAAGGATTTCGTAGGGTTTACCTCCCTAGTTGTTCCTTATGGATTCTTGTGCTCCCGAAGTCCGACCTTTTTACTTGATGTTCTAGATATCAAACCATTTCTATGAATGGGTTACACTAGCACATCAAGGAGAACATTAGAAGCGGAGTGCTAAATGTCTCTCGGTCGATCGTCCAGATTTTGTTTCCTTGGCCTCGCTAAGGTGAAATCTGAGAAAGTGTTATCTTCCTTTGCATCTGCGTCATCCTTCCTCATTCATCATGGTAGTAAGTTGTGTTGCCAGAATCCTTGACACGGATATTGGTAAAATCTTGATGAATATGGAAATGCTCAAGTTCTTGAGAGCACGCACAAGCGTTAGGTGTTACCGTCGACACTAACTAGGTTTGCTCTCAACTTCCTCGGTTATGCTATAACCATTCCAATAGTGGAATAACTCTCTATTGTTGAGCCTCTCCCCAGTTACTAGAATCATTCCCAGCATTTGCATTTTGTTCCCAGCTTGCACCGCCAATGTGTCATTCTACCATGGGTCCCTTCCATTTCCGGTGATAAGCAAAAATCATCCATTACGTTGTCTTCAACAAGGTAATCCACATCATCCAAGTTTGAGTATGCCATTCTACCGACCCCCTCCAAACGATCGTTGTGAATTGCCTTAGGCTGGTATGAAGAGTTTCAATGATCTCTAAATCAAAAGTAATTCTTGTTGCCACTTAGGGTAACAATCTACGAATCACCCTACTCCAGGATGTTTCGTCGTGGTATCATGGCAACTTAACTCCTCGCTACGTGGACAATCGTTTACCACCCTCTTAAGTGTGGAATTGTTGTCTACCTAGTGAACCTCGTCACCTGCTCCACTCCATTCCTCTAGAGGTGTGCTTCGTCTCTCAGCTCGAGAGATGTTGCTATGTCCCATTCCGGGAGTTAATCCTGAGTTGTTCGACCTTCGAGAAGACCGATCCTTCTAGAGTTTTCCTTTCCTCTTCTTGTCATGATTAGCTGGAGTTCTCAGAGCAAGACGACAAGACAAAGATGGTGTTCAAATCAACGTTCATTTGAAGTGCAACCTGGATCGTGAAGATTGTACTAGTTTGCGTTTCCCCTTCATCTTACCCTACGCTTGAATCTCGAGACGAGATTCTTGTTTAGTGGGGGTGAGTTGTCACACCCCTAGCTTCTGGCAATGCACTAGTACCAGTCTTTGGTGATGCATCATGTTTACTTTTACAGAAAGTTGAAATGGGGATTGACTAAGCCCTAGCACCAAATGAATTCAACTAGGGTCAAAATAAAACCTTTTTCATTGAACTCAAAATGTCCTCTAAAAATGTTCAACATTTCTGGTTTGAGGTGGAAGCATCTACCAAAAATGGTTTATATTTTTGCAGGACATATTTGGTCACTGAATTAAATCATATAGTATTTTCATTTGGGCATTTAAATGCTATTAAACATTTCAAATGCTCAAATAATCATAAACTAAAATGTTTACTGTTGGATATATTCTAAACAGTAGCCATGATTAGTTTCATGATTTTTGAAAGTGTCTGAGTATTTTAATAAAGCCCTAAATTTACAGAATAATAGAAAACTGAGATGATTAGAAAAAGAGAGAGAGAGAAAGACCCGTACCTGGGCCACTTACCTGTAGCCGGACCAGCTTCTGCGCGGCCCGTTACTGTGCAGCCCAGCTGCCAGTCATCTTCCTCCCCCTCACCCCGAAGCAGCTGCGTGCTGGACGCACGCGCGCCGACGCCGGCCACCTCCTGCTTCGCCGTGGCAGCCTCCCCGACTTCCCCGCGACGCCACGGAGACGTCCCCGACCCCCTCTCACTTCTCCCTCGCTCTCTGGACCTCCCTCC
>LT934116.1:605014123-605027995 GCA_900231445.1 Triticum turgidum subsp. durum | reverse complement strand
ACCTCCCTCCCCCTCGCTCCTCTGTTTCCCCTCCCGCGACCGAGCGGAGCTCGCCGTCATCATCGCCGTACCCATGGCCACCGGCCACCCCTAGCCTCGCCGATGCACCCAGGAGCTCCGCCTCGACCCCCTCTTCCTCCCCACCGATCCACAGCCCTCCAGAAGCCCTGCATCGCCGCCATCGCCGTCGTCTTCTACCTCGGACCCGCCGGCCATCTTCGTCAAATTCGCCGGCTCCGGACCGTCCCCGACCTCGCCGAGCGTCCCCTCGTCATCGCCGTGAGTCACTGACCCTCTCCCCTAACTCAGCATGCTTCCCTCCGTGCTGTAGCGCCGTTCCCCACGAGCACCGAAGCCACCGTCCGCCATTGCTGCTGCACGCATAGCCCCCGAGCTCCCCTGGCCTCACTGAGCTGCTCTTAGCGCTCCCCATGACTAGCAGGTGCTGCCCAGCCTCTCCATTTGCTCACTGATGCACCGTAGCGACGCGCCCGAGCACCACCGAACACCATCGCCGCCAAAGCTCGTCGCCGGCATGAGTTCCGGTGACCCCACGACCTCCCACTCGGTCCTCTGGATGCGCGGGAGCAAGGGCCATCCCCTGGTGCCCTCAGCGCGACCAGCCGCGGGCTGTAGCGCCGTCCCGAGCAACTCCGGCGAGGTCTCGCCGTCGCCGTGGTCGCCGGCGTCACTAGCTGACGTGGCGCTGATTTAGTTAGCACTAATGACCACGCTAAACACCCCCACAGCCACTGACAGTGGGCCCCACCCCTGGTCAAACCCCAGTCAACGCTGGGTTTGACCGGGATTAGCTCCTGTGTCACTGACGTGTGGCCCCCACACGTCAGGTTTGACCTGGGGCGCCCAGTTGACCCTGCTGACGTCACTGTGACGTGGGGCTGACGCAGTAAGTATTTTCTGGATTTAATTTAATTCTGAAATTCCAAAAAATGCCTAAAACTTCAATAAATCATAGAAAATTAACCGTAACTCCAAATTAAATAAATTATATATGAAAAATTATCAAAAAAATTCAAGGAATCCATCTGTACCATTTTCATGCATGTTAGAACAACTTATAGCTGCTGTTTAGCACAAATCATATAAAGGGCATTTATTTAATCACATATGGAGTTTGAATTTGAATCTTGTATTCAAACCAACTTCATTTAATCTGTTGCTAGTTGCATTAGCCAAAACACATTCATTTTGCCATGTCATGATCATGCATCATATTGTGCATTGCATTGATTGTGTTCCCTTCTGTGCTGCCGGTATTTGTCCCCTCTCGATAGACGTGATACCGATGATGTGATCGTTGACACTGATGAAGACTCAATGTTATCTTCAGAAGTGCCAGGCAAGCAAAACCCCCTTGTTCATTTCGATAAAATCCCACTCTCTCGCTCCTGCTCTCTTTTACTGCATTAGGACAACATCGATTCATCTGTTACTTGCTGCGGTAGCTGAACCCCTTTATCCTCTGCATGACCTGTCATTCCACAGTAATTAGATGAAACCCACTAGCATGAGTAGGAGTTGTTTGAGACCTGTTGTGCCTACTCATTCATGTTTGTTTGTCATGCCTGCTACTGCTTAGAGTTGAGTCAGGTCTGATTCATCGGGGATGAATCAGAGGCGTGTGAACATGTCCTACTGTGTGTGAGCTAAGTGTGTGAACATGATTTGGTAAAGGTAGCGGTGAGAGGCCATGTAGGAGTGCATGGTGGGTTGTCTCATTGCAGCCGTCCTCAGGAACTGAGTTCTGTGTTTGTGATCCATGATTCAGCTACTACCATACATTGGGCCCTGAAATATGACCCCGCTCGACTTCTTATTCACCCTTGTCCTCTGTCCAGGAGTTGCAAGTAGTTTCTGGTGTTTGTAGTATGCTGGAGGCCGTGGACAGCGCTGACCGTAGGGGTGGGCTGTGATGCGGTAGGCATGTGGCCGGGTAAACCGGGCGCCCGTTTGGTGTCACGGAACCCTGTTCACATTGTTTGGGGCTGTGAGCGAAACTCCGGCCGGATCTCCTCATGGATGGAACCCGAATAGGCGATAAACCTGGACTAGAGACTTGAGTGTTTAGGTAGGTCATGGTCTACACCCACGTTGGCTTTCGCTTGAAGTCTGCCGAGCACATGTCGTGTGCAGACGCTAAGTGGTGGAAACGTGTATGAAGAAGTACACCCCTGCAGGGTTAACATCATCTATTCGAATAGCCGTGTCCGCGGAAAAGGACTTCTGGGTTGCTTATATCAGTTCATAGACAAGTGAAAGTGGATACTCTAAAATACGCAAGATAAGCGTGAGTGCTATGGATGGCATTCTCGTAGGGAGACGGGAGCGGATCCATAGTGGTATATTGATATGGTGAATATGTGGACTCGTGTGCGCCACCTCAAAAGAGTTACTTGCAGTCGTAGTTCAGGATAGCCACCGAGTCAAAGCTGGCTTGCTGCAGTTAAACCCCACCATCCCTTTGTTGATAATGATGCATATGTAGTTAGTTCTGATGTAAGTCTTGCTGGGTACATTTGTACTCACGTTTGCCTATTTTATGTTTTGTGCAGAGAGACTTCAGTCTCACTAGTAGTTCCGCGTGGACTTCGACGTTTAGCTTGTTACCTCAGCTACGATCTTGTGCCCTCGGCAGGATCTGATAAATAGTCAGGCTTCTCAGCCCTTTTCATTTATAGATGTCTGTACTCAGACATGATAGCTTCCGCTTGTGCTTTGACTTGTATGCTCTGATTGTTGGGTCATGAGACCCCTGTTTGTAATATCTCGCTCCTCGGAGCCTATTGAATAAATTACTTGAGTCGTAGAGTCATGTTGTGATGCCATGTTGTATTTGCACATATCGAGCATATTGTGTGTATGTTATTGAAATGCTTGGTATGTGTGGGATCTGACCATCTAGTTGTTTATCTTTAGTAGCCTCTCTTACGGGGAAATGTCTCCTAGTGTTTCCACCGAGCCATGGTAGCTTGCTACTGCTCCGGAACACTTAGGCTGGCCGGCATGTGTCCTTCTTCGTTCCTGTGTCTGTCCCTTCGGGGAAATGTCACGCGATGAATACCGGAGTCCTGTTAGCCCGCTACAGCCCGGTTCACCGGAGTCCTGCTAGCCCAGTGCTACAGCCTGGTTTCACTCGCTGATGACCGACACGTTCGATGCTGGGTCATGGATGCCTGTCCCTGTAAGTTTGTGCCACTTTGGGTTTACGACTAGCCATGTCAGCCCGGTCTCCTTATCATATGGATGCTAGCGACACTGTCATATACGTGTGCCAAAAGGCGCAAACGGTCCCGGGCTAAGGTAAGGCGACACCCGTGGGAATACCGTGCGTGAGGCCGCAAAGTGATATGAGGTGTTACATGCTAGATCGATGTGGCATTGAGTTGGGGTCCTGACACTTTATATCCAATTTGTGACACTATGAGCTGTTCATTAGGAAGGTACATGGTTTGCTACTATCTTGCTACTCTTTTTGTACTGTCATTAGATAGTAATACTAGTGGTTTGCATGTGAATTTATTGGCAGGGTGGACCTACATTGGAGGTGCAGAACAGGATTCAATGATTGGATACTCAATTTCGGTTGTATCAATTTCACCTCTTCCATCACTGCGAACATGGTCTGGTATATGTTTACTAGCTGCTTGATATTTGTGCAGACAGAGATGTCTGCCCATTGCTATTTGGCAAACAAACAAAGTGTCCGCAATTTTGGTTGAACTGCACAAGAGAATAGTATAGTCACTACATGCAGTGCCATTTGAAAATAGACACAAAGATTGGATAGTCACTTCATGGACTGCAGAAAAGTAGTACTGTACTATTTACTGGCCAACACTTGGTGCTTCATTACTTTGGTCTGATTATACAATGGGCATCATTTTCCCTGAGTTAAAGTTTGTATTCCGAAAATAGTCTAGCGGTGTGATCGAGAGAAGACCAAATCATATTTCAGTGGATGTTCCTCCATCATGTGTGGTTCATTCTCATGGTTCCAGCTGTTGGTGAAACCACTTACGTTTGCAAGAGGAATTGTAGACTTCACAAAAAAATTTGTCTTTCAGTCTGTACTGAATGTTGGCCAAGAGAAGCATCCATGTTAGTAGGAAGAACAGATGTTTTTTCTAGATCTTTGCTTTTGGAGCTACATATTTTTATATGATTTGTGCATCATTGAGATGCAGCAACATGTTGATCTTATGTATGGGAATCGTACTAGTTAGTTTTAGTTGCGACGCAAGATCCGAAGTGGATGATCTTTGCTTTTGGAGCTACATATTTGTATATGATACGTCAATCATTGAGATGCATTAACAGTTACTTATTTCTGTTCGCTCAGTGTTTACATGTTACTGATCGATCACTAGCTAGCCTACAAATGCGCACCTGGCAGTTTTATTTGCGACGCAAGATGCAAAGTGGCAGTTTTTTGAATAAGAATGTCTACCTCTGAAGAAACTGACAAGCTACACTATCGATACTACACGGATAAAAATGCCTACCTCTGAAGAAACTGACAAGCTACACTATCGATCCTACACGGATAAATAGCGTATCACGCACGTACTACCTCCTTTCCGGTTTGTAGGGCTCAATTCAAGAAACGACATACTCGATCCTACACGAATAAATAGCGGATCACGCACGTACTCTTACCTCCTTTCCGGTTTGCAGGGCTTAATTCAAACCTCTCACCAACCAAGGTACTCCCTCCGTCCGGGTTTATTAGTCCCGTGAGCAAAGTAGCAAGACCAAGGCATGGCAATAATTAACGGCATGTAGAAGTTTAAGCCTAATTAATTCCAGCGATTTAAGTGGCTGTATGTGTGCCCTCGGCTGCGACTCGTTGCATGCTACTTCGGGTACTGCCTACGAGCGATTCTGAGTGCCTGCATGCAGCCGGCCATAATTAAGGCAGCTAACTGATGCGAAAAGAGATACGCTTTAATTGTTGCGGGATTTTTAAATCCGCGAAATCATTATTGACAAGGAGGGAGATGATTCGAGTGCACTGTTTGACCGCCATGCCAGCGTGTGACCCAGACGGGACGGGACGACACAATCATAATTTCAGTTTCCCTAGTTTTCCACGGCAAGCTGGCGCGCTAAGCCATTATGCATTGAATTCCAATCACCGTCGCGCTACCTTCCCCCTATAAGTACTGTTTCCCGGCATTCTCTAGTGCCATCGTGATCCAACTCGCCATATCCTCATAAGCCCCCACCAGCCTGATGTCGCTCGCCACGTCCGCCATGCCCCCGCCCGTCCGTGGTAGGCGACGGCGGAGGCGGTCACCGCCGGAACTAGTGTTCGGTTTTTCACCGGAAGGCAGACGGAGGGAGGAGGCATTCTATCTGTCTTTAGATGGCAATGCGCAGATCGAGGAGTTGTTGGAGCGCGACCGCATGACGGAGCAACATGAGTTGTTGGAGCGCGACCGCCTGGCGGAGGAGCAGCGTAACGCCCAATTGCGCCGCCAGCGGGACATGGAGCAGCAGCGCACCGACGCTCTCAGTCATGAGCAGAGCGCCCGCAACTGGGCCAACTACGTGGAGGCCGGTGCCCCGCAAATAGCCCTGGAGGCTATCGGGCACGCACACGTTCGCGACGCCAATTTTTACTACCAGCTCGTCAAGTGGGTTTCCCGCTTGGAAGCGAAGCTTCGGTGGACCACGCCGGCATGGAAAGGGCCAACGCACGCGAGCAACGTGCCCTATCGCACCTCTGGCAAGTCCGAGGCGAGGCGCTGGACGCCGGTGCCGGTGTTTAGCATGTACCGCCGACATCGTCTAGTTAGCCAAGAGTAAGTTAGTACTTGTCTAGTGGGAGTAGATAGTTAACTTGGCTATGATGGTTGTCAACGTGGAAGTTCAGTACTCTATATGTGGATCAGACCTGTTACTTTGCTCTGAATGTTTAACTTTCCGTTTGAATGTATGGAATGGGCTGTTATTTTTTTAAATGGGTTGTATTTGTCCTCCACGGGTTTAGAGGCTGACTTGTGGGCCTAGCAAGTTGACGTGTACACAATTAGGAGATGATTGTACGTGGAGAGGATGACCGCAGGGACCTGCCAAGGTCATGGCAGTACGCAAGCAAGTGCCTCCTTATTTCAAGCCAATAAAAATGGCTCCTCCTAGTGGATTTATGACATCTGGGTCCCATGCCATTGTCAACATAGTCAATAAATGAGAGAATTGCACAACGAGCGGCTGACACCAGGGACCCAACAGCTCGCCCAGTTATTTTTGTTTTGGGTTAATTCGATAAATGCCTCCGAGAAATGCCACTGCAATTTCCAAACTTTGAAAAATGCCATTTCATGCCATTTCTAGTGGCATTTTTGGAAGTCTGGAGTGGCGTTTTTCAAAGTTTGCAAACTGCAGTGGCGTTTTGCAAAGTTTGCAAAAATTGCAGTGGCATTTTTCAAAGTTTGGAAATTGCAGTGGCATTTTTATGAATCGCCATAATTGGAGTGGTATTTATCTAATATATTTTTGAGACGGAAGCAGGGTGTCAACTGGGCTGTGCGGGACACTTTGGCCAGTCTAGACAGCCTTTTCTTTTATGTTTACCACAGACCTGCCCAGTAGTTTTTTTTCTTTTTGAAAATGGCTAGCCCAGTTTTTTTGTGATTTGTCAAGTAAGTCACTTTATCAGGCCTGTTGGGCTAGACGAGGAGAGCTTCATTCGGCTGGCCGAGAAAATGGCCTATCAGTAATGGGAAATGGGTTGTACATTTTTAAAACACATCAAACCGGCAATTAGTTTCAAATATCTTTTTCTCATTTCGAGATCTTAAATTGCATTGATTTTTATGCGTGGACAATTTATTGGATTTTATATTGATATACATTTATTTTTAAAACCAGTCTGAATGTGACTCGAAATTTCACAATTAAAAACAGTTCAGACCGCACCGACATATGCAAAATTTCGTATAATTTTTTAACCGTGGCCACAATATGGGTTGTAATGCTAACAAAAAGAATATGGGATGGAAAAAAACCCGTAAGAATTAGCAAATGGGCTGTAAACTATTTGAAATAATGGCAGATGGGATGTATGCTGTTTTCCACAGATGGCCTGTATACTGTTGGATGTCCATCCAATGGCCGTCGTGCTTCTTCAATCTCTGCTCTTCCTGCTCCAGCCGCTCAAACAAGCGCCAGCGGGACTGCCTGCTCCCTCCTCCCCGCGGCCAGCTGTGCTGCCGCGCAGGCCTCACCGCCCCACCGTACTCCCATCGCTTGCCTAGCTATCCCTCTACTCACCCTCAGTCCCACGCATGCTGTTATTCTCCGGCGACAGCAGACGAACCAGTAAACACGCGTACTCCTCCGCGTGGGAAATAACTACCGAGTATTCCCTGGCTCCATGTCGTTCCCTTCATAGGCCTTGACATCGTCCACTGCCCTGGTGCTCTCGGCGCGGCCTGGTCAACGTGGTCAATGAATGATATCCATCGAAAGCGGACTGTACGTGGAGAGGCTGACAGCTGGCTCCACGGCCGCACGCAAGGAAATGCCTCCTTATTACGTGCAAAATAATGATTCCTCCACCTTATATCTGGGACCCACCGAAAGGGCCTCTGTATTTCGTGAAAAAAACGTTACCGCCACTGACAGCTTGGACCCACCAGCTATATCTTCGCATGCAAGGAAGTGCCTCCTTATTACGCCCAAAAAAAAAGAATACTCCCCCTGCTAGCTGGGACCCAGTATAGTGGGCCTACTAAGTTGACGGGGACGAAGGGCTTTGTCAACTTAGTCAATATGCATGATTTTAGCTCGACTGACCATACGATGTCCATCCAACGGCTGTAGTGCTTCTTCAACCTCTGGTCTTCTTGCGCCAGCCGCCCAAAGCAGCGCCGGTCGTGTCGCCTGCTCCTGCCTCCCGTGGCCGGCTGTGCTGCCGCAGAGGCCTCACTGCCCCCATACTACTCCCACCGCTGGCCAGGCCATCCCTCCACTCCACTCACCCACACCCCCTGTTATTCTGCGGTGACGGCTGCGCAGCCGAACCAGTGAACCCTGGTACTCCTCTCCACGTGGTCATCCACTGCCGCGTCTTCCCCTGCTCCACGTCGTCCCCTTCCTAGGCCTCGCCGTCGTCCACCGTCGTGGTGCTCTCGGCGTGGCGTGGTCAATGTGGTTAACGACCGAATTCCATCGGAATAATACTGTATGCGGAGAGGCTGATAGCTGGGTCCACGGCAGCAGCAAGGAAGTGCCTCCTTATTACACGAAAAATAATTATTCCTCCACCTGATAGCAGGGACACACCGGACGGGCCACCAGTATTTCGCGAAAAAAACGTTTGCCCCTGACTGCTGGGACCCACCCGACGGGCCACCGTATTTCGCAAAAAAAACTTTCCCCCTGCTGTCAGCTCGGACCCACCGGAAGTGCCTCCTTATTACGCACAAAAAATGCATACCCCCCCAGCTAGCTGGAACCCACCTTGGTGGGAGGCTGACTTGTGGGCCTACTAAGTTGACGGGGATGGAGGGCTTTGTCAACTTAGTCAATATAAACGATTCTAGCTCCAGTGACCGTACGATGTCCATCCAACGGCCTTAGTGCTTCTTCAACCTCTGGTCTTCTTGCTCCAGCCGCCCAAAGCAGCGCCGGTCGTGCCGCATGCTCCTGCCTCCCGTGGCCGGATGTGCTGCCGCGGAGGCCTCACCACCCCTACTATTCCCACCGCTGGCCAGGCCATGCGGCGATGGCAGCCTCACACCGCAGCCACCCAATGAACACTCGTACTCCTCTCGGCGCGGGCTTCCACTGTCACGTCTTCCCCGGCTCCCCATCGTCCCCTTCCTAGGCCTCGCCATCGTCCACTGCCCTGGTGCTCTCGACGCGGCGTGGTCAACGTGGTCAAGGAACGATTTCCATCGGACGTGGACTATATGTGGAGAGGCTGACAGCTGGGTCCACGGCCGCAGCAAGGAAGTGCCTCCTTATTACGCGGAAAATAATTATTCCTCCACCTGACAGTGGGAACCCACAGGACGGGCCACCGTATTTCGCGAAAAAAACGTTTCCCCCCTGACTGTTGGGACCCACCAGCTACACCTTCGCACCATGGAAGGGCTATAGATAGGATTGATACTAATGGCGCACCATGGAAGTAGTGTGCCACTACTATATACTAATGGTGCACCAGTTGGTGATGCGCCATTAGTGTGGAAGACACTAATGGCGCACCAGAAACAGGGTGCGCCACTAGTATTAATTTTTTTTCCATTTTTCCATACATACTAATGGCGCATCAGGTCGAAGTGCACCATTACTAGTTCTAACTAGTAATGGCGCACCAGGCAGACAGTGCGCCATTACTGTATTTTTTTATTCTTTTTTTTGCAAAACTACTAATGGCGCACCATTTCACAGTGCACCATTACTAGTTTAAACTAGTAATGGCGCACTATGACCCGGTGCGCCATTAGTATATATATATATATATATATATATATATATATTACTTTTCTGCAAAACTACTAATGGCACACCACCTGCAGGTGCGCCATTAGTAACCAGGGTTACTAATGGCGCATTTGCGGGTGGTGCGCCATTAGTAACCTGGGACCCCAACAAGATATTTTGGAGAGCCCCACACCTACCCACTCACTTTCCCCACTTCATTCCCTCCACCTCCTTCTCCAAGCTTTCGGCTGCCTCCTCCTCCACACCTCATTTCCACCATAGATTCATTCAAATTAAGTGGTGAAATTACCTTTTTTGATAGGTAAGTAAGGGGAAAGCTATCTTCATGATGTAGATCTACTTTTTTTCTCCCTAGCTCGCTCCAACAACGTGCACATGCACTTTTTGTGGCCTAGCTAGATCTATGTATGTTTGTGGTGTTGCATATATGTTTGTGTTTGCAGGTACCGGTATTTGAAATGCGGTAGTTGCCAATATTTTGCCGGAATGTTGATTCATTTCCGTTTCGGCGAGAATTTTGGCACTATGCATTCTTTTTGGTCCTATTTTTAGGGAGGGTCATGCTAAATTTTTTTCTTGGTTCTAAAATATCATTTTGCTCTACCCCGCAGGCGACCATGGTCCGCACGATGACCGAAGGCATCGTGAATAGGTTTTTGAGCTCCATGAAGGCCGAGATGCTTCAAAAGAACGAGACGGAGATAAGATGTCCGTGTCAAAGATGCAAGCTGAAGAGCCTTATTGCGGACCCGGATTCCGGGCTGGTGCTGGACCACCTGCTCTTGTGTGGTTTCATGGATGGCTATTGGTGGCAAGGTGATGAAGATGACTATGAAGTCGTCCATGGGGGGCGGGCAAGAAATGAGGAAGGGCAACAAGACAAGTACCACCGCGGCGAGGGCGGGCGAGAAGACAAAGAATCTCCAGGACATGATCACGACGGTGATGCTGTACACAGTCATCATGTAGAAGATGTCGTACATGATGATGAGGAAGATCAAGACGAAGGGCATGATCATGAAGATGAAGATGCCGGAGCAGACCACGATGGAGGCTGGGTGCAGGACCTCATATTCAAGAGCTGCTTCTCAAGCAGACGGATAACGCAAGAGCTGCCGCCCGAGAGAAAGCCAAGCTGGATCAACTGGAGATAGACGCAATTACTCCATTGTATGAAGGATGCAGGCCCGAGGATACCCGCCTGAAAGTAATGCTCATGGCTCTAGAGATGAAGGTAAAACACAAAATGACTGATGCATGCTTCGACGAGAACATGCCATTTTGGCACGAACATCTTCCCAAGGGGAACAAGTGCCCGACAAGTTTCGAGAAGGCGAAGAAAATCGTGTGTCCTCTGGATTTACCGCAAGTGAAATACCATGTGTGCATGAAAAATTGCATCATTTATCGGGACAAGCACGCGGAGTCTACCGTATGTCCGGTGTGCGGCATCACTCGATACAAGAAGAGGAAGAAAGCTCCTCGAAAATCGGTGTGGTACTTTCCGATCACTCCTCATCTGCAGCGGTATTTCGCGGACCCTAAGGTAGCAAAGCTCCTGCATTGGCATGCGGATAGGGAGGAGAAGAAGCGGGAAGATGACGGAAATGATCCGGAGATAAATAAAAAAGACAAGATGCTCAGTCACCCTAAGGATGCGAGCCAGTGGCAAGCATTGAAGTTCGAATACCCTGAATTTGGGAAGGATCCAAGGAACATCGTGCTGGGCACGAGCACCGATGGAGTCAATCCGTTTGGCAGCCAGAGAAGGACACATAGCACTTGGCCTGTGTTTGTGTGGATGTACAACCTTCCCCCCTGGTTGTGCATGAATAGGAAGTACATTCACATGAGTATGCTAATTGAAGGGCCGAAACAACCAGGGAACGACATCAATTTGTATCTGGGGCTGCTGAAGGAGGAGCTAGACACGCTGTGAAAAATGCTAGCCAATACGTGGGACGCCGCAGAGAAAGAACAGTTCCCTGTGAGAGCCGCACTGCTCAGGACGGTGCATGACTATCTCGGTTACGGATATCTCACGGGGCAGGTAGTCCACGGGTTTTCTGGATGCATAAGGTGCATGGATGACACAACATATCACCAGCTAGATAGAGATCCCGGGTCTTCGAAAACTGTGTTCATGGGACATCGAAGGTGGCTTCGCGACGATGACCCGTGGAGGAAAAGCAAGGATCTGTTAGATGGTGAAACCGAACCCCGAAAACGCCCGTGTACGAGGAGCGGCAAGGAAATAGACGAGCTGTTGAAAAATTGGAAAGACTGCCCACTGCCGGGAAAGAAGCAAAAGGCGCCAGAGCCGGGAAAGAAGCGAAAGGCGCCAGAGCCGCTGCTGAAGGTATGGAAAACGAGGTCTGTTTTCTGGGACTTGCCGTACTAGAAGATCCACCGTGTGCCTCACAGCCTTGATGTCATGCATATCACGAAGAACGTGTGCGAGAGTCTGCTTGGTACCCTGCTCAACATGCCAAAGAGGACCAAAGATGGGCCGAAAGCAAGGGCAGACTTGAAATCAATGGGCATTAGGCAGGAGCTTCACGCTAATGATGATGATGATGAGGTGAAGCAGGACACAGAAAGTCGTCGCAAAGGCAAAAAGGCCAAGAAGACCAGAAATGACTACCCTCCCACGTGCTTCACTCTAAGTCAGGAGGACATCGAGCAGTTTTTCACCTGCCTCCTAGGAGTAAAACTTCGTTACGGTTACGCGGGGAAGATAAGCAGATACCTAGACCCAGCGAAGCAGAAGTTCAGCGGGATGAAGTCTCACGACTGTCACGTGCTGATGACGCAGATACTTCCAGTTGCAATCCGTGGGATCATGGACGCGCACGTCCGTGAAACGCTATTTGGCCTATGCAACTTTTTCGACATCATATCTCGGAAGTCGATTGGCATGAGGCAAGTCAGAAGGCTACAGGAAGAGATCGTGGTGATACTATGCGAGCTTGAGATGTACTTCCTGCCCGCATGCTTCGATGTTATGGTGCATCTGCTGGTCCATATCGTGGAGGATATCATCCAACTCGGGCCGACGTTCCTGCACAGCATGATGCCGTTCGAAAGGATGAATGGTGTCATCAAAGGATACGTTCGCAACATGTCATGTCCAGAGGGAAGTATAGCCAGGGGCTTTCTGACCGAAGAGTGCATGTCCTACTGCACGTTATCTAGGCATCGAGAACCCCGTTGGTCTGCCCGTCAACAGGCACCTTGGCATGCTCGCTGGATGGGGTCACCGTGAGGGTCGCCGCGAAATGCATGTCGACTTCGAGGGTCAACTCGCCGACTTTGAAAGAGCAAACCTAGTCGCGCTATAACACATAGACGTGGTCGATCCTTGGGTGGTAGAGCACAAAACCTTTATTGAGAAGACGTACAATGACCGAGGCCAACAGAGGACGGACGGAGATATAATCAAAGAGCACAACTCATGTTTCACGCGTTGGTTCAAGCAGAAGCTTCTGTCGTACCCTTTACATGAGGATTCTTCCGCGGAAGAACAACTCATATTCGCCTTGTCACAGGGTGCCGAGCACAACCTGATGACTTATGAGGCGTACGATATCAACGGCTACACATTCTACACCGAGAACAAGGACATGAAGAGCGATGGTTATCAGAACTCCGGGGTAACGATGGAATCCTACACCGGCAACAACAAGGACAGATACTATAGAAGGATCGAGGAGATCTGGGAGATGAGCTACGCTGGAGAGAAGGTCCCGATGTTCTGTGTTAGATGGGCCAAGAGCATCCTCAAAGAAGACCGGTATTTCACCACCATGTTTATACCCAAAGCCAAATCCAAGACCGCGGGCGCAAACGTCACCGCGAAAAATGAGCCATGGGTACTGGCTTCCCAAGTGGACCAATGCTTCTTCATTACCGACCCGTCAAAGCCCAGTCGTGTTGTCGTGAGGAGAGGCAAAAGGAAGATCATCGGAATGGATGGAGTAGCCAATGAGCAAGTATTCGACAAGTACGGCGACCCGAAGATCGAACATGACGACGACGATGAAGTAGCAGCACACACACCACAAGAAGAAGCAGGACCACCCTATCTAAAGGACGTCCGTTCTACAGAAGAACTCCATTTGCGAAAAAGAAGGGCAAGAAGATTGTGAACAGATAGCTAACGAAGATCGATTGTATTTAAATTGTAGTCTTCATTTCTCGATTGTATTTCATGGGCACTTTTTGATATCATGAATATTTTTAAATTTCATGGGCACTTTTTAAATTTATGAGGACACTTGATCTTGACCCCCCTCCATCTCGATCTCGATTCCCCATCCATCTTGATCTCGATCCCCCTCCATCTCGATCCCACCCGCACCCTCCCCCGCTAGCTCCACCGCCGCCACCGACCCA
>LT934116.1:605003062-605014017 GCA_900231445.1 Triticum turgidum subsp. durum | reverse complement strand
ATTTAAACAAGTTTGAACATATTTAAACACAAATAAATATCAAACAACATTTAAAATGCATAAAAAAATATTGGGGAGCCGGGGAATCAAACCCAGCACCTCCTGCTGTGTGTGCTGCATGCTGACCAGTCGGGCTAGTGGGCGGGTTCTGTTGTAGATAGGGGTAGGTTGTAGATAGGGCTAGTGGGCTAGATTAAAACAAAATT
Organism: Triticum turgidum subsp. durum; assembly: GCA_900231445.1. NCBI lineage: Eukaryota > Viridiplantae > Streptophyta > Magnoliopsida > Poales > Poaceae > Triticum > Triticum turgidum. Next base: position 605,013,811 of record LT934116.1, on the reverse strand, counting down.
CTAATGGCGCACCGAGGGGAGGTGCTCCATTAGAATAGTCTTACTTATGGTGCACGAGGGGGTGGTGCGCCATTAGAAAGCTTCCCCCCCACACTAAATCCCCAATCTATCTAATCTCTCCCCTGCCTCATCGATCTCACCCGCTGCCCCCCGTGTTCGCCGTCCCCCTCGCCTCCTTCGTCATCCCCGAGCCGAGCGCCGCCTCCCTCGCCGTCCCCGAGCAGAGCGCCGCCTCCCTCGCCGTCCCCGAGCCGAGTGCCCTCGACGTCCTCCCTCCCAAGCGCCCCATCCCCCCGCGGCCCCGCCTGCGCCCTCGACGTGCTCACCGTCCAACATCGTGCGGCCTCCCCAGGAGGACCGCCGCCATCTTCCTCTTCGACTACGAGGACCCGGACGAGCTCGGACGCCCAGGAGAACCGCCACCACTCGACGCCCTCGACTGCGCGGCCTGCCCAGGAGGACCGCCACCGCTCGACGCCGAATTCGCGACGCCTCGACTAGCTCCGGCTGCCCCGAGTCGCCCTCGCCCTCCCAAGTGAGCAGCCGAGCCGCTTCCCCCTCTTCCCCCTCTTTATTTCCTTCTGATGTGTTCTAGGGTTGGGGGTCGGAGAAATTTGGACAAGGAAAGGGGGTTGGAGAATTAAGTAGCTAGGGTTTTCCAAATGTTCAAATCTCTAAGCTTGCTACAGTGCAACCAAGATGATATTTAGATGCATTTTAGAGGATACTAGTCTCAACTAAGCATCCTGCTAGAGATACTTTCTTTAAGTAGCTAGGCTCAATTAGTGAATTTTCCAGTGAGTTTGGATTCATGCAACAATATGAAACATTAATTACTATTCTTTCTGGCCACTAATGAAGTTGAAAGAAGGGATCGTCTCTTTCTTTGGTTGCCAGGTTGCGAAATCTACCCAAAATTCTGAGATTGCCCATGATAGATGTAACATGTAAGAAGTCCATAATTGATTAACGGATCTGTTAGTTTGATAGTTTTTTTAGTGTTGCACCTTTTCCTTCTACAACTGGCAGATGTGAACAAAGTTTTTGTGTTCAGTTTAGGAGTTGGTCCTTGGGAAGCATAAATAAAACATTATTGGCAAGTGTAGTCTTGTTACTCCTAGGTACCTACAAATGAGTAGATGAATATTTGTTACCAGGAGGGGTTACAATATCTTTCAAACTGATGTTGTTCTCATGATCATGCTTTCTAATGGTTTGATATCACCCAAAGTTTGGCATGGAAACTACAGAGGTACTATGTAGTGTTTATTACTTCTTCTGGATTCAGGGTGTTTAAATGTGCATTAGTTCTTCTGATAATTAATGGTTAAAGTCCTTTGACAAGAATGTGAACAATAAGAGATGTAACCAATCCCAGAAGTAGAACCATGTATCTTTTCTCTCTACAATTCTCATGCAACAATATGGAACTAATTCTTTAAGTAGTTAATGAGAACACTTGGTCCATATTCATTTGCAGTGAACATACATTTTCACTGTTCTTATATTATTTTCTTGATGTCAGATTATGCTATGAGGATATTAGTCTAAGCCCAGTCTTGGATGCATTGTTTTAACCTGCGGTGGTTAAACAGGTTCTGAAAATTATCTAGTTTGACCTGTACTTGTCCAGCTATCATAATCTATTCTTTGACCATGGCAGTAGCTGGCATTTTGGTATGATAATTTCAGTATATACCTTACTATCCTTTGCTGATCTCGTTGTATTTTCAATTCACAGGCAACTCTCCAACGAAGTCTCCTCCAGGTAATATATGTCTCATGCTTTCTAAAGAGCACTAGTATACTGTCTAAACTATCCACTTGCTATGCTTAGCTGCTCTGTTGTCTGAATCGTGACACTTTGCCAGCTGAAACTTGCCTATCACACTGTCGCTGTATTGCTCAACTAAAAACACAAATATTTGTAGTTTTTGCCTGTCATAATGCAACTAAGCATACTAGTCTCAACTAAGCATACTAGTTTTTTGTAGTGAGACAGTAAGATAGTGAGACAGTAAGAAGGAAACTTCCCAGATTATGTAGAAAGAAAATACTTGGTTTGACAGCAAGTACCATGACATGAATCAAAAAACATATACGGTGGGAAAAATAAAATGGCAGAAACCTGGGAGGTTCAAAAATGCCATTACGAAGCGAGGTTGCTTGTTACTTTCCTAAGATGTGTATCTCATTTATTTGTGTTTTTATTTGTAGCTGTATTGCTCAACTAAGCATACTAGTGTCGCAATACATTGTTTTGCAGCTAATAGTGTCGCAATAGTTGCCTGTCATACCAGCTAAAACTTGACAGTGTTTCCTAAAAACACTGTCACTGCCACTAAAAGCATGACAATATAATTACTAGTTTGTGTTTTTATTTGTTCACACTGTCGCTGTATTGCTCAACTAGACAATTAGTGTTTATGAAGAAGAAGAATAAACCTTCTGCTGCTGCTGTAATGCCTGTATTCACTGCTGCTGCTGTACTTGTGATGATGTCGTACTTGTGATGATGCTACTTGTGATCTTTTGAAATGACCCATTGGCGACTTCACTGCTACTGTTGCTGTACTTGTGATGATGTTGTACTTGGGACAATGATTTTGCAGGTACCCCAAGAGGCCCTTGAGCTTGCCGGAATGTTGATTAACTTCCGTTCCGGCAAATTCGGGTACTCCATATGTCCTATTTTCAGCAAAGGTCATGCTAAAAATAGGACATATGGGGTACTTGCGACTAATGCATGGGCCTGGGTATCTTAGTACTTAGTTAAGTAGGATCAACTGCCCTGGCATTCTTGCTGCATTAAACCATAGGTGGCAATAGAGCCAAGTGATTAGGCCCAACTTAGAATTCTCCTTAGCATCGATAAACACTAGATGATAAACCCAACAAAGGTGGAAATAGAGCCAAGTGATTAGTGCCAAGTGATTAGGCCCAACCTAGGGTGCCTCGGCATCGATAAACCCTAAATGATGAAAACTTAACTTTGCTGCCCCGGATGCCTCGGTGTCGATGAGAACCTAAATGATGTACGCTTAGGCTTTTAGGGTGCCTCGACGTCGACAAACCCTAAATGATAAAAGCTTAGCTTTTAGGATGCCTCGGTGTCGACAAACCCTAAATGATGAGACCATGATCTTGTTCCTTGACAATAACCAACTTTTTGACCAAACTTTTTTCCTATTTAGAGCGAAACATGGCCCACAACGATGAGGCCGGTGGTTCGGGCGGCAAGCAATTCTAGGAGCTGTCCCAGGAGATGGAGGAACAACCTCACCGCTATGAGGACGCCGCGGAAGACACCAATCCTGACTACACAACCCCTAGTGGCGTCGGGGATGACACCACTGATGGTGCCGCTGAGGATGCCATCACTGATGATGGCGGCGCACACACAGATGGCAGCCAACCGAAGAAGCAAAGGAAGGACCGGCGCCCGAAAGCGCTCCGCACCCTCAAAGAGGAATTCACTCAAGTGGACTCCGACGGGAATCCAACAGAGCCCAAACATATAGTCAAGGGGTACTCGCTTCAGCTCAGGTGCATTCTCCAGAGCACCGTCTCGATCAACACCGATAACCTTAGGAATAAGGACCACGGGAATTGCGCAACCTCCTCTTCACGAAGCTGCACGAACGATACAAGTTCCCCGCCAAATTTGAAAACACGGAGATGAGCACGGAGGTGATAGTTATGAGAAGATCAAGGCAAAATATCCTTTGATGAGCGAAGATGAGTACAAGGAGTTCAAGATCAAGTGCGAGTGTAGCGCAACCTCCGAATCAAGTCAGTGGGGGAAAGAAATGCGGGAGTTGAACTTAGGGGAACACAAACTCGGTCCCGGCGGTTACAGAGTGGCGGAGCCTATATGGGACAAGGAGGACGCGGAGCGTGCCAAGAAAGGCCTACCGCCCCGCTTCGAGAAATATAGCGGTGACAAGCAGACCAGGAACTATGTCAGGGCCCGATACAAGGAGGACCCGATAACAAAGGAGCTTACCACGGATCCGAAGACCAGGGCGCTTGAGCTTGTTCTGGTAAGGAATACACCCCCGCGTAATTAGCTCCATATGGTTGCACTCTAATTAATCCCCAATATTTCTAAATGGTTCACGTTCCTTTCGCAGGACACTGAAAGCAGTAGCGCAGGGTTGTCTCAGAGCTCCCCTTTCGACACCCCTTTAAATAGGGCGTTGAACATAATGAAAAACAAGGATAAGCTCACTAAGCCGACGTCAGCTGGTCATGTGGCCGGCAAAGGCTTGTCCACAAAATGGGGGTCATACTATACCGCTGGTGTGCGGAAGGAGAAAAGGACCAGCTCGGAAAGCCAGATGCGCGAGCTTGAAGCACTCAAGGCACAAGTGGCGCAGATTCCGGAGCTTGTCCAAGAGCAAGTGGAACAACAACTGGGAACGAAGCTCAACGCCATGGTGCCTACGTTGATTCATGGGCTGACGACGTGGATTGCGGGCGGCTAACAGGGGCCTCCCCCGGTTCCCAACTTCACGGCCAGCAACTCGCACAGCGCGCAGGTGGCGCCATTGGTGTCTCCGGCGGCGGCGCCATTGGTGTCTCCGGCGGAGGTGGTATTCGTGTCTCCGGCGCCGGCACGGGCATTGGAGCTTAATGCACCCTGGTGTACGCCGGCCGGTACCTCGCCAGCAAGCGCCCCCTCCATCAGTTGCACGCCCGCCGTTGGCGGTGCCTCGACATTAGCCGAGCTCGATGGCATCACGGTAACTAAGCCTCTCGGCCGATGACTACATCTCCTTGCCTTTGGCTGGGCATCCCTGACGCCCTATACATGTTTTCGCAGGGCACCACCGACGTTCCTTGCACTCTTCTGCACTTCGTGGGCGCCTTGTTGGTCGATGTCGCCAAGGGCAGAATCGTTCAACCGGGAAACCCCATGTTCCACGGTAATCCGATGCCACCCACAGTGTATAGGGTTGACATGGTTCGGGTGCTGCCAGGCTGCGACGAGCTGTTACCTCCGATTCGACCCGCTGGGGACGACGAAGAAGATGAGATGACCCTCAGCGCCTGCGTAAAACTGGCCCGTGCTTTGGCCGAAGAGCTAGATTCGTTTGGGGGCCGGGGACACCACCCCATAGACAAGACCGCTAGTTGTGCCGGCGCCAAGCCATGGCAAGAACTCCACAACGCTACTGGACCTGCCGAACATCCCTATGGCACAAGATCCGGACAGCCCTATGGCACAGGATCCGGACAACGACGACAACGACGACGGTACATTTACCAAAGTCGATAAGTACTTTGCCGAACATGGGTACGCTGACGAGTTCTGCGGGCCTCTTTCTCAAGAACCCAACCAAGACGACCGCAATCTAGCTGGTACGGAGGAGAAGTCCAATTGCCACAGGTGTCGTCTGGCGTTCAGTTATCAGGAGACGCCTCCAGCTCCCGCCTTCACCGAGCCTCAGATAGCTGAGGTGCGAAATACTATCAGCCCCAACACGCTCAAGAAGGCAGTCTATGAGCAGAACTCGGTCCCATTATAGGAGATCAAGAAGAAGGGATGGAAATGAAAGACTAACAAGGCGCCGGTGCGAGCCAGCCGGCACCGAGTTCGATCCGTGCTCAGGACGGGCCACCTTCACCTAAGGATATCTCGAGGAGGGTTCATGTGGCGGGTAGGGCGATGCTACCGCCAAATATGCTGAATGCTTCAACCGGTGCTATACGGAGTCTGCACAACAGTGTTCTTTCTTTGGAGAAGCAGCGTCTCAGAGAGAAGGATGTGGCATACCCAGTTTTGGTGGCCAAGGTGCCAGAGGGCAAGGGCTTTGTGGATGGCAACATCGGGGGTACGATCGTCCTGCGGTTTGATGACATCTTTGCTATGTTTAACCTTCATCCGCTTCACTACACCTTTGTTCGGCTGTTTTCGCTGAGTATGGAGATGCGGATCATTAGGGACAAGACCCCGGACATCGTGATAGTTGACCCCTTCTACATGCGTGCCAAGCACTTGAGCAGCGCTGGGAACCGCCAAGTTGCAAGTTCACACCTCGAAGGCGTCATTTTGGCAAACCCAGATAAGGATAACTTCCTTGTGGCTTACTTTCCCGACTAAGTCATCCCTTAACCGCCCCATAACATATGATTTCTTAGATTTCGATTGTTCTTTTTTTCTAACATTCCGTGTTCTGTGCAGTGACACACATTGCACACTCATCCTGTTAAGCTCGAAATATTCCATGGCCATGTATTTCGACCCGAACCGTAACTCCAAGATAGACTACACAAATGTAAAGAAAGTTCTTGATGATGTTCTCCCCGGCTATGCCAAATCTGGAGGCACCTTCACCAGGGCAGTTCGTAAGTATGGCAAGCACATGTTCTCACACAATACGAGGTTCTGCTACATCAAGCAGCCGCCTGGCGGTCAGAAGGATGCCTACAACGCCCTCCATCACATGCGGGCGATTGTAAGGGACCATCATCAACTTCTGCTACCAGATAATCTCAAAGGTTGGGCCGCGAACTTGTCGGCAATCCAGGACGCGGACCTCAGACAAGAATTATTTCGCATCCAGTCGGAGTTTGCGGACATCATCCATCAAGATGTCCTTCATACCTCGGGGCAGTTCTTCCTCAGATATCAACTGTCCAACAATGAGATAGATGGAATGCTACAAATGTAGGGTGACAACCACCGCGATTTCATGACCATCACGACAGACGGCGGCTTCATCCATGCTCCTGTCCGATGAGTCGAGTCGAAAGTAGTGATGTGTAGTTCTGAAAAATTGATTGGCTCATGTTGTAATTAAACTTCAATAAATTCGTATGTCTCTTTGGTTTGGACAGTCGTTCAACTTAGATGTAATCGATGCTATTTATTAGTAGGACCATGAATCGTGCTATTAATGTCTTGCTTTTCTCTTCCGATCCTTTTGTTGCATACTTACATATTGCTTATGTATTGTCTGTTGTTTGGCTTGTGCATAGAGATGTCGTCGTATGTCGTGTACAAGGGTAAGATTCCCGGAGTCTACGACGACTGGGAGGAGTGTTGGAGACAAGTTCACCGTTTCAGCGGTAACAGTTACAAAGGGTACACCACTAGGGCGGAGGCCGAATCTAGATACGCCCACTATCTAGTGGGAGAGAGGAGGGAGCGTTGGAGGACCAGTTTGATCGCGATGATGCTCATCGTGATGACCACAACTCTCTTCTATGTGATGGTAGTTTCGATGATCGATATCAACTTGTAATGTGAAGACAAACTTGATACCCGCGGTCTAGAGACTTGTAATGTTTTATCTTTGTTTGGTCTTTTGAATTCGGAGACAAATATGATGACTTGTATTCGGAGACTAATCTTCTATTGTATTCGATGAATCTGATGTTGCTGTGTGCTGCTGTCTATATTCTGTCCAATAATATATTTTGTAACCTGTGCAAAAATTATAAAAGTAGAAAAACAAATATTCATACTAATCGCGCATCACCACCAGGTGTGCCATTATTATGCCAAAGGATACTAATGGCGCATCAACACAGAATGCGCCATTAGTATGACAAAGCACATGCTTATGTATGGCCCCCCGGGAGGCACACTAATGGCGCATGGTGTTACATACTAATGGCGCACTGCTTGGTGCGCCATTAGTATACCAGATACTAATGGCGCACCAGTGGTGCGCCATTAGTAAAAAATACTAGTGGCGTGCTACTAATGGCGCACTGGTAATGCGCCATTAGTAGGCAAAACCAGTGCGCCATTAGTAGGCCTTTTCCTAGTGGGTCCACAGCAGCCGCAAGGAAGTGCCTCCTTATTACGTGCAAAATAATTATTCCTCCACCTGACAGCAGGGACCCACCGGACGGGCCACCAGTATTTTGTGAAAAAAACGTTTGCCCCTGACTGCTGGGACCCACCCAACGGGCCACCGTATTTCGCGAAAAAAACGTTCGCCCTGCTGTTAGCTCGGACCCACCGGAAGTGCCTCCTTATTACGCACAAAAAATGAATACCCCCCAGCTAACTGGGACCCACCTTGGTGGGAGGCTGACTTGTGGGCCTAGTAAGTTGACGGGGACGGAGGGCTTTGTCAACTTAGTCAATATAAACGATTCTAGCTCCAGTGACCGTATGATGTCCATTCAACTTCTGGCCTTCTTGCTCTAGCCGCCCAAAGCAGCGCCGGTCATGTCGCATGCTCCTGCCTCCCGTGGCCGGATGTGCTGCCGCGGAGGCCTCATGGCCCCCTACTATTCCCACCGCTGGCTAGGCCATGCGGCGACGGCAGCCTCACACCGCAGCCGAACCAGTGAGCCCTCGTACTCCTCTTGGCGCGGGCTTCCAATGCCGCGTCTTCCCCGGCTCCCCGTTGTCCCCTTCCTAGGCCTCGCCGTCGTCCACTGCCCTGGTGCTCTCGACGCGGCGTGGTCAACGTGGTCAAGGAACGATTTCCATCGGACGTGGACTATATGTGGAGAGGCTGACAGCTGGGTCCATGGCCGCAGCAAGGAAGTGCCTCCTTATTACGCGGAAAATAATTATTCCTCCACCTGACAGTGGGGACCCACCAGACGGGCCACTGTATTTCGCGAAAAAAACGTTTTCCCCTGACTGCTGGGATCCACCAGCTACACCTTCGCACGCAAGGAAGTGCATCCGTGCAAAAAAATGATTCGCCCCGCTGACAGCTAGGACCCACCAGCTACATTTTCGCACACAAGGAAGTGCCTGACAGTCGGGACCCACCTGGTTGAAGCATATGTAGCATTGTCATTCTGGTCGCGAACGTGTACATACATACTGGTCGTTGTAGAGGCGCGCATGTGTCGTAGTAGAGGCGCGCACGTAGCATGTACACGTACGTACAGCGGCGAGGGTGCAAGAAAGAAAATATGGCCACGTATGTACATACGGGCAGGGTCTCGAATGCCTACTCGCGCATACGTACATGGCTGGGTCAGAACGGAGAAACAACGTCATCGTCGTGTTCATGGGGAGGCAACGGAATGCATCGTGTTCATCGGGAGGCAACGGAATGCGTCGTGTTCATGGGGATGCAACAGAATGCATCGTGTTCATCGGGAGGCAATGGAACGCATGGGAGCGAACCGGCTTGGATAGAACATGCGATGGAAACGAGGCCTGGCGTACCGCAGAACGGAGGAAACGGACCTCCTACGGTCGAAACGGGGGTCCTGTTGATCAGGAGGGGTGTGGCGTACCGCAAAACGGACGAAACAGACTTGTGTTGGAGCGCTACGGTCGAAATGGGGGTCCTGTTGGTCGGGAGGTGTCACATCCCTAGTCTGGTATGACCTAGGCTAGCTAGCCATTTGTGCATCATATTTAAATTTCATTTAAATTTGAAATGAGGATTGGTGGAACCCTCAGAATCATTTCTGAAAATGACCCAGATAAAAATTTCTCCAAAAGGGTCGAAGAAAATGCTCATGTTGCCCTCTGAAAATATTGGACAGAGATAAAAATCAAAACAATATTTTTAGGAGCTCATGGACATTTATTTTGGCCATTTGGATTAATTCGATAAATATTTGCATTGGAAATATATTTCTATATATATGAAATATGGTCCAAAAATTATGCCAATGATAAAGAGCTCTGGAATAATACCATTAGCCCCTACAAAAATTGGCATAAGGAAATTAAATGATTTAATATATTTATTAAATCAAAACAAATGTCAGAAAAATTAGAAAACAAAAATAAAAGAAGGAGGGGCTTACCTGGGCCTCCCCTCCCCTGCGCAGCCCAGCAGCAGCAGGCCGGCCCAGCCAGGAGGCGGCCCAGCCCGCCTGGCCCCCCCCTCCCCTGTCGCCTTCCTCCTCTGCCAGGAGGACGGGCGTGTGCCCGACGCTCGCCGGCACGCGCGCGCGCCACCTCCCCCCCTGCTGGCCACCTCCTGCTTCCTTCTCTCGCCCTCGATGCCCCGGACGAAGCCACGCAGCTGCCGCACCGCTCTCACTCTCCCTCGCCCTCCTCCTCTTCCCCTGCTCTCTCTCCCTCTCACCCGAGAACCACCGCCGCCGCCGACGGGCATCACCGTAGCCACCGCCTCCCCCTCGCCCCTCCGTAGAGCCCCCGAGCTCCGCCGCGACCCCCTCTACCTCCTCGTCGAGCCAAGCAAGACGGGGCATCCCGTGGAGCCATCGCCGTCGCCATCCTCGCCTCCGGCCGCCGTGGGTACTCGCCGTCGATTCGGGAGCTTCCGGGCATCCCCGACCTCGTCCTCGCGCTCGCTGGATCCGCGGTGAGCTCCGCCGCCGTTCCCCTCTCTTCTCCCTCCCGTTCCCGTGCCGTAGCACCGCTCCCCACCACGGCCGAAGCCTCTCGCCGCCGTCCGTGTCGCCGTCGCCGTCTCGGCCCGCCTCCGCCCAAACCAAGCCCCCCTTCGCGCTCCTGGTGCCACGAGGGTGCCGTCGGGCCCCTCAGGTGGCCTCCCTGTGCCCCGCAGCCCGATCCCGCTCGCGCCCGAACTCCGGCCGCCGCCGCGAGCCTTGCTCCGGCGAGCTCCGGCCGTCCCCGCTCTTCCCACCTGTTCCACCAGATGCGCGAGAGCCCGGGCTACGCCCCGGTGCTCTCTGACGCCGTCCCCGTGGCCTGTGGCGCGGACTCCGCCGCGTCCAGAGGTCGCCGGCGACGAGCCCCCGTCGCCTGAGCTCTGCCAGGTGGGGCCGGCCCGTCAGGTGATTAGCTTAGTGCTAATCACCGTTAACTAACCCCCCCCTGAC
>LT934116.1:604912220-604994526 GCA_900231445.1 Triticum turgidum subsp. durum | reverse complement strand
CTGACACTGACAGTGGGCCCGACCCCCCCCTAACCATTTAATTAAATTAAAATAACCCCTGTTAACCCCCTGTCACTGACGTGTGGGTCCCACACGTCAGGTTTGACCTGGACCAGCCCAGTTGACCGCTAGTGCAATGATGACGTCATGCTGACGCAATTATACATTTTCTGGAATTAAAATAATTCAGAAAATCCAGAAAATGATTTAAACTTCAAAAATTCATAACAATTCAACCGTAGCTCAGATTAAAATAATTTATATATGAAAAATTATCAGAAAAATGCAACCTTTCCATCTGTACTAGTTTCATGCATGAAAAACCAACTTATACATGCTGAATATGGGAAAACACATTATGGCATATATAAGAGACCTAATTTAGAAATGCATTTGAACCTTTGGTTCAAATGGACTTTAAGCTAATTGAACACTAGTTGCATTAGCTCAACAGCATCACATCTACATGCCATGTTCATGCATCATATTGTTGCATATGATTGTGTATTGATTGCCGGCACTGTTCCTTCTCGATAGGTCCTGCTCCGGAGACGTTCCAGAGTACCTGTCTGTGAAGCAGTGCCTCCCTTGTTGATTTACCAGTCAAGCAACCCCCCCCCCTTGTTCATTTCGATAAAACCCTACTCTCTCGCTCCTGCTCTCAGTTATTGCATTAGGACAACAACGATTCATCTGCTACTTTGTGCTGCGGTAGTTGAACCCATTCCTCTGCATGACCTGTCATTGCCACAGTAAATAGTTGAAACCCACTAGCATGTGTAGGAGTTGATTGAAGCCATTGTTGTGTTCCTACCATGCTATGCCTGCTATTGCTTAGAGTTGTGTCAGGTCTGGTTCATTGGGAATGAATTGGAGTGTTACGATATGTTCTGATGCTGAGAGTGAAGTGTGTGAACACGATTTGGTAAAGGTAGCGGTGAGAGGCCATGTAGGAGTACATGGTGGGTTGTCTCACTGGAACCGTCCTTAAGCACTGAGTTCTGTGTATGTTGTCCAATGACTCGATACTACCACACATTGGGTTCCGGTAACTCGACCCCTCTCGACTTATTAACCAACTTGGTCTCTGTCCAGGAGTCGCAACTAGTTTCTGGTGTTTGTAGGTAGTGCTATTTTTCTACCAAGTGGCACCCGGCAGGGTGGGCTTGGGACAGACTAGGCACACGTGGCCCGGTGTACCGAGTGGCACCCGGTTGGTGGGCTCGGGAACCCTGTACACATCGTTTGGGGCCGTAAACGACACCCCGGCCGGATCTCCTTGCGGATGGAACCCGAATAGGCGATAAACCTGGACTAGAGTCTTGTGTGGTTAGTCAGGTCGTGGCCGACACCCTCGCCAGGCTTCCGCTTGAAGGTTGCCGAGATACATGACGTGTACATGGCGGTAAGTGGCGAGAGCGTGTGTGAAGAAGTACACCCCTGCAGGGTTAACATGATCTATTCGAATAGCCGGGTCCGCGGTTATGGACTTCTTGGATGCTTACATGGTACATAGACAACCTGAAGTGGATACTCTAAAATGCTCAAGACAAGTGTGAGTGCTATGGATGGCCTTCTCGTAGGGAGACGGGGATGAATCCATAGTAGTGTATTGTATGGTGATTAGTGGACTCGTGTACGTTGTTTCACCTCAAGAGTTTCTGGTAGTCGTAGAACAGGATAGCCACAGAGTCAAAGCTGGCTTGCTGCAACTAAACCCCACATTACCTCTTGATACAGATGCATGTATGATAGGATCTGATGTAAGTCTTGCTGAGTACCTTTGTACTCATGTTGCTTTATTTATGTTTTTGCAGCGGAGACTTCGGTCTTACTAGGGTTCTCATGGACTTCGACTAGTAGCTAGTACCTCAGCTACGATCTTGATCGGATGTTGTAGATAGTCAGGCTCTTCAGCCTTTTTCATTTGTAGATGTCTGTACCCAGACATGTAATGCTTCCGCTTGTTGCTTGTATGCTCTGTATGACGGGTCTTGTGACCCCTGTTTGCAATAATTGCTATGACGGCTCTTCTGAGCCTTTATCTATATAAGTTGTTGAGTTATGCTGTGATGCCATGTTGTACAACACATACTTGCATGTTATGTGTACGTGTAATGTGTATTGCTATGTGTGGGATCTGACTATCTAGTTGTTTATTCTTAGTAGCCTCTCTTACCGGGAAATGTCTCCTAGTGCTTCCACTGAGCCCTGGTAGCTTGCTACTGCTCTGGAACACTTAGGCTGGTCGGCATGTGTCCTTCTTCGTTCCTGTGTCTGTCCCTTCGGGGAAATGTCACGCTTTGAGTACCGGAGTCCTGTTAGCCCGCTACAGCCCGGTTTACCGGAGTCCTGCTAGCCCAGTGCTACAGCCCGGACCCACTTGCTGATGACCGACACGTTCGAAGCTGGGTCATGGATGCCTGTCCCTGTAAGTCTGTGCCACTTTGGGTTTACGACTAGTCATGTCAGCCCGGGCTCCTTATCATATGGATGCTAGCGACACTATCATATACGTGAGCCAAAAGGCGCAAACGGTCCCGGGATAAGGTAAGACGACACCTGTGGGGATACCGTGCGTGAGGCCGCAAAGTGATATGAGGTGTTACCGGCTAGATCGATGTGACATCGAGTCGGGGTCCTGACAGGAGGGGTGTGGCGTACCGCAAAATGGACGAAACGGACTTGTGTTGGAGCGCTACGGTCGAAACGAGGGTCCTGTTCATCGGGAGGGGTGTGGCGTACCGCAAAACGCCACGGGATACTGTTCATCTCCACCGTCGACCTCCTCCAGCCTCCACGGGCTACCGTCAACCTCCTCCAGCCTCCACGGGCTCCTGTTCATCCAGCCTCCACCATGCGCTACTCTACCGGCTACTGTTCAACCATCCCTCCACGGGCACCCCTCCACCGTCTACTGTTCATCCAGCCCTCCACACCACGGGGTCCCGTTCAACCACCCCTCCACGGCCACCCCTCCATCGTCTACTGTTCATCCAGCCCTCCACACCACGGGTTCCTTTTCATCCAGAGGCAACGCCACCTCTCACTGTTCATCCAAACCCCCCCAAAACGCTCACTATTCATCCCAGAGGCAGCATCGATCGGCTTCAGTTAGCAGCAGTAGCGAAGGAATCGCTCCATCGAGTTCAGTTTTTAGCCAATGATCGATCGCTCGGGTTCAGTAACGCGTAGCCTGCAGTGCAATCGCTCGGGTTCAGTTAGAGCCCAATGCCTCGCTCGGGTTCAGTTAGAGCCAACGCCTCGCACACACGCGCGTACTTGTACGAGAGAAACGCGCATCGCTCTCCCACCATAACCGGCAACTCCCCGAAATTTTCCTCCCCCTCGCTTCTACCACGGTTTTTTCCGTCATGGACGGCCCAAAGAAAGTCATGCAGCTGAGTCTCCGGCCCGCCCAGGACGAAAATCCCATTTTCTGTCATGATTTTTTGTCATAGAAGTAGGAGCCCACCACATCTATGATGATACCGGGTTTTGTCACAATTATCGTCATAGAAGTGTCATATGTATGACAGAAAAAAATTCGTTCGGCCCAAAATGTCACGTATGTGTCTTTTTTGTGGTGTTAGTTAAAGAACGTTCACCCGTTAGATCTTTTTAACGAAAGTATTCATTCGTTTAGTTTTGGTAGAGAACGTTCGTTCTGTAGATTTTTCTTTTTAGTTTTATTTTCGGCCAGGGACCTATCTGCAAATAGTTTTCTCGCGATTTAGCCCCTGATCTTAAAACTAGCGTAACTTTTTGCTCGTTTATCCAAATTATATGAAACCAATGCCTCAATCTTCGTAACAATTTCTTATTTCTAGTAAATCAACTTGAACATGAGTTTAGTTCAGATTAGTGTTCGATCTTGTTTTGTTTGTATCTTCAGTTTTGTAGCTTCGCTTGAGTTGTTTCTTTTTGCAAATCGTAGCTAATCACATGTACCTACTATTAAGACCTAATCCAGATGAAAATAATGTTGTTAAGTTTTGTTTTCTGTTTGGTTTAGTCTTTTCTTGTTTCAAGTTTTATTTGGATCTTTTCTCGATTTCCCTTTGTTTCGTTTGAGTGATTGCTTATGTATGCTACTGTTTGTCTATGCTAGATTATCCTGAGTGTGAAGCTTGTTACTACGAATCTCTAGAGTTTGCAGATCGTCAGCAAGGCAAGTTACACTTTGATCGTACTCTTGTATACCCAGTTTTTACTATGCATTAGTCATGCCTCTCAAATATTTGCATGAGTAGGATTGGGAACTTGTGGTTCGGTTGTAGTACTTGAGGTAAGAAACCAAATACCTTTTGATCACCCCAGGATTATACATTATTCACAATTATTTCTTAACCATGCTCGTAGACGGGGATTGGATCATGATACACGTGGAAGTTGTGAGAGTTATTAATCTTGTATAACATTAAGGTGGTAACTTTAATATACATCTGGGTGGATTGGTTTGGGCACGTGGAGAATCCAGTGGTTGTCCATTTGGAAAATCTCGGAGTACCCGTGTGATTTTTCCTCGGTTCGCCACCCAGGCTCAAAGGGATAATATGATATTTCATGCCTAGAAACTTCCGTGTGCAGCCACAAGCCATTATGGGCTCTGGCGTAGTTGAGTAAGTTGCATGAGCTCTCGAAGAGGTGGACTAGCAGATGTAGGGGAAAGTAGGTGTACCGGTCATGCCCGGAGTAGAGAGTTAATACGTCAGATAGACTATGTCTCGATCTTCCATTCATGGATGCGGTCGACTCTTGTGGGGAAAAGTGTGCGACCTCTGCAGAGTGTATAAACTATTCATGGCTAGCCGTGTCCCCGGTTATGGACATCTTGAGTATCTCGAAATGGATATTATTGTTGATCTCATCAATCTTTAATTTAATTGAATTGGGTTTAATGATGATACTTTTTTGATTGGGATTATATTTCCTTGTTCAGGATAATTGTCCATCGTTCATGCTATAATTGTATTGACCGGAAACCATAATACATGTGTGAATACATAGACTACAACATGTCCCTAGTGAGCCTCTAGTTGACTAGCTCGTTGATCAATAGATTGTTATGGTTTCCTGACCATGGACATTGCATGTCATTAATAACGAGATCACATCATTAGGAGGATGATGTGATGGACAAGACCCAATCCTAAGCATAACACAAGATCACGTAGTTCGTTTGCTAGAGCTTTTTTAATGTCAAGTATCTTTCCTTAGACCAGGAGGTTGTGCAATTCCCGGATACCGTAAGAATGCTTTGGGTGTATCTGTCAGATATCGGGTTCCGGCAAAACACGCCCTCAGCCTCGCCGCGATCCCTAAGCTAGATCGATGAACAACACAAGAGACATGATGTTTATACAGGTTCGGTCCATCGTTGTGGTGTAATACCCTAATCCAGTATGTGGTGTGGTGGATTGCCACTTGGGCTAATGATGAATAGTACAGAGGAAGAACAGCCTCGCGAGGAGAGGTGTTCTTGGGGTGGTGTGGTGTTCTGCTTTGAAAGATTTCGATTCCATACTATCGTGGTGGCTATCTCTATTTATAGAGGCCCCGGGCCTCTTCCCAAATATTGAGCGAGAAAGGATCCAACAACGATCATTTCGAAAGGGGACAACTAGTACAAGATATCCTCACTAAAGGTGGTCTTCGACTGCTAAAGGTGCTGGTGATGACGCCTTCTTGGGCTCCACGGTGTCATCCATCCTACCGCTCTACTGGTCTTGGTCTTGTTGCACTGATATGGAAACCTTTGCCTGATGCCTTGGTACCCCGTGCCTGCGCTTGCCTCCTTTGCACGAAAGAGGAAACAAGGACACTACGCGGGGTGGCGCCAGCCTGGTCTTGATCGTCATGGCTTGCGGCATGAGCACCTCGCGAGGTATCCCTTACCTTGATCTCTCCGACTCCTCGCGAGCCTGCCTGGTGAGGCAACTCCGGAGGAGGCCTTGGGTCGTCCCCCCCCCCCCGCGAGGCTTGGCCCCTGGCGAGGGTCTTGAGTGTGTGGTTGCATAAGACGGGCCGTACTGGGCCACTGGTTGAGCTACACAGCAGGCCGCAGGCAGGCAAGTCTGGCGACCCCCGTTCCCAGAACACCGACAGTATCAAACATCATAACGTAACTGGGTGAACATAAGGGTGCACTACATGTATCTCGGAAAGTTTCTGTTGGGTTGGCATGAATCGAGACTGGGATTTGTCACTCCGGATGACAGAGAGCTTTCTCTGGGCCCACTCGATGACGCATCATCATAATGAGCTAAATGTGACTAAGGAGTTAGCCACGGGATCATGCGTTATGGAACAAGTAAAGAGACTTGCAGGTAACATGATTTAACGAGGTATGGGATACCGACGATCGAATATCGGGCAAGTAACATCCCGATGGACAAAGGGAATTGTACATGGGATTGATTGAATCCACGACATCGTGGTTCATCGAATGAGATCATCGTGGAACATGTGGGAGCCAATATGGGTATCTAGATTGTGACACCCCAAAAATTTTGATTTGGTTTTTTTAATTATTATTATTTACTTGAAGGAGCTATTTCAAATCTTTCTATCAGGGCTCTCCTTCTCAAAAAAATTCTCTCATGTCAAAATTTTATTTTTAGTCATCCTCAACCCTGATGTTTGGCTTTGAAGGCTTTTCATTGGTGTGACTCATCAAAATTTATTTTGAAAGTTTTTCAATTAAAAAAAAGAAATCCTTAGGGTTTTGGATTTATTCCTTTTTATTCCAACCATCCTCTTTCACCATGCCTCATGTTAAAATTTTCCTCCAAAACACCTCCCTCCACTTTGGGTCAAGTCAAATATCCAATCCTAGCAAGTTCAACCAATTTTGGATTTTTATTCCATTTATTTTATCCCCAAAACCATTTTTGTCTTTTATTTTGGACCTAGGTGATTTACAAAGGAAGTATCTGATTTCCTTTGAGTTTGATCTCAAACCAACTCCTCTGACTAGTCCTTAGCACCCCCAACCTAGATCCATCAAGATCCACTCTTCCACAATTCAAAATTTTCATGTTTTACTCACTGCAAGTTTGGACCAGATTCATCATTTTTGGTGAAATTCATATTTTTCCATTTCCAAAAATTCTGACAAAAATCAGGCAGCCCCCAGGTGCATTGAGAGGCCACCCCACCAAAGATCAGCTCTAGGAAATTTCTTCACATGCCAAAATCATTTCATCGAGCACCTGGCCTGCACTGTTTCTGTACAAATTCAGAGTTCAGTGTCAGGTTTCAGTCAGCGGCGTCGTTTTCTTCAGAGCTTCAGCGTCGATCTCACCAGTGCACGTGCTGGCAGCTTGCTCCTTGTTCCTCCTTCTTATCCAGAGCGCCACATGGTCATTTGGACAGGCACCATCATTGGTGGTGACGTGTCCCGCCGATGCCGGCAGCTTCTGCGGTGGCAGAGCCGCCCGTGGCGGCCAGCAGGGATCAGCCCCAGCTTTCGGCGCCGTCCAGCACCGCCCAAGCCACCCGAGGCCTCCGCGTGGCCGTCTGCTTGCCTGTGCACGCTGCGGCACCGTCGCCGTGGCCTGAGCAGCGTAGAGCGTGCTCCCTGCCGCAGACGAGCTCCGTGCGTTGTTCCGTCGGGAACCTGGAGTATCAACCGAGGCAGGCCAAACTTAGAACCTAAACCGAACCAGCAGACCCCCACGGTGATGCCTAGCCCCCTAAACCACCTGACCAACTACTACACTGCCGTAATCGCCGCCGGAGTTATCCAGTTCACGGCCACCGCCTCGGATCAGCTATCAAAGGAGCCCCCGAGCTCGTTCTCGACCCGGCACCACAAGTCAACATCACCAGAGCCCCACCAAGCCACCAGGAGGACCCCGAGGAGGTCCTTCCTCGACTCCGGCCGCCCCGATCCGCCTCGGGCTCCGGCTTGATTCACTCAGGTGAGACCATCCCCGCCTCCCAAACCGCGTCAGTAGCCCTCTAGTGCACCCAGTGCTCTAACCCGAGCCCCAATTCAACCTTTGCAGCCCTCCCCGGCGAGATCCAACAACACCCGAACCACCGTCCGCCGGAGTTGAGGCCGCCGTCGACATGGTTCTCGCCGACGACCAACTCCACCACCCACAGGTGCGGAAGGACCCGAGGAACCCATAGGTACCCTCCTTTCCCCCTACCTCGCCGTGGATCGCCGCTGGCGACCACCGCAGCCTTCGGGCGCCGGTGACTCTGTTTCAGAGTTTAAACCCGACGGGTGGGACCCTCCCGTCAGCTTTTTCTTCTTTTTGAAATGTTTTCTGAAAACGCCTTCGGGCAAAATACGCCTTCAATCTGAAACGTTTTCTGTCCTTTTCTGTTCTACCCCCTGGAAACTTTCTGTTTCATTACAGACAAGTCCCTGGGCTAAATATTTAATAACTTTTAAACAGAAAATGATTTTTGATTGATTCTTTTTCTGTCATCTTTATTTTTCCTTCTAGTGTTTTGTTATATTTATTTGAAAAATATTTGGAACACTTCTTGTGCACACACGGTATTTACGTTAGAATGTATTTTCTTTATACCGTAGATACCAGAGGAGGTGACGGAACCGCGAAATTCACCGAGCTAGACTCCGACTACTCCGAACCAGGCAAGCATGTTTGAACCTTTGATATGATGAGTGTTTTGCGTGTTTGCATTGAGTAGTCAGTTCATGGCATGTTTATATGCATAGCAGTAAGTGTTATATTGCATGCAAAGCTGATACAAGTGAGCTTCGAAACCCCATATGATTTTTGATGTGAGTTTACATGATCAGGTGGTAAGATGGCAGTGTTGAAGCATGCCAGTCTTATGCCAAACCATTTAACTCCAGTGTTAACGTGGATCAAGTCACATTATCATCCATTCCCTTTTTTGTGCTACCGCATGTTTTCTGCAAAGAATATGGTTTAGTAAGCTGCAAACCTCTTTCCTCGTACACACCAAATAGAGAGGCCGTGATGAGGGTTCCATGGCCCTGGATTAAAGCCAGTCGTCCGGTCAGGGGGCATGGGTGTTTCCGGTTGGGACCGAGAGGGGGGCACCCCTTAGAGCGCGCCATATAAATTTGATCCCATGCTACTCGAGGTTGTAGGCTCCCCGTCTCAAAGTTTTTCTTGAACGTTGCCAGGGTGATTCCTGGCATCGTGAGGTGGAAATGGGTGTGTACTGGTTAGACGTGTTTCTACTGAAATGCCGTAAACAGAACTAGTCCTTCATGACTACTGAAATCCGTTGACTGTGGTTAAATAGTACAAACTCTGCAGAGTCAAAAATCATTCAAGTAACCGTATCTTTGGTCAAGGACTGTGTTCAACTTGTCTTGTCAGTCTCAGTGTCTGTCTTAGTGACAAATCTCCAGTGCATAAACATGAATGTTAAAAATCCGGCCGAATGATTGCTCCTGTGGATGGACTAACCCGTTTATTATGATGTATTGAGTATTTTCCTTGGTGTGAGTTAACTTCATGAAAATATTGAAATGAATGTGGAAATATAAGCCCTTTCGGTGATGTTGCTCATACGTGCGACTGTGGCACTCTTGTTATTTACTTTCGATATAAGCCATTTATGAGATGTCGCTCAGACGTCCGACTATGGCACCCTTGTTATTCACTTTCGATATAAGCCCTTTATGAGATGTCGCTCAGACGTCCGACTGCGGCACCTTTTTTATTTACTTTTGATATAAGCCCTTTATGAGATGTTGCTCAGACGTCCGATTGTGGCACCTTTGTTATTTACTTTCGATATAAGCCTTTTACGTGATGTCGCTCAGACGTCCAACTGTGGCATCACTGTTATTTATTTTCGTTATAAGCCCTTTCCGAGATGTCGTGTAGACGTCCGACTATGGCACGCACTGTCATTTACATTTCAATATAAGCCCTTTATGTGGTGTCGCCCAAACGCCCGACTGCGGCATGTTAATTTTTTTTACCTTTCGAGGCGTCGCTTCAGACACCCGATTAGTTGACAGTTACTTTATTGGGATTTCGGGAGGACTACCGCCTGACTTCCTTTTTATTTAACATGCCATGCAATTTTATTATTTGAGTGTGCATTGCTAACTGCTCGTGGTGCATCATGTTTGCATTTGTTATATCTTATGTCCGAACTGTCCTGCGAGTACATTCAAAGTACTCACATTGCTTGTTGATTTGGCCAGATGTTGACGAAGGCGATCTTATCGATGAAGAGTACGATAGCGAGTCCGACGCCTAGAGGAGTCCCAGTCAGTCCCGTGCGATCCTGGAATTGGTGACTTGTTTCATATACGCTTCCGCTACCCGAATAAAATCATCGAGCCTCACTTCGATGCTCGATGAGCTGCAAGATTAGGAGTCATGGCACCCACTTCACTGTGACATATCCACCACCACTTTTATTTCGAGTCAGTAGTATGCCACCACACCCTTGTGTCATATCCGCCCTTATGTATAATATTGGCGTGCTTGTAATAAATTGTGGAGCAACCTCAGCTCAACCCTGTATAATATTTAGTACTACTGGATTTCTGTATCAAGGATTTGTCTACCAGTAAGGAGGATTTTCCTATACTGGCCTATAAAAAGGTCGGTTTCTCAATATGCTTTGAAAAAACGGTCGTGACAAACTTGGTACCAGAGCCAGGCTGACTGTAGGAAGCCACTAGGTGTGATCGCTAATCGGTTATTAGCGTAATAAGTGCTATTTTAATAATTTGCAAATGTAGTCATTTTCTGACAGTCAGCGTAAATTTATGATCTGACTATTCAGAATTTTTGCCTACTTTTGTAGATGGCTGGCAACGACTGCGAGTCTCAGGTGTTCGCCAATGTACCTAAGGGGTTCGTCAAGCTTCTCACCTCCATCGTCAAAATCGCGATCGGACCATCGACTCATCCGGAGTTCACACTCTACCAGCACAAGATCAACGACAGTCTGTCCATGCACCAGGCCACGGTGCAATTCAAGGGAGGACGTGTCGAGTTACGCCACTTCCGGTTTGTGGGGAGAGCCATGAATACGGAGAGGCATGCTATGTAGATGGCTGCCCGTGAGGCGATAGCTCGTCTTCGGGATGTCCTTCCTTCAATGAAGACTCGTCGCTACCGCTACCTTCCCTGCCACGTGCCATACACATGTCACTATGCATTCGCTTGCCCTAGGGGAGAAAGGGATGAGGCTATTGAGATACTAGTTGAATATCTCAAGGCACTCGAGGCAGCTTTTGATAACCTTGTGGACGACCTCGTGGCTGCTCGTATGGCCGTCGTGCATAGCTGTTCTGCCAACAGGAGGGAGCTTCTCCATACAGCACCACCACTGACTTACGTCTCCTCCTCTGCATCCCACACACCTTCCACCCTCGCCACTGCTCGCCGCCTGCCTACTACTGAAGAATTTGACCGAGTCATCGCTCCTACCCCAGTCAGAGCTACACCACCTATCGCACCCGCACCAGCTCCACAGCTCAGTACTGCACGTCTAGAGCCTATTAGTGAGGAGGAGGTTGAGTCTCCAGCATCACTGGGTCTTACCCTCGGCAGGCCGATGGAAATTCTTGCCATCTAAGACTGAGTGCGCCCAGCAGCCGTGCAATGTGTCAGCTTGTATTGTGTTTATATGTATATTGGTTGCGAGAAGTAGTCTGTGTGCGCATCATGTAGGAGCTGGGAGAAGTGCACTAGCCTAAATAACATGTCAGGGATGTGTACGCACATCCTGAGTGATGTATTGTATAATTATGGTTTGCGTGTAAGATATGTACTAAGCGGTACTTCTCCGTGCGCAATCAAGTATTTTCTTGAAAAATGTTGGAGTTCTTAATTTTTCGTCTTGCAAAATTATTCATTCTGCCTCACAGCTTTTCTCACAAGTTTTACAAAAAAAATATCCCAGAGTGGAAAATGCCTCGTCCTTGGACTCGTTCCATGCCAAGTCCGCCAGAAGAAAATTATGGCACACAGACAAGCAACAACTTCACATAGGGGCAGTCAAGCCAGCAAGGCAGTGATGCCGCATTTTCCCAAGTATGCCGCCTTTATGAACAAAGCCAGCAACAACATCAAGAAATGATGAACCAGGTCATCAACATGGGAAATCACCGCGGACCATATCAACAGCAATCCAAATTATCAGAACTACAAAAGACGCGTCCCCCAATGTTCTCGTACACTGACAAACCTCTCGAGGCCGATGATTGACTTCAAGATATGGAGAGGAAATTGATCATTGCACAATGTTCAGACCGTGAGAAGCTACTATATGCACCCCACTACCTCACTGGAGCAGCTGCATCATGGTGGGAAAATTTCCTACACATGCACCCCAATGAAAATGATATAACCTGGGAGGAATTCAAAGAAGGTTTTCGTGGGGTGCACATTCCCTAAAGTATTATGAAGATCAAGAAGAGGGAGTTTGACGACCTCAAAAAGAGAACCATGACAGTAACTGAGTACGATAGTCAGTTTACACTATTGTCTCATTATGCCAATGAAGAGCACATGACTGAAAACAAGAAGATGGAAAAATTCCTGGACGGTTTCGCACCAGCACTTAAATGCCAGCTAGTTGTACACACCTTCCCAGATTTCAAAACACTAGTGGATAAGGCTATTACATTGGAAAATGAGCGCCGCAGCTTGGAGGATTTCCGCAAGCGAAAAAGGGACCAGACCACTCTTGCTCGCAGCCACCAGAGCAACACGGATTTTCAGAAAGGTGGGGCACACAAACCCACGACCAATGTTTCACGCCCAATCAAAAATTTCCATGCGAGGGACAAGGAGTTCACATATCGCCCAGGAGTTACTTGCTACGCTTGTGGAGAAGAAGGACACTATGCCAAGCAGTGTCCCAAGCCAAGAAACTCGGCCCCCAAGCCGAACAACGGTGGCAATAATTCAACGCCCAAGCGGAACAACTTCAACCCCAATAACAATCACAAGAAGGGTCACTTGAACCATGTGACCAGGGAGAAAGCACAGAATGCCCCGGATATCGTACTCGGTATGTTCCCTGTCAACACAATACCTGCCACGGTTTTGTTTGATTCTGGAGCTTCTCACTCGTTCATTTCAAAGAAATTTGCTTTGCAAAATGATTTTTCGATGCTTCCCTTGGAAAAATCCATGATCATCAAGTCCCCTCGGATTAAGCAAGTTACTCAGAGTTACTGCCAAGGTGTGGTTATTGATCTCGAAGGACTAAAGTTTCATGCAAACCTCATCGTATTGGAAAACAAGGGACTAGATGTTATCCTAGAAATGGACTGGCTAACCACCAACAAGGGATTTATTGACTACTTCAATCGGACTGTAATTCTTACCCATCATCACGGGAAGACAATAAAAATTTCAGCTCAAGAAAGACAAATATCACGGCAACCAAGGTTGAACAAGGTGGACATCTCAGAGTTAAGCAAAGTTCCAGTGGTATGTCAGTTTCCCGACGTATTTCCCAAGGAACTGCTAGGCATGCCACCAGACCGGGAAATAGAATTCATCATTGAGCTAGCACCTGGAACCACCCCCATTTACAAGAAGCCCTATAGAATGGCACCCTCCGAGTTGGAAGAATTAAAGAAGCAAATAAAAGAATTACTGGACAAAGGATTTATACGAGCCAGCTCCTCACCTTGGGGTTCAGTAGTATTATTCGCCAAGAAAAAGGATGGGACACTAAGATTATGTATAGACTATCGAGCACTCAACATGGTCACCATCAAAAACAAATATACAATGCCACGGATAAATGACTTATTTGACCAGCTCGCACAAGCCAAAGTCTTCTCCAAAAATGATTTGAGGTCGGGGTATCATCAATTAAAAGTACGGATAGAGGATATTCCCAAAACAGCATTTACCTCCAGATACGGACTATATGAGTTTACAGTAATGCCGTTTGGACTGACGAACGCCCCCGCATATTTTGTCCACCTCATGAACAATGTATTTATTAAATTTATGGACAAATTTGTTGTGGTATTCATTGACGATATTCTGGTATACTCCAAGACACCAGAAGAGCACACTGAACATCTCAGGATTGTACTGGGAGAACTAAGGAAACATCAATTGTACACCAAGTTCAGCAAATGTGAATTTTGGTTAAGACAGGTTGGTTTTCTAGGCCACGTACTAACCCAAGAAGGTGTTGCCGTAGACCCGAAAAAGATCAAGGTCGTACTTGGCTGGAAACCACCAGCCAGCGTAATGGATGTACGAAGTTTCTTGGGAATGGCAGGATATTACCGAAGATTTATTGAAGGATTCTCCACCATAGCAAAACCAATGACCCAGTTGCTCAAGAAGGATAAAAAGTTTGTATGGACCGAAGCCTGCGAGAAAAGTTTCCAAGAACTCAAAAGGAAATTGACAACAGCACCAGTATTGGTTGTACCAGACATACACAAAAGTTTCAAAGTGTATTGCGACGCATCCCGAAAGGGCCTCGGATGTGTGTTAATGCAAGGAGGCAAAGTAGTCACTTACGCTTCCAGGTAACTACGAAAGCATGAAGAAAATTATCCCACTCATGACCTGGAATTGGCAGCAGTCATTCATGCACTCAAGGAGTGGAGACACTTTTTGCTTGGAAACCGTTGTGAAATATATACGGACCATAAAAGCCTCAAATATATCTTCACCCAACCAGAACTCAATTTGCGGCAACGACGCTGGTTGGAATTAGTGAAAGATTCTAATGTTGGCATTCACTACCATCCAGGAAAAGAAAATGTAGTGGCGGACGCTGTTAGTCGGAACCCCAGCTCAGGCAACGACAGCCTACCAAATTTGAGAACAAAATTTCAGCAGGAGTTTGCCAAACTCAACTTGGTGATGGTCACCGAAGGCAGTGTGTCGAATTTTCAAATACAGCCTACCCCGATGGAACAGATTAAGGTGGCTCAGCGTGGACACCCCAGCATCGAAGGCATAAAAAGAAAAGTGAGTATGGGCAAGGCCTCAGAATTCGTCATAGACGATAAGGGAATATTGTGGTACGGAGATATGATTTGCGTACCAAATATAGAAGACCTTAAACAACAAATTCTAGCCGAAGGCCACACCGCTCCATATTCAATTCATCCTGGAGAACCAAAATGTATAAGGACCTTCAGGAAAAAATTTGGTGGCACGGTATGAAAAGGGACATAGCCACATTCATTGCATGTTGTGATTCAAGTCAACGCATTAAGGCCGAGCACCAAAAACCAGCAGGGCTATTACAGCCAAACAAGATACCCGAGTGGAAATGGGACGAAATTGGAATGGATTTTATTGTCGGACTACCTCGGTCACGATACGGAAATGATGCCATATGGGTCATCACAGATAGATTGACTAAGGTGGCACATTTATCCCAGTAAAGACAACCCACACCACTCAGAAGCTTGCCAGGCTTTATCTTTCCCGTATCGTCTGTTTGCATGGAGTCCCAAAGACTATAATATCTGACAGAGGCACCCAATTAGTCTCTAGATTTTGGGATCAATTACAACAATCTCTGGGAACTCAACTGGATTCAGTACAACATACCACCCCCAGACTGATGGACAAACTGAACGCGTGAACCAAATTCTAGAGGACATGCTGAGAGCGTGTGTCCTCACCTATGGAACCAGTTGGGAGGAAAGCTTACCATATGCCGAGTTCGCATACAACAACAGCTACCAAGCCAGCCTACAAATGGCACCTTTTGAAGCCTTGTACGGGCGGAGATGTCGTACTCCACTAAATTGGTCAGAGACTGGAGACAACCGTATTTTCGGCCCAGACATGCTCAAGGAAGCTGAGGAGAAACTTAAGCTAATCAGGGACCGACTCAAGACAGCTCAAAGCCGACAAAAGAGTTATTATGTTCGAAAACATCGGGGAGTCAGTTTTGAACCCAGTGAGTATGTGTACCTGCGAGTATCTCCTATGAAGGGCTTGCAACAATTCAAAGTTAAAGGAAAGCTAGCACTAAGATTCATCGGACCATTCTGTGTAGTTGCACGAAGAGGCACAGTAGCCTACCAGCTAGACCTACCCGAAGAACTGTCATACGTCCACGACGTGTTCCACATGTCACAGTTGAGGAAGTGCGTAAGCAACCCAGGGAAGCATGTATCCCATGAAGACATTGACGTGCAACCAGACCTCACCTACAGGGAACGTCCAATAAAAATATTGGAGGAGACTGAAAGGAGGACCCGTCAGAAAACAATCAAGTTTTTCAGAGTTCGGTGGAGCAACATGGGAAAGAGAGGATTTTCTTCGGACAGAGCACCCACACCTATTTGAGGATCAGCTGAAATCTCGGGGACGAGATTTTCCCTAAGGGGGTAGGTGTTGTGACACTCCAAAAATTTTGATTTGTTTTTTTAAAATTATTTTTTTTACTTGAGGGAGGCTATTTCAAATCTTTCTACCAGGGCTCTCCTTCTCAAAAAAATTCTCTCATGTCAAAATTTTATTTTTGGTCATCCTCAACCTTGATGTTTGGCTTTGAAGGCTTTTCATTGGTGTGACTCATCACAATTTATTTTGAAAGTTTTTCAATTAAAAAAAAGAAATCCTTAGGGTTTTGGATTTATTCCTTTTTATTCCAACCATCCTCTTTCACCATGCCTCATGTTAAAATTTTCCTCCAAAACACCTCCCTCCACTTTGGGTCAAGTCAAATATCCAATCCTAGCAAGTTCAACCCATTTTGGATTTTTATTCCATTTATTTTATCCCCAAAACCATTTCTGTCTTTTATTTTGGACCTAGGTGATTTACAAATGAAGTATCTGATTTCCTTTGAGTTTTGATCTCAAACCAACTCCTCTGACTAGTCCTTAGCACCCCTAACCTAGATCCATCAAGATCCACTCTTCCACAATTCAAAATTTTCAGGTTTTACTCACTGAAAGTTTGGACCAGATTCATCATTTTTGGTGAAATTCATATTTTTCCTTTTCCAAAAATTCTGACAAAAATCACGCAGCCCCCAGGTGCATTGAGAGGCCACCCCACCAAAGATCAGCTCCAGGAAATTTCTTCACATGCCAAAATCGTTTCATCGAGCTCCAGGAAATAAGTTTGTTCATATATTTAAATAATGCAAATCTACTGCATTAATAAGATGTCCCCATATCAGAACTTCGCAAGGAAGAAATGAAATCAATTTACGGCATCTAATGATTCTCACATTAGTTTTTCTGT
Source organism: Triticum turgidum subsp. durum (assembly GCA_900231445.1). Classification (NCBI taxonomy): domain Eukaryota; kingdom Viridiplantae; phylum Streptophyta; class Magnoliopsida; order Poales; family Poaceae; genus Triticum; species Triticum turgidum. The sequence continues at coordinate 604,977,340 of LT934116.1, read as the reverse complement.
TGTGAATTTCTGTAATTTTGTAATACTTTGCTACTAAGGGCTTTAAGAGCTTGAATATTGTGAGGATATTCCTTTCAGGAGTAGCAAGGTAGTTGTGATGTGCAGAATAGGCGGTGGGTGAGATTGATCAGTCATGCATGTTAACATAAAAAGCATAACTTAGAGAGCTAAATTTTGGTGGGAAAAGGATTCTGATGAGGTTACGCTTTAGAGAAATTTCATTCACGGTACTTCATTCTGCTTTTAGGCTGATGAAAGCGTGCACCTTTCTCAGGAAAAGGAAATTTTGTACTAACTAATAGCATATTGTAATAATTTTCAACCTAATAATCATAACAAAGGTGCAGTAGCCCGATAATGATTTTCATGATCCGTGTCCTCCAAGTTGAAGAGAAATAACTACATTCCTCATCTATAATAGCCATGCATGATTCCATGTTTTTTTCTTAGGAAATATATGTACAATATTAAACTACCAAGGTTCTAATTCTCATTACGTCTAATATGTGATGCTTCTTTTTTCTATTGGGTATGTGGCTCCTTCTAAGCGTTTATTCAAAATCCATATTTGAATTCCACATTCCAGTTTTATTGTCTCATCGTGTTAGTCATATTTCTATATATGGCGTATAATGATTACTTGCGAGATATTCGAAATTGCATTCGAAGTTATAATATATTTCGTACTGCAACTATATTATTCTACATTCGTGTTTTGAAAATCACTAGACCGTGCAGGCGCACGGGTTGTTGTCTAGTTCTATTAATGTCAATTGTGCTAATAATATGCAAACCTTAAGCTTGGGGATGCTAATATTGCTATGTCCTCTACATATTGCAATGATCATGATTGGGGTGATAATGATTCTTATGATCTTGAAAATTTATTTAAATCTCATGATGAATATTCTTGTGATAATATTAAAAGCGGGTTTGGAAGAGTGCCAACTTTAGCTAGAAATAATCCCACTTATTTGGAGAGTGTTCAATCTTATGATTTTTTTATGAAAGTGGGTTTGAAGAGGTCATGACTTTATTTGATGATAATCCCACTATTTTGTAAGAGTGTTAACTTTTTATGCATGTGGATCATAAAGAGAATATTGTGTATAATATCTATATCATTGAATTTTGGTCTGATGTGACATGTAATTATTACGAGAGAGGAAAATATGGTTGTAGAAATTTTTATGTTACTAAATTACCTCTCGTTGTGTTGAGATCATCAATGTTTTATTCCTCTTCTTTGCATATGTTAGATGTTTCTTGTCTTTATAATTTGTTTTATTATATAATGCCTATGCATAGGAAGTATTTTAGACTATGTTTGACACACGTTTTATGATGCTCTCTTTGTGTTTAAATTATTATGTTTCATGTGAGCATCAATAAAATCTTATGCCTAGCTAGGGGCATAAAACGATAAAGCTTGTTGGGAGGCAACCCAATCAAGTGGAGTCATCATACCGAGGAGGAAGCCACCTGGGAGGGAGAAGAAGACCTCCATAAGGACCAACAAAACGTTTTTGCTGACCAACATGAATCTCAAGGGCAAGATTCATGTTAAGGGGGTAGGTTTGTAACATCCCAATTTTCAATTTGGATGTTACACATAGATCATCATATGCATATCATATTTTATTTGCATTTGGTTGAGATCCAATAAATCTTAAGCAACTCAAGGACCCAAGGAGAGAGTTGGAGGTTTCATAAAAATTTCATATTTATATTTATTTCAAATTTGAAAAGAGGATCAATTTGATTTATATTAATTTCTTTCCAAATTTTTCCAACAATAAAATAAACGAGAGAAGATAAAATGACTTCTTCAAAACAGAGGAGAAATATTGGAGAAGAAATTTTGAAATCAAATTATTTATTTTATTTGTATTTTATTTGCAGTTTTATTTGAATTGGAGAAAAACATGCATTTTAAAAAAAATTACATTTAGTCTAGAAAAATGTTCATCTTGTCCCAAATAGTAGGTTTGGATGGTCAAAATTGTTTATGGAATTTGTTTAGAATTTTATTTATATTTTATTAGGATTTTTCTTCACGGAAACTATTTAAAAAAATAGATAAATAATTTTCCTGTGCCGGCCCAGCCGAGCCAGGCCAGGCCCATGTGCCCGCCGCCGTCGTTGTGTCCGACCTGGACAAGGGGAGCCGCCCCCTCGCACAAGCCAACGCCGCCCCTCGGTCCTTTAAAAGGGGACCCCCCCGGTCCCTCTCCTCCTCACATCGCCTCGCCGCCCCGAGCAACACCGCTGCCCGCGCCACCGCATCCGCACCCCGCCGCCGCCGCTGCTACTGTTGTGCTGCGCGCCACCGCCGCCCGCGTCGTCGTCGCCCCGCCGCCGCTGGAGCCTCGCCCCGCCCGCCGGATCTCGCCGTTGACCTCGCCACCGCGTTGACCGGTACAAACCATTCGGTTTTCTCCTGTTCCTTAGGTTTTTTGCGATTAGTTAGGTTAGATCGGTTTTTTTTTGTTTTAGTTTAGTTAACGAACATTCACCCGTTAGATCGTTTTAACGAAAGTATTCGTTCATTTAGTTCTGTTAGTGAACGTTCGTTCTGTAGATTTTTCTTTTTAGTTTTATTTTCGGCCAGGGACCTATCCGCAAATAGTTTTCTCGTGATTTAGCCCCTGATCATAAAACTAGCGTAACTTTTTGCTCGTTTGTCCAAATTATATGAAACCAATGCCTAAATCTTCTTAACGATCTCTTCTTCCAGTAAACCAACTTGAACATGATTTTGAGAATTTAAAATTTGAGTTTAGTTCAGATTAGTATTCGATCTTGTTTTGTTTATATCTTTAGTTTCGTAGCTTCATTTGAGTTGTTTCTTTTTGCATATCGTAGCTAATCATATGTACCTACTATTAAGACCTAATCAAGATGAAAATAATGGTTTTATTTTTTTTTTCTGTTTGGTTTAGTCGTTTGCTTGTTTGGAGTTTTATTTGGATCTTTTCTCGATTTCCCTTTGTTTCGTTTGAGTGATTGCTTATGTATGATACTATTTGTCTATGCTAGATTATCCAAAGTGCGAAGATTGTTACTACGAATCTCTAGAGTTTGCAGATCGTAAGAAAGGCAAGTTACACTTTGATCATACTCTTCTATACCCAGTTTTTACTATGCATTAGTTATGCCTCTCAAATATTTGCATGAGTAGAATTGGGAACTTGTGGTTTGGTTGTAGTACTTGAGGTAGGAACCTAATACCTTTTGATCACCCCAGGAATATAAGTTATGCTCAATTATTGCTTAGCCATGCTCGTAGACGGGGATTGGATCATGATACACATGGAAGTTGTGAGAGTTATTAATCTTGTATAACATTAAGGTGGTAACTTTAATATACATCTGGGTGGATTGGTCAGGGCACCTAGAGAATCCAGTGGTTGTCTATTTGGAAAATCCAGGAGTACCCGTGTGATTTTTCCTCGGTTTGCCACCCAAGCTCAAAGGGATAATATGATATTTCATGCCTAGAAACTTCCGTGTGCAGCCACAAGCCATTATGGGCTCTGGCGGAGTTGAGTAAGTTGCCTGAGCTCTCGAAGAGGTGGACTAGCAGACGTAGGGGAAAGTAGGTGTACCGGTCTTCTGATCATGGATGTAGTCGAGTCTTGTAGGGAAACGTGCGCAACCTCTACAGAGTGTATAAACTAATCATGGTTAGCCGTGTCCCCGGTTATGGTCATCTTGAGTATCTAGAAATTCTACAAATTCTATTAATGTCAATTGTGCTAATTATATGCAAAACCCTAAGCTTGGGGATGATAATATTGCTATGTCCACTACATATTGCAATGATCATGATTGGGGTGATAATGATTCTTATGATCTTGAAAATTTATTTAAATCTCATCATGAATATTCTTGTGATAATATTAAAAGCGGGTTTGGACGAGTGCCAACTTTAGCTAAAAATAATCCCACATATTTGTAGAGTGTTCAATCTTATGAAATTTTTGATGAAAGTGGGTTTGAAGAGGTCATGACTTTATTTGATGATAATCCCACTCTTTTTGAAGAGTGACAACTTTTTATGCATGTGGATCATAAAAAGAATATTGTTTATCATAGCTATATTGTTGAATTTATGTATGATCCGACATGTAATTATTATGAGAGAGGAAAATATGGTTGTAGAAATTTTTATGTTACTAAATTACCTCTTGTTGTGTTGAGATCATGAATGTTTTATTCCTCTTCTTTGCATATGTTAGATGTTTCTTGTCTTGATAATTTGTTTGCTTATATAATGCCTATGCATAGAAAGTATGTTAGACTTAAATTTTTTTGTCACACGTTTTATGATGCTCTCTTTGTGTTTAAATTATTACGTTTCATGTGAGCATCAATAAAATCTTATGCCTAGCTAGGGGCATAAAACGATAACGCTTGTTGGGAGGCAACCCAATGAATAAAATATGTTTTTGTATATTGCTTTCGGTCCTTGAGTGTTTGAACCCATCAGATGCCTCCGAGACGTGACACTGGATTCGTGTTCCCACCCGAGTTCACTTAGTTGATCCAGCAGCAGAATGCCTTGATGCCGATGTTAGTTGAGAACCAGAACCAAGGCAACAACAACAACAACAACCCACCGCCACCACTCCATGTTGGCAACCTAGCCCATTTTTTGAGGTTGAATCCGCCAGTGTTCTCTAGAAGCACCGGGCCAATTGTTGCAGATGATTGTCTTCACAAGATTGGAAGGGAGCTTACTACAGCAGGATGCACAGATGCGGAAAGAGTGCGCTTTGCCGCACATCAGCTTGATGGACCTGAAACATCTTGGTTGGAGAATTTCACCACCACTTACCCCATCGATACAATTACATGGGATCAGTTTCAGCAGGCCTTCCGCACTGCCCATGTTTCAGCAGGACCTATGAGCATAAAGAAGTGCCAATTTCACAACTTGCGCCAAGGGAGTCATACCGTGGGACAGTATGTGGAGGAATTCAGCAAGTTATCCCGCTATACCCCAGATGATGTGGCCACAGATGCCACAAAGCAGGATAAGTTTCTTGAGGGACTCAATGATGAGTTAAACATGCAGTTAATGGTGGGAACTTTAAACAACTACGAGTTGGTAGACAGGGCCTTCATTATAGAAGGCAAGCAACAACTGATTGACAATCGCAAGAGGAAGTATGGACATGGGAGGTACACTTCTACAGCTCAACAGAAGCCCTGCTATTCCTCGTACTCGGGAGGACATACTCACAACCATGGAGGTCATAACCATGGAGGACATATGCACAATGTAGGAAGTTCGCACAACCACTGTGGCCCCAAGAATGGCAATGGGAATGGAGGAAGCAACAGTCAGAACCGTTCCCACCCCGCAACACTAGCCAAGAGGGATCTGAGAGACATTACTTATTTCAAGTGCGGGAAGACTAGACATTATGCCACTGAATGTCCTGAAGCAAAGAATTGAAATGGCAATGGAAGTTTTGCAAAGAAGCCCAACCCATTCAACAAAGGACAGGTGAACCACGTTAGTGTGGAGGAGATTGAGGAGCAGCCCGACGCATTTATAGCACTTGTTCTTTTCGATACTGGTGCATCTCATTCATTCATATCAAGGGGATTTGTGGATAAGTATAAGTTGCCAACAGTAGCCCTTAAGTCACGTATGTTAGTAAGTTCCCCAGGAGCGGAGTATATGGATAGTAGGGGATGCTATCAGTTTCTAGTAACCATAGGCAGACATGTTTTCCCTACCGACCTAATTGTCCTGGAGTCACAAGGATTGGATGTTATACTAGGCATGGATTGGCTATCCAAGTATGAGGGAAGCATCTATTGCGCCAGTAAATCAATTCTTCTCACCACCCCGGAAGGAAAGAGGATCAAGTATGTATCTAGGCATGTGCCGATGAGGACTCAGGTTAATTTCTTATCAGGAGTTCTTCAGGAGGAAGTACCAGTTGTGAAGGATTATCCCGACGTATTTCCGGAAGAGTTACCAGGCATGCCACCAGATCGGGATATTGAGTTTTTGATTGAGTTATTGCCAGGCACAGTACCAATATCCAAGAGACTGTATCGTATGCCTGCAAATGATCTGGAGGAAATTAAGAAGAAGATTAAGGAGTTACCTGAGAAAGGTTATATTCGACCAAGTGCATCACCTTGGGGATCCCAAGTGCTTCTAGTTGAGAAGAAGGATGGATCTTTGAGGATAGTTGTTGATTATTGTGCGCTGAATGAGGTGAAGATCAAGAATAAATACCCACTGTCGATGATCAATGATTTGTTTTATCAACTGTAAGGAGCTAAAGTTTTCTCCAAGATCCATCTTCAATCAGGTTATCACCAGTTGAACATCCAAGAGCAGGATATACCTAAGACAACTTTTACCATGAGGTATGGGCTATATGAGTATATAGTTATGTCATTTGGTTTGACTAATGCCCCAGCCTATTTCATGAGTATGATGAACAAGGTGTTCATGGAGTTTTTGGATAAATTTGTCGTGGTGTTCATTGATGACATATTGGTCTACTCGAAGAATGAAGAAGAGCATAAGGAACATTTGCGTTTGGTTCTTGAAGCTCAGGGAACATCAGTTGTATGCCAAGTTCAACAAATGTGAAGCAAGTTGTATTTCTCGGACATGTTCTATCCGGAGAAGGAATAGTAGCAGACCCTACTAAGGTTGCATCTGTCACTAAATGGTTGGCACCCACCTCAGTGGGAGAGATCAAAAGTTTTCTTGGACTCTATCGGTGTTCTGGGAACAGGGGTCCCCGGACTTGCCTGGCTGCGGCCTGCAGCGTGGCTCAGCAGTGGCCCAGTATGGCCCGTCTTCATCAACAAACACTCAAGACCCTTGTGAGGGGAGAAGCCTCGTCGGGCGGATGACACAAGACCCCATCAGGGGCAGCCTCACCAGGCAGGCTCATGAGGAGGCGAAGGGATAAAGGCGAGGGGTACCTCGCGAGGTGCTCATGACGCAAGCCATGATGTTCAAGACCAGGCGGGCGCCAGCCTACACAGTGTCATCATTTCCTCTTTGGTGCAAAGGGTGCGAGCGCAGGCGCGGAGTACCGAGGCATCAGGAAAAGGTTTCCATATTGGTGCAACGATACCAAGACCAGCAGAGCGGCAGGACGGAGGTCACCGTGGAGCCCAAGACGGCGTCACCACCAGCGCCTTTGGCAGTCGAAGACCACCTTTTGTCAGGATAGCTTGTACTAGTTGCCCCCTTTCGAAATGGCCGTTGTTGGCTCCCTTCCCGCTCAATATTTGGGAAGAGGACCAGGGCCTCTATAAATAGGGCTAGCCACCACAGTAGAAGGCAATATCATCTAGAGCCAAGAGAGACGGATCGACTCCTCTCCAAACACACCACCACAAGAACACCTCTCCTCGCGAGGCTTTTCTTCCTCTGTACTGTTCATCAGCACCCCAAGAGGCAATCTACCACACCACACATTGGATTAGGGTATTACACCACAATGGTGGCCCGAACTAGTATAAACCTCATGTCTCTTGTGTTGTTCATCGTGCTAGCTTAGAAATCGCGGCGAGGTTGTGGGCGTGTTTCGGTAGGGAGAAGATCTTCGTGCGCACCCCAGAGTTTGAACCTTAAGGGTTTTGCCAGAACCCGATATCCGACATTTGGCACGCCAGGTATGGGTGTGTCGGAGCTCTCCTTTCCATCGACTCGCTCTCCACCCGCACCGCGCTTCGCCCTCATGGCGGACAACGTGCCTCCGGCTCCGGCGGCCGATGCCAGCGCTGGGGCCAGGAGGCTCCAAACCTTGGCCCCCGCCTTGCGGCAGGTGCAGTGGTCGCACAAGTTCCAGCCAGAGATGCCACCGCACTGCAACGGTGCAGCGGATCCACTGAATTTCCTGCTAGCATACGAGGAGGTCGTCCTCAAGGCCGGAGGCGACGACAAGGTCATGGCCAACTAGTTTCCCATGGCCCTCATCGGCGTCCCGCGCATTTGGCTGCTCAACCTACCAACATCTTCTGTGGCCTCCTAGGAGGAGCTGCGCAACCTCTTCCTCACCCACTATGCTGCACCGGCACCCCCAGTCGTCGCAGCTCTCCTAGGCGGCTCGCAGGCGCCACCCTCAGACCCCCACTCCAAACCATTCTTCCGCCAGATCGACGCTGCCCTCACGCGACAAGGACCTCCTTCGGGTTGGGCGGCACCCAAGGCCGACCTGACCTTTAACTCGGACGATCACCCCGTCAACACCGCCTGCTCGGGTGCAATCCCAATGCTTTTCACACCCACCATCTGCCAGGTGGCCGTCACCAAGACCCTCATCGACGGCAGTGCCGGCCTCAATGTGCTCTCGGTGGAGGCCTTCAGCCTCCTCCATGTACGGCTGGAATGGCTCCGACCCAGCAAGCCCTTCTCGGGCGTCGGAGGCGGTTCCTCCAACTCCCTGGGGTAGATCCGCCTTCCTATGACCTTCGGCACCTACGACAACTTCTGCATGGAGCTGGTCACCTTCGACATCGCCCACATCGGCCTCCCGTAGAACGCCATCCTTGGATTCCCCACCTTGGCACAGTTCATGGCAGCGACCCATCCGGCCTACAACCTCATGAAGATGCCCGGGAGTAGCAGCGTCCTCACCGTGGCTGGAGATACCAAGGATGCTCTGCTGGCGCTCAAGCTCGCCCTCGAGACAGCCGCAGCAGCGCAGCCTGCCGGCACGGACACCTCCAAGGCCAAGGAGGCTGCATCGACCAAGAAGAAGCAGCTGTTCACACAGGACAAGGCAGAGACCAAGCAGGTACCAGTTGAGGAGGACGGGTCTTCCGGCACCACCTTCACCATAGGTGCCAACCTCTACCCCGACCAAGAGGAGGCGCTGGTGAAGTTCCTGTGCTCGAACAAGCATGTGTTCGCATGGGAGCCCAAGTAGTTAGCGGGGGTCCCAAGGCAGGTGATTGAGCATCACCTGAATGTGTGCCCCAATGTACGCCTCGTGAAGCAGAAAGCAAGGCGGCAGTCCACCGAGAAGCAGGCCTTCATCATCCAAGAAACCCGCAGTCCCAAGGCATCGACTTCACCAACCACAACAAGGCCTGCCCTCAAGATCCATTCCCGCTCCACCACATAGACCAAATTGTCGACTCCACTGCCGAGTGCAACCTGCTGTGTTCCTTGGATGCCTTTTCGGGATATCACCAAATCAAGATGGAAATAGAAGACATGGAGAAGACGGCCTTCCTGACGCCATGTGGGCTATACTCCTACACCTGCATGCCGTTCGGGTTGCGCAACATGGGCGCAACCTTCCAGCGACTGATGCATATCGCCTTAGGCGGGCAGCTCGGGAAAAACGCCGAGGCTTACGTCGATGACATTGTGGTGAAGTCTCGGGAGGCAAAGAGCTTAATCCAAGATCTGGAGGAGACCTTCGCGAGCCTCCGCTAGGTGGACCTGCGACTCAACCCGGAGAAGTGCGTGTTTGGCGTTCCTTCCGGCAAGCTTCTGGGCTTCCTCGTGTCCCACAGAGGGATCGAGGCCAACCCGTAGAAGGTCAAGGCAATCGAAGACATGTTTCCACCGCAAACCCTCAGAGAAATGCAGAAGCTCGCCGGACGTGTAACTGCATTACGACGCTTCATATCCAAGATGGGGGAGCGTGCCCTGCCTTTCTTCAAGCTGATGAAGAAGAAGGGCCTATTTGAGTGGACACAGGATGCCGACCAAGCGTTTCAAGACCTCAAGAAGTATTTGACCAACCATCCTGTGATAGTGGCACCACGCCCTCTCGAGCCCCTGTTGCTCTACCTCGCCGCCACACCCTACTCCGCTTGTGCAGCTCTAGTGGCGGTTCGGGAGGAGCGCCATGTCAAGGCTACGTCACGACTGGCCACGGCCCGGCCGCGGCGGCACAAGACCAAGAAGGTCTCGCGAAGACCATGGCCTTAGCATATGGAGACCAGCCTCAGCAGGAAGACGCCCCTAGGGCCGAAGAGGCCGTGCTAGGCAGCCAGGCGCTGGGGGCTCTATTGTCTCAGGAGGCGCCTAACCCTCCGGGGGGCACATACCTCATCAGCACACCCACCCTCATCGAGCATCCGGTGTACTTCGTCAGCACGGTGTTGTGGGATACAAGGGCACGATACCGCATGCCTCAGAAGCTCTTGATCGCGCTATTGTGGCCTCACGAAAGCTGCAGCACTACTTTCAAGGTCACCCCGTCAAGGTCGTCTCGGCCTACCCACTGGAAAGGGTCCTCAAGAGCCCCAACTCAGCTAGAAGGGTCGCCGAATGGAACATCGAGCTGCAAGTGTTTCAGTTGAAATTCAGCACAACCAGGGTCGTCAAGCGAGCCGCACTTGCAGATTTTGTGGTAGAATGGACAGAGGCGCCAGGGCTCATAGCAGGCGAGGTTCGATCACTCTCCCCAGGAAGTGAGGCACCAGATGGCTGGGTCATGTACTTTGATGGAGCATTCTCGCGGCATGGCGCGGGGCTGGCGTGGTGCTTATATCCCCCACGCAGGACAAACTCTATTACGTCGTGCAACTCTGTTTCCAGCAGGGCGAGAAGATCTCCAACAACATAGCAGAAAACGAGGGCCTCATAGCAGGCTTGAAAGCTGCAGCAACATTGGGGGTGAAACGCCTCACCATCAAGGGCGATTCACAGCTCCTCGTCAACTTATCCAACAAGGTGTATGAGCCGAAGGACGAGCACATGGAAGCGTACCTTGCGGAGGTGCGCAGGATGGAAAAGCAGTTTTGGGGGCTGAAGTTGCAGCATGTGCCCCGCGGCATCATCAAAGAGGCTGATGACATCGCCAGGAGGGCATCCAGGTGGCTTCCTTAGGAGCATGGCATTTTCGAGGAACGGCTCTTCAAGCCATCGGCGGCACCGACACTTTCAAGCACAGCACAGCCTCCGGAGGAGCTCCCTCAGCCACCTACCACAGGAGCCCCGGCCTGTGGCCCGACCTCAGGAGCACACTTACTCCTGGTGCTGGAGCCTCAGGAGAGATGCTGGACCATGGAATTCAAGGACTACTTGATGCAAGGGACGCTACCAGAAAAAGAGGAGGACGCGGAACGCGTGGCCTGGCAAGCCACGGCCTAGTGCATCCAAGATGGAGAGCTCTACCGGAAGCGGCCAAATGACGTTTCCCTACGTTGCATCTACAGGGAACACGGGAAGGAATTGCTGGCTGACATACACGATGGAGATTGCGGACGCCACACGTCATCACGGACCCTCGTCGGCAAGGCGTTTCGTAGTGGGTTCTACTGGCCTACGGCACTCAACGACGCAACCGAGCTGGTGAAGTCCTGCGAAGCCTGTCAATTACATGCGAAGCAGATCCATCAGCCAGCTCAGGGCCTGCAAACTATCCCAAACTCATGGCCGTTCACGGTCTGGGGGCCGGATATCTTGGGTCCATTTCCTCGGGCACTTGGGGGCTACCGCTACCTCTACGCCACCATCAACAAGTTTACCAAGTGGGCAGAGGTGGAAGCCGTCCACACCATCCCAGCTGGTTCTACAGTCAAGTTTATCAAGGGCCTCATGAGCCGGTTTTGGGTCCCTAACCGCATCATCACCGCCAATGGTTCGTAGTTCACTAGCAATCTCTTCAAAACATATTGTGGTAACCTTAGAACGCAGATATGCTACACTTCGGTGGCACACCCCTAGAGTAACGGCCAAGCCAAACGCGCCAACGCAGAGGTCCTGAGGGGCCTCAAAACCAGCACATTCAAGAAGAAGCTGGAGGCCTGCGGCAGGGGCTGGTAAGACGAGCTCGAGTCCGTGTTGTGGTCCATCCGCACTACCGCCACCAAGCCAACTGGCGAGACCCCATTCTTCCTCGTCTACGGAGTAGAGGCAGTGCTCCCTCACGAGGTCAGGCGTCGCTCCACAGGATGCCATGCGGGGGATGGACCTCGTGCTGGGGGAGGAGCGCCGTCGAGAAGCCACACGGTGAGCATCAAGATACCAGCCGGCACTGCGGTGGTATCATTGCCGCAACATCCGCCCAGGGACTCGACGTAGGAGACCTTGTACTCAGGCGGGTGCTCTCCAGAGAAGGGCTGCATAAGCTCTCGCCCATGTGGGAGGGCCCGTTCAAGGTTGTCCATGTTTCCAGGCCTGGCGCCACGCGCTTGGAGACTCAGGAAGGGGTGCCCGTCCCAAATTCCTGGAACATTCAGCACCTCCGGAAGTTCTACCCTTGAAGAAAGGCCGAGTTCCTGTGAAGAAGGCCCAGTGCCTATGAAGCTCGCCACCCGAAGAAAGGCCAGGTGCATCTCGCCCGTAATGGGGCATCTTGAGCTTCATGTACCCGTAATGGGGTATGGCTTGGAAGCTTGCGAATGCATGTCGCCCTAAAAGGGCGTGCTATCCACTATTAAAAGGGGCCATCTGAAAGGTTATCTCTTTGGACCAATAGTTCTCTGGCGTGCCGAGTACCACATCGAGTGTGATTTTTACCGCACACCGTGCCTCCCGACTGGGAATAATTCCTCGGAAGGTCGTGCTGCTTTGCTCAATGCGGCTCCTGTCTATTTTCATTTTGTCGAGAGTTTCCTCGTAAATGAGGTTTGGTCCGCTGCCGCCATCCATGAAAACTTTGGTGAGTCCAAAACGTCCACAATTGGACTGAGGACCAGTGCGGCAGTTTCCCGGACTGTTCTTAATTTTGGTTTATGGCTAGCATTGAAAGTTATGGTTGTGTCGTTCCAGGGTTTATTGCTGCAACTTGGCAGACTTTGGCGAGGCCGTGGAGCGCCCTTTTGCGCCTGTTATTTGAGGCGAAAGTCTCGAAGACTGTAAACACTATAAGGTTACTGTCTTCCGTGGGATGTTGCTCTGTGGTATTTTTGATGAGGAGATCCTCACTTCTCTTGGCCACCTACCAGAGTATCCAAGTTGCTCTGAGGCTGTGGGTTGGTGTGGTATCCGGTGTTGTGTGTATCTTGCATGGCCTATCAAGCCATCCCTCTAGGATGGTTCCATGCCCCGTAATGGGCTTTGATTTTTTGGTTACTGGATCGGGCGACCAACGAGGGTGTACCCTTTTTGTCCGGACGAGGGTTTTAGTGGAAACCGGTGGCTCCCAAGAGGCTGCCTGAGTTATCCAGGCACTCTCCATTGCGCAGTACTTCTATACTATGGTTGTCAGGTCAGCGAAGTGTGGTACATGACGACAATTGATTGCATTGAGGATTCCCTCATTCGTGCAGTTTTTGCAGAATAATGAGATTGTGTCTTCATCGCCTCAGTCTTTGATTTGTTCTTGACAACGAGGAATCTAGCCCAAAAGTGATGGACTATTTCTCAGGAGTGCTGTTTGATGTGGGTTAGATCGCTTATATCTGGCTGGGTGGGTGGATTTAAGTCCGAACCCTGACCCAATCTGGGATCCAGAGCTTGAGAAACTTCTGACTTTAACAGTTCGGGCTCTGGGATATCAACCAATTTCTCAGGACCACAGTCCGATTCTAAGTTCGGAGCGCAGGGCAGGTCTTCCCACGGGCAAGTATGCGGCTCCGTGAGCTCGGAGATCCGAACATAGTTCGTCCTCAACATAGGGGAAGAGTCGTCGCACTGCTCCTCCAATACCGCTATCTGATGGGTGATCGGTGGAGATTCAACTTCTCTCTGATCAGGTTTAAGCCCGATCCGATCGTAGTCTGTAGAGACTCCCAAGGCGGCGATGCGATCCAGGAGTTCGTTTAAAGACGACAACTCCGTCGGATCCATCTGCTCGGAGTATTCCGAGCTGACGCGGAGGCGATTTTTGATGACACGAGAAGTCATCGTCGGCCCGACGGCCGAACGGGCGACCATGGTAAAGCCGCTGATACGTCCATTTTGCATCATGCTTTTATATCAATATTTATTGCTTTATGGGCTGTTATTACACATTATATCTCAATACTTATGGCTATTCTCTCTTATTTTACAAGGTTTACCATGAAGAGGGGGAATGCCGACAGCTGGAATTCTAGCTGGAAAAGGAGCAAACATTGGAAACCTGTTCTGCACAACTCCAAAAGTCCTGAGACTCCACGAAAAAACTTTTTGGATTTAATAAGATTTAATGGGCGAAAGAAATAGGCTAGGGGGCCCACACCCTGTCCAGGAGACAGGAGGGTGCGCCCCCCCCTGTAGCGCATGGCCTCCTATGTCCTGGGCCCCCTGGTGGGCCTCCGGCGTCCATCTTCTGCTATATCATCACTTTTACCCTGGAAAAAATCATGGGCAAGCTTATGGGACGAAACTCCGCCGCCACGAGGCGGAACCTTGGCGGAATCAATCTAGGGCTCTGGCGCAGCTGTTCTACCAGGGACACTTCCCTCCGGGAGGGGGAAATCATCACCAACGTCATCACCAATGATCCTCTCATCGGGAGCAGGTCAATCTCCATCAACATCTTCACCAGCACCATCTCCTCTCAAAACCCTAGTTCATCTCTTGTATCCAATCTTGTATCAAAACCAGAAATTGGTACCTGTGGGTTGCTAGTAGTGTTGATTACTCCTTGTAGTTGATGCTATTTGGTTTACTTGGTGGAAGATCATATGTTCAGATCCTTTATGCATATTATTACCCCTCTGATTATGAACATGAATATGCTTTATGAGTAGTTATGTTTGTTCCTGAGGACATGGGGGAAGTCTTGCTATTAGTAGTCATGTGAATTTGGTATTCATTCGATATTTTGATGAGATGTATGTTGTCTTTCCTCAAGTGGTGTTATGTGAACGTCGACTACATGACAATTCACCATTATTTGGGCCTAGAGGAAGGCATAGGGGAGTAATAAGTAGATGATGGGTTTCTAGAGTGACAGAAGCTTAAACCCTAGTTTATGCATTGCTTCGTTAGGGGTTGATATGGACCCATATGTTTAATGCTGTGGTTAGGTTTACCTTAATACTCCTTTTTTTAGTTGCGGATGCTTGCAATAGGGGTTAATCATAAGTGGGATGCTTGTCCAAGTTAGGGCAGTACCCAAGTACCGGTCCACCCACATATCAAATTATCAAAGTACCGAACGCGAATCTTATGAACGTGATGAAAACTAGCTTGACAATACTTCCCAATGTGTCCTCGGGAGCACCTTCTTCATTATTAGAATTTGTCCAGGCTTATCCTTTGCTACCTAAAGGATTGGGACACCTTGCTGCACTTTATTTACTTTATTTACTTTTTGCTCGTTACTATTTACCTTATCACAAAACTATCTATCACCCACTATTTCAGTGGTTGCAGAGAAAACCTTATCGAAAACCACTTATCATTTCCTTCTGCTCCTCGTTGGGTTCGACACTCTTCCTTATCAAAATGACTACGATAGATCCCCTATACTTGTGGGTCATCAGCCGCCCAGCCTGTCACGCCCAATATGCGATACTATCCTAAAGAGACTCGAAGGTCCCACCAAGGATAGAACCGCATATTGAAATGCTTTTGCAAGGTGGATATCATTACATCAACATTACATAATAGATGGGGATACATACAAAAGGCATACAATTCCACACGAATACAACATCATCTTACATAAGAGCACCATCCGACTATGGATGAAACACAAACAGAAACTCAAGCGACATCCACCTTTTTCACCCTTCCTAGCAGGGTGGATGTCGTTTGAGTTTCTGTTTGTTTTTCATCCGTAGTCGGATGGTGCTCTTATGTAAGATGATGTTGTAATCGGGTGGCATTGTATGCCTTTTGTATGTATCCCCATCTATTATGTAATGTTGATGTAATGATATCCACCTTGCAACAGTGTTTCAATATGCGGTTCTATCCTTGGTGGGACCTTCGAGTCTCTTTAGGATAGTATCGCATATTGGGCGTGACACAGCCGGAGTTTGGCCTAAGGCCAGGGCTCCCCCGGAGGTGATGTTGTCCTTGATAAAAAGGCAAGCCATCAAGCCTATCTTCGGTTTCATAGCGGAACTCTTAATAAAAGCACCAATGTCGGTGTCAAAACCGGCAGATCTCGGGTAGGGGGTCCCAAACTGTGAGTCTAAGGCTGATGGTAACAGGAGGCGGGGGACACGATGTTTACCCAGGTTCGGGCCCTCTCTATGGAGGTAATACCTTACTTCCTGCTTGATTGATCTTGATGAATATGAGTATTACAAGAGTTGATCTACCACGTGATCATAATGGCTAAACCCTAGAACTCTAGCCTATGAGATTATTATTGTTGTCCTACGGACTAAACCCTCCGTTTTATATAGACACCGGAGGGGGCTAGGGTTACACCAAGTCGGTTATAGAGAAAGGAATTTACATATCCTAATCGCCAAGCTTGCCTTCCACGCCAAGGAGAGTCCCATTCGGACACAGGACGAAGACTTCTACCTTTTATCTTCGTAGTCCAACAGTCCAGCCGGCCACAATACATAGTCCGGCTATCTGAGGACCCCTAATCTAGGACTACCTCAACGGGGATGGGAGCTGGGACGGGAGCGGGGGCAGCAACAGCCGCGGCCAGCTCGTTCTGGGCCATGTCCATGAGGACCCATTCCTCCTTATTTTCTATCTCCTCCAGATCGGAGTTGACTTCACCAAACTTGAAGACTAGTATCAGATGATCCTTCTGCATCATGGCGTTGGTGGAGGTCTGCGGGAGGGAGGGAATGGGAGGTGAACAGTAAGGCCACCCGTATTAAGCAGCGGCTCGGGCGCCATTAATGGAGAGGAAAGCGGGTGGCCATGGAACTCAAAGGGCTCAATTGCCAGTCAGCCTGTGTAGCGTACAGCTCGCATGCTTCCCGGTGAGCATGCACATTGGAGGATAGCTTGCACGCCTCTCGGTCAGCCTGCGCACCGGACTGTGCTCGCACGCCTCCTGTTCAGTCAAGCAGCTGTCCGCACTGCACCTCCTATAGCCATTAAAACGAAGACACGTTGCGTCACGTGAATGGTTAACATAACACACATGATTTGAATTATACAAACGTTTGTGAGGTAAGAGTGGCAACTATTTGTTTGAAAATGCCTTTGTTGGCTATTATTCGAGTGCTTCTTCTCTCAAAATGGACATGAAAAATACCACAACATGTTGGGTGCCATTCCAAGATAGCATCCCAAGTTTCATGAATTTAAAACGAGTTTTGGATTTGCTAGAATTTAAAAACAAAGTATTTCAATGTTTTGCCAGCAATCAACAATGCACTGGTGTTTGAAATTCATTGCCATTTCTCGCATGGGACTTAAGCATGCACACAAGGACAAAGATTTGATTTTGAACCAATTTAGATGCACTGGAGCATGTGCATGTAGTTCAAATTTGAATTATGCACATAAAATGCCTAGAAAACCCAGTTAATGTATAAAAATGTCCAAACGAACCTTGAAAAATACCAAAAATTGACACAACACTCCTGTTGTTCTATGTTGACACTAGAAATTTTTTTGAAAGCAATAAGAGGCAGCGGATATCATTTCGTCCCCGAAGGTGGGACATTCCCTACCGAAACCATCAGGCTTGTTGTGAGAACCTTTGGTTTCTGAGAAGCATATCCCCAAACCTGCCCCAAATGGGACAAAAAAATTACCACGACATGTTGATGCCACTCCATGATAGCATGCCAAGTTTCATGAATTTCAGATGTGTTTTGGAGTTACTAGAATTTAAAAACCTGGAATCTCAATGTTTGCGGCCGAGTGACGATGGCAGGGTGTTTGACATTCATTCCCATTTCTTGCATGGGACCTAAGTATGCAACGAAGGACACTGATTTGATTTTTCAACCAATTTATATGCACATGAGCATGTGCATGTAGTTCAAATTTGAATTAAGCACATAAAATGCCTAGAAAACCCAATTAATGTATAAAAATGTCCAAACGAACCCCGAAAAATCCCAATAATTGACACAACACTCCTGATGTTCTATGTTGACACTAGAATTTTTTTGAAAGCAATAAGAGGCAGCGGATATCATTTAATCCCCAAAGGTGGGACGTTCCTTACCGAAACCATCAGGCTTGTTATGAGAAGCTCTGGTTTGAGAGAAGCTTATAACCAAACCTGCCCCAAATGGGACAAAAAAAATTACCACATGTTGATGCTGCTCCATGAGAGCATGCGAAGTTTCATGAATTTCATACGAGTTTTGGATTTACTAGTATTTCAAAACCCGGAATCTGAATGTTTGCGGCCGAGTGACGGTGGCAGGGCGTTTGCATTCATTCCCGTTTCTTGCATGGAACCTAAGCATGCAACCAGGGACATAGATTTGAATTTTTAACCAGTTTATATGCATTAGAGCATGTGCATGTAGTTCAAGTTTGAATTGTGCTCATAAATGCAGTGAAAACGCAATTAAATCATAAAAATGTCCAAACAAACCCCGAAAAATCCCAAAAACTGACACAACACTCCTATTTTTCTATGTTGACACTAGAAAATATTTAAAAGCAATAAGAGGCACCGGATATCATTTTGTCCCCAAAAGGTGGGACGTTCCCTACCGAAACCATCAGGCTTGTTGTGAGAACCATTGGTTTGTGAGAAGCATATCTCCAAACCTGCCCCAAATGGGACAAAAAATTTACCACGGCATGTTGATGCCGTCCATGATAGCATGTCAAGTTTCATGAATTTCAGACGAGTTTTGGATTTACTAGAATTTAGAAACAAGGAATCACAATGTTTGCGGCCAAGTGACGGTGGCAGGGTGTTTGACATTCATTCCCATTTCTTGCATGGGACCTAAGCATGGAACCAAGGACACATACTTGAATTTTCAACCAATTTATATGCATTAGAGCATGTGCATGTAGTTCAAATTTGAATTGTTCTTATAAATGCATTGAAAACGCAATTAATGCATCAAAATGTCAAAACAAACCCCGAAAAATCCCAAAAATTGACACAACACTCGTGTTGTTCTAAGTTGACACGAGAAACATTTGAAATTAAGAAGAGGCAACATATATCGTTTCGTCCCCCAAGATGGCACGTACCATACGGAAACCATCAGGCTTGTTGTGAGAGAAGCTCTGGTTCGCGAGAAGCTTAAATCCACACCTGCTCCAAATGGGGGACAATATTTTTACCACAGCATGTCGCTGCCGTTCCATGATATCATGTCAAGTTTCACGAATTTCAGATGAGTTTTTGATTTACTAGAATGTTAAAAGCATGTATCTCAATGTTAGCGGCTAAGCGAAAGTGTCAAGGTGTTTGACATTCTTTCTCATTTCTTGCATATGACCTAATCTTGCAACCAAGGACAAAGATTTGATTTTGCAACCCGTTTTGATGGACTAGAGGATGTGGTTTAATTTTGAATTGTGCACCTGAAATGCCTAGAAAAACAAGTAACCATATAAAAATGTCCAAACGAACCCTGAACAATTCCAATTTTTTATGACACACATATAGTTGCATGTTCACTACAGATAAAAGGTCTAGCTAGTCAAACACCGTTCACTGCCGCTGTGACCTCTTTATGTAATTCCAGTCAAAATTAAAAATCAAAGTAGATCCCACACAATTTATTATCACTAACCGTGTGAGATGCAGAAATATCCTGGAGCGACATTGGTGTATTGTATGCCTATAGCTTACGCGAGAAGGTGCGTCGGCTACAGTCCACAGCCAGCGTGTCAAGCACACTAGCTCGTTCCCCAAATATCATTTCACTGTTCAATCGTCGCCTGTGAAAGATGGGGACGTGGACCCGCGTCGTGACGGCAACTTCGTCGGCCCACTCCGGCGAGAGCGCGGCTGCAGCCGCCATGCGCGTGCTAACAAGGTGCATGAGCACAGCCACAATCTGCGACTGGTGGCCACGGCATCCCAAATGGCCGATGTTGCTTCTCAGGTCGCGGCAACAACATCTGCCTCGGAGATAGCAGATGGAGAGAGTGCCACAACAGTTGTCCATTCCACAATAGATACCTTAGCCCTGTCGAGGCTGCCCATGCCCAGCTCATGCCGTCACCGTGCAAATCAAGCAAAGCTTCTCCGACAACGGTCGGCAACCCACGACCGAAGAGTTTGCAATCGCCGAGAGCGTTCGACCAGCCATCCGTTCCTCCACCGCATACCTTGCGACGACGGAGCCCGTGCAAGCCCAGATCGCGGCCGCCCACGCCCAGCTCGTGGCGGCCTTTTCCAAAGAGATTTGGTGGACGCGGATGGATAGATGCTTGTTGAATATGGTGTGATGGATGCCATGGAGCTTCTTCCCTATGAGACCGTCGGGCGCGAGCAGGACATGGAGGAGGCGGTGGAGATCGACGAACACCAGCCGTAGTAGTACTCTTTGTTTTGTTTAATTAAGAACGGCAATCTTTAATTGTTTAGAGTAATGTTTAGGCCAGCTAGCTCTGTTTAATTGCTGAACTTGCTGGATTAAGAAGTGTGGGTGTGCTGTAGTCTCCTTTGTGTACCCAAATTATGCAATGACGTGGATGAGAACTGTAACCAGGGAAATTGAAACCAAAATTTTTGATGTTCAAAATCATCGCACACGGGTTAAGCTATCTAAACCGTTTCTGAAGTTCACATATCATACACAGTTCTGAATAAGGGACCACGTCTGATGACATTTTGCGCGCCAGTTTTTTGCTGAAGCGATTCCAAATTTTCTGCTTCCACCGAAATATCTACCTCCCCGCCCCCTCCCTCTTACCAAAAGCCACATTTCTCCTGTTTCGGCCTTCACTTCCAAGTTGAAACCTTCACTCCTTGCTTGCAGTATCGCCCCACTCACCGGCAACCCTCCTTCATGCTGCTCGGCCTCATCTATCCAGGAAGATAATCCATACCAGACCCCCATCCTCCTCCTCCTTCCACATCCCACATGCCCCGACCGCCGACGCGACTGTCGGTGTCCAAACCAGCGGATCTCGGGTAGGTGGTCCCGATCTGTGCGTCTTAGGCTGATGGTAACAGAAAGCAAGGGACACAATGTTTACCCAGGTTCGGGACCTCTCGATGGAGGTAAAACCCTACTTCCTGCTTGATTAATATTGATGATATGAGTAGTACCAGAGTAGATCTACCATGAGATCGTAGAGGCTAAACCCTAGAAGCTAGCCTATGATGATTATGATTGTGATCGTGATCGGCCTTCTAAGGACCAACCTCTCCGGTTTATATAGACACCGGAGAGGGCTAGTGTCGGTGTCAAAACCGGCGGATCTCGGGTAGGGGGTCCCGAACTGTGCGTCTAGGCGGATGGTAATAGGAGACAAGGGACACAATGTTTTTACCCAGGTTTGGGCCCTCTCGATGGAGGTAAAACCCTACTCCTGCTTGATTGATATTGATGATATGGGTAGTACAAGAGTGGATCTACCACGAGATCAAGGAGGCTAAACCCTAGAAGCTAGCCTATGGTATGATTGTTGTAATGGTTGTTCGTCCTATGGACTAAAACCATCCGGTTTATATAGACACCGGAGAGGGCTAGGGTTACACAAAGTCGGTTACAATGGTAGGAGATCTACATATCCGTATCGCCAAGCTTTCCTTCCACGCCAAGGAAAGTCCCATCCGGACACGGGACGAAGTCTTCAATCTTGTATCTTCATAGTCTTGGAGTCCGACCGATGATGATAGTCCGGCTATCCGGACCGTTAGTTTGAGGGTGATATACTGAAGCGTAATCGAGCTTGATGCCCATATTTTTGCACCAGAGTTTGACCTCGTCGGCCGTGAAGTTCGTGCCATTATCAGTGATTATGCTGTGCGGGACGCCATAACGGTGTACTACCCCGGATATGAAGTCTATCACTGGTCCGGACTCTGGCGTTTTAACTGGCTTGGCCTCTATCCATTTGGTGAATTTGTCCACCATGACCAATAGGTACCTTTGCTTGTGGGTTCCCCCTTTTAGGGGTCCGACCATGTCGAGCCCCCAGACCGCAAACGGCCAGGTAATGGGTATAGTTTTGAGGGCGGTGGGTGGCATGTGGCTCTGATTAGCAAAGAGCTGACAACCGACGCATCTTTGGACTAAGTCCTGAGCATCTTCCCGGGCCGTCGGCCAATAAAATCCTGTACGGAAGGCCTTACCTACAAGGGCACGGGCTGCAGCGTGGTGTCCGCCTAGTCCGGCGTGAATTTCAGCCAGAACATTTCGCCCTTCCTCTTCGGATATGCACCTTTGAAGGACTCTGGTTGTGCTTTTCTTGTAAAGTTCTCCCTCATGGACCTTGTAGGCTTTAGACCGCCAAACTATGCAACGAGCCTCGTTTTGGTCTTCGGGAAGTTCCTGCCTAATCAAGTAGGCTAGGAATGGTTCTGTCCATGGGGCAATTACTGCCATTATTTCGTGGGCTGAAGGTGTTATTTCATCAGCTGAACCGACGATTATGTCAGACTGTTTTGTGTTGGGTGGTGCGGTTGCTTCCGGGTTGTTATTTCCGGACTCCTCTTCCCATAGTACGGATGGCTTAAAGAGCCGTTCCAGGAAGATGTTTTGAGGGACAGCGTCGCGTTTCGCGCCCATGCGTGCCAATACGTCGGCTTCTTGGTTATTATCTCGGGCTACGTGGTGGAATTCGAGTCCTTTGAACCGAGCTGACATTTTCAGGACAACGTTACAATAGGCTGCCATTTTCGGATCCTTGGCGTCAAAGTCTCCATTTACTTGAGGTATTGCAAGGTTTGAATCCCCGCGCACCTCTAGGCGTTGAATGCCCATGGAGATTGCCATCCGGAGGCCATGTAGGAGGGCCTCGTATTCGGCTGCATTGTTGGAGTCTGTGTACATTATCTGAAGTACGTATTGGACTGTATCCCCGGTTGGGGACGTCAATACGACGCCAGCCCCCAACCGGCCAACATTTCGGAGCCGTCGAAATGCATAATCCAGTTGGAGTATGCGCCGTACTCTTTAGGGAGTTCGGCTTCAGTCCATTCAGCGACAAAGTCGGCCAAGACTTGCGACTTTATAGCTCGCCAAGGTTTGTAAGTTATATCGAATGGTAAGAGCTCAATGGCCCATTTTGCAATCCTACCCGTCGCGTTGCGGTTGTTTATAATGTCGTTGAGGGGCACTTCGGAGGCCACTGTTATCGAACACTCTTGAAAGTAGTGTCGAAGCTTCCGGGATGCCATGAACACCGCGTACGCTATCTTTTGATAGTGCGGGTAACGGGACTTGCAGGGAGTTAAGACAGTGGATACATAGTACACTGGTTTTTGAAGAGGGAATTTATGCCCTTCCGTTTCTCGTTCGACGACGAGCACCGCGCTTACAACTTGATGTGTTGCCGCGATATATAACAACATTGGTTCGCCCAGGTTAGGCGTAGCCAGGACCGGATTTGTTGCCAATATGGCTTTTATTTCTTCGAGTCCGGCAGTGGTAGCATCCGTCCACTCGAAGTGTTCGGTGCGCCTGAGGAGGCGATAGAGGGGCAATGCCTTTTCTCCCAAACGGGAGATGAAGCGTCTTAGAGCCGCCACGCATCCAGTCAATTTTTGTATTTGTTTGAGGTCTTTTGGAATATCCACCTGTGACAGAGCTCGGATCTTGGCTGGGTTTGCTTCAATTCCTCTACTGGATACAATGAAGCCCAGGAGCTTTTCGGCTGGTACGCCGAAAACACATTTTTCCGGATTCAGCTTGATGTCATATGCTCGGAGGTTGTCGAATGTGAGCCTCAAATCGTCTACTAGAGTTTCAACGTGTTTGGTTTTGACGACTACGTCATCTACATATGCCTCTACTGTTTTACCGATCTGGGTAGCGAGACATGTCTGAATCATGCGCTGATATGTTGCGCCAGCGTTTTTGAGTCCGAAGGGCATCGTGTTGAAGCAGAATGGTCCATATGGAGTAATGAATGCCGTTGCGGCTTGGTCCGCCTCCGCCATCTTAATTTGATGGTAGCCGGAGTATGCGTCAAGGAAGCACAATGAATCGTGCCCTGCAGTATGATCGATTATTTGGTCGATGCGGGGAAGGGGGAAGGGATCCTTTGGGCAGGCCTTGTTGAGGTCTTTAAAATCGACACATAGGCGCTAGGATTTATCCTTCTTTGGTACCATTACCAGGTTTGCTAGCCAGTCCGGATGTTTGATGTCTCTGATGAATCCGGCTTCCAGTAGCTTGGCTAGCTCTTCTCCCATTGCCTGTCTTTTGGGTTCGGAAAATCGCCGAAGAGCTTGTTTGATTGGCTTGAATCCTTTTAGGATGTTTAGGATGTCTTCTGCCAGTCTGCATGGGATTCCTGGCATATCTGAAGGGTGCCAGGCAAAGATGTCCCAATTTTCCCGAAGGAATTCTCGTAGTGCGGCGTCTACATCAGGGTTCAACTGTGCCCTGATGGAGGCCGTCTTTGTTGGGTCCGTTGGATGGACCTGGAATTTGACTATTTCGTCAGCTGGTTTAAAGGAGGTGGACTTGGATCTCTTATCTAGTATCACATCATCCCTATTCACCATAGAGGGCAGCGCAGTGAGTTCCTCTGCAGCTAGGGCTTCGGATAGTGCCTCCAGGGCTAATGCGGCTGTCTTGTTTTCGGCGCGGAGTGCTGTGTCCGGATCACTAACGAGAGTGATTATTCCGCCGGGCCCGGGCATCTTAAGCTTCATGTACCCGTAATGGGGTATGGCTTGAAAAATTGTGAATGCCTCTCGTCCTAATATAGCGTGATATCCACTGCTGAACGAGGCCACTTGGAACGTGACCTCTTCGGACATGTAATTGTCCGGCGAGCCGAACACCACATCAAGTATGATTTTTCCTGTGTTGCGCGCTTCCCGGCTAGGGATTATTCCTCTAAAGGTTGTGCTGCTTCGCTCAATGCGGCTCCAGTCTATTTCCATTTTTTGAAGAGTTTCCTCGTAGATGAGGCTTAATCCGCTGCCGCCATCCATGAGTACCTTGGTAAGGAGAAAGCCGTCCACTATTGGACTGAGGACCAATGCGGCTGGTGCTCGGGCTGTTCGGAATTTAAGTCCATCGCTGGCGTTGAAGGTGATGGCCGTGTCGCTCCATGGATTTGTTGTTGCTACTTGGTAGACTTCGGCGAGGCTGCGGATTGTTCGTTTCTGCATATTATTTTATGCGAAAGTCTTGAAGACTGTTGACACCATACTGGTACAACCGGAGTGGCTCTTCGGGGCTAGAAGCTCTTCACCACTTTTGGCCACCTGCCGCAGTATCCAACATGCACGAAGGCTATGTGTTGGAGTGGCACCTTCTATACTGTGAATTTTACAGGGTCCGCTGAGCCATCCCTCCAGTACGGTTTCGTGCCCTTTATGGGGTTTTTGCTTTTTGGTTTTTGTACCTGGTGCCGGAGTGTGATGCACCCTTTTGTTACAGATTAGGGTTGTATTCGGGACCGGATTGTCCCAAAACTTAGTTTCGGTTTTCCGGAAACTCTCCATAGCATAGTATTTTCGTACTATGGACGCTAGATCGGTGATGTGTGTAATTTCACGGCGACTGACGGCATTCAAGATTCCCTCGTCCGTGCAATTATTGCAAAAAATTGAAATTGCATTTTCCTCTCGGCAGTCCTTTATCCTGTCCATAACCAGGAGGAATCTGGCCCAGTAATGCTGTACTGTTTCGGTGGGCTCTTGCCGGATTTGAGATAGATCACATATGTCTGGGTGGGTGGGTGGAATTAAGTCCGGAACCCTACCCATCTCGAGGCTCAAGGGCCGAAAAGTTTCCGAATTTGGAAGCTTCGATTGCTGGGGGTTGTCCAACGAGTCCGGTCCGATGCCTGACTTTAGGTTCAATGCTCGATCGAAGTCCGTCCCTCCGCAGGAATCCGGCATGGAGGGTTCGGGAGTCCGGACATGACTAGTTTTCAATACAGGAGAAGAGTCGCCGCATTGTTCCTCAACTACCGCAACATGGTGGGTAACCTGGGGAGAGTTAATCTCTCTCAGATCGGTTTTAAGCCCAATCTGATTGTAGTCTGTAGCGACTCCCGGGGCGGCGATGCGATCCAAGAGCTCGTTTACGGACGAGAGCTCTATTGGATCCAGCAGCTCGACGAATTCCGAGTTGATGTGAAGATTGCTTTTGATGACCCGAGAGGTCATCGTCGAAGCGGTGGCCGAACAGGCGGTTATGAGAAAACCACCCAGCCGGATAGTTTGGCCGGCGGCCAAGGCTCCTTTGGCGAAGATACCGTCTTTAAAGATGGGAAGAGGCATCCTTCCTATCGGTGCACAGAGGAACTCTCAATGAAAGAACCAATGTCGGTGTCAAAACCGGCGGATCTCGGGTAGGGGGTCCCGAACTGTGCGTCTAGGCGGATGGTAACAGGAGACAAGGGGCATGATGTTTTTACCCAGGTTTGGTCCCTCTCGATGGAGGTAAAACCCTACTCCTGCTTGATTGATATTGATGATATGGGTAGTACAAGAGTGGATCTACCACGAGATCAAGGAGGCTAAACCCTAGAAGCTAGCCTATGGTATGATTGTTGTAATGGTTGTTCGTCCTACGGACTAAAACTCTCCGGTTTATATAGACACCGAAGAGGGCTAGGGTTACACAAAGTCGGTTACAATGGTAGGAGATCTACATATCCGTATCGCCAAGCTTGCCTTCCACGCCAGGGAAAGTCCCATCCGGACACGGGACGAAGTCTTCAATCTTGTATCTTCATAGTCTTGGAGTCCGACCGATCATGATAGTCCGGCTATCCGGACAGCCCCTAGTCCAGGACTCCCTCAGCTAGGGTTTACACGGAGTTGGTTACAAGGAGGGAAATACAATATCCGGATCGCCATGCTTGTCTTCCACGCAAAGGAGAGTCCCATCCGGACACGGGACGGAGTCTTGAGTCTTGTATCTTCATGCTCCAATAGTCCGGACAAAGTATATAGTCCAGCTATCCGGATACTCCCTAATCCAGGACTCCCTCAGTAGCCCCTGAACCAGGCTTCAATGACGATGAGTCCGGCGCGCAGTTCTGTCTTCGACATTGCAAGGCGGGTTCCATCTCCGAATACTCCAAAGTACCTGTTACAATGAATAGTGTCCAACTTCCCATCAATGTCGTACTCCTCGGCTTCTGTGCCTCAATAATGACCATCTCCACGTGTCGAGCGAATGTGAGGAGCTGAGGTATTTTTGCATTTGCCACCCCCGATCCTGCAGGTTAACCGTCTATTTGAAGAGACGGGGATTCTCAGATCCAAACCTCACTCTCTCCCCTCGAGCAAGCATCCAACAGAGCGCTCCGGAAAAACCATTCCAACATGGCCGATCGTTGCAGCTCTTCTTATCGCTCCCCTTGCTCCAAGCCGGGGGACTGGGAAGAGTGTTCAGTTCCTCACAGCCCTTTGGTAGAGTTACAGACTCAAGGGTTTCTCCCACCGGCGTTCATGGTCCTCGTCCGAGCCGGAATAGCCACCTATAATGGCGGGGAGCAAGCGGAGGGATCTCCTAATCCATCTCCAGAGGAGCGAATATGCCTCATCCCGCATCTGCCGAGGGGCGTCGGGTTTCCTATCCACCCGTTTCTCCGCGGGCTCCTGGAGTTCTACGGCCTCCAGTTGCATAACTTCACCCCTGCCTCTGTGCTACACATAGTAGGATACGTCGCCCTTTCTGAGCTATTTCTAGGCTGCGAGGCTCACTTCGGGTTATGGAAGAAGCTGTTCTGCCTCGTCCCTCGCAAACAGGGAGAATCCTTATGTCAAGTGGGCGGAGCCGAAGTATGGCGCATTGCCGAGACCGGATACCTATCCGGCACTCCCAAGAAGGCACCAGAGAACTGGCCTTCGGAATGGTTTTACGTTGATGACGTTCCCCTTCCGGATCCAGTCCGGACAGGTCTCCCCAAGTTCAGTAACGCCCCGCCGAGGGCACGTTGAAGCTGGCGCCCTTGGGGCCCCCAAGAGGAGGATACTAGGGAAATACACTTCCTGATGAGCAGGATAAAATTACTGGCCAAATCCGGACTGACGATAGTCGAGGTTATGGCAATATGCATAATGCGGGGAGTGCAACTGCTTCAATATCGGGGGAAGCCCATGTGGCACTACAACGGGGAAGATGATGCCACCCGCTGTGGCCGTAAGGGTCCGGACTCCGCCACTGCTCTGGCGAGGATATTATCCGACCTGTATAAAGGAGAAGAAGAAGAATTCCTTCACATTAAGCCGCGGGATGGGTTTTCTATGTACAACCCCCCAAGCTGGGTAAGTCGTTATTCTTTCTCTCGCTTCACTTATTGTCGCATTCTTCGCTAAGATTATCTGCCTCGATATTTTCTAGCAGGAACTGAGGAGGGCCGTAGAAGGAATCTCCAGCCCTTCCCTGCAGCCAGAGGACCCCGGAAGGGCGCTCGATCCAGGACTCGAAGAAGATCCGGATATTACTGTGGAGCTTGTCAACGGGATATTTTATCAGGCAAGCTGCGATGGCGCTTCGGTGGCTATTATCGCCGACTATCCCGGACTGCTACCTATGTCGCGTGTAAGCCAAGCCGAAAACTCTATCTTCCGAAGAGGACTCCTTTCTAATGTCGTGCCTTACCCCTGAAATGTGGTGTTTTTGCACAGACGACGGTCAGAGCGTGGGGCCGAGCCCCTAGGGACCCGTTGGCAACAGGCGTCCGGATCGGGCAGGCTTAAGAGGAAGGCAGTTAGGGTTGAAATGCCGTTACAGAGGTAAGGTAAAAACCTGTTATGCGATTATTGTATTTGAAGTGTAATAGTGCCCTTCGTGTTCTGGCAGGATGAGGAGTAGCCACACTCTATCCGGTGATCCTGCCAATCACGCCTCCACTAGCCGGATTCCAGAACCGGCTTCGAGAGAGGAGGCGGACGTGGGGCCGATGCCTCATAGTTCTCCGACAGAGGGCGCGGATATGCTCTCAGCCACGAATTCCGAGGTAGAGAGCGCCATGAATCACCGGCGCCGACGGGCCATATTCGTAACAACATCTTTTCCAAAGAAGCATTTAATGCTTTTAATTCTGGAGACGCATACATCTGAGGTGCTCAAGGCGGGCTTGCCCGAGCGACGGACCAGTATACCTAGGATATATGGGTAAGAAGATTTGATAAGCATGTATAGCAGTAGCCCCTGAGACTTGAAACGGTTGGAACAACCGTTTTAAGGATCAATTTATGCATAGGTCCTTGTAGAAAAGAATGAGCAATTGTCTCGGGAGCTGGAGGAGTGCAAGGCCCAGCTAAGAGCCACGATTGCCAAGTTAGAGGAGTCCTAGAAGGCCTCATCTGGTAACATTTGTCTCAATTGTACGCAGATGCACCAGATAGTAAGTGGCTGGTATGGCAAGTCTGACAAAAAATTATGCAGACAACCCCGGGGTGAATCCGGAGGGCGTAAGAGATGACAAGTAGCATCTCAAAAGGCAGCTAAAGGCTCGCGAGCGTGTTCTTACGCAGGTTAGGCAGTAGAAGAACAATCTTCAAGATGCCAATGTCCGACTGGACATGGAATTAAAAGACGTCCGCGCTCAGCTGGCGGACTCCGTAAAGGAGGACAAAAGGCTTCATCGCGGCATATATTGTAAGTGCCTAGACGAACTATAGTACAGCTCGGCGAGGAAGCATATTGAAAGAATTTTTACTTGCAGGTATGTTAACGGGCCGCCCTGAGGAGGAGATGCCCGCATGTGGATTTACTGCAAGACCTCTCACAACTGCACGAGCGAGCTCAACAGGTGATGCAGGGCGTTGCTCAGGCCTTATGGCCATCAAGCTTCCTGTCGAAGGGCATGGGGGAGCTTGTGGATATGCTTCAAGGAGCACGGCGGCGCTTCCGATTGTGGAAGATGTCAGCCTGCCGATAAGGTGCAAGAGAAGCCTGGGCTATGGTGAAGATGGGCTACACCAAGCTGGACCCGAACCATATGGCCGAAGTCGGACCGGTGGGGCGAGATGGGCATGAAATTCCCGTGAGTCTGGTGTATGACCAGGTAGCGTTAGCCGCAAAGTATTCCCAACAGGATTGTAAGCTAGATTGCCTATTGGATGGTATAGAGGAGGAATATAGTCAGTCA
Source organism: Triticum turgidum subsp. durum (assembly GCA_900231445.1). NCBI lineage: Eukaryota > Viridiplantae > Streptophyta > Magnoliopsida > Poales > Poaceae > Triticum > Triticum turgidum. The sequence goes on along the minus strand of LT934116.1, from coordinate 604,947,351 downwards.
AAGTGACTATGTAATTCAATGGACATAAGTAGTCCCTAGCCTTATTAAAATCATTTGTCTTGGTGGACCTTTTCGCTTCAGCCCTCGGATCCGATAGTCCGGGGTGTATCCGAATACCCGCTCAGTTATGCAGAACCGGGGTATGCATGGAAACCAGGCGTAGGGGTCATAAGTGATTGAAAGGACAAGTACCCAACTAGTTATGTTATATTACATGGATAGTAAGAAACATCTTCCAGGGAGAATAGTTCCGTTAGGGGTTCCTTTCCCTGGGTACGCATGCGATATGCACATGTCCGGACTGCGAACAAGGACGTAGGATGGGGAACTTCTGGGGATTTATGTTGTAATAAACGAATACAACTTTTGTTCACCGACCGAATATTCCCTTAAGGACGCTAGCTTTTGGCTTCACCCACTCTGAGGTACACATCCGTCTGAACCGGCAGTAACAATCGCAGAGGTGCTCCCCTTATGCCCTAGCCAAATTAACGGGAATGTAGGGCATAAACACAAGAGCCAGGCAACCCAGCTTGGCCACATCTTAAGTCATATCGATGCATATAATGGTGAAGAAAAGGCACATATGGAAAAAGAACGCATATGTGATGGGCAAAAAGCCATTAAAGTAATTATGTTTATCTTCCGTATAGGAAGCCCCCAGGTATTGCTTACACACATAGTGCGGCCGGAGTGATCCGAGCGTCCGTACTTTATTAAGTACTTTGTGTGAAGAGGAAAAAAGGTCGAGAAAGGAAAAGGGAGGGAGCACAATTAAAAGAGGAGGGGGTAAGGAGACGAACACTGAGTTTGGCGCTAGGCGTAGAATCTCCGGAGTCTGGCCGCGTTCCATGGGTTCGGCTCGAGTCTGTTATCGGATGCATTACGTATGCAGTACGCTGATCCGGTGAGAACTTTATCAATGACGAAGGGGCCTTCCCACTTAGGTTTGAGCTTGTCCTTCTTCTTCTCTGGTAGGTGTCGAACGAGTTTTGGCCCGCACTTCTCTGCTTTGGTACCGTCGAGCCTGCTGTTGATAGAATGCGGAACGGGCTTTTGCGATGTCGCGCTCCTCTTCCAAGGCATCCAAGTTATCCTGCCGATCAAACTCGGCATCCTTCTCTTCATACATGAGTATGCAAGGCGAATCATGTATTATGTCATAGGGTAGTACTGCTTTCGTGCCGTACACCATAAAAAATGGTGTGTATCCGGTGGTGCGATTCGGCGTGGTCCGCAACCCCCAGAGTACGGAGTCGAGCTCTTCGACCTAGTGCATGTCTGACTCTGTCAAGGATCGCACTAGTCTGGGTTTGATGCCGCTCATGATGAGACCGTTTGCCCGTTCGACCTGGCCGTTTGTTTGGGGATGGTAGACGGGAGCGTAGTCGAGCTTAATGCCCATTTTGCCGCACCAAGTTTTCACTTCATCGGCTGTGAAGTTTGAGCCATTATTAGTGATGATGTCGTGGGGGACGCCGTATAGGTGTACGACCCCGGATATGAAGTCTATTACCTGTCCGAATTCGGTCGTTTTGACTGGTTTCTCTTCTATCCATTTGGTGAACTTGTCCACCATGACCAATAAGTATTTTTTCTTATGGCTTCCCCCTTTAAGAGGTACGACCATATCCAGCCCCCAGACCGCGAAGTGCCAAGTTATGGGGATTGTTTGGAGAGCGGTAGGGGGCATATGACTCTGATCGGAAAAGAGCTGGCAACTGCCGCAGTGTTGGACAAGGTCCTATGCGTCTGCTCGAGTCATCGGCCAATAGAAGCTTGTACGGAAAGCCTTGCTGACTAGTGCTCGAGCCGCGGCGTGGTGCCCGCCCAGTCTGGCATGGATTTCAGCCAAGAGCTTCCACCCTTCCTCTTCGGAGATGCACCTTTGGAGCACTCTGGTCGCACTTTTCTTATAGAGTTCCCCTTCATGGACTTTGTAGGCTTTAGAACGCCGAACGATGCGACATGCTTCATTTTGGTCTTCGGGGAGCTCCTGCCTATTGAGGTAGGCCAAGAAAGGTTCAGTCCACGGGGCGATTACAGCCATGATTTCGTGGGCCAAAGATGTTATTTCGGTTGTGGAGCCTCCGATTATGTCTGATAGTTCGGAATATGGGGCTGTATTCGGATCCGTGCTAGTATTGCCAGACTCCCCTTCCCATACTACGGATGGCTTGAACTGCCTTTCCAGGAATATGTTAGGTGGGACAGGGTCACGTTTAGCACTGATGCGGGCGAGGACATCCGCCGCTTGATTGTTTTCTCGAGCCACATGGTGGAGTTCGGGCCCCTCAAACCGAGCTGACTTTTTGAGGACGGCATTACGGTAGGCCGCCATTTTTGGATCCTTGGCATCAAAGTCTCCGTTTATTTGTGATATTGCGAGGTTGAATCCCCGCGCACTTCTAGGCGTTGAATGCCCATAGAGACTACCATCCGAAGACCGTGCAACAGAGCCTCATATTCGGCCGCATTGTTGGAGTCTGTGTATAATATTTGGAGGACTTACTGGACCATGTATCCGATGGAGACGTCAGGACTACACCTGCTCCCAATCCGGCCAGCATTTTAGAGCCATTGAAGTGCATGATGCAGGTAGAGTACGCGTCGTACTCTTTAGGGAGTTCGGCTTCTGTCCGTTCGGCGACTAAGTCAGCTTGTACTTGCGACTTGATGGCCCGCTGTGGTTGTCGGTGTACTAGAGTAGGGGTACCCTAGTATCCCGAACTTGTGCACGAGCAGTCGCAGCACCCCGTGGCAAGGCTTGCCGGGTGACCGCCAAGGTCCTCCGTGGTTCCTTTGGAGCCATTCAAGAACAAAGTATTCAAGCCAAGGAGACAAGGCCCCGGCAAGAGGAGCTTGCCGGGAAGGCCAACCAAGGCATCTCAAGGAACTTGCCGCGACACACCACGCGTCTCGGCGAGGCCCGGTGAGCGACAAGCTTCTAGACGCGACAAGACAACGTCCGCGACAAGGCGCTTGCCGCGGCAAGCTACCACTCTGTACCCGCGCTCCAGCACGTCCACCAACGTGTCGCCCTGGGACCTTTCCAGGCGCGCGTGGCAAGAGGCTGTGCTGCCAGCGGTGTGCGGTGGCAAGCGGCGCTGACAAGATTGCCATCGTGGCAAGCGGTGGCGTCCCTGACGGTCCCTTTTTTGCACTATTTGGGCGACGCAGACGGGCATTTAATGCCTTTGTCCCCTGCCGTCAGGGTCAGGTATGATACACTGTACAGGTAGTTGTACCAACCGCAACACCTTTCCATTTTTGCCCTTGTCTACGTTGCCACCTGTCGGTGACCCCTTGAGCATATAAAAGGAGGCCCATGCGCAACGTAGAGGGGGGTTCGAAGGCAGAAAAACACTCACGCTTGGTCTCGTTAGCAGCTAGTGTGTATTGTAACACTCAGCGCTCCCGAGCAAGAACTCAATACACTCAGACATGCAGCAGTAGGAGTATTATCTCTTCGGAGAGCTTCGAAGCTGGGTAAACTGCTCGTGTGCTTCGCCTCGATCTGCTCTTCGTGCAATCTCCGCCCCCCGCCGAACCGAAAGGGGCTCGGTCCGCCGGTCCCATAGGTGTCCATGGATCAGTTTCCCCCGACATCTTTGGTGCGCCAGGTAGGGGAGGCGTCGAGGTTGTGTGAACCTAATCCGGCATTCACACAAGCTAGATCTTCATCTTTTCCATCGACATGCCACCAAAGAAGAAGGCTTCGGAGGCGGTTGATCCGTCCGCGTCGATCCCACCACCACCGGAGCAAACGGGTGGTGGGGTAGACGCCGGCGGAAGAACGGGCATCGACGAGGGAGCTCACGGTGCTGCCAGGTCCAAGGACAAGGCTACGCAGACCTCGGCGTCCGTACATGCACCGTGCCCATCCCAGGAGGCGCGGGACCGACAGCGTCATGGTACTCGCGGTACCATACGTTCGTTGGACCAAGATCGGGCCGGTGGATCTCGGGATGCTCAAGACCAGCATGCACACCAACATGCTGGCACGAGCGAGACACGACCGCCTGGACGGGATACTGCTCCTTCCAACACAGTTAGAAGTCCAAGCATATCCGGCTCCTCGCACCGTTCGCCACTGCCACCCACCACTCCAGCAGAAGCGTTGGCGCGAGCTCAACTGCTCCTGGATTACCCTCCAACGACAGACAAGATCGACGAATGGAGGGCCACCATTCAGAGTCTCATCAGCTTCGTCAACGGCGACACTCCACGGCAGCCGAGTACATCGCGGCCGCGGCAAGACTGCCAGGCACGAGCCGATGGTGACAAAGCCAGTGGGGGTGCAACCACCGTGCACTCTCCGCCCGAAGGCCAAGATCGCCGACTTGCCGGATCTACCTCGACAGCGACTCCACCGCATCATCAGATCCACGAGCTCGTCACGATCAGCGCCAAGTTCTTCACGAGCGATAGCAAGAAGACGCTCGTACTCGCATCGAGTGCCGAAGATAAGCGTGGCGTCAATCGGACCAGCGCGCTGGGCCCTCTGTCGACATGCATACGCCAGGGGAACCAGGTGACTTGCCGTACGTGGTAGGTTGCCCTGCGTTCACTCGTGAGCTGCAGCAAGTCTAGTGGCCCAGCATGAAGAATTTCAAGCCAGACGTACCAGAGAAGTACGACGGCAAGTCGCATCCGTCGGAGTTCCTCAGCATCTACACCATCGCGGTGCAAGCTGCCGGGGGGCGGGACGACAAGATCCTTGCCAACTACTTCCCGCTGGTACTCAAGCCCAATGTCAGGTCGTGGCTCATGCACTTGCCGGATAAATCCATATCCTCCTGGGCAGACTTATGCCATCAGTTTGTCGGCGCCTTTACAGGCGGCCACAAGCCTCATGGCCAAGAGAGCGACCTTCATCTGCTCGCCCAGAAGGAAGGAGAGCCCCTGCGCAAGTACATTCAGAGATTCGGCCGTGTATAGCACAACATCCCAGATGTCCACCCTGCCGCGGTCATCAGCGCGTTCCATCAGAACGTGCGAAACCGCAGGATGCGGGAGGAGATGGCGATGTGCAAGATCAGAGACGTCAGTGAGCTATATGCCCTGGCCGACAAGTGTGCACGTGCTGAGGAAGGGAGGAAACTCCCCGGAGAGAATACAGAAGCAGGAGGATCTGATAGCGAGGATGTTGCCCCGGCAAAGAAAAACCGGCGGCGGAATAACAGGAAGAAGAAAGGAAAAGATGTGCTTGTCGTTAAGCAGTCCGGCAACGGAGATGGCACCAAGAAAGCCAAAGCTGGAAGCTCCAGCAAGGAAATTGCCGCATGCACCAACTACCAGGCTGTGGCAGTCGCCGACAAGCAGGACGTCACCAACAAGCAGTACTGCAAGATCCACCACACCAAGGGCCATGACCTCCAGAGCTGCAAGAAGGTCGAGCAGCTTGTCGAGCAGCAAAAGGCTGAATACGAGCGACGCGACAAGGAGAAGGCCCAAGGAGGTACTGGAGGATCCGGCAAGAAACGCCCCGGCCGAAGAGGACGCCGCGGCAAGGCCAAACAGCGGCAAGGAGACAGACCTCCCCGCGGCCCCGACAAGGATGAAGACGACGACGGCGATGAAGATATGGATGATGATGAGACCGGTGAGCAGGAGTTCTAGAAAGCCACAGAGGTCCTCTGCGTTGACGGCGGTGCTTCTCTGCATACTTCACACCGCCAGCTCAAGCAGTGGGTGTGGGAAGTAAATGCGGCAGAGCCACCCGTCGAGTCACGCAAGCCTCTGAAATGGTCCAGCACGCCTATCATCTTTGATATTGAGGACCACCCTGATCGCATAACTGCGGTCGGGTGCTTGCCGATGTTGGTTTCACCAACTATCCGCAACCTCAAGGTCACTAAGATGCTAGTTCACGGCGGGGCCGGCTTTAACCTGATCTCCTCCGCGGTACTCCAGAAACTCCAGATCCCTGATAGCGAGCTCGAAGAGACCAGCATATTCCAAGGAATCAATCCGGGAAGGAGCAAGCCGAAGGGAAAGATCACGTTGCCGGTGACATTTGGCAGCGAGTTGAACTTCAGGACTGAGAAGGTCACTTTTGACGTTGCTGACTTGCCATTGCCTTACAATGGGATACTTGGCCGTCCAGCACTCGCCAAATTCATGGCAGCCTCTCACTACGCATACAACATGCTGAAGATGCCAGGCCCGATAAGTGTCATCTCTGTCCCTGGCGACAAGAGGGATGCTCTTATCTACGCCGACAAGATCTACCGGGAAGTAGCAGCCGCAACAGATTGCAAGTCACTTGCCATTGAAGCTCCCGGGGGGAAGAAGAAAACCAAGTCCGGCAAGAGTTCTGATGCCCACTCCGGCAAGCGCACCTCTTCGGAGTGCTGCGCTACCATCGAGGACGCACCATCGAGCTCCACCGGCAAGTGTAAGAAGACAATGGCAGCTCCGCCAGAGACCAAGAAGGTGTCCGCCAAGGAGGACGACACTGGTGGTACCTTCACCATCAGTGCCACTCTCGACCCTAAATAGGAAAGTGCGCTCGTTGCCTTCCTGCGGGCGAACGTCGACATGTTTGCGTGGCAACCGTCTGACATCCCCGGTGTTCCCAGGAAAGTAATTGAGCACCATCTTGCCGTCTGTCCTCATGCGCGGACCGTCTAGCAGAAGGTCAGGAAACAAGCAGTGGAGCGCCAAGAATTCATCGCAGAAGAAATCAAGAAGTTGGAAGCAGCAGGCCTTGTCAGAGGAGTGCTCCATCCTACGTGGTTGGCCAATCCTGTAGTCGTGCGCAAGGCAAACGGGAAATGGAGGCTTTGTATCGACTTTACCAATGTCAATAAAGCTTGTCCCAAAGACCCATTTCCCTTACCGCGCATTGACCAGATTGTTGACTCCACAGCTGGATGTGACTTGCTTTCATTTCTTGACGCATATTCAGGATACCATCAGATCTTCATGGCAGAAGAGGATGAGGAGAAGACCGCATTCATCACTCCATGTGGCACATACTGTTTCATACAGATGCCTTTCGGTTTAAAGAATGCTGGTTCAACATTTGCAAGGGTAGTCCATGACGCTTTTGAGCCACAAATGCACAAAAATGTGGAAGCCTACATGGATGACATAGTGGTCAAGAGCAAGGACAAGGCAACTCTGATTCAAGATTTAGACGAGACCTTTGCAAATCTGCGCAAGATCAACCTCAAGCTTAACCCCGAGAAGTGTGTGTTTGGAGTCCCCTCCGGCAAGTTCTCGGGTTCTTCGTGTCTCAGCGGGGAATTGAAGCCAATCCCGACAAGATCAAGGCCATTAATTAGATTGAAGCACCAAAGCGCGTCAAGGATGTACGAAGACTTGCCGGTTGCGTGGCTGCTCTCAGCAGGTTTATCTCTAGGTCTGCTGAGCACGCCCTGCCGTTTTTCAAAATATTGAAAAAGGCAGGTCCAATGAAATGGACTCCGGAAGCGGAAGCTGCGCTGCAGGACTTAAAGAGATACCTGTCCTCCACTCCAAACACTTGTCGCACCTAAGCCACAAGAGAAGTTGCTGCTGTATATAGCGGCAACCAATCAAGTGGTTAGTGCTGCGTTAGTAGCGGAGAGGGAGGCGGATGATGAGCCCGCAACCACGGCAGATGCATCCAGCGACAAGCAAGTGACTTCACCGACGAGCTCTGGTCCCGACAAAGATGGATCTGCGCAGGCACGTGAGGAGATACAGAAGAGAATGGTGCAGCACCCAGTTTACTTTGTCAGTTCCCTTCTGCAGGGGGCTAGGTCAAGGTATTCTGGTGTGCAGAAATTGCTTTTCGGCCATCTCATGGCCTCGAGAAAGCTGCGCCATTACTTCCAAGCACATGAGATCACAGTTGTCACTCGTTCTCCGCTGAAGAGGATACTGCAGAATCCAGAAGCAACAGGCAGGATTGTCGAGTGGGCACTGGAACTGTCAAGCTTTGGCCTCAAGTTTGAGAGCACTTCAACTATCCAAAGCAGAGCTTTGGCGGAATTCATAGCAGAATGGATGCCAACACCAGATGAAGAAATTCCAGAAACAAGCATCCCCGTCAAGGAAGCAAGCAAAGAGTGGCTGATGTACTTTGATGGTGCCTTCTCGCTGCAAGGAGCCGGTGCGGGCGTGCTACTTGTTGCGCCCACCGGAGAGCACCTCAAGTACGTAGTCCAGATGCACTTTCCCAAGGAGCAAGCAACAAACAATACCGCGGAGTATGAAGGTTTGCTTGCCGGTCTCAGGATCGCAGCAAACCTTGGGATCAAGAAGCTCATTGTCAGGGGTGACTCACAGCTTGTCGTCCGCCAAGTGAACAAGAATTATCAGAGTCTGTTGATGGAAGCTTACATTGAAGAAGTGAGAATGTTAGAAGAGCACTTTGATGGCCTACAGATGGAACATGTTCGAAGAGCTCAGAACGACATTGTCGATCGGCTGTCCAAGTGCGCCGCACTTAAGTTACCTGTGGAACCAGGGATCTTTGTGCTCAAACTGACTCAACCGTCCGTAACGCCATCAACTGGACAGAGCAAGAAGAGGAAGTTGATTTCTGGTGACTATTTTCCGGCAGAGCTCCCCGAAGCCGCCGCCAAGAAGATGGCACTCCGGTGAGCAACTCCTGGAACATTGAGCATCTTCGTAAGTTTTACCCGTAAGGCGCGGTTGCCGGAACCTGTTCCGGCAACCACCTTTTGTACAAGTCTTGCCAATGTTGCATGTAATCGTTTGTACAAAGCCGGGCGCATACCTCGTGCATAAGTAAAGCTCATGTGCCCTACACATCTTGTCAATTTCATGCTTTCTATTTTTTGCACGTGTTATCTGACACTTTGTGCAGCGCCTACCCCCAGTAAGCAATAGCGAGCCGTAAGGCTCCATATCTTTATTTTCTCTTCTTTCTCTTTCTCAAAGAAAGGAAGGTTCCCTCGCCCACAAGTTTGCCGGGGGGAAAGGAGAAGATAATGGTGTGGACCAGGCATCGTTCAAGAAAGTTTCGCCTTACCAGGAAGCAAACTACAGAAAAGCAAAGTTGCCAAAGTTTGAGCAATCAGTTTTAAAAACTTTAAGTTATCTTCCTCGAACGACCGTGCTTTGTATGGAAAACCTGTGCGCGGAGGAACCAACTCGTAGCTAGTTGTGCCCTTACTTTGTTTCGAGTCCGCTCAACAGCTTAAGTGAGCTGCGACTAGTTGCGACAAGGTTTCTTGTCGGTAGCGGCACCGCCAGCAGGCTGCTGACGTCGCGGCTAAGGTGTCTGCGCTTACAAGTTCCCTAAAAGCGTAGGGCAAAAACATACAAAGGAAGGAATCAAGTAAAGGAAATAGCATGGCAATCGCTACCCAAAATAGAGTTATATTACAAGATAGCTTGTCGCAGCTCTAACAGATTGTTCTCATAACATGACCAGCAGCGACAAGAAAAGGAGAAAACGGGCGGCCTAATCTACACGATCGCCCTCAACCCTCTTGATCCCGCTCACCTTGTCCACAATGGGTGCGACAAGGGTCTTGAGCGCTTCCAGATCATCATCCGGCGGCAGGGTCTTGAGGACGTTGGTGAGGTTGAGGCCTGGGTTGCGGAAGGCCACCTTCACCAACACCTTTTGAAGAGCTCCCGCGCAGATCTTGCGCGACTCGTCGGCCAGCTGCTTTGGGATCCTCTCCCGAAGTCGCTGGAGGGCCGTCGCCACGCCTATGAAGAACAAGCTGAGCTTGGCGCTGGGTTGGAGGTTCTCATCGGAGGAATACCCGAGATCCTCCATCCCCAGCTACGCCAGCTCCCTGTCGATGGATGCGGCAACATCCACGAGACCCTCCGTCCAGTGCTCCACATTCTCCCTAAAAGTGTTCTGGGCGGCGGCAGCCCTAGCCAGTAGTGCCTCGTCGGCCTTGATATTCTCCTTCAAGGCCACCTCCTACTCCCTGGCGCCGTCCAGCGTCTTGGTCAAAGTAGTCAGCTTCAACTCAAGATCTGCATTGGAGTCCTTGGGGGCGCTAAGCTCCTTGCCCTTCTCGGCGAGACGACCTTGCAGCTCGCCAAAGGTGTAGGCGTCCTTCTCGCGCTCACGCTTGAGCGCGGCAAGCTCTTCACCGCTCGCCTTGAGATCGGCCTCCAGCTCCGCCACCTTCATCTCCAGCTCCTTCTTGGCGGCCTCGGCAGCTGCAGCAGCATCCTCTGGTTGCTTGAGAGCCCCGCCGAATGTTTGCTCGCGCGCAACAAGCTCCTCCTCGTGGCTGTCAAGGTTGACCTTCCGTTGCGCCAACTCGCCCTCCCGCGCATACAGCTTCTCGGCGGCAAGCCGCTGTTGCTCTTCAACTTCAGCCCTCTCGAGGAGGAAGGCTTTCCGCTCCTCGGCAAGTTGCTTCTGCTCCTCTGCCAGGGAGTGGAGAGTTTCATGGTTAAAACCCCGGAGCTCTTCCGCACGCTTCTCGATATCCACTCCCGCCTTCGCAACAAGCGCTTCTCGGGATTCCAGCTTGGCCTGTCGAGCGCAGTACAGCGACAGCAGCTTCCGTAGCAGCTGCTCCTCCTCAGGCTCGCCACTGCTGCTGCTCGGCGCGTCAACCAGCGTCAGCCCAGCGGAGGGGAGCACCTCTCGATCAAAGATTTCTCCTTCGATTGGCGTCCTGGAGCTTGACGCCTAGGGAAGCTTGATGAAGACGCCATCGCCGGCCTTCAAATAGGCGCTGGAAAGGGGCTCTTCAGAGCCTGAAGCTGCGGCAGCGGCGGAGGGATCAGCGGTCGGCGTAGCGCCTGGTGCTCCTGCGGCCTCAGGGCCGTCAGTACGATCGCCAGACCCCTCGCCAGCTTTCGCGGCGGCAGCTTTGGCGGCCTCTCCGCCGGTGGGATCATCAGCGCCAACTGCTTCTTCGGTGGTAGCGGCGTCGTTGGTATTGTCGCGCGCGTTCTCCTCGCCGGCAACCTCGGTCTCCATCGGCTCTGTGGCAGAGGGATCTGACGGCCGAAAAAGGGAGAAAAGTCAATCAAATATCCAAAAAGAAAATCAGAAGAAGAAGAACCCAAGGGAAGTTTTCAAGCAAGAGGATTACCTGTACTGGGCTCTACAGTCGTGGTCTCCGCCACCGGGGGGTCGCTGGTGCTGTCCCTTGCCGGAGAACTCTCCCTTACCGGAAAATTCTCCCTTGCCGGAGAATGCTCCCTTGCCAGGGAACCCTCCCTTGACGGTGTAGTCGAAGCAGATGGCATGTCGGGGGTGGCTTCCGAGCGGTCCTGGTGAGGCTGCTCTGCTCCTACACAAACCAATAGTCAGATGTCAGCAAAGAAAGAGCACTCATGCGCGCCTAACAGAGGGAAGTAAACCATATACTTACGCTGGGGGCTGCGCTGGGGGCTGCTTTGGGGAATAGTTGCCGGGTCCGGCAAGGTGGTCTCGGACACACCCCCTACTGTCGCGGTGGGTTCGTCCTCGATGACAATCACCGGGACCTTGGCTCTCTTCGATGCTCTCTGGGCCAGGGTCCTAAAAAGGAATGAGTTCGGAGTAAAGCAAATCAGATACAAGACAAAACAGCAGGAATTGAAGAACTACAAGTACAACAGGGAATATTACTCTTCTTCTTCCTCGTCGGAGCTGAGCGCGGAGAGGTCGAAGTCCGGCTCACCTCCGGCGCGACGAGACGGAGGAGTAGGTTCCCTTAGCCGCTTGGCAGGGGTAGTGGCGGTGGTCTGAGACGGCCCAGCTCCGGCCGCCGCCGCGGCGTGAGAAGCGGCAGGAGCAAAAATGGTGGCCTGGGAGGACCCCGCTCCAGTTGCCGCAACGGCGTGAGGTGCTCCCGCGGCAACAGTTCTTGCCACGGTGGAGCGTGTCGCGCGGCGCGGCGGCTGTTGACTCGTCGGCCGCCCCGCTATGTCCCCGGCCTTGCGGAGACGCCTTCTTGGTGGAGCTGGGGGCTCTGCTAGCGGCGAGCTGTCTGAAGATGAGGAGGAAGAGGAGTTGGTCTTCAACGAGCCGCTCACACCCTCGGCGGCCTCGCTCGACTCGACTTCAGGCTCGGCAAGCTCTCCCTCGCTGGCAAGCTCCTCTCGCTCGGCCAGGCTTGTCGCCTCTTCTGCCTCTGCCTCCTCGACGGTGAATCCAAACTCGCCCGCGGCGGCGGCTGCCGCCGCCTCTTCCATCCTAGTGGCGATGCACTGCATCTTCGCATTGGTGGTGTCGCAAGTAAGGCTTTTCTGTTCATCAGAGTGGACCGGCACTTCTACCAAGCCGTCAAAGAACTCCTGCACGATGTCGTCCGCAGGCTCTTGCCAAGTTGGGACAATTCCATGCGAATCGCACAGCGGCATCATTGCACGGATGCGGTCGAGCGAGGAGTTGTTGCACAGCGGAACAACACCCTTCGGCAACCTGAACACTTCGGGATGTTGAGGGTCGTGCTTGAACAGTTCTTGGAGCATCGCCTCCAGTTCCAGGACAGTAAAGTTGAAGTTGAGGCCCGGGCGCAGCCTCATGATATCCACCGCATTCTGGAACTACCAAGCGGGTCTCCTCCTCTCCTGCAGGGGGGCGATGCGGCGACGAAGGCAATCTGTGCCAACGGCGCCTACAGTGAGCCCGTCAAGCCTGAGGCGTAGGATCCGGGTGACAGCAATCTTCAGCCTATCGTCTTCCGGGGCCACGTTGCTCCAATCGTTGCCACGCGCTACTGGGGCTTGGCGCTGGGCGGTAAATGGGTGCGGGTTCTCCTCGACAATCCAGCACCAGTCTGCTCTCCATTCCTCCCACTTGCCGCGGAGCTCTCCCTCCAGATAAGCTTCCTTCTTGCCAGCTCTCGAGATCCAGGCGATTCCGCCGAACAAAGGCTCCCCTCTCTCAACTTGGGGCATAAAGAAGTGGCGAGAAAGAGCTACATTTCGATGGACTCCGACAAAGTTTTCGCAGAGATGTGCGAAAACTGCCATGGTCAGAACGGCATTGGGGGTGAAGTCAAGGAGGCGGAACCCGTAGGTGTTCATAATATCGCAGAAAAACTCAGAGAAAGGCGGGCAGAGCTCGTAGTAGAAGAACAACGCGAAGAAGGGATACCCATTCGGAGCCAGTTTCGAAGCGGCGGCTGAGAGTACCTTCGTGCGCCGATGCGCTCGTGTATCCGTCGACCAGAAGAGGTAGTAATACTCCCTCAGCTCCTTCGTGGCGAGCTTGGGGGGGAAGGTTGCCCGCTCCTTTCGCAGCGCCGCGAGCCGCTGCGCCTCAGTCGACTTCACGGCCTTCCCCTTGTCGGCTTTCGGAGCCATGGCAAAGGTGGCGAGGGAGATTGTCGACGTTGGTGGTGCCGGTGGCGATGGGGGGCTGAGCGCTGCTCTCTTTCAGCTTTTGGAAGAAGAGGGGAGCGGCGGAGGTTTTTGAGATTGGAATAGCAACCGGCGAGATGGGCGAACTGCCCCTGTTTCCCCTGCTTATAAAGAGGGAAGGGGCGGACGTTCCGTCTTTCCGAATAAAGAAACCACCCACGATCTCTCCCACGACACCGCATTCAACGCATGTCGTTCGGGGAGGGCCCGGTGGATACGGAGTGAGATACGGTGTAACCCAGGCCGCGCGCGCCCGTGCCCTGTTTTGGGCCTGGCCCAACAGCGCTCGGCACCGTGTGTGGCCCAGACCCGGGGGCTCCTGTCGGTGTACTAGAATAGGGGTACCCTAGTATCCTGAACTTGTGCACGGGCAGTCGCAGCACCCCATGGCAGGGCTTGCCGGGTGACCGCCAAGGTCCTCCGTGGTTCCTTTGGAGCCATTCAAGAACAAAGTATTCAAGCCAAGGAGACAAGGCCCCGGCAAGAGGAGCTTGCCGGGAAGGCCAACCAAGGCATCTCAAGGAACTTGCCGCGACGCGCCACGCGTCCCGGCGAGGCCCGGTGAGCGACAAGCTTCCGGACGTGACAAGACAACGACCGCAACAAGGCGCTTGCCGCGGCAAGCTACCACTCTGTACCCGCGCTCCAGCACGTCCACCAACGTGTCGCCCTGGGACCTTTCCAGGCGCGCGTGGCAAGAGGCTGTGCAGCCAGCAGTGCGCGGTGGCAAACAGCGCTGACAAGATTGCCATTGTGGCAAGCGGTGGCGTCCCTGACGGTCCCTTTTTTGCACTATTTGGGAGACGCAGACGGGCATTTAATGCCTTTGTCCCCTGCCATCAGGGTTAGGTATGATACACTATACAGGTAGTTGTACCAACCGCAACACCTTTCCATTTTTACCCTTGTCTACGTTGCCACCTCTCGGTGACCCCTTGAGCATATAAAAGGAGGCCCATGTGCAACGTAGAGGGGGGTTCGAAGGCAGAAAAACACTCACGCTTGGTCTCGGTAGCAGCTAGTGTGTACTGTAACACTCAGCGCTCCCGAGCAAGAACTCAATACACTCAGACATGCAGTAGTAGGAGTATTATCTCTCCGGACAGCTCCAAAGCTGGGTAAACTGCTCGTGTGCTTCGCCTCGATCCACTCTTCGCCCGATCTCCGCCCCCCGCCGAACCGAAAGGGGCCCGGTCCACCGGTCCCATAGGTTTTCGTGGATCAGTTTCCCCCGACAGTGGTTTGTATGTTATGTCGAACGGAAGGAGCTCGATGGCCCATTTAGCAATCCGGCCCGTAGCATCGCGGTTATTTATTATGTCATTGAGTGGTACTTTGAAGGCCACCGTAATCGAACAATCTTGAAAGTAGTGTCATAGCTTCCGGGATGCCATGAAGACCGCATATGCTATTTTTTGATAGTGTGGGTATCGGGATTGCATGGGGTGAGGACCGTGGATACGTAATAAACCGGCTTCTGGAGCGGGAATTTGTATCCGTCTACCTCTCGTTCGACGACGAGCATTGCGCTTACAACTTGATGTGTTGTAGCTATGTACAGCAGCATAGGTTCGCCAATATTTGGCACTATTAGGACTGGATTACTGGCCAATAAGGTCTTTATTTCATCCAGTCTGGCCGCGGCTGCATCCGTCCACATGAAGCTTTCGGTGCACCGAAGAAGGCGGTAAAAGGTTGTGCCTTTTCTCCTAACCTGGAGATAAAGCGGCTTAAGGCAGCCACACATCCAGCTAGTTTCTGGATGTGCTTGAGGTCTGTTGGTACAGCCAAGTGCGACAAAGCTCGGATTTTTGCCGGATTCGCTTTAATTCCTCTATTGGAAACAATGAAGCCCAGCAGTTTCCCAGAGGGGACGCCGAAAACACATTTTTCTGGGTTCAGCTTGATGTCGTATGTTTGGAGGTTATTGAACTTAAGCCTCAAGTCATCTATTAGGGTTTCGACGTGTCTTGTTTTTATGACCACGTCGTCCACGTATGCCTCCACTGTCTTGCCAATTTGCTTTTCTAGGCATGTTTGAATCATGTGTTGATAGGTTGCGCCGGCGTTTTTAATCTTGAAAGGCATAGTGTGGAAGCAGAAAGGACCATATGGCGTTATGAAAGTTGTTGCAGCTTGGTCGGACTCTGCCATCTTTATTTGATGGTATCCGAAGTATGCGTCGAGGAAACACAGCGAGTCGTGTCCTGCTGTGGCATCGATGATTTGGTCGATGCGAGGGAGGGGGAAGGGATCCTTGGGGCAGGCCTTATTGAGGTCTTTGAAATCAACAATAGGCGCCAGGATTTGTCCTTCTTTGGTAACATTACCAGATTTTCCAGCCAATTCGGATGCTTGATATCTCTGATGAATCTGGCCTCGAGTAGTTTGGCTAGATCCTCCCCCATGGCTTGCCGTTTTGGCTCTAAAAATCTCCTTAGAGTCAGCTTGACATGTTTGTATCCTTTTAGTGTATTGAGGCTGTGTTCGGCCAGTCTGCATGGGATGGCTGGCATGTGCGATGGGTGCCAGGCGAAAATGTCCCAAATTGTCGCGCAGGGAGTCTCGTAGTGCGGCGTCCATTGTAGGGCTCAGCTGTGTCCCGATGGAAGTTGTCTTCGTGGGGTCCGTTGGATGGACCTGGAATTTGACTATCTCGTCTGTAGGTTTGAATGAGGTGGACTTGGGTCGCTTGTCAAGTATCATGTCGTCCCTGTCCACGGTAGCATGCAGCGTTGTTAGTTCTTCGGCTGCTAGGGCTTCGGATAATGCTTCCAGGGCTAGTGCTGCGGTTTTGTTTTTGGCGTGAAGTGCGATGTCCGGATCACTGGCTAGAGTGATGATTCCATTGGGTCAGGGCATTTTAAGCTTCATGTACCCATAATGGAGTATAGCTTGAAAGCTTGTAAACGCATCCCGTCCTAAAAGGGCGTGGTATCCGCTGCTGAAAGGAGCCACTTGGAATGTAATTTCTTCGGACCTGTAATTCTTCGGGGTGCCGAATAACACATCGAGTGTGATTTTTCCCGCACACCGCGCTTCCCGGCTAGGGATAATTCCCGTGAAGGTTGTGCCACTTTGTTCAATGCTGCTTTTATCAATTTCCATCTTGTGGAGTGTTTCTTCGTAGATCAAGTTTAATCCGCTACCGCCGTCCATGAGTACTTTAGTGAGCCGAAGGCTGTCCACGATTGGGCTAAGGACCAAAGAGGCTGGTGCCTGGACAGTCTGGAATCGAGGTTCATCACTGGCATTGAAACTTATAGCAGTGTCGTTCCACGGGTTTATTTTTGCCACATGGCAGATTTCAGCGGAGCTTCGATGAGCTCGTTTGCGCCTACTGTTTGAGGAGAAAGTCTCGAAGACTGTTAGTACTATATTGTGTTCGTTGGTGGGATGTTGTTCTGCTTTATGGCTTACAAGAAGATCCTCGCCACTTTTTGCAACCTGCCAGAGTATCCAACATGCCCTAAGGCTATGAGTTGGTGTTGTGTCCGGCGTACTACGGAGTTTACATGGCCCATTGAGCCATTCTTCCAATACGGTTCCACGCCCTGGGTTGGGCCTTGGTTTCTTGGGAATTGGATCGACCGACTTACGAGAGTTCGCCCGTTTAGCTCGGACAAAGGTTTTGGTGAGAGCTGGACTATCCCAAAATACTGTTTGGGTTTTCTAGGAGCTTTCCATCGCACAGTACCTCTGTACTATGGTTGCCAAGTCAGCAAAGTGTACTATGTCATGGCGACTTATAGCATTAAGGATTCCTTTGTTCGTGCAGTTCTTGCAGAAAAGTAAGACTACGTCCTCCTCACGACAGTCCTTGACCTTATTTATCACAAGGAGGAATCTGGCCCAGTAGTGATGTACTGTCTCCTGGGGCTCTTGTCTGAGATGGGAGAGAAGGTTTAAGTCCTGGTGGGTGGGCTTAGCTGAATCCAGATTCTGATCCGATCCAGCGCCTAGCGGCATGGCAGCTTCCGAGTTTGACAGCTCGGGATCCGGGGTGCTGCCCAATTTTTCCGGCCCAATACCCGATTCTAAGTCCGGGACCTATGTCATGTCTTCCCATGAGCGGGTGTACGGCTCAGGGAGCTCGGTGATCCGGACATAACTCGTCCTCAAAATAGAGGGGTAATCCGTGTGTGGTTCCTCCACTTCCGCTATCTCATGGGTGGCCGGTGGGGATTTAATGTCCCTTTGGTCCGGTTTAAGCCCGATCTGGTCATAGTCTATAGCGACTCCCAAAGCGGCGATGCGATCCAAGAGCTCATTAAGGGAGGAGAGCTATATCGGATCCATCTGTTCTGCGAGTTCCGAATTGACGCAAAGGTTATGCGTGATGACCCGAGAGGTCATCGTCGGCGCGATAGCCGAAGGGGCAGCCATGATGAAGCCGCCAAGTCGGAGAGTTTGGCCTACAGCCAGCGCTCCCCCAGAGGTAATGCTGTCCTTCACAACAAGACGAGCCATCGACCCTTGCGGCGATGACACAGAGGAACTCTCAATGAAAGCACCAATGTCGGTGTCAAAACCGGCGGATCTCGGGTAGGGGCTCCCGATCTGTGTGTCTTAGGCTGATGGTAACAGAAAGCAAGGGACGCAATGTTTACCCAGGATCGGGCCCTCTCGATGGAGGTAAAACCCTACTTCCTTCTTTACTAATATTTATGATACGAGTAGTACAAGAGTAGATCTACCACGATATCATAGAGGATAAACCCTAGAAGCTAGCCTATGATGATTATGATTGTGATCGTGATCGGCCTTCTAAGGACCAACCTCTCCGGTTTATATAGACATCGAAGAGGGCTAGGATTTACATGGAGTCGGTTCCAAGGAAGGAAATACAATATTTGGATCACCAAGCTTGTCTTCCACGCAAAGGAGAGTCCCATCCGGACACGGGACGGAGTCTTGAGTCTTGTATCTTCATGCTCCAATAGTCTGGACAAAGTATATAGTCCGGCTGTCCAGATACCCCCTAATCCAGGACTCCCTCAGCGACACCTTAAACCCAAATCACTGACCCATCCACCAAATAAGCGCCGCCGTAAGCCATGGAGAACGCAGTATAGCCAGGAGCTCAAGGAGCATTTTGCAGCAGAGAAGCAAATCGTGGCTGCACGCGTGGATGAGGTCACGATGGCTACCATTCGTGCCGACCCCAGATCTTGGAGGAGAACCTTGCCATTTGCTATAAGCATGCTCGGTTTACCCATTGCACGGGCTGCTCCTGCCTTTCCTTAACAAATTCTAGTGAATTATTCTATCTAATTTTACCATGCAATCTGTTGCTCCTCCATATATGTTCTATGTGTCATGCAGTGTGGTGCTCACTTATTAGCTGTTTGGTTAATTAGTTGTCGTCTTCAGGTAACTGTTTGGTTCAATTCTGCAAATGTGATGTTCAATTCTGCAAATGTGATGTTCAATTCTTCAGGATGCAATTTTGTATTTTCTTCCATGTGACAAATAAATCGAATTTATGTTTACAAAATACATGAGAAACGAATACAATTGCTATATTTCCAAGTTGTTAAGCACGCTTGGTTTGGTTATACATTGTGCAATGTGGTGGTCAGTTAACATTTGGTTCATTTGTGTTTGGGTGTTTAGTTAACTGTTTGGTTCAATTCTGCAATGCGATGTTCAATAGTTGTGGGTGCTTTTTGATATTGTATACCATGTGAGAAGTAAATCGAATTTGGTTGTACTAAATACACGAGAAACAAATACAATTGCTATATTTCCAAGTTGTTAAGCATGCTTGGTTCGGTTAACTGTTTGATCTTCTATTAGGAGTATGTTGTATTGTGCAATTAGGTGCTCAGTAATGTTTGGTTCATTTGTTGTGGTGTTTAGTTAACTGCTTAGTTCAGTTCTGCAATGTGATGTCCAATTTTCGTGGGTGTAATTTTGTATTGCTGTGCATGTGAGGAATAAATCGAATTTGGCTGCACTTAATACATGTGAAACATATACAAGTGTTATATTTCCTAGTTCTTAATCATGCTTGGTTTGGAGAAATGGGTTTTCCATGTGGCTTGAATTAATCTGATCAATATGCAATGTGCTTTTTTTTCATCAACATATTTTACTGATAGCATGCGAACCATTACTTAACCTGATGACTAACTACCTTATATGTGTTGCAGGGAAACAATGGGAAGCACTGAGGTTTACAATCGAGGTTAGCACATGCATGGTCCGTTGTCTAATACTCCCTCCATCCCAAAATAAGTGTCTCGAGCTTAGTACAAATTTTTACTAGAGCTAGTACAAAGTTGAGACACTTATTTTGGGACAGAGGGAGTATCACATTATTGTGAAATTGCAGGAACCATTCTAGTACTTTGGTTTTTAACAATTTGGTCGTTCACATGTAGGTCCTACTGTTAGAGGTTTTGACCGACTATTCGACACTTTTTGCATATGGGGAAATGAGTTGTCCATGAATATCAATCAAGTCAAGAAACTCAGATAGATTGTTAGGATAAAGAAATTAGCGACAAAAAACAACATGATCTTTCTCTGCACAATGAAGAAGACATCAGTTCACTACAAGATGGTAATAACTATTATACTTTGCCATTTTTATTCCTTTGCCCCGTTTCCAATATAGAGAAGATATTTATGCACATCCTTGTTTTTGGGCCTTTCCAAAGCAGTTCACTGATGATTACCTCTCAAACCACCTCTATGGTCAGGAGGCGAGGAAGGTTTTCATACAACACCCACGATTCAATATTGATGTGTTTTTGAAGAGGATGAAGGATGGATAGTCAATCATCCACATGCACTAGCCTAAAGTTGCAAAGACCTTCAACATCAATGAAGGCTCAATATTCACTTTCCACTTCAGCAGTTTTCTCGATGAGATGCACCTGTTTATGTATCGTCTATGATGCTAATTTTGAAAGGTCATGTGAAACTTGGTGCTGGTGCAGTTGTGTAATTGGGTAGCTGAGTGTTGAAGCTATATCATGTTGTACTCTGATGTATTTCAATTCTCAAATCCTACTTCCTTAATATGGGAATCAAATATATTATGTGTTTAATATGAATGTCAATTAGATTAATAAATGGATTATTAATAATAGGGCAATTAGCCTTCTAATTTGTTTTTGCTATTGCAAACGGTTATTGATAAAATACCATGGGCGATGACCTAAGACGACGCACACAGTTTCTAGGAATAAACCGTGTTGGATCGATGAACAATCACACACGACATTCTCTTCAAAACAGTTTGCGTTAGTACACCTTGCGCAAATGTTTACCGCATAAAAAGTGTGTGTGATGGATAGCCTTTGCCACACAGTTTCTTGTACGCACTATGTGTGATGCATTCAATAATGCAAACGATAATTTTTTTAATATTGTGTGCGATGGGAACGCTATCACAAACGATTTAACGAGGAAAATTGTGTGTGATGTACCTATGAAGATAACTGTTTTCCTTACAGTGACTGTGTGGGATGTATATATTAATGGAAAGGTTTCACAGGGACTAACTGTGTGGGATGTACTTACGACTGGAAATGATTTTGCCTGTATAATTGCATTTTTTAGCACTACTGTATGCATAACCGTATTTGTTCGCTCGCCGGTCACACACGACCTAATTTTGCCGAGCGTGTGTGCCAGGAGGGCATATGCCCGACGGTTTCTGGGTCGTGTGGGAAGGACCCCCTAATCGCCGACACTCACTAGGTGACGGTTTCGAACACCGCCGCGGAAAGGGGTTAAAAACCGTTTGCATAGCACCTCGCTGTACAAGTGTATATATGTATGTGTATGTATGTATGTGTATGTATGTATGTATGGATCGATGGATATATATAGAAAATGATTATATGATTTTTTTTGTTCATATAATATATTTTTTGTTCATAGAAATTAGTGAAAATTTTCCAAGTTACTAATTTACTAAGTGAAAATGTTCATATATTCAAAATGAGTTAACTAAAAGACTCACTAATTTAAAATTTACCCTCAATAACTTTGACATGAGGGGGGACGTCAGACCTGCATGAGAGAGAGGTGGTCCGCTCGCCCGACCGACTATTGAGGCCACCCAAACCCTAGAAGAAAGAGCGACGTCATTGTCGATCTACCCCCTCCCCGATAACTTTGACATGAGGGGTGATGTCGAACTTGCATGAGAGAGAAGCGGTACGCTCGAGCAACTATCGAGGCCACCCAAACCCTAGAAGAAAGAGCGTCGTTGTCGATCTATGCCCTCCCCGATAAGTTTGACATGAGGAGGGACATCGAACATGCATGAGAAAAAGGCGGTCCACTCGCGCAACCAACTATCAAGGCCACCCAAACCATAGAAGAAAGCGTGTCGTTGTCGATCTAACCCCTCCCCAATAACTTCGAAATGAGGGGGGATGTCGGACATGCATGATAGAGGCGATCCGCAACTAATCCATTGCTCATATATGCGTATGATTCCTGTTGAGATTAGCTAGATCTATGTTTGCCACTAATCCATCTCTCATGTTTGTATATTGTCATGTTGTAATTTGCAGAAACTATGTAAAGATACGTAGAACAAGAACATTTGTTGGGGGATATAATCCTCGCTAGAGGTGATCCCGTGTCATTTCTCAATGACACTGATGGTCAGGAAGGATATGATATGGCTCCGGTGATCCAATAATGGAGGAGGAAGGAGATCATGACGTCTCTGGTGACCGAATGGAGGAGGAAGGATATCATGACAGCTCCGGTGACTGAATGGCGGAGGAAGGAGATCATGATGAAGGCTCCGGTGATCGAATGGAGGAGAGAGCTATTGGAAAGTCTAGTGAGGTATATATATATTAATTAAGCATGTGCTAACTTGATGAATTAATTGTTTCAGTATATGCATGTATTAACGCTTCTTTCTTCTTTTAGCCCTCCAGATCAAGCCAAACTTTTGTAAGGAGACGAGGCACGAAGAAAAGGTTAAGCCAGGATGAAAGGTTCACGATCACAGAAGTTGTGTAAGATGGCCAACCGATTGCTCCCATGCAGACCAAGGATGCATTTGACATCAGTGCGGAGTTGTTGTCAGGGACAGCATCCCGATCAACGTCCAAGAATGGAATAAGCCGAAGGACCCTGAAGCTTCGTCTTATGTCCAAGCTAGACAGAAAGATGATCATTGGACCTTGCTGACGACAAATTTCAGCCTACCGCTAGAGGAGGAGCCGAGTAACCCAGTTATAGAGCGAAAGGTCAATGCCTTTGCTCTTAAGAAGATGGTTGAACTATTCAGGAACTGGAAGAAAGAGTTGCACACAAATTTTGTCGACAAAGGGAAGACTCCAGAATTCATCGGTCGAAATGAGAATATAAGAGATCACTGGCCCACATTTGTGGCCTACAAGATATCGGAGAAGGGTAAGAAAAGGTAACTGACACACAAGAAAAATGCTGCAAAGAAGAAGTATCACCATCACATGGGGTCAGGTGGCTACTACAAAGCCCGACCGTTGTGGGACAAAGCTAAGCAAGACCTGCTTGCTGAAGGGGTATAACCAGCAACATTGTACTTGACAGATCGTTCAAGGACTTTGTTCTTCAGGGTTGGCGGAACTTTGGAACCATAAACAGGGGAGTGTGTTTGGATGGACGAGCAACCTGCAATACCCATCAAGAAGCTTGAAGCACTAGTCAAGGCAGTGCAGGAAGGGAGTTCATACTCGACAGAGAGAAGGACGAGCAGACAGAGGCCCTTGGTAATCCTGAGCACCTGGACGAACACGAGGCACACTAGGCTCCGTTCCGTGGGAGCATGGGTTTCTCAATAGCGGTGGTTATAGAAGCCGAGAGAAAGAGAGGAAAGTGGAAGCAACCGAAATGCAGAGGCATAGTGCAAGATTAGCAAAGCCAGAGGAACTTGAGAGCCAGCGAGCTACCGGCAAACCATCTCAGCGGAACTAAGATCCTTGCTTCAATGCTGCCCCAGAAAATACCCGACCATCTCAGCGGAGAAGCCGTGTGGCTTCCACAGAGCTTGTTCAGCCTAATTTCACAGCTCCTCGCTACCCCGTGGATAGTATCACGGAGGCTGAACATTGTGGGCTAGTGATGAAATGCCAGAACCAAACTTTGAAGGCAGCGGTCGGCTCTGTTGTACCTCCTCAAGCTGAGGGAACTTTTCATTGCCGCCCGATTCCACATGGCTATGCTGTTGTGACGGTGGATGAAATAATGGAGGGATTTGAGGAGCTGGAGCTTGACTACCCTACAGGTAAAGGGGAGAATCAAATGGAAATTGCTTTAAGGAGTACCTGCCTACGCAGAAAGGAGTACATCAAGGTTCAAAACTGGACGCCTACTCCTCCACCTCCGCCGCCCCGTCAGGGCACTCTGCCTCCTCCTCCTCCTCCAGTGAGTGATCATGGCACTCCACCTCCTCCTCCACTTCCTCTAGCGCGTGATGGCACTCCGCCTCCTCCGGCGAGTCAGAGCACTCCACCTCTTCCTCCGCCCCCCCCCCACGTGTCAGCGGACTCTGCCATGTCAGCAATGGCAGAAGAGAGCCACCGCCGCTCCGGCAGCTAGCAATAGATGAGGCGGGAAGAAATTCAAAGCTGGTCCAAGCCTGAAGCCTCTTCCAAAGTTACCATATGAGAGGACTGACGAGGAAAACACGGACATCTGTGCTGCCGAAGTGCAGGCTCATGTTGAATGGAAACCTCCATCTCCAAAGGAAATGGTAGATCCGGTGAAAGTGAAGCGCAC
The DNA here is from genome assembly GCA_900231445.1 of Triticum turgidum subsp. durum. NCBI lineage: Eukaryota > Viridiplantae > Streptophyta > Magnoliopsida > Poales > Poaceae > Triticum > Triticum turgidum. The sequence goes on along the minus strand of LT934116.1, from coordinate 604,923,312 downwards.
TCTAGATGCCCTGAAGCGACCACCACCGCCTCCGCTGCGATCCAACTTTGAACATGTTATTGCAAAGACATTTTAGGAAGCACAACGGTCGTTAAGTACTTCCAGTGATGCAAGGCTAGCAAAACAAAGAAGTAGGAAAACAATTCCCCAGCTCGGGGAACAAGCGAAGCAATCGTGCCCCCCTGATGTCTACTATGCAACTTTATTCTGTAGACATGTGTTGGGCCTCCAAGTCCAGAGTTTTGTAGGACAGTAGCAATTTTCCCTCAAGTGGATGACCTAAGGTTTATCAATCCGTGAGAGGTGTAGGATGAAGATGGTCTCTCTCAAATGATACTACAACCAAATACAAGAAATCTCTTGTGTCCCCAACACACACAATACAATGGCGAAGAGATGGTGATAAAAGTGTAATATGGATGGTAGAAATATATTTTTATAATCTGAATAAATGAAAACAACAAGGTAGAAAATAGTAAACGGGCACAACAATGGTGTTTCAATGCTTAAAATTGAGGCCTCGGGTCCGTACTTTCGCTTGTGCAACCTCTCAACAATGCTAACATAGTTGGATCATATGATTATCCCTCAAAGTGCAATAAAGAATCACTCCCGAGTTCCTATTAGCAGAGAACAAAAGATAGGAATTGTTTGTCGGTCACGAAGCCACCTCAAAGCTATTATTTTCGTTTGATCTATTCAAGAGTTCGTACTAAAATAACAAAAGCTATTTTTTCCGTTCGATCTATCCTAGAGTTCGTACTAGAATAACACGAAAGCAAATTCATATTCATAATACTCAATCGACACAAAGAACTATAAAGAGACCCCAAAGTTTTTGTGGGAGAAAAATGTGCATCAACCCCTATGCATAGATTACCCCAATATCACCGCGGGAATTCGGGAGTTGAATGCCATAACATATATCTAAGATACCTCATTGTCACCTCAAGTATTCATATTGCAAGACATATATATGGTGTTCTGATCTCTGAATATTCCATTCAACAAGACAAAACTTTGAAGGGTAAAGATTCAATTTATCATAACAAGATTATAGAGGGGATAAATATCATATGATCCGACCATATTAACAAAGCCCATGAGATAGATCATGAGAGAGATCAAACACATAGCTACTGGTACAAACCCTCGGCCCCGATGGTGGACTACTCCCTCCTCATCGTGGTGGCCGCCAGGATGATGAAGATGACCACCGGAGATGATTCCCCCCCTACGGCAGGGTGCCGGAACAGGGTCTAGATTGGTTTTTGAGGACAAAGAGGCCTTGCGGCAATGGAACTTCTGATCTAGGGCTACCCCAAAGGGTTTCGAAATATTTGTGAATCTATAGTGCAAAGAGGAGGCACGGGAAGCCACCGAGGTGGGCACAACCCACCCGGGCCCGCCAGGGTGCCCTGGCGCGCCCTGGTGTGTTGTGGCCTCCTCGGGGCACCCCAAGGTGCAGCTCAGGCCCATTGGGTTCCTTCTGGTCCATCAAAAATCTCCAAAAAGTTAAGCGATGTTTGAACTCATTTGATATTGACTACCTGCGATGTAAAAAACAAGCAAAAAACATCAACTAGCACTGGGCACTGGGTTAATAGGTTAGTCCCAAAAATGTTATAAAGTTGCTATAAAATGATTGTAAAACATCCAAGAATGATAATATATTAGCAGGAATACATCATAAATTATAGATACGTTGGAGACGTATCAACATCCCCGAGCTTAATTCCTACTCCTCCTCGAGTAGTTAAATGATAAAAGAAAAAATTTATGTAGTGTGAATGCTAGCAAAGTGCATAAGTTTGATCAATGATAATTTCAATCACTTTTTCTAGCATCATAACAACAATTCTTTCTTATAAAACTTCTCATGTTATAGTAACAACCAATTCACATGTTAAGGTTCAAACAATGAACTCTCTTGAAACTCAACAACCTACGTTCTCAGTCACCAAAGCAATTGCAATTCAACTTATTCAATAGAGTCTAAGTAAGAGCTCCACATACTCAACCATATTATAGTCTTCTATGATTGCTAACACTCACCGCATACACATGAGCAAAACGTTTCAACCGGACACATAGAAAGATAGGGGCTTATAATTTTGCCTGCCAACGTATTCACCTTTGGGTGATGTCAACAATAATAACTCATGCTACCCATATTCAACTGGACATATGTACCTAGATCTTTCCTTGCCACATGGTGCTTGCCAAAGAGAGAAAAATATAAAGGAATAGTTAGAATAACTTTGACTCTTTGCGTAAAAGTAAATACATAAAAGTAAAAGATAGGCCCTTCGCAGAGGGAAGCAGAGGTTGCCATGCACTTATTTGTTTGCATGCTCAATCCTTTAATGCAAAAGAACGTCACATTATATTGCCCCTTATGATAGAAACCTTTTTTCCAGTGTGTTGCTTTTATTCTTTGCCATCACAAGTACATACGACGCTCAGTTTTCTCTTACACTAAATGATCTAACACTTTTAGAATCAATTTTTATTGCCTTATTGCACCGATGACAACTTACTTGAAGGATCTTGCTCAATCCTTAGGTAGGCATGGTGGACTCTTGAAAATAAGATTTGGGTTTAAGGGTTTTTGGATGCACAAGCAGTATCTCTACTTGGTGCGGAATTTTTTTGGCTAGCAAAGATGGGGGGCAAGCACCACATGTTGACGGATCTATGACAATATAACTTCTATGTGAATATGAACAAACATAAATCATTACGTTGTCTTCCTTGTCCAACGTCAACAATTTTGGCATATAATATTTTGATGGGGGATCACAATCACAAAATATTTCCATGGTACTGTATTTGCATGTGAAAGTTCTCTTCCTTATACTAATTATAGTGAATTGCTTGTATGACCAATATTGTGATTGTCAAGCCTCAAAAGATTTCACTTTCTAAACCCAATCTAAAGCTACCACTAGGCATGATATAATTTCAACTTCATAACATTCAGTTTATTCAAAAATTTACTCGTAGGATATGAGTGAATCACAAGAGTAAATGAGAAACTACACCAAAAAGATTTAATTGAAGATTATGCGAGTAGTTAAGTAAATAGGTAGCTATTTAAGGACTCTCTCTTATTTAAAAACTTTCAGATCTAAGTATTTTATTAAAACAGAAAGCAAAATGAAAATAAAATGACATTTCAAGAATAGCACAACTCATGTGAAGAAGCAAAAACTTAGGCTAAACCAACACTAACAGATAATTGTTGAAGAAGAAAGGTGGGATGCCTACTGGGGCATCTCCAAGCTTAGATGCTTGAGAATTATTGAAATATTATCTTGGGATGCCTTGAGCATCCCCAATATTGAGCTTTTGTGTCTCCTTAATTCCTCTTATATCACGGTTTCCCTAAATATCAAAAACTTGATTCACACGAAACTCAACAAGAACTCGTGAGATAACTTAGTATAAATCAGTGCAAAACCTTATCATTCTCTACTATATCAAATCACTAAGATTATTATTCAACATTGCATAATAAATGCCTCTTCATATAATACTCCTATCCTCAAATAGAATCATTAAACAAGCAAACATATGCAAACAATGCACACATATCAGCAATGTGCCAAAACAGTATAGTCTGTAAAGAATGCAAGATTCGTCATAGTTCCCTAACTCCAAAAATTATTATAAAAATACTACACTGTATAAAAATTTTCAGATCTTATTTTTCAAAAAGTTTCAACAATTTATCACATTCTGACTTTTCTAGGTAATTTTTGCAACATCGATAAACTTTCTGTTTTCAAACAGTAACAAGTATACTTGCAACATAAGCATGGCAAAGGCTATCATTGCCACTTTTATAGAAATAAAAGATGCAAAAAATTGTTATAAATAACATCAAGAAAATCCTAAAAAAATAAATTGACGCTGCAGGCAAAACACATATCATGTGACGAATGAAAACATAGCTCCAAGTGAGGTTACCGATAATGTTGGAGACGAAAGAGGGGATGGCATCCGGGGCATCCCCAAGCTTAGTTGCTTGGATATTCCTTGAATATTACCTTGGGGTGCCTTGGGAATCCCCAAGCTTAGGGTCTTGTCACTCCTTATTCTCCTCATATCAACATCTCACCCAAAACTTGAAAACTTCAATGACACAAAACTTAACAGAACCTTGTGAGAGAGGTTAGTATGATAAAGAGCAAACCATTTCACTTTTGGTACTGTCAAAGACAAGATTAATAATTGTTTCCACACAATTCCTAGTGTTGCATATCATTTTCACAATTTATATTGAGCAATCTAAGCCATAGAAACTAGGAAACAAGCAAACTATGCATTGAAAATAGAGTCTATGAAAAACAGAACAGTCGGTAGTAATCTGTACTCAAACCATACTTATACTATTCCAAAAATTATGAAACAAATTGGACCACATGATAAATTTGTATATTAATCTTCTGCAAAAATAATCAACTTAAAAGCGCTTTTTTGTAAAAAATGGGAGTTATTTTCGTTAGCGCAAAAGTTTTTGTTTTCCAGCAAGGTCAAATCAACTATCATCCAACATGATCTCTAAGGCTTTAATAGGCACTTTATTGAAACAAAAGCAATAAAACATGATTACTACATTAGCATAATCATCTGAACACACAAAAACAGTAGATGAAAGTGTTGGGTTGTCTCCCAACAAGCGCTTTTCTTTAATGCCTTTTAGCTAGGCATGATGAGTTCAAGGATGCTCGCATAAAAGATAAGAATTGAAACATGAAAAAGAGCATCATGAATCACATGGCAAGCAAATTTAAGCCTAACACACTTCCTATGCATAGGGATTTTTTGAGCAAATAATTCATGGGAAGAAGAATGAACTAGCATAGGAAGGCAAAACATTCATAACTTCAAAACTTTCAACACATAGAGAGGAAACTTGATATTATTGGGATCTGTAAATGCATGTGTTCCTCTCTCATAATAATTTTCAGTAGCATCATGAAGAAGTTCAACAATATAACCATCACATACAACATTCTTTTCATGACACATAAGCATAGCAATTTTGTTTCTCTCCACATAAGCAAATTTATTCTCATGAATAGTGGTGGGAGCAAACTCAACAAAATAACTATCATGAGATTGAAAATTAAAATCATGATGAAAAGTTTCATGGGTATAATTATTCAATATAGCATACATGTCATCACCATAATCATCTTAGATAGCGACGTTGTTCTCATAGTCTATTGAAGCCTCATCCAAAATGGTGGATTCACCATTAAATAAAGTCATGACCTCTCCGAATCCACTTTCATCATTATAATCATCATAAATAGGAGACATGCTATCATCATAATAAATTATCTCATTAAAACTTGGGGGAGTGAAAATATCATCTTCATCAAACATAGCATCCCCAAGCTTGTATCTTTGCATGTCATAATATCATGGATATTCAAAGAGTTCCTGGAAACAACATTGCAATCATGCTCATCATTCAAAGATTCAATGCCGAACATTTTATAACATTCTTCTTCTAACAATTGAGCACAACTTTCCGATCCATCATTTTCAAGAAATATATTATAAAGATTGTCGTGGGGAACGAACATCTATGGGGCAGGGCCCCTTTCGGTCCGGCAAGGGAGTGGAGAGCGCATGAAGAGCCGATCGAGGCGAAGCACGCGGGGGATTTTTACCCAGCTTCGGAGCTCTCCGGAGAGATAATACTCCTACTGCTGCTTTGTGATTGTATTCTGTTCTTGCTTGAGAGCGTGAGAGTGGTGTAGTTTCGAATGAGTTGAACCCCCTCTACATTGCGCATGGGCCTCCTTTTATAGGCACAAGGGGTCACCGACAGGTGGCAACGCAGTCGAGGGTACAAATGTAAAAAGAGGGGTTGGTACAACTGCTATCTACAGTGCACCCTACATAACTCTGACGGCAGGGGACAAGAGCATTTAATGCCCGTCCGCGTCGTCCAACAGTGCAGAAAAGTGACCGTTAGGGGCGCCACCGCTTGCCACGATGGTCTTCTCGTCATCTCCTCTTGCCACCTCGCACCGCTTGGCTGCACAGCTTCCCGCCACGTGCGCTTGGAATGATCATGTGGCGACACGTCGACTGATGTGCTGGAGCATGGGCGCAGAGTGGTGGCTTCGCCGCGGCAAGCGCCTTGCCGCGGTCGTTGTCTTGTCGCACCCGAAAGCTTGTCGCTCGTCGGGTCTTGCCGGGACGCGCGGTGTGTCGCGGCAAGTTCTTTGCAGTGCCTTGGTTGGCCTTCCCAGCAAGCTCCTCTTGCCGGGGCCTTGTCCTTCCCGGCAAGCTCCTCTTGCCGGAGTCTTGTCTTCTCAGTTAAAACACTTTGTTCTTGAATGGCTTCAATAGGAACTGCGGAGGATCTTGGCGGACACCCGGTAAGCCTTGCCGCGGGATGCTGCGACTGCCCGTGCACAAGTTCGGGATACTAAGGTACCCCTACTTTAGTACACTGACAGGAGCCCCCGGGCCTGGGCCACACGGTGCCGAGCGCTGTTGGGCCAGGTCCAAAACAGGGCACGGGCACACGCGGCCTGGGTCCAAACAAATCTAACTCCGTATCCACCGCGCCCTCCCGTAACGGCACGCGTCAAACGCGGCGTCGTGGGAGAGATCGTGGGCGATTCTTTAATCGAAAGAGGCGTAACGTTCGCCTCCTCCTCTTTATAAGCAGAGGAAACAGGGGCCATTCCCCCACCTTCGTCACTTGCAGTTGCTTCCTCAGAAATCTCCGCCGCTCCCCTCCGCTTCTCAAAGCCGAAAGAGAGCAGCGCTCCGCCGTCCGTCGCCGCCAACGCCCTCGCCCTCCCCCACCGCTTCCGCCATGGCTCCAAAGACCGGGAAGGGTGCAAAGTCAGCCGAGGCGCTGCGGCTCGAGGCGCTGCGCAAGGAGCGAGCACTTTTTCCCCCCGAGCTCACCGCAAAGGAGCTGCGGGAGTGGTTCTACCTCTTCTGGTCGACGGAGACGCGGGCACATCCGCGCACGCAGGTACTCTCCGCCGAAGCTTCTACTTCGAAGCGGTGCCCAAAAGGGTACTACTTCTTCCCTTTGTTCTTCTACTGCGGGCTTTGCCCGCCCTTTTCCGATTTCTTCTGCGATATCATGAATACCTACGGGTTTCATCTACTTGACTTCACCCCCAATGCCGTTCTGACAATTGCGGTTTTCGCACATCTCTGCGAGAACCTCGTTGGCATCCACCCAAATGTTGCCCTTTTTCGCCACTATTTCATCCCCCGAGCCGAGAAAGGAGAGCCCTTAGCTGGCGGGATCGCCTGGATCTCAAGAGTCGGCATGAAGGAGGTGTATCTGGAGGGGGAGCTCCGCAGCAAATGGGAGGAGTGGAGAGCGGAGTGGTGTTGGATTGTTGATGAGAACCCGCATCCATTCACCAATTTGCGCCAAGCGCGAGTAGTGCGCGGAGGCGACTGGAGCGCCCTGGCGGCGGACGATGCCAAATTGAAGATCGCCACCACCCGGATCTTGCGGCTCAGGCTTGCCGGGCTCACTGTGGGGGCTGTTGGTGCGGATTTTCTTCGCCGCCGCATCGCCCCTCTACAGGAGAGGGGGAGACCCACCTGGCTCTTCGGGGGTCCGGCGGATATAATGAGGCTGCGCCCAGGCCTCAACTTTAACTTCATCGTCAAGGAGTTGGATGGGACGCTGAAGGAGCTGTTCAAGCACGACCCCAACCATCCCGAGTGGTTCAGGCTGCCGCAGGGCGTCGTCCCGTTGTGCAATAACTCCCAGCTCGACCGCATCCGTGCAATGATGCCGGAGTGCGACTCGCATGGGATTATCCCAACTTGGCAGGAGCCCGGTGATGACGTCGTGCAGCAATTCTTCGACAATTTGGTGGAGGTGGCGGTCCGCACCGATGAGCAGAGGCTTCTCACCCACGACACCACCGATGATGAGATGCGGCGCATCGCCACCAGGGCGGAGGAGGCGGCGGCAGCCGCCGCCGCGGGCGAGTTCGGGTTCACTTTGAGGAGGCAGAGGCAGCCGAGGCGGCAAGCCTTGCCGACCGAGAGGATCGTGGCGGGGAGGTCGTTGGCGAGGGAGAGCCCGAAGCCGAAGCGAGCGAGCCTGCCGGGAGCGCAAGTGGCCAGCCATCTTCAAGCAACTTGCCGCAGACGGGGCCATCAGTGCAGCCCCCAGCTCAAACAAGAAGGCGCCTCCGCAGGACCGGCGACACAGCAGGGCGGCAAACGGGCCAACAGCCGCCGCGCCGCGGGACACGCTCCACCGGGCCAAGCACCGCTGCCACGGGAGCATCTCACACCGCACCGGCAACTGGGGCGGGGTCTTCTCGGGTCGCCGCTTCCGATCCTGCCGCGGCTCCCGCCAAGCGTCCAAGGGAGCCTACTCCTCCGCCTCGTCGCACTGAAAGGGTGCCGGACTTTGATCTCTCCGCACTCAGCTCCGACGAGGAGGAAGAAGAGGAGGACGAGTAAGTCTTTTTCTTTTTGTTGTACTTATGGTCCTTCAATTTTTGCTGTTTCTTGTCTTGTATCCGATCTGCTTTCTTCTGAACCTTGTTCCTTTCTAGGACTCTGGCCCAGAGAGCGGCGAAGAGGGCCAAGGTCCCCGTGGTTGTCATCGAGGACGATCCTGCTGTGGCAACAGAGGATGCATCCGACACCACCTCGATGGACCCGTCAACCTCTCCCCGAAGTAGCCCCCAGCGCAGCCCCCAGCGTAAGTATTTGTTCACTTCTTGTCGTGGGGCGCGCATGGGTGCTCTTTCCTTGTTGATATCTTGATTATTGGTTTGCTTGTGTAGGAGCAGAACAGGCTCACCAGGAACAACCAGAAGCTGCTCCTGAAGTGCTATCTGCTTCGACTACGCCGCCAAGGGGTGACTCTCCGGCAAGGGAGCGCTCTCCGGCAAGGGAGAAGTCCCCGGCAAGGGAGGAGTCTCCGGCAAGGGGCAGCACCAGCGACCCTCCGGTGGTGGAGCCCATGACCGTGGATCCCAGCACTGGTAATTTCCCTTGCTTGAAACTTCCCTTGGATTCTTCTTCTTCTGATCTTCTTTTTTGGATATTTCCTTGACTTCTTCTCCCTCTTCCTGTCTTCAGATCTTCCCTCCTCGGAGCTGATGGAGACCGACGCCACCAGCGAGGAGGACACGCGGGCAACACTGACGATGCCACTGCTACTGAAGAAGAGGCCGGCGCTAATGATCCCGCCGAAGAAGAGGCCGCCAGGGCTGCTGGCGCAGGAGCTGGCGAGGGGTCTGGCGATCGTACTGACGACAAGGGGGCCGCAGGAGCGCAAGGCGCTACGCCGACCGCCGATCCTTCTGTCGCTGATGCAGCGCCAGGCTCCGAAGAGCCCCAGCCCGGCGCCTACTTGAAGGCCGGCAAGGGTGTCTTCATCAAGCTTCCCTGGGCATCGAGCTCCAGGGCGCCGGTTGAAGGAGAGGCATTTGACGGGGAGGTGCTTGCCTCCGCTGGGCTGACGGTGGTGGACGCGCCAAGCAGCAGCAGTGGTGAGTCCGAGGAGGAGGAGCTACTCCGGAAGTTGGTGTCACTCTACCGCGCCCGTCAGGCGAAACTGGAGTCCCGGGAAGCGCTTGTCACGCAGGCGGGAGTAGACATAGAAAAGCATGCGGAGGAGCTCCAGAGCCGCAATAAAGAGGCCCTCCAATCCATTGCAGAGGAGAGGGCACAGCTTGTAGAGGCGCGGAAGGCGTTCATCCTTGAGAAGGCTGAAGCCGAGGAGCAGCAGAGGCTTGCCGCAGAGGAGCTGTCCAAGCGGGAAGGTGAGCTGACGCAGAAGAAGGTTAACTTGGACAGCCATGAGGAAGAGCTTGCCGCGCGCGAGCAATCACTTGGCGAGGCCCTCAAGGAAGCGAAGGATGCCGTAGCAGCTGCCGAGGCCGCCAAGAAGGAGTTGGAGGTGAGGGTGACGGAGCTAGAAGCCACCCTCAAGACAAAGAATGAAGAGCTCGCCACGCTCCAACGCGAGCGCGAGAAGGACGCCCTCGCTCATGGTGAGCTGCAGGGTCGCCTCTCCGAGAGGGGCAGGGAGCTGAACGCCGCCAAGGACGCCAATGCCGATCTCGAGCTGAAGCTGGCCACGCTGACGGAGACGCTGGACGGCACCAAGAAGCGGGGAGAGGACTTGAAGCAAGAAGTCAAGGCCAATGAGGCGCTGTTGACGAGGGCCGCCGAAACCCAGAACACCTTCAGGGCTACCGTGGAGCTCTGGACGGAGGGCCTCGTCAACATCGCCGCAGTCATCGACGAGGAGCTGGCGCAGCTGGAACTGGAGGGCTTCGGGTACTCCTTCGACGAAAACCTCCAGCCTAGCGCCAAGCCTACTCTGTTCTTCAAGGGCGTGGCGACGGCTCTCCAGCAACTCCGGGAAAGGATCCCAAGGCAGCTGGCTGACGAGTTGCGCGCAATCTGCACTAGAGTCTTGGAGAAGGTGCTGGTGAAGGTGCTCTTCCGCAATCCGGGCCTCAACCTCACCAACATCCTCAAGAAGCTGTCGGCGGGTGCCGATCTTGAAGAGCTCAAGGCCCTTGTCGCACCCATTGTGGACAAGTTGAATGAAGTCAGGAGGATCGACGGCGAGTGTGTGGATTAGGCCGCCCTTTTTCTCCTTTCCTTGCCGCTGCCATTTATGTTATGAAAACAATTTATTCAGTGTTGCGACAAGTTGCCTTTGTAATATAACTTTATCTTGGGCAGTATTTGCTATGTTATTTCCTTTACTTGATTCCATCCTTTGTATGTTTTTACCCTATGCTTTTAGGGAACTTGCCGGCGTGAGCACCATTGCCGCGAGCGCTGAGTGCAGAACATCAGCAGCCTGCCGGCGGTGCTGCTTCCAGCAAGAAACCTTGTCGCAACTAGTTGCAGCACACTTAAGTTGTTGAGCGGACTCAAAACAAAGCAAGGGCGCAACTAGCTACAAGTTGGTTCCTCCGCGCATAGGTTTTCCATACAAAGCACGGTCGTTCAAGGAAGATAACTTAAAATTTTAAAAACTGATTGTGCTCAAACTTTGGCAACTTAGCTTTTCTGTCGTTTGCGTCCTGGCAAGGCTATA
>LT934116.1:604885659-604912123 GCA_900231445.1 Triticum turgidum subsp. durum | reverse complement strand
CTTCTTTTTGAGGAAAAGAAAGAAGAGAAAATAAAGATATGGAGCCTTAAGGCTCGTTACTGCTTACCGGGGGCAAGTGCTGCACAAAGTGTCAGATAACACATGCAAAAAAGAAAAAGGCATGTAATTTGACAAGATTTGCGAAGCACGTGAGCTTTATTTATGCACGGGATCTGCGCCCGGCTTTGTACAAAGGGTTACATGCAACAGCGGCAAGGCTTGTACAAAAGGTGGTTGCTGGAACAGGTTCCGGCAACCGCCCCTTATGGGTAAAACTTACGAAGATGCTCAATGTTCCAGGAGTTGCTTACCGGAAAGCCATCTTCGGTCTCAAGGTGGACAGCACCAGGCCTAGTGACTCGTTTCACCCGATAAGGGCCTTCCCACTTCGGCGTCAACTTGTTGGAATTCTTGGCGGATTGAACACGCCGAAGAACAAGGTCGCCTTCCTCGAGACTTCTGGCATTGACTTTGCGGCTATGGTAGTGGCGCAAAGCCTGCTGATATCGAGCAGCTCGTATAGCAGCTTGAAGACGATCTTCCTCAAGGAGCAGCGCGTCATCTTGCCGCAGCTGCTCTTGCTCAAGCTCATCATAAGCGAGCACTCGAGGCGATCCGTATACGAGTTCCGTGGGGAGAACTGCTTCTGCTCCATAGACTAGAGCAAAAGGTGTTTGGCCAGTGGCTCGATTTGGTGTCGTCCTGATCGACCAAAGAACCACTGGCAGCTCCTCGATCCAATTCCTTCTGCACCTGTGCAGCCTGTCGAAAGTTCTGGTCTTGAGCCCGCGCAGCACTTCAGCGTTTGCCCTCTCCGCTTGACCGTTGCTTCTCAGGTGAGCAACAGAAGCGAAGCAGACCTTGGTGCCAAGATCTTGGACATACTGCATGAAGGTGCGGCTCGTGAATTTTGTGCCATTGTCGTTGATGATCCTGTTAGGGACTCCGAAACGGCAAACAATTGACCTGAAGAACTTGACTGCTGACTGTGCTGTCACCTTCCTCACTGCTTCCACTTCCGGCCACTTTGTGAACTTGTCAATCGCAACGTACAAGTACTCAAAGCCCCCGATAGCTCGGGGAAAGGGGCCGAGGATGCGAGCCCCCAGACCGAAAATGGCCAGGATAAAGGGATCGTCTGGAGAGCTTGAGCTGGTTGATGTATCTGCTTGGAGTGGAACTGGCATGCTTCACACTTGGTTACTTGTGCTGTTGCATCCTGGAGGGCTGTTGGCCAAAAGAAACCTTGCCGGAAGGCTTTGCCGGCAAGTGCTCTTGCGCCAATGTGGTGGCCACATATGCCTCCATGTATCTCCGCCAACAGCTTCTGTCCTTCTTCCCGGGGAATACACTTCAATTTCACTCCATTGAATCTTCTTCTGTACAGTATGTCGTCGACAAACTGGTACATACTTGACTGCCGGGCTACTTTCTCCGCTTCTTCTTGCTCTTCGGGAAGTTCTCCTGTTTGAAGGAAACGGACAATCTGCTGTGCCCATGCCGGAGCATGTGGCTCAACAACAAGGACTAAAGGCACAAATAATGCTGCGGGAACATCAGCTTCTACGGCAAGAACCTGAGGTTCAGCTGGAGCTTGATGATCCCCGGCAAGCTTGCCGGAGCAAAACTTGTCGGGAGCGTCTGCTTCAACGGAACAAGCCCTAGGGCTTGTCGGAGCAGACTGCTCCTCAGCACTCTTGGTGTTAGGCTTGGGAACCTTCTTGGCGGCGGCTTCGGGAGCTCTGCCAGAAAGTAGTCACCAGAAACCAACTTCCTCTTCTTGCCATGTCCAGTTGATGGTGTTACAGATGGTTGAGTCAGCTTGAGCACAAAAATTCCTGGTTCCACAGGTAACTTGAGTGCGGCGCACTTTGACAGGCCATCTGCAATGTCGTTCTGAGCTCTCGGAACATGTTCCATCTGTAGGCCGTCAAACTGTTCTTCCAACTTTCTCACTTCATCAATGTAAGCTTCCATCAATGGACTCTGGTAATCTTTGTTAACTTGGCGGACGACAAGCTGCGAGTCACCCCTAACAATAAGCTTTTTGATCCCAAGGTCTGCTGCGATCCTGAGTCCGACAAGCAAACCTTCATACTCTGCAGTATTATTTGTCGCTTGCTCCTTGGGAAAGTGCATCTGGACCACGTACTTGAGGTGCTCTCCGATGGGTGCGACAAGTAGTACGCCCGCACCGGCGCCTTGCAGCGAGAAGGCACCATCAAAGTACATGATCCATTCCTTGCTTGCTTCCTTGACGGGGATGCTCGTCTCTGGAGTTTCTTCATCAGGTGTTGGCGTCCATTCTGCTATGAATTTTGCCAATGCTCGGCTCTGAATAGTTGAAGTACTCTCAAACTTGAGGCCAAAGCTTGACAATTCCAGTGCCCACTCGACAATCCTGCATGTTGCTTCTGGATTCTGCAATATCCTTTTCAATGGAAAGCGAGTGACAACTGTAATCTCATGTGCTTGAAAGTAATGGCGCAGCTTTCTCGAGGCCATGAGGAGGCCGAAAAGCAACTTCTGCACACCAGAGTACCTTGATCTAGCCCCCTGCAAAAGGGAACTGACAAAGTAAACTGGGCGCTGCACCATTTTCTTCTGCTTCTCTTCTTGTGGCTGCACAGATCCATCCTTGTCGGGAACAGAGCTTGCCGAGGAAGCCCCCTGCTTGTCGCTGGATGTGCTTGTCGTGGCTGCTGGCTCATCATCTGCCTCCCTCCCTGCTACTAACGCAGCACGAACCACTTGGTTGCCGCTAGATATAGCAGCAACTTCTCTTGTGGCTTAGGTGCGACAAGTATTGGAGTGGAGGACAGATATCTCTTCAAGTCCTGTAACGCGGCCTCTGCTTCCGGAGTCCATTTCATTGGACCTGCCTTTTTCAAAATTTTGAAAAATGGCAGGGCGCGTTCAGCAGACTTAGAGATGAACCTGCTGAGAGCAGCTACGCAGCCGGCAAGCCTTCGTACATTCTTGACGCGCTTCGGTGCTTCGATCTGCTCAATGGCCTTGATCTTGTCAGGGTTGGCTTCGATCCCCCGCTGAGACACCAAGAACCCGAGAAGCTTGCCGGAAGGGACTCCAAACACGCACTTCTCGGGGTTGAGCTTGAGATTGATCTTGCGTAGATTTGCAAAGGTCTCGTCCAAATCTTGAATCAGAGTTGCTCTGTCTTTGCTCTTGACCACTATGTCATCCATGTAAGCCTCTACATTTCTGTGCAACTGTGGCTCAAAAGCTTCGTGAACTACCCTTGCAAATGTTGAACCAGCATTCTTTAGTCCGAAGGGCATCCGTACAAAGCAGTACGTGCCACATGGAGTAATGAATGCGGTTTTCTCCTCATCTTCTTCTGCCATGAAGATCTGATGATATCCTGAATATGCATCAAGAAATGAAAGCAGATCACATCCCGCCGTGGAGTCGACAATCTGGTCAATGCGCGGCAAGGGAAATGGATCTTTGGGACAAGCTTTATTAACATTAGTGAAGTCAATACAAAGCCTCCATTTCCCGTTCGCTTTGTGCACGACTACAGGATTGGCCAGCCACGTTGGATGGAGCACTCCTCTGACCAGGCCTGCTGCTTCCAACTTCTTGATCTCTTCAGCAATGAATTCTTGGCGCTCCACTGCTTGCTTCCTAACTTTCTGCTTGACGGGCCGCGCGTGGGGACAGACGGCAAGGTGGTGCTCAATTACTTTCCTGGGAACACCGGGGATGTCAGATGGTTTCCATGCAAACACATCGACATTCGCCCGCAGGAAAGCAACGAGCGCGCTTTCCTATTTAGAGTCAAGCGTGGCACTGATGGTGAAGGTACCACCAGTGCCGTCCTCCTTGGCGGCCACTTTCTTGGTCTCTGGCGGAGCTTCCTTTGCCTTCTTACACTTGCCGGTGGAGCTCGATGGTGCGTCCTCGACGGTAGCGCAGCACTCCGAAGAGGTGCGCTTGCCGGAGTGGGCATCAGAGCTCTTGCTGGACTTGGTCTTCTTCTTCCCCCCGGGAGCTTCAGCGGCAAGTGATTTGTAATCTACTGCGGCTGCTGCTTCTCGGTAGATCTTGTCGGTACAGATAAGGGCATCCTTCTTGTCGCCAGGGACAGAGATGACACTTATCGGACCAGGCATCTTGAGCACGTTGTATGCGTAATGAGATGCTGCCATGAACTTGGCGAGCGCTGGACGGCCGAGTATCCCATTGTAAGGCAATGGGAAATCAGCAACGTCAAAGGTAACTCTCTCTGTCCTGAAATTCAGCTCGCTGCCAAATGTCACCGGCAACGTGATCTTCCCCTTCGGCTTGCTCCTTCCCGGATTGATTCCTTCGAAGGTACCAGTCTCTTCAAGCTCGCTGTCGGGGATTTGGAGCTTCTTGAGTACCGCGGAGGAAATCAGATTCAAGCCGGCCCCGCCGTCAACCAGCATCTTTGTGACCTTGAGGTTGCGGATAGTTGGTGAAACCAACATCGGCAAGCACCCGACCGCGGTTATGCGATCAGGGTGATCCTCAACGTCAAAGATGATGGGCGTGCTGGACCCCTTCAGAGGCTTGCGTGACTCAACTGGTGGTTCTGCTGCATTCACTTCCCGCACCCACTGTTTGAGCTGGTGGTGCAAAGTATGCAGAGAAGCACCACCGTCAATGCACAGAACCTCCGTTGCTTTCTGAAACTCCTGCTCGTCGGCCTCATCATCCTCCATGTATTCATCTTCATCCTCATCTTCATCCTTGTCGCGGCCGCGGGGAGGCCTGTCTCCTTGCCGCTGCTTGGCCTTGCCGCGGCGCCCTCCCCGGCCGGGACGCTTCTTGCCGGATCCTCCACCACCTTCTTGGGCCTTCTCCTTGTCGCGTCGTTCGTATTCAGCTTTCTACAGTTCAACAAGCTGCTCAAATTTCTTGCAGGTCTGGAGATCATGGCGCTTGGTGCGATGGATCTTGCAGTATTGCTTGCCGGAGCCGTCCTTCTTGTCGGCGGCCACCACAACCTCGCTGTAGTTACCAACTTTGGCCTTCTCGGTGCCTCCTCCGTTGCCGGACTGCTCGACAACTAGCACATCCTTAACTTTCCTCTTCCTGTTGTTCTGCCTCTGGTTTTTCCTTGCCGGGGCGGCATCCTCATCGTCAGACCCTTCTGCTCCTGCATTCTCTCCGGGGAGTTTCCTCCCCTCTTCAGCACGTGCGCACCTGTCGGCCAGGGCATATAGCTCGCTGACATCTCTGATCTTGCACATCGCCATTTCCTCCCTCATCCTGCGATTACGCACGTTCTGATGGAACGCGCTGATAACCGCGGTAGGGTGGACGTCTGGGATGTTGCGCTGCACTTGGCTGAATCTCTGAATATACTTGCGCAGGGGCTCTCCTTCCTTCTGGGCGAGCAGATGAAGATCACTTTCCTGGCCATGGGGCTTGTGGCCGCCTGTGAAGGCGCCGACAAACTGATGGCACAGGTCCGCCCATGAGGAGATGGAGTCGTCCGGCAAGTGCATGAGCCAGGATCTGACGTTTGGCTTGAGTACCAGCGGGAAGTAGTTGGCAAGGATCTTCTCGTCGCGCCCCCCGGCAGCCTGCACTGCGATGGTGTAGATGCTGAGGAACTCCGACGGGTGCAACCTGCCATCATACTTCTCGGGTACATTTGGCTTAAAGTTCTTGGTACTGGGCCACTGGACTTGCCGCAGATCACGAGTAAACGCAGGGCAACCTACCGCGTACGGCAAGTCGCCTGGTTCCCCTGGTGCATGCATGTCAACAGTGGGCCCAGCGCGCTGTTCGGACTGACGTCGCGCTTCTCTTCGACGCTCGATCCGTGTACGAGCGTCTTCGTGCTGCCGTTCTTGAAGAACTTGGCGTTGATCGCGACGAGCTCGTGGATCTGACAACGCCGTGGAGTCGGTGTCAAGGTTGACCCGGCGAGTCGGCGATCTTGGCCTTCGGGGCGGGGAGTGCATAGTTGTCGCACCCCCACCAGTCTTGTCGCCATCGGCTTGCGCCTGGGCGTCTTGCCGCGGCTTCGTCGTACTCGGTTGCCGGGGAGTGTCGCCGTTGGCGAAGCCGATGAGGCTCGGAATGGTGGCCCTCCAGTCGTCAATCTTGTCTGGCGCTGGAGGGTAATCTAGAAGTAGTTGGGCTCGGGCCAATGCTTCTTCTGGAGTCTTGGGTGGTGGCGGCGAACGACGCGAGGAGCGAGATATGCTCGCACTTCTAACAGTGTTAGAAGGAGCAGCATCTCGTCCAGGCGACTGTGCCGCGCTTGTACCAGCATGTTGACGTGCATGCTGATCTTCAGCATCCTGAGATCCACCAGCTTGGCCTTGACCCAACGAACGTATGTTACCACAGGTACCATGACGTTGTCGGTCCCGCGCCTCCTGAGACGGGCGCGGTGCATGCACGGACACCGAGGTCTGCGTGGCCTTGTCCTTGGACCTGGCGGCGGCATGAGCTCCTTCGTCGGTGCCCGTTCCTCCGCCGGCGTCTACCCCACCGCCCGTTTGCTCCGGTGGTGGTGGGATCGACACAGACGGTCCAGCCACCTCCGAAGCCTTCTTCTTCGGTGGCATGTTGAAGATGATGATGAAGAAAATGAAGATCTGGCTCGCGTGAACACCGGATCAGGTTCACGCAACCTCGACGCCCCCCTACCTGGCGCGCCGTAGATGTCGTGGGGAATGAACACCTATGGGGCAGGGCCCCTTTCGGTCTAGCAAGGGAGCGGAGAGTGCACGAAGAGCCGATCGAGGCGAAGCACACGGGGGATTTTTACCCAGCTCCGGAGCTCTCCGGAGAGATAATACTCCTACTGCTGCTTTGTGATTGTATTCTGTTCTTGCTTGAGAGCGTGAGAGTGGTGTAGTTTCGAATGAGTCGAACCCTACCTAACTCTGACGGCAGGGGACAAGAGCATTCAATGCCCGTCCGCGTCGTCCAACAGTGCAGAAAAGCGACCGTTAGGGGCGCCACCGCTTGCCACGATGGTCTTCTCGTCATCTCCTCTTGCCACCTCGCACCACTTGGCTGCACAGCTTCCCGCCACGTGTGCCTGGAATGAACCTGCGGCGACACGTCGACTGATGCGCTGGAGCATGGGCGCAGAGTGGTGGCTTCGCCGCGGCAAGCGCCTTGCCGCGGTCGTTGTCTTGTCGCACCCCAAAGCTTGTCGCTCATCGGGTCTTGCCGGGACGCGCGGCACGTCGCGGCAAGTTCTTTGCAGTGCCTTGGTTGGCCTTCCCGGCAAGCTCCTCTTGCCGGGGCCTTGTCCTTCTCGGCAAGCTCCTCTTGCCGGAGTCTTGTCTTCTCAGTTAAAACACTTTGTTCTTGAATGGCTTCAATAGGAACTGCGGAGGATCTTGGCGGACACCCGGCAAGCCTTGCCGCGGGACGCTGCGACTGCCCGTGCACAAGTTCGGGATACTAAGGTACCCCTACTTTAGTACACCGACAAAGATGATCAATAATATGATGCAACCTTAATTCCATTTTTTATGTAGTTTTCTTTTATAAACCAAACGAGTGATAAAACAAGAAATTAAAAGATTCGATTGCAAGATCTAAAAATATACCTTCAAGCACTCACCTCCCCGGCAACAGTGCCAGAAAAGATCTTGATGTCTACTACGCAACTTTATTCTTGAAGACACGTGTAAGGCCTCCAAGCACAGAGTTTTGTAGGACAGTGGCAATTTTCCCTCAAGTGGATGACCTAAGGGTTATCAATCCGTGAGAGGTGTAGGATGAAGATGGTCTCTCTCAAGCGACCCTGCAACCAAATACAAGAAATCTCTTGTGTCCCCAACACACCCAATACAATGGCAAATTGTATAGGTGCACTAGTTCGGCGAAGAGATGGTGATAAAAGTGTAATATGAATGGTAGAAATATATTTTTATAATCTGAATAAATAAAAACATCAAGGTAGCAAATAGTAGACGGGCACAAAAATTGTGTTGCAATGCTTAAAAATGAGGCCTAGGGTCCGTACTTTAGCTAATGCAACCTCTCAACAATGCTAACATAGTTGGATCATATGATTATCCCTCAAAGTGCAACAAAGAATAACTCCCGAGTTCCTCTTAACAGAGAACAAAAGATAGGAATTGTTTGTAGGTCACGAAGCCACCTCAAAGCTATTCTTTCTGTTTGATCTATTCAAGAGTTCGTACTAAAATAACACAAAGCTATGTTTTTGTTAGATCTATCCTAGAATTCGTACTAGAATCACACCAAAGCAAATTCATATTCATAATACTCAATCCGCACAAAGAACTATAAAGAGACCCCAAAGTTTCCATCGAACAAAAACGTGCGTCAACCCCTATGCATAGATTACCCTAATATCACCGCGAGAATCCGCGAGTTGAATGCCATAACACATATCAAGTGAATCAATAGTATAACTCATTGCCACCTCAAGTATTCATATTGCAAGACATATATCATGTGTCCTCATCACTGAATATTCAATCTGATAAGACAAAACTTTGAAGGGTAAAGATTCAATTCATCATAACAAGAGTATAGATGGGAGAAACATCATATGATCCGACTATATTAACAAAGCCCATGATATAGATCACTAGAGAGAGAGATCAAACACATAGCTACTGGTAGAAACCCTCAGCCCCGAGGGTGGACTACTCCCTCCTCATCATGGTGGTCGCCGGGATGATGAGGATGGCCACCGGAGATGATTCCCCCCTCCGACAGGGTGCCAGAATGGGGTCTAGATTGGTTTTCACGAATAGAGGCCTTACAGCGGTGGAACTTCTGATCTAGGGCTACCCCAAAGGGTTTCGGAATATTTGGGAATTTATAGTGCAAAAAGGGGGTGCGAGAGGACACCGAGGTGGGCACAACCCACCTGGGCGCGCCAGGGGGCCCTGGAGCGCCGTGTTGGGTTGTGACCCCCTCGGGGCACCCCCAGCTGCAGCTCAGGCCCATTGGGTTCCTTCTGGTCAATAAAAAATCTCCAAAAAGTTATGCAGTGTTTGGACTCCATTTGATATTGATTTCTTGCGATGTAAAAAACAAGGAAAAAACTGCAACTGGCACTGGGCACTGGGTCAATAGGATAGTCCCAAAAATGATGTAAAGGTTCTATAAAATGATTATAAAACATCCAAGAATGATAATATATTAGCATGAATACTTCATAAATTATAGATACGTTGGAGACTTATCACACCCCGCGCAAGATGTCTAGCGATATCGTCGCTAATCATCCAGGGCTAGTGCCGAGTACCAATCTTGGTTATTACCTAGGCGATGATATATAGTTTGAAATGTTAGAGGTAATAGAGATCTTAAGATACGAGTACGGGAAGCCTCTAGTCAAACCTGATACTCCTCCTCAAACAACTATGATGGGAAGATTGCATGAATGGTACATGGATACCTACAGGAAGTCTGGAAAGGATAGATTGATGGCGAGAATTAAAGATGAGCACGACTTCATTGGTGTCGACCTGATGCCTATTGAATTTGTGGAGTTATTTTAGTTATTCAATCAAGAGGCCCTCGACAAACAACTCATGACTTGCTACTGACTGTAAGTACTACTTCTGTAATTAAGTCTCTATAGCCTAGATTTTTCATTGCATGTATATATAATTATCCTCATTATATTATGCAGATTGAAGATTGTCAAATGCAAAAAAAGGACAAATTTGTGACCTTGGGTTCATTAACCAAAATACCGTAAATGAATAGTCGGTTAAAAACAGAGTCAAAGATACTGAGGACAACTTACAACAATTGTTACTTCGACATCGAAACAAAGGGAAAATATTCTTTCCTTACAACTTCAAGTGAGTGTTACTGTCTTGTGCATATTTGGTTTCTCTTACTCGAGGTTATAGTAATGTAACTGATGAGTTATGCGTGCGTAGGTTCCACTTTATTATGCTAGAGATTAAGCTTGACCGGGGAGTAGTAACTGTTTTAGACTCGAGAAGTAAAGATCCCCATGAGTATGCGTACATGACTGCCATGCTCCAGAATTAAGTTCAATCGATCATTAGTGCACCATATCAGCAACTTTTGTTCATTTCCTACTAGCAAGTAATCATTTCCCTTGCCTGGCAGGCTTTGGAAATAGTTCACCGGAATGGTTCCGGGTCAGCAGAAGGAGCTGCGATTTACACACCGGAATGGTTCAAGTAAGTAGTACTAGCTAGTTCCAGGTCTGCAGAAGGAGCTGCATCTTTCATTAATTCTTGTTTCATCAATGCCATTATCATGATTCATTATCAGTTTGATTGAACTCTATTCTCGTAAAGTGCTTGTGGCAGGAAGGTGGGAATAATTTATGTGGATATTGCGTTTGCGAATTCATCCGCCACTGGACCTCTGAGCGGGGCTACTCTGATAAACAATTTGAAGTACATTAACAATAATATTCACAATTTTATTTTATTACCATCAGTTGTTTTGAGTTTCATTCATATATATGTATTGACCCCCTTCATTAAATTAGATGTGGCAGATGCGGGATGAACTCCTACCACATGATAGGAGAATACCATGTGGAAATTGAAATGGATTTTAGATGTCAGGGATTGTAAGAGATGTTATATTGTATATATGTAGTAGCGTCGGATAGATATACGAAAACATGTTGTTCGACGAATCTCGGAGAAAGAGGGGTCACTTCTCTCTATATATGTTCATGATGATCTTGTGTAATTAACGGTTCCTTCATTTGCATACTAGCCAGTGTGTCGAGTTCTCCGATCTATATGTATAGTAGCTAGCATCGACCAAGAACGGAGAAGGAGAGGTCACTTCTCTCTATATGTGGTAGCTATATATAGCTAACACAATATGAAACTGATGTGTGCAAGAACTATGTCGGTATTTCCCCAAAGAGGAAGGGATGATGCAGCACATCGACGGTAGGTATTTCCCTAAGTGATGAGACCAAGGTTATCGAACAAGTAGGAGAACTAGGCAACACTATGTGAACGACACCTACACACAAATAACAAATACTCGCAACCCAACGTATTAAAGGGGTTGTCAATCCCTTTTGGGCAACAGCACCAGAAATTGGAAAATGGATGTTATAAAGTTGTAATAGATGGGATGAATAGATCGCAAATAAAATAAAGTGCATCAAGGTATTTTTGTATTTTTCGTTTAACAGATCTGAAAATAAAAGCAAATAAAAATAGATCGCGAAGGCAAATATGATAAGGAAGAGACTTGGTGGCCCTAGATTTCACTAGTGGGTTCTCTCGAGAAAAATAGCAAATGGTGAGTAAATGATTTACTATTGGGCAATTGATAAAACTTCAAATAATCATGACGATATCCAGGCAATGATCATTATATAGGCATCACGTCCAAGATTAGTAGACTGACTCCTGCCTGCATCTACTACTTTTACTCCACACATCGACCGCTATCGAGCATGTATCTAGTGTATTAAGTTCATGGAGAAATGGAGTAAGCAATAAGAATGATGACCATGATGTAGCAAGATCTATTTATGTAGACATGTACCCCATCTTGTTATCCTTAATAACAACGATACATACGTGTCGGTTCCCCTTCTGTCACTAGGATCAAGCACCGTAAGATCGAACCCATCACAAAGCACCTCTTCCCATTGCAAGATGAATATCTCAAGTTGGCCAAACAAAACCCAAATATCGGATAATAAATATGAGGCTATAAGCAATCATGCATATAAGAGATCACACAAGACTCAAATAACTTTCATGGATAAAAAGATAGATCTGATCATAAACTCAAAGTTCAGCGGATCCCAACAAACACACCATAAAAAGAGTTACATCATATGGATCTCCAATATTCCATTGTATTGAGAATCAAAAGAGAGGGAGAGGAAGCCATCTATCTACTAACTATGGACCCATAGGTCTACAAAGAACTACTCACGATCATCGGAGAGGCACCAATGGACATGATGGACCCCTCCGTGAGGGTGTCTAGATTGGATCTGGTGGTTCTGGAACTTGTGGCATCTCAAATAAAATTTCGTCGACTCCCCTAGGGTTTCTGGAATATTGGAATATTTAAAAAGAGGTGGTTTGGGAGCCACCCGAGGTGGGCATTGATACGTACCCAACGTATCTATAATGTTTGATTTTTCCATGCTGTTATATTATCATTCTTGGATCTTTTATAATCATTTTACATCATTTTTTGGTACTAACCTGTGGACATAGTGCCAAGTGCCATTTGCTATTTTCTGCATGTTTTTTACATCACAGGAAATCAATACCAAATGGAGTCCAAACGCAGTGAAACTTTTTGTGGATTATTTTTGGACTAGAAGACATGCAATAGGCCGGATAAGCGCCTAGGAGTGCTCCGAGGGGAGCACAACCCACTAGGGCGCTCCTGGAGGCCCAGGCGTGCCCTGGTAGGTTGTGCCCATGTTGGGTGCCTCTCGAACCGACTCTTTACTTTATAAATACCCCAATATTCCAGAAACCCTAGGGAGTCTGGAACCACCCGATCCAATTTAGACACCATCACAGGTGGGTTCATCTTTCCCATTGGTGCCTCTTCGATGATGCTTGAGTAGTTCTTTGTAGACCTTCGGCTCCATAGTTAGTAGCAAGATGGCTTCCTCTCTCTCGTTTGACTCTCAATACAATAGTCTCTTGGAGGTCCATATGATATAACTCTTTTTGCGGTGTGTTTGTTGGGATCAAATGAAATTTGAGTTCATGATCAGATCTATCTTTTTATCCAGAAAAGTTATTTGAGTCTTCTTTGATCTCTTATATGCATGATTTCTTTTATCCTCATATTTCTTCTCTGATATTTGGTTTTTTTGGCCAATTTGATCTATTTACCTTGCAATGGGAAGAGGTGCTTTGTGATGGGTTCGATCTTACAGTGCTTGATCCTAGTGACAGAAGGGGAACCAACACGTATGTATCATTGCCATTAAGGATAACAAGATGGGGTCTATTTCTACATAAATAGATCATGTCTACATCATGTCATCGTTCTTATTGCATTACTCCATATCTCCATGAACTTAATACACTAGATGCATGCTGGATAGTGGTCGATGTGTGGAGTAATAGTATTACATGCAGGCAGGAGTCGGTCTACTGATCTTAGACGTGATGCCTATATAATGATCATTCCCTGGATATCGTCATGATTATTTGAAGTTCTATCAATTGCCAATAGTAATTTGTTTACCCGCCATTTGCTATTTTTCTCGAGAGAAGCCACTAGTGAAATCTACGGCCCCCGGGTCTCTTCTTTAATATATTCACCTTTGCGATCTATTTTCCATTTCTTTTAGTTTCAGATCTATTAAAGGCAAAATAAAAAAAATACCTGTTTGCATTTTATTTTATTTTGCATTCGATCTATCAATTATTACAACTCTCTCACGTCCTTTTGCCAATTTATGGCACCGTTACTCGAAAGGGATTGACAAGTATTTGTTATTTGTGTGCAGGTGTTGTTTACGTAGGGTTGCTTGGTTCTCCTACTGGTTCGATAACCTTGGTCTCATCACTGAGGGAAATACCTACCATCGCTGTGCTGCATCATCCCTTCCTCTTGGGGGAAATACCTACATAGTCTAGCAGACATCCAAAGGAATTGATACGTCCATTTTGCATCATGCTTTTATATCAATATTTGTTGTATTATGGGCTGTTTCTACACATTATGTCACAATACTTATGCCTTTTCTCTCTTATTTTATAAGGTTTAAACAAAGAGGGGAATGCCGGTAGCTAAAATTCTGGGCTGGAAAATGAGCAAATATTAGAGACCTATTCTGCGCAACTCCAAAAGTCCTGAAGCTCCACGAAAGTCAGTTTTGGAATATATTAAAAATATAGGGTGAAGAAGGCACCAGAGGGGGCCCAACCACTAGCCACGAGGGTGTAGGGCCTTCCCTACCCCCTTGGGTGCGCCCCCTTCCTCGTAGACCACCTGGCAGGCCCCCGATGCCCATCTTCTGCTATATGGTGTCTTTTGCCTTCGAAAAAAATCATAAGGAAGCTTTCGGGACGAAGAGTCGTCGTCTCGAGGCGGAACCTAGGCAGGATCAATCTAGGGCTCCGATGGAGCTGTTCTGCCAGGGAAACATCCCTCCGGGAGGGGGAAATCGTCACCATCGATCCTCCAATCAAGAGGGGGTCAATCTCCATGAACATCTTCACCAGCACCATATCCTCTCAAACCCTAGTTCATCTCTTGTTTCAGATCTTTGTCTCAAAACCTCAGATTGGTACCTGTGGGTTGCTAGTAGTGTTGATTACTCCTCGTAGTTGATGCTAGTTAGTTTATTCGATGGAAGATCATATTTTCAGATCCTTAATGCTATTCAAAACCCCTCTAATTATGAACATGGATATGAATTGTGAGTAGTTACGTTTGTTCTTGAGGACATGGAAGAAGTCTTGTTATAAGTAATCATGTGAATTTTGTATTCGTTCGATATTTTGATGAGATGTATGTTGTCTCTCCTCTAGTGATGTTATGTGAACGTCGACTACATGACACTTCACCATTATTTGGGCCTAGAGGAAGGCATTGGGAAGTAATAATTAGATGATGGGTTGCTAGAGTGACAGAAGCTTAAGCCCTAGTTTATGCGTTGCTTCGTAAGGGACTGGTTTGGATCCATATGTTTCATGCTATGGTTAGGTTTACCATAATTCTTCTTGCAAGAGGGGTTAATCACAAGTGGGATGCTTGTCCATGGAAGGGTAGTACCCAAGCTCCGGTCCACCCACATATCAAATTATCAAAGTAACGAACGCGAATCATTTGAACATGGTCAAAACTAGCTTGACAGAAATTGCCATGTGTCCTCGGGAGCGCTTTGCTTTATATAAGAGTTTGTCCAGGCTTGCCCTTTGCTAAAAAAAGGATTGGGCCACCTTGCTGCACCTTGTTTACTATTGTTACTTGTTACCCGTTACGAATTACCTTATCACAAAACTATCTGTTACTGATAATTTCAGTTCTTGCAGAGAACACCTTATTGAAAACCGCTTGTTATTTCCTTCTGCTCCTCGTTGGGTTTGATACTCTTACTTATTGAAAGGACTACGATAGATCCCTTATACTTGTGGGTCATCAAGACTCTTTTTTGGCGCCGTTTCTGGGGAGTGAAGCGCCTTTGGTATGTGGAATTTGGTAAGGAAACATTTATATAGTGTGCTGAAATTTACTCTCACTTGTTACTATGGAAAATAATCCCTTGAGGCGCTTGTTCGGTGTATCTTCACCCTGATCAGAAGTGCAAAGAGTTGCTCCTCAATCTACTGAACCTACTGAAAATATTTACTTTGGAATTCCTTCGGGTATGAAAGAGAAACTACTAGCTAATCCTTATACATGAGATGGAACATTACATCCCGATATGCACCTAATCCATGTGGATGAAGTTTGTGGATTATTTAAGATTGCAGGTATGCCCGAGGATGTGTCAAGAAGAAGGTATTCCCTTTATCTTTAAAGGGAAAGGCACTGACATGGTTTAGGCGTCTGATACGTCTCCAACGTATCTATAATTTTTGATTGTTTCATGCTATTACATTACCCCTTTTGGATGTTTATGGGCTTTATTTTACACATTTATATCATTTATATCATTTATGGGTATTGCTGTTTTTTTGCCTATTTCAGTATTTTGAAGAAAAGGACTAAAAAACGGAGTCCAAACGGACGTGATCCAGGGGACTTCGAGGGCAAGTCAAGAAGCAGCCGAGGCGGCCACGAGAGGGTAGGGCGCGCCCACCCCTACAGGGCGCACCCCCCTGTCTCGTGGGGCCCTCGGGCGGCCACCGACGTACTTCTTCCTCCTATATAAGCCTACGTACCCAAAAAACATCCAGGGAGCTAACGAAACACAATTTCCACCACCGTAACCTTCTATTTTCGCGAGATCCCATCTTGGAGCTTTCGCTGGTGCTCCGCCGGAGGGGTAATAGACCATGGAGGGCTTCTACATCAACACCATAGCCCCTCGATGAGTTGTGAGTAGTTTACCACATACCTTCGGGTCCATAGTTATTAGCTAGATGGCTTCTTCTCTCTTTTTGGATCTCAATACAATGTTCTCCCCCTCTCTTGTGGAGATCTATTCGTTGTAAACTCTTTTTGTGGTGTGTTTGTCGAGATCCGATGAATTGTGGGTTTATGATCAAGTTTATCTATGATAAATATTTGAATCTCCTCTGAATTATTTTATGTATGATTGAGTTATCTTTGCATGTCTCTTCGAATTATCAGTTTGGTTTGGCCTACTAGATTGATCTTTCTTGCCATGGGAGAAGTGCTTAGCTTTGGGTTCAATCTTGTAGTGTCCTTACCTAGTGACATAAAGGGTTGCAAGGCACGTATTGTATTGTTGCCATCAAGGATAAAAAGATAAGGTTTATATCATATTGCATGAGTTCATCCCTCTACATCATGTCATCTTGCTTAAGGCGTTACTCTGTTCTTATGAACTTAATACTCTATATGCAGGTAGGAGTCGGTCGATGTGTGGAGTAACAGTAGTAGATGCAGGCAAGAGTCGGTCTACTTGTTGCGGACGTGATGCCTATATACATGATCATGCCTAGATAATCTCATAATTATTCGCTTTTCTATCAATTGCTCGACAGTAATTTATGCACCCATCGTAATACTTATGCTATCTTGAGAGAAGCCACTAGTGAAACCTATTGCCCCCGGGTCTATCTCCTATCATATTTGCTTCCAATCTACTTTTATTTGCATCTTTACTTTTTGCATCTATATATATTATACAATACCAAAAATATATCTATCTTATCATACTATCTCTATTAGATCTCACTTTCGCAAGTGGTCGTGAAGGGATTAACAACCCCTTTATTGCGTTGGTTGCGAGTTCTTTGTTTGTTTTTGTAGGTGCGTGGGACTTTTGAGGAGCCTCCTACTGGATTGATACCTTGGTTCTCAAAAACTGAGGGAAATACTTACGCTACTACTGCTGCATCACCCTTTCCTCTTCAAGGAAAACCAACACAAGCTCAAGACGTAGCAGCGTCATGGAAACGTCACGGCAGATGTCCTAGCAAAAGGACTTAGTCGTGGAGCCATTGCAACTAGGAAGCTTAAAGGGGTTAAAACGGGACAAACGACACGGGAGTTTATACTAGTTTGGCCCCTTGCGGTTAAGGTAATGGCTTAATCCAGTTTGAGCTGGGATTGCTTATGTCTCGATTAACAGGGAGCGAATCCACTTGACCTAGCTTTCGATCTGGTTTTCCTTGTCCTGAACCACCGCCGGGTCGTCCGTTTATATACAGAGGTCGACGCCCAGCGGCTCATAGAGTCCCGGCCGGCTCATAAACAGTGTTCGGCTTGGTGTTTATCTATTCCTGCCTTACAATACAAGTCATATACATATACCGGTTTATTTCTATGGGCCTTAAGCCGCCTTTGGCACTTTGGGACCTTAACTGAACGGCCATCTTCAAATGTCGTCTCGGGCTTCATATGATGAATCATCGTAGGTATAACCCGGCCCCTCCTGGGCGGGTCATACCTAGTAGTTATATCCCCAACATTAGGCCCCAGATGGATTTGAACTGGTTCATGTCAATCTTCACCACTTAGAAAAAATATTTTGCTCCTCATTGCGCGAGAGTTTATAACCCGCCATGACGTCATCTTCTGGATCTTGATAACCCGCCTGTCATTAATTCATATTTTATTCAATATATCTCAATGGATCTTTATTTTAATACCTGTCCAAGAATCGAGGCACCTGAACAGCTGGATAACCATGTTTTCGGCCTCCTCATTTTTCACGCCCACTTATCAGTCCTTCCTTATAAATAGCCACAACTGGTCTTTTCTCATTCTCCCCTTCCAGGGTCTTTTTCCTCTCGCGGCCTCTACCGCCCGAGCTCCGCCTCCGGCACAGAGCACACCGTCGTCTTCGTCACTGGCCGCTGCATCACCCTGAATCAAACCAGAACAGGGCGGTGACCCTCCGCAATAGATCTATACCTGTAATTTTTTTCTTTCCTGCCCCTCAGATCTGCATTAGGGTTTCTGAACTTCTCTGTGTTCTTCATAGTTCATCTTAGTTCATCTTCAGTGCTTGCAGCGTGAACCTCTTTGATCTAAAAACTACGTATAACCGATGTGTTAGTTGTTTTTCTTACACCTTTCATACCAGCAGATCCCTTTCCTGGAAGGAAAGATCCTTTTAGAGCTTGTGAACTCATCTGTACTAGTTTTTTAGGTCTAGATTTATTTCCTTTTCTTGAACAATCGTTGATCCGAAATACTAGTTGCAGCCTCTGAAACTTGCTTGTGCAACACTTAGCACTGCATTTTGATAGATCCACATAGCCATGGCAGCTCAAACCACCGGCTTAAATTGCAATGCTCAATAGATAACATCCAACTACCCACGGCGGCTTAAATAACCTGACTGCTCACGGCGGTTTAAATAACATGGCATAATTAGTCATATACTATTAGGCCCCTTTATAAGCTGCCATTCTGAATACGTACTGTAATACTTTTCCTCCGGCTTAAATTCGAACCGGTGATTTTACTCTTTTTTAGGCTTCCCTCTTCACAATGCCGCCCAAAACAGTCACTTCGTGCAACTGGGTAAAATCCATCGTCAGAGAGAGTACACTTGAAGATTTTTTGAAAACCGGCTATCTGCCCAAAAAGGATGTGATGTCGTACCGTACTCCTGATCCAACAGAAGAAAAGCCTCAGCCCAAAGAGGGGGAAGACATCATTTTCACTGAACACATGAACCGGGGCTTTTTGCCACCCGGCTCAAAGTTCTTTAGAGATGTCCTACACTTTTCTGACCTCCGTCCTTAAGACATCGGACCCAACTCCGTGTCTAACATATGCAACTTTCAAGTGTTCTGTGAGGTGTATCTTGAAGAAGAGCCCAGCTTGCTACTTTTGAGAGAGTTGTTTTATTTGAACCGCCAGAATGAATACCCCAACAAACCTAGTTTGGAACTCGGTGGGTTCTCAATCTAATGACGGAGAAACACCATCTTCCCTTATGCGCAACCACCGAGTCACCCAAAAGACTAGAACCAGACATGGTTCTACCACCAAGACACTTCTCCGGCTGATGAGAACCATCTACCCGGCCTTCGCACCCTGCGTGTTGAGTTCAATCATCATCTTCCAAACAAGTTGTCAGCCGCTGATCATCAGAATCTTGCCCCTACCATCGAAAAAATCAAGGCTATTTTGGGGAATGGCTTAAACGGTATTGACTTCGTCCGGTGCTGGGTCGCATTGCGGATCATCCCGTTGAGCCGTCGCTCCGGTTTAATGTGCACCTATACGGGCGAGAAGCAAGATCCATTGCACCATAACTCTGACGATTTACCAGAAGATGTTGTCAATGATATGACGAAGTCACTTTTGAATGAAAGCCTAGCAGACTGTGGCAAGGTGGGCTTAAGCCCTTTCTGTAAAGCTAACCCGGCTCCAGGCGTAAGCCGCCAAACTGAATTAATTTATCTTCATCCTTGATGCTTTTGTCTTAAACCATTACTAATTGGCACAGGCTAATGGCAAATTTTGGAAGAAAAAGTCTGATCATGAGGCTGCAAAGAGAGCAAGGAATGCCAAGAAAGCCGCCAGGAGAGCTGCTGCCAAGAAAAGGGGAAAGAAGCCCAGCGCTTCTGAATTGCTTCAACTAGAGGACTCCTCTGAGTCGGAGGTAGCCCTCGACTATCTTGGTTCCTTTTTCAATCACCTTATTAACACTGAATATCATCAGGCTGACACGGGAATGAGTCAGATAATGGAACAAGAGGTAAATATTATTTCCTCTGACTCCGAGCCTTTGCCAAGACAAAAACTCCAAAGAGTAACCTGCAAAGTAAGATTTTTCACATCCCTTAGCTTATCAGGATCCTCAATTTCTTTTGAAGCGACAGATTCATGAGAGCCGGAGGCAGACCCGGACCAGCAAAGACGTGGAACTCTCCTCCGGCTTACCGAATACACCAAGGAAGCGCCGGAACAAGGTCACCTCCAACTTAAACCCTTTTTATCCTTTGGTGAGTCTCACTCGTCAACCACTCAACTTCATTCTTCCGGCGACTCAATCCAGTCCAACATGCGGGCTTTTAAGACCGCTCCAGGGTAATGAAAATTCACTTATCCTGTAATCATTACATTCCTTTATACTTGTACTGACCTTTTTGACCTTATGTAGCGGAAAATCAAAACCTAGCAAGAGGGTGAAGAAAAACAAGCCGATCGAAGAGCCAACCGTCAATGAGCCTGAGCTCCAGACTGTCGTGCCTGAGGCCTCTGTTCCTAAGCCGCCGCTTGAGCCGGTTCACGACATGCCAACAATGACTGCTGACCTGCCCTGTTGATCAAGCCGTCGCCGACTCTGTAAACCCTGAAGCCTCAAGCCTGGCTAAGACAGCCGACCCACAAGATGTTGATGTGGAAATTACCAAGACCGGCTATACTGAGCCGGGGAGACCTACTGTGCTAGCCAAGTGTTCTGCCAAGGAGGAGCACATTGAACGACGTAAAGTCAGATTTGATGTTGCTGACTATACCCAAATGAGCATTGGTGAAGTTTTTTCTGGCTATCCTAGGCAAATGCACAGCGGCCGCGATCTTGAAGTTGATATGGTGAAACAAATGTAGCAGAAATTTGAGGTATAAATTCTTCCCTTCATTGAATTATCCTTACTATGCCAGCCCCCAAGACTATTGCTTATGATGAATATGCTATAGACTTAGAACGAACTTATGAGCATCAGTAATATCCTTTGGTAAAACCTATAAATTTTTTGGCTTAATCTGTAGTCCCCAAGGGCCGGTTTAACCAGGATGAATGAGCCGGTCCTTCAGATGCTTGTGTAAAATATAATACTTGTGTAGCTTTTCACAGCAATATGCATTAACCCCCAAGTGCCAAGTACTCTTGCTTGCAAAGTGCTTGGGACTTACTCTCATGAACCACCACGTAGATAGAACTTTTGGTAGACATTAGCCCCCAAGTGCCAAGTGTTGTTGCTTGCAAAAGGCTTGGGACTTAATATTGTATGCAAATGTTCATGGTTTTGATCCGGTATTTGTATAGACTACCACTGCTCAACTTCAATCAGAGCTGTCTGAAGTAAAGAAATGCTTGGAGCTACAGGAAACTGATACCCAGAGTGCCAACTCCAAATTTGAATTCAGCGTGTCTGAACAAGAGAAACTGAAAGCCGGTTTTGAAGTTGAGAAAAAGTCCTGGGCTGAAGAAAAGATTGCCTTGACCCATCGAGCTGAAAAAGCAGAGGCGGCTCTTGAAGAGATGACCAATGAATTGTTTGGTTTAAAACGCCATGTGTCTCAGATGGTTTCGACAATCTTTGGTAAGCCTCCCTACAAGTGTTAAGTGTTGAATCTTTCTGGTGATCATATGAACTGTTGTTAACTCATCCGTTATTGCTATGCAGGCCCCAGGAGCACCATCCTCAACCAGGACATGCTGGTGAAGCTGAAGGCAGTTTACCTGCTCATAGAACAGCTTTACACTGGAGTTCAGCGTGCTTTAGCCACAGTTGCCCTGTCAAATGAAGCCCCCACACTCCTAGTTGATGTACTAAAGAAGCTTTCTGTGCTGCCCGAGCGGTTCAATGAATTAAAGTGGTAATCTGCAAGAGCTGGCGTCGTAGCTGCTTTAAGCCGGGCCAAGGCATGGCTACCGGAATTAGACCCGACCGACATCGCCATTGGGTATCCAAGCCGTAAGGAAGATGGCACTTCATTTGAACAGGAGGACTTCGCCGCTTGTGTGAAGGAAATACGTCATGTGGCCACCTTGATTGCCGATCAGACGGACCTCACCAAGTACCATCTCGCTTATGACGTGGGAAATCAAAGGATGAAGACGCCGCATTATAAAGTGACATGCCTGGTCCCCCAATCCGTAAGCATACCTTCGCCCCTAAAGTTGACCCGTCCAGGCTATATGATGATGAAGCTGAATTTGAAGCTTTGAATGGCATTGACTTGTTGTCATCAACCTTCTAGGACAGTTAACCGGACGAAGGAGCAGAGAGGGTTGATCCAAAAGCTTCAGGCCAACAAGAGAACTGATCCACCGGGCGGCTCATATATGTGGCCTTCTGAAAAAACTGTTTAATCATTTGGACTCGGGGAGTCATGTAATAGGGTAGAAATGACTTTGCTCTGTCATGCCATCATGCACATTTTGGTGCTCAACACTGTTAAACCGCCGTCTTATATTCGCCCTTATTATACTTATCATATGTTTTCCATATGCATAAGAAAGTCCTTAAACTATCCTGCACACAGAAATAAATCACAAGAACTCTTGGCGGTTTACCACAGGGCGGGTTATAATATCTTACATAGGACCACTAATCTGTAAAAAAGGAGTCACAGGCAAGCCTGTTATCACTACAAGAAATATGTCAACTAGTGACCTTCTGTTAGTGACCCTGTAAGAATTGGTCATAGATCTATGACCATTTGAGACCAATTGGTCAAAACCTGTTCGGGGGGCTCCAAACCCTAAACCATTGCGACCATTTCGGTCAGAAAGGTCATAATTTCTTTACACGAAATGGTCATAAAGCAAACAACGATGGTTCGCTGCCTTATTTCTAGTTGTTAACGACCAATATAGATGGTCATAGCCTTGTAAATTGTGGTGGGTTGTGATGACTAGGCGCCATCTCATCAGTTTTGCCTATGTGTCATGTCCATGTGTCAATTTTTGCCCTAGGTTATGAAGCAACCTATATTTTTGTTATTCCAAAAATTCCTAAAAAATTCTCATAAATTGTTTGGAACATATCTACATTAAATATGTCAAGAACCTTCCTTGCCTAGTTCAAAAATAATTCAACAATTTTCATTTTCCTATTCTGTTCAAAGCAGGACTTTGTGAAGGAAGTGTTATTTATATATTATTTATGTCCCTAAAAATTTGTGAAGACATTCTTCTTAGTATATGATCATCCTCAGCCAAAACTCACGCCCATTGGCCATTTGCATTTCCTGTACCGCTAATCAAACACTTGGCTGCTAATTCATGTTTGAGCATAGTTCGGTCTCCTCATGAGAATCTTATGTTGTAATTTTCTTCCTAGCACCTACCTGGGGAGTGCCCAACCCACTAGACATGCCTAGGCTGTCCAGAACGCATGGCAACGCCATGGTCACGCGGTGACCATGCGGCGGGCATGCGAGCTTACGCGCTCTAGAGTTGGGGCCCTCGGCCACCATCCAAACCTCGATGTCTCACCACCAAACCATGTATTTCTGATTAAATAGATACTTATGTACCTAGATATGATTTTGGAAAAAAAAATAAAGAGCAAACTATGAGGCAGCTGCAGTTCAAATTTGACCTGCTTCCTACTGAATCGGCAGGAATTCATCTTTTTCACCAGAGGTGGATCAAAAAATTTGACACCCAACCATTTTGTCAATTGTGCATTAAATATGGCCTAGTATTTTATAACATTGATTAGGTACAGTTTTGCAACAAATATATGGTAGGTCCTTCACAAAAAAACTCATTTCGGGCACTCGAAAAATGAAAATGTATTTTCCGTGAAAATAAAATGAAAACTCCCTTAGGAAACATTGTTTGGAATCCAAGATGCACCCTTGTGCACAATATGAGATCATTTGAACAAACTATGCCATGAATGTAGCCATAAGATTGATCATTTGGCTTGAAAGCCATGAATCTTCATGCATGATAACTCATTTCTCATAAAACTTTTTAAAAATATTTTCCGTATTACAAGCTTATTTATTTTTCTGGAAACTTGGTCACATATAATGACACAATGCAATGGTTTCCCAATTTTCTGATTTTTTTTGAATTTTTTATGCCCGTTTGGAAATGCGGTCAAAACGACGGGAATGACCATTCGTAGCTAATAGTTGAATCTTGGAATTTTTTTGGTGTTTCTATGATGAAATAGATACTTATGTACTTAGAAATAATTTTTGGAAAAAATAAAGAGCAAACTACAAGGCAGCTACAGTTCAAATTTGACCCACTTCCACCTTAATCGGCGGAAATTTGTATTTTTCATGAGAGGTGGATCAAAACTTTTTACACCCAACCATTTGGTCAATTGTGCATTAAATATGGCCTAGTATTTTAGAAAAATGATTTGGTACAATTTTGCAACAATTATTTTGTAGGTTCTTCACAAAAAAACCTCCTTTTGGGCACTCGAAAAATGGAAAATGGTTTTTTCGTCCAAAGAAAATGAAAACTTCCTTAGGCAATATTGTTTTCCATTCCAATATGCACCCTTGTGCACAATATGAGATCATCTGAACAAACTATGCCATGAATGTGGCCATAAGATTGATCATTTGGCTTGAAAGCCATTGATCTCCACACGTGATAGCTTGTTTCTGAGAACACTTTTTTAAAATAATTGCCGTATTACAAGTTTATTATTTTTCTTGGGAACTTGGCCACATATAATGACACAATGCGAAGGTTTCCCAATTTTTTGAATTTCTTATGCCTGTTTGAAAATGCGGTCAAAACAGCGGGAATGACCGTTCCTAGCTAGTGGTTGAATCTTGTAATTTTTTTGGTGTTTCTCTTGTTAAATAGATACTTATGTACCTAGAAATGATTTTTAGAAAAAATAAAGAGCAAACTACAAGGCAGCTACAGTTCAAATTTGACCCGCTTCCAACCGAATCGGCGGAAATTTGTCTTTTTCACGAGAGGTGGATCAAAACTTTTACACACAACTATTTGGTCAATTGTGCATTAAATATGGCCTAGTATTTTATAAAAATGGTTTGGTCCAATTTTGAAACAATTATTTGGCAGGTTCTTCACAAAAAACCTCCTATTGGGCACTTGAAAAATGGAAAATGGTTTTTTCGTCCAAAGAAAATGAAAACTTCCATAGGAAATATATTTTGCCATTCCAATATGCACCCTTGTGCACAATATGAGATCATTTGAACAAACTATGCCATGAACGTGGCCATAAGATTGATCATTTGGCTTGAAAGCCATTGATCTCCACACGTGATAGCTCGTTTATGAGAATACTATTTTAAAATAATTGCCGTATTACAAGTTTATTATTTTTCCTGGGAACTTGGCCACATATAATGACACAATGCGAAGGTTTCCCAATTTTTTGAATTTTTTATGCCCGTTTGAAAATGCGGTCAAAACGGCGGGAATGACCGTTCCTAGCTAGTGGTTGAATCTTGGAACTTTTTTGGTGTTTCTCTGATTGAATAGATACTTATTTACCTAGAAACGATTTTTGGAAAAAATAAAGAGCAAACTACAAGGCAGCTACAGTTCAAATTTGACCCGCTTCCAGCTAAATCGACGGAAATTTGTCCTTTTCACGAGAGGTGGATCAAAACTTTTTATACCCAACCATTTGTTAATTGTGCATTAAATATGGCCTAGTATTTTAGAAAAATGATTTGGTCCAATTTTGCAACAATTATTTGGTAGGTTCTTCATAAAAAAACCTCCTTTTGGGCACTCAAAAAACGGAAAATGGTTTTTTCGTCCAAAGAAAATGAAAAACCCCTTAGGCAACATTGTTTACCATTCCAGTATGCACACTTGTGCACGATATGAGATCATTTGAACAATCCATGCCATGAATGTGGCCATAAGATTCATCATTTGGCTTGAAAGCCATGAATCTTCACACATGATAGCTCATTTCTGAGAAAACTTTTTAAAAATAATTACCGTATTACAAGTTTATTATTTTTAATGACACGATGCAAAGGTTTTCCAATTTTTTAATTTTTTTTAATTTTTCACACCCATTTCAAAATGCGATCAAAAACGGCGGGCATGACCGTTCGTAGCTAAGGGTCGAACCTTGCAAAAAAATTGGAGTATCCCTGATTAAATAGGTACTTATGTACTTAGAAATTATTTTTGAAAAAATAAAGAGCAAAATATGAGGCAGTTGTAGTACAAATTTGACCAGTTTAAGCTGAATCAGCAGAAATTTGTTTAAATGACCAAAAATAGCTAGTAGGATCGGAAATGCATACAAATTGGTGATCATCCATAAAATATGGTCTAAATTAATTGAAAATTTTAGTGATGCCATTTTGCAAAATAATTTTGGTAACTGCTTCACGAAACCCCCTATTTTTAGCACTAAGAGATAATTTTAATAAATGCCTCATGTTTTGAACCAACCAGGAAGCAGCCCACGGATCACCTCCACTATAGTAGATCTTGAGCCGTCCACACTCTCCTTCAGTCCCTCGATCCAGCGTGAACCACCAACCCACCCACCCACTCTAGAACTTTCCCCTCTCTCGCTCATCTCGCTCTGTCCCCTGCACTAGCAACGAACCCTAGAACTCTCCCCTCCCCTCCCCTTGCCGCCACCCACCCCTCCGATCCCTAGCCGCCACCCACCTGTCCCTTCGCCGGCACCCACCCGTTCCC